>JANUYF010000002.1:219434647-220634647 GCA_026167975.1 Phrynosoma blainvillii | reverse complement strand
ATGAGAGACTAATCCCTGGATGTTGTTGATGCAACTCCCATCAGCCCTGGCCTCTAGCTAGCAGAGCCAATTGTGAGGAATGCTGGGTGCTTCTGCAACATCTGAAGGCCACACGATTCCTATCCCTACCTTAGTAGATGGGAATGTGGAGTGTGACCCAGACATGATCCACTCAGGTGCCCTGCAATGTCATAGGAAATCTGGCTGGTACATTATGGCAAACCATCACCACTGCCCTGACCACAGAGTCTTCTCTGCTCTCTCAGTCTGCTGAAAGAAGCATTCCCTCTTGTGGATTTAAATTCTGGTTCTTTGTGTGGACGTATCTCACAACCCTTACAAAATCAAAATAAAATGGCATGTTAACATCCTCATCTTCTATCTGAATTTTAAAGGAGTTTTAGGGGAAAGGGGTTGGGGGCAGATACAGATAAACAATGATACATCTGAAGGTTAGATTGATTGAGGCATTGGGGAAAGATGACTGGTAAGCTGACTGGCTTTATTCACATCACACTATTTTCAACAGATGGGAGAAATAAAGGGTTTTTAAAGGGGGGGGGGGAAATATCACCACAGCACACAGATCCAAGTAAGCAACAAACCTGTGAGATAAAATGCCTTGTACTGGTCCAGCCGAAGAGCCTGTATCTCTCCATATTTTCCAGCTGCTCCACTGTTGGGATGAAACAATGTCTACAGAGAAAAAAAGATTTAGGTGGTTAGAAATTGACCCTTTCACTCAGCATAACTTGGGGAAACACATACAGGTTAACATAATTCTTTGAATACTTTGAAGATCCTGGCCTACATCCAACTGCTAGTCCCAGCTAGAATAAACCCACTTGAATGAGGGAAGCTAGCAAATTCACACTAATTCCACTTGGTTCCATGAGTTTCCTCTGAATCACCCTCTCTCCTTTTTGTGTATCATCTCACAAAACCCTTAAACTTTGATTAGGACAGGACATTTGTGGGGAAAAATAATCTGTGTAAATGGTTAAACTCTTCCCATTTTTTTTAGACTGTATTTCTGGCCCCACCTATCTGTGGACTAAGACCCGCTGAATTCAATACAACTTACTTTTGAGGAGCTATGTATAGGCGTGTGCCATTTATCAACTGAAATTAGTCCCAGCGATTAGTGCCTCCATTCTCGACACAGTGCAACCTTTGTACTGAAAATAGGCAGGGCTTTCTTTCAACTTCATTCTGTTATGAAAATAAAATTCCCACTGTCAGGCACCTAAACTCCCTTCTCTTTCTCTTGCCCAAAGCTAACCAAGCAGGATCTTGTTCTTAACTTCCGTTTTCCCTGCACAACAGCTTTACATATTCAAATACTTGCATGAGTATGGGACAACTATGACTGTTTTTAAAATTCCAACTACTCACTGAACTGGGAAGTTTTAAAAAAGTTGTTCCTTTCTCTTGTCACAGGTATGTGTCTCATTATTCATCCTCCCATGGTAAAACCAGCATGGTAAAACTATTCGGCTCACTTTTCCCAACCAGTCTCTTCAAATCCCTTCTGGGAGCCTAATCCCTCTGGATCTCAGCATACAATGACCATGACAGTGTTTCCTTACAAAAGTAGGACTTTTGTAAGAGGGAAAAAAACACATTCACATGGTCATTTGACACTATAACAAATGGAATAATGTTTGTTCTACACTGAGAAGCACATGAAAAATAATCTCTGGCAATCCCTCTGCAATTGCAGGAACACACTAGCAATTCATCTCCCATTGCAATCTGATTCTATGGTCTTGAACAACCCAGCTCAGAAATATTGTTAGGAAAACACAAAATGCAGGGGTTGATGATAGCTGGGAGCATTTTTACTATTATTGTCCCTACCTTCTCTTGATCTTATCTAGCTTTTTTGCCATAGCGATGTATACATTAGTATACATCACTTATGGATTACAGGAATCTACCCAGGGCTGTCTTTAAAACATGTCTGGAAATTTCAGTGTTGGTCCAAAATATTGTGGCTAGACAATTGATGGGGTCAGGTTGCAGAAAGCTCCCAAATTCCTTATGTCAACTTCATCACTGTCTACTGGTTATTTTCTGGCCACAATTTAAAGTTCTTGCTATGACCTATAAAACCTTGTACACTCAGGTCCGAGCTTTCTGAAGGAAGGATATTCAGAGGATGTTCTTCTTTTGGTCCCACCATCCCCAGAGTGTGGCTTTGTGAGGTGGTCAGAAGGGGACTTCTGAGTGCCTGCGCTCAAGTGTGTATGTATGTGCCTTCATGTTACCGCAACCCCGTAAATTTCATAGGGTTGTCTTAGACAAGGTATACAGTACTCAGAGATGGTTTTGCCAGTTCTTTCCTCTGAAATATAGCCCACAGCACCTGGTATTCATTGGCAGTCTCCCAGCCAAGTACTAAGCTGGACTGACCCTGCTTAGCTTCCAGGATCAGATGGGATCTGGTGCATTTAGGGTATTTAGATCCTATAGAACCCATTGTTAAATGGTAAACCACCACTCGCATGCAAATCCCATTGACTCTGCTAATTGGTGAGAATTTGATCCATGTGGCCAAGCTAGCATATCCTATGGAGAAGACTACTGGGAACTGTGGTTCAGCAGCTTCTGGAAGGCTCCATGAATCCCAGCCCTTGCTCAGAAACACAGATCTTTCCCCTTACACATTTTTAGCACAGATATGGGTCTGAATCTAGATTGGGAAGCTGGAGGGAAGCTATAAACTTTTGCCACACACTGTGGTCTTGATCTACAGCAGAGACCCTGTGCTTGCATACTGTATTGGGGGGAAAGCTCTATTTACTGCAGTGGCAGCTGCTTCCAACTAGCTGAGCTGTCTGGTCTTTACATGATAACCCCCCCCACACACACACACACATATACACCAGGAGTGCATGGGGCCTCCTGTTTTACCATTCCCCATTTTTAACCTCAGGAAGAGTCAGTGTGGTGTAGTGGTTTTTGTGTGCTGGACTACAAACTCTGGGAGACCAGGGTTTGAATCACCACTCAACCATAGAAACCTTGGGAAAGTCACATACTCTCAGCCTCAGAGGAAGACAAAGGCAAACCCTTCTCTGAACAAATCCTGCCAAGAAAACCCCATGACAGGGTCATCTTAGGGTCGCTGTGAGCTGGAAATGAAGGCATTAAATCACCACCTTATCAGCAGTACCTCAGAGCCCCCTCCCATTTACCAATCTGTTCTAACTTTAGAAACTTGAGCATCAATGTCACAGCACTCTCCTTTTTCCTCCCTCACCCAGAAGATCCTCTCTTGTTCTCTAATCCTTTTAAAAAATCCTAATAATCACAAACACACACACACACACAATCCTAGTTATACTCCCTTTGGAAGTTTGACTTTTCAACCTGAAACGACAGTACCACTTGGATGACATATTCTGTCAGATTTTGCATGTCTGCAATCTCCTGATGAGTAATAGCTGTCCCCTTTTGCTTCCATGCCCCCTCTTTGGAAGTTCAGCTTGAAACTCAACTCTGTGGTTTGGATGTCAACAAAAACACTGCCAAATTTTGAGATGTCTAGCATGATCCCCTGATGCATCATGGCTACCAAACAGGCAGACATCATGTTGTTATTATAGTTGCAAATTGCTGATGGTGGGGCTGACAGAGATGACTATTTCAATTAAGTGGTACAGGTTAAAGCTTCCCAACCCCACTCCTTCTGAGGGTTGTGATCTGGGTGCCCTCTCATAAATTTGCAGGGGGTATCTTGCACTCAGGGCAAGCTATGTGATTTTTACCAATAAAATATACCAGATTCTAGATATCAGTGCTCCTCTACAAACAAGTGCCAATCTACACATCGTTGGCTGCCAGTCTGTGGGGAATCTCCAGGAAAGAGCGAAACAGTGATAACCAAAAGGGACAAATATAGTATCAGTCCCTGGCACATTAGGACAACAAATATTGCTTGTCACACATATGCACTAGCCCAAGAAGCACTGTTCCAGCTCCAGAATGTAGGCAACACTAACTGATGTGCAGATGTATGTAATCCAACAGTGTCAATCCATACAACACAGTGGATGCAGGAGGGCTAGTGTCCATGGGGATTTCTCCTTATGCCAGGGCTCCTCTGCTCTCATCTTTGAGCAGGACAGTAGGGAACACAAGAGAATGAGTGTGATGCTCTGCAATTTATCCCATCTGTGCCCCACAGGGCCATAAGGACAACCACAAGATGACCAATCTTCAGCCTGACTGATGGCACTGACAGCGAAGAAGTTTATCACACGGGGGGAAATTGGAAGTATAAACAGTGATTAACCCATGATTAACTCGCAATTGCATGAATGGTTTTCACATGACATCAGTGCGCAAAGTGCTGTTATCCCGCACAGAATCCGTAATTAATCTGCTCTTACATGCAATTGCGCAAATGGTTTTCACAAGACGTTGAGACGAAACGTTGATTAAAGTGCCATTATTCCGTAAAGAACCAGGCAAGAAACATTCATGTGAATGACTTTTTGCTGTTTCTTGCCTGGTTATTCCCTGGTTCTTCACAGGATAATAATGGCACTTGTGTTAATGTCATTTTAAGCATGCCTTAATGTCAATTGCACAATTTTCACAGGTTAATCATTGTTTAAACTCCCAATTTCCCCCATGTGATAAATCCCTAGGAGGCCTTTACGGGGCTTGCCTCTTGCCTGAGAAATATAAACTGTCCTTTTACTCCCTTTCCTGGAACTGCAAAGCTTTTCTCCATTGACTCAGGGGCACAGTCAGCTTCCTCTAGGAAACTAGGCCATGCTGAGTCAAAATTATGAGAATTGGATGCAGAAAGTTAGCATTCAGCCCTCTAATTCAGACCACATGCAGTTCTCTCCCAACACACAGGACTATCTACCTCTCTGGTTATTCTGAGATACAAAAGTACATATAATACACAGAAATAGTACACTGTGTTGGAACCGAGATCTGCCTTTGGAAGGCAGAAGGGCTAAACTCAAGGAAAATATGTGACAGATTTTACAGGGATCCTCATTCACCCGTTCCTCTCTGTAATGTATTTTCAAAGAGAGATGGAGGGGCTACTGTGAGGAGAAAGGGGAAGGTATGCTTCTGCAAGCTCAAATGAACGCCCCTAAATGTGAATGCAATTTACCATTCCTTGCCCCATACAGATCTTGAATACAGTTCATCCTTCACATTTGCAGCTTTGACTTTTGCGGATTTGATTATTCATAACTTTGATTAATACATTATCTCTACCAATCTCTAGGTCCTCCAGCATGACTCTGCTGTCAACTTCTGCCAAAAGTCACACTGGAGCACCTAGAGATTCCTAGAGAGAACACGTCTCTAGGCATCTGTAGGTCCTCAGTGCAATTTCATGGTCAACCTCTGGCAGATCTTAACCACAGAATTGCCCTGAAGGACCTAGAGATTCTTAGAGAGGTATTATCTCAGGTTAAAAAAAAAACCCAACATTTTTTATTTGCAATTTCCCCACATTCACAGGGGTCCTGTGCGTCTAACCCCAGTGAATGTGGAAGGTCTACTGTAAGTGCAGGAATGGGCCCTGGCTGTTGCTGTTTCTCTCTGCAGATGCATGTGAGTGTACACAGTACTCCCTGGCTGGGTGAAAGGGAGATTGCCACCAGTTCTTTTGGCCACATATGTGAAGCGGCTGGTCACTTCCTAGGATTGGGGATTATAAAAAAACCTAATTACTTTGGAAAAGCTCTAAAAGAACATTGCCTAAAGAGCCAGAGCCATTAAGGTGTAGAGGCAGAATTGGTTGGACAGACATTGTGATATATGTGGTATGTTTCTTTAAGTCTTACATCCTCTCTCTTCATCCACCTGTTTTGTGTTATTGTGTTATTATAAAAGATTATGTGATCTTGGGAGTGGCAGGAGTTGTTTGGATAAGAGACTGACCATGTGTGTGTGAGTATTCTGAAGCTCCAGCTTTCCAGAGGATACTGACTTTTCAATAAATGTATCTTTCTCTTTCAGAAGCTCAGCGAAGCACTCTTCTTTATATTACAGACATTATATTCATGCATATATTTTCAATTCATACCAAACTAAACAATTAAGAGCACTTAATTGTTTAGTTTGGTAAGAACTCAGGTACTGGGCTGAAGAAGAGAGCATTTTATATTACCATTCATTCTCTCTTTCTCTCTGTCCCCCCCGAAGGAAGACAGTCAGGAGAAGGGAGGCAGAGATTTGGGTAAAGAGAAGGAAAGTAGAAAAAAGGAGTAGTCAGATTTTTAAAACTGTTTTGGGGTTGACGCCTTTTCAGCAGGATGTTAGATTTTGCATTACAACACTAAAGTCTAATTTTGTTCCCATGGGCATTAGAAATATGGTGAAATAAGGACAAAAATAGAAATGTAAATACCTGTTGATCATAATCTAAACTCAGATTTTGTTAAGGGATGTGCTTTATGGTCAGGAAATGGATTTATTTCATGTTCTCCTGAGTCAGAGAATTCTGTTTTCTCTATAGGATGGAAAAGATTAATTGGTATTAGGGGCTGGGGGAGAGTCTGCGGGGGTCCAGGAGGGCCCCAAAGGCTGCCCAGGACTTGAGGGCCGCACTATTCCCATCCTTGGTCTAGCACAGAAGAAACTTATTTTGCCCTTCCAAATGCCCTCTAGGGATTTTCCACAAAGGGGGTGGGGAAATCTGGACCAATTTAACCCCAGGAGAAGTCTTTTTAAAAAGTAAACAGGAAATTACTTCTGTTCACTATCTATTGCTAAAAATGCCTTTCCTGTGCCTAAAATGGCTCAGGAAGAACATGATGGACCCCCCCACTCCTCGCCATGTCCCTTAGAGGGCATTTGGAGGCAGGGAAAAAACACCTTTCTGATTTGAAGTCGTAGGCTCTCATGACCGGCATCCATAGTTTTTTGTGGGTTTTTCGGGCTGTGTGGCCATGTTCTAGAAGAGTTCCTTTCTGACGTTTCGCCAGCATCTGTGGCTGGCATCTTCAGAGAATGCCAGCCACAGATGCTGGCGAAACGTCAGAAAGAAACTCTTCTAGAACATGGCCACACAGCCCCAAAAAACCCACAAAAACTACCTTTCTGATTCTATTTGTGGGAGATCCCCAGCCTACAGCAGCCAGGTCCAACCTAGGGTGTCTTAGGTGTGTTTATGGTATAACTCCCATTGGCCATGGTCGCTGGGGATGATGGGACTTGTAGTTCAACATGCCAGCAGGAGAGCTCCAGCGTGGGAATGTTTGCTCAGTTGCAGAGGGCCTCTTGGGGCATGTGCCTAAATCTACTGGAGCCACCTGCTTGGCAGGCTCCTTGACAGGGAATAGCTTGTCCACTCTTGCCGTCTGCTTGCAGCGTGATGAAATATGGGATGGTATGTGAGGAACATCTTCTATGGGCCGGGTAATCTTCCAGCCCCTTCCAGCCTTGTAATTCAGTGAGTCTGCACTTTCATGATTCACACTCAGCAACACAACCAGCAACAAAAGAGCACATTATACACTAAGCTAGGAAGGCCAGGGCTGATTACCCAACGACTGATTAATTTCATTACAAAATGAAACAGATCAGAGAGAGATGCTATTCGGATTAAGGGAAATGATTCAGGGCTTGGAAGAACCTTTCATTGCACAGCATTTTTTGGTTTAAAGTATCCTAGCTACTTCTGGGAAGCTGAAAAAGCAGCTGCTCTTACTATAGTCCAAAACACACTGCAGATATAATCCTGTTTGAAACCGCTTTAACTGCCCTGGCTCAGTGCGAGAGAATCCTGGGAATTGTAGTTTATTGTGGCACCAGAGCTCTATGACAGAGAAGGCTAAATGTCTCACAAAACTACAATTCCCAGGATTCCCTTGCTTTGAACCAAGGCAGTTAAAGCGGTCTCAAACTGGATTATTTCTGCAGCGTGTTTTGGACCTACATGCGTATGTATTTTGTTGCATTTCCTTTGCTTACTCCTCTCTTTTATCTACTGGGTGAAATTTTTGGGACTCTGACTGACTCCCTTCATTATTTTTTTTCACTCCAAATTAAACAGGTTATGAGAAAACAAATATATCACAGAGAGAATCTAAAAACTTGGACTGTAAATGCTGAGAAATTTTATTAGCTAACAGCTCTGTTACACAACGTCATTCATTATTCTCCAAAGTTTGAATAACCAAGGGTATGGAACCAACCTACTTATGTATGTATTTCAAATAAAACATATGTATTGTTACCAATAGGAGGGGGAGTTTTTGTGTTTTATTTTTTGTTTTGTTTTTAAGGTGTGGAGAGATTAGCTTTCTCTTTCTGTGATTTCTACTTTAGTTTAGATGGTGTTGCTTCAAGTAGGATACGGCCTAGAAACCACATGGTTCCGACTTAGGACATTATCACACAGGGGCCAGTTTCGTGGTTAAAGAGATAATAAAGTGGAAATAAAGCATCCCGAAAATAAAGCGAAAATAGCGCTAAATTGCGCAAAAGCATTTCTCATGTAATTAGAATAAAAACGGAATTAAGTGAAAAGCAGGAAAAAAATGTTTTTAACTTTCATACTCAAGTGAAAAAACCCGTAAATGTACTAGAAATGGGTGTGTTTTGTTTTGCTTTCGGGTGACCAGACTCCCTCCTTTTCCAGGGCGGGTCCTGCATTTCATTCAACCTTCTCTCCTCTCCAGGAGGAAATGTCAAACTGTCCTCCATTTGGAGCAGGAGTAAGAAGCATGCTTTTCTATTTCTATGTGTGTATGTGTGTTTTAAAAGGTTTTCTTGAGTCCTGTCCTCCTAGACAGTCTTCCTTTGGGGTTAGGACCTCTGGTCCCCCTGATGCAGACGGAGAAGAGGGCAGCATCTCTCCTCCTTCCCTCCTCCTGTGGGCAAACCTTGTGCCGAGGGAATAAGCCTGCCGCCTCTTCAGCTGTGAGGATGGATGTCTGTGCGGTTGTCCTTTTTGCCTTGGAGAGCAGCCACTTGCTAGCCTAGGCCCTCTTGCTCTGGGATGGGCTGAGAAGCAAGGTGCCCCAAATTGGGGTCTGACTCACTGGAGCGGTCCCCCTTTCTCCCGCTTTGTGGTGTGCCTTCAAGTCGCTTCTGACTTGGGGCGACCCTAAAGCGGTGAACCTGTCCTGGGGTTTTCTTGGCAAGTTGCTTCAGAAGGGGTTTGCCACTGCCATCCCATGAGGCTGAGAGTGTGTGACCCACCCGAGGTCACCCAGTGGGTTTCATGGCTGAGCAGGGATTCTGTCCCACTTCCCCCCCCCAAAAAAAAAAATAGGGACAAAGAGCAGCTTACAAATTAAAACAACCCCCACCCAATCCTATCCATGGTGGGTTGTTGGCATGGGAAACCTTTTCCCTTCCTCAGCCTCTCCCTCGTCTTTTTGACTGCAGTCACTCTTTAGCTTGGGAGAAATGCGCCTGTTTGCTCAACTACCAAACAGGAAATTTTAGAAAGGGAAAAGCGGAGAAGCTCATGTCTGCCTGGCATGTTGTCACCCAAGCAAACCAGGAAGTAAAAGCAGCCCCACAGAACCATGGGAAAACCGGGAAGAAGCTTTAAAGGAGATTTGTTTGTGCGAATTTGAATTTCACACTACAGTAAATGCGCAATTACTGTAATATCACAAATGCATTTCCTCTAAACTCCCGAAAATAAAAAGATCACGGATAACACCACTTTGTGACCACTTTAATGTCAGTTTCTGTGTGAAATCGTTAGGCGTAAGTGTGCTTTTGGGGGGGGATTTGTGTGGGATAACCTATAGATTTCCCCCCTGTGATAATGTCCTTAGGTTTAAGCACTAAGCTGGTTACTGTTGTTGGCTGCTATAGGTAGCCAGGAAATGCAAGCAGGAGGAAGGACAGAGCTCTCCATTCCTTCTGTGAACTCAACACAGAAATCAAATGGACTGCTTTTAGACCAGGTTGGAAGAAAGTGAGGGAAGTCCTCTCTTCCATGCCCAGTACAGAAATACAGTGGGCTACTAAAATAGGGGTGAGGTCCAACAGGCTCATCAATATTTGCATGAGCTGGTCACAGTCACTGGCCTAACTGCTGGCCTGAGAAAGCACCATTTTGGTCTCTGTTATGGGAGGAAGAAACAACTTTAGCTCCTGCTTGTCACTTCCAGCCAAACCAAGCAGTAAAGACCTACATAATCCTTACAATATTTTGCTACTTGCTATGTTACTTCTGACTCCTACTTGTATGTGAAAAACAAAAATTATCAGAGTTCTGTCTACACATATCAGACTCTGTGCTGATATTCTTAAAAGTCTGCTGAGACTGCTGGCTATACAATTTATTCAAAGGGGCTCCATACAGTAAGAGGAATACAGAACCTTGTCTCTTGCAGATGAGCTGGTCCTAAAAGTAGTTTTGTTGGAGCTTGTGTTTATTCTGCTGCAAAATCACTGGTGTTGGAAGCCGTCATAAACAAACGGCCCTTGTTAGCAGATTAACAATTCAGCTGTGTGTTTTGCAAGACTTACTCCCAGGTGAATGTAGATAGGACTGCAGATGCTCAGACGGAGTTTGTTCCCATACAACATGACAGTGCTTAAAGGCTGCATAAAAATAGAGGTTAAAAAAACACAATAGGAAATTCTCCGCTTATTTATAACATCTGAAATGCCAGACTAAATAGTACAAAGAAACACAGGTGGTCTGCATGCATGTCCTAAACTTGTATAGGGAAATAACTGCAATGACTTCTTCTCTCCCCCTCCCCTTGCATCTGAATAGAAATTGTCCCCCAGCAGAGGGCTCTCTAAGAAAAGTGAATGGGTAGAAATGTCAGCTGTCCTAAACTCTTCTGAAATTAAACAATACTTATAGGTCTTTTGTTTTGATTCTTTCTTTTAAAGATGGAGTTTTTATTTGTTTTTATTTTACAATTCTTGAAGTTTACTGGATGTTGTTGATTTTTCTTCATCTGTCAGTTTCATTTCTCGTTTTTTTAAATCAACTTAAAGGGGAGCAGTAGAGTCCACACAGGTCCAAAACACACTGCAGAAATAATCCAGTTTGAGACCGCTTTAACTGCCCTGACTCAGTGCTAGGGAATCCTGAGAATTGTAGTTTATTGTGAAACCTGAGCTCTCTGACAGAGGCGGCTAAATGTCTCACAAAACTACAGTTCCCAGATTTCCGTAGCATTGAGCCAGGGCAGTTAAAGCAGTCTCAAACTGGAATATTTCTGCAGTGTGCTTTGGACCACAGATAGGGCTATCAGGTAGCCAGAATATAAAGCTACTGTTTACTCAGATCCACCTAATTAACAGACATAGCTTCTCCTAACCCTGTGCACACAGGACATGAGGAATACCAGACCATACCCAGATAACACTGTCTGACAAACAAGACTGCCTTCTTGGCACAAAGGACTTGGTGCCACCAACCACATCCAAAAGCAATTTCTCTAGGATGGGTAGCTAACTGCATGAGGAGCAAGGGCCAACTTTCTCCACCTCCCCAAAGGCCAAAAAAAAATACATCCCAAGCACACCCAAGTACTTCTGTTCCCCCTCCAAAATGGGGCATGGACTGATGTCCCCATTCAGAAGTCTAGGAAAGGCTCTGTGCCTTACTATTCTATTTTAGCTAAAGCAGGTGTGGCTGGGAACTTTCCTCTAGGAACCTGCCTGGGCACACTTGAGGTCCTGCTGAAGCATACTGGAAGCTCAAGGGTTTTTCAGTTCCTCCTTCTCTTAACACCACTCAGAAGAGATTCTGTGATTGTAGATATTCAAACCACTCTCAGGACTTGCAGACAGATTACATTATATGGCCTTGGCTGCTACTGCCAAGAGGTAACTCCTGCATTCAATGCTGATGGCCACATGCCAGCTCTTGAGAAGTGGCTACTCACCATTCACGTGGGAGGCACTGGAATGCACTAGGCATAGCTTGCTGCCTTTCCCTCAACCCAGAGGTAACTGACAACCACCTAAAAGTCAAAATAATGTTCCCCCAGGGTAGAAAACAAATTAAATACCCCCCCCCCCATATTTGCTCGTTCTTTCACATGTGATTCCCAAGGTTAGCATGTGAGCAGAAAGAATATACCAGTGTGGTTTTGGCTTCTTTATTTGTGAAGAGAGGGAAAAAACAATGCTGTCTTTGCAGAATTCATTAAGTTTGTATTAACAAAGCCAACTGCATTGACTTTTCTTTCATGAACAAGGAGCAAACTTACTCCCACATGCCCAACAAATAATGTTCACAGAGTTTTAAAATGTTTGCCTTAATAAATGTGCTTTTCTTTCAAAGACCACAAGACCTGGCACTGAACAACTTGTCCCCACTGTGGTCCTCTGTTGCAGTGCATGTAGCTCTAACTCTGAGGTAATCCGTGTCTGAGAATGAAAGATGCTTCAGATGATCTGGCCAACTCTACCATTAGGCAGATGAAGGCGAAATGCCTTGGGCAGCTGATTCTGGGAGTCACAAAAGGATATCAAATTCTTCCCTCCTTCATTTATTGTATTATTGCTCAACAATATTCAATTTAACTGATTATTGTATTTTGGTGCAAGGGAAGAAAAGAGGGACTTGGGGAAGCTTCTGTCTCAAATTGCCAATAACATAACTGGGTACTGTATATCTTGATTGTATATGTGTCTACTCATATGTCCAAGCACACACAGACACACTCATTTGCTGATCTACCTCAAGCAGCAAAATATATTGGGCTCCTCCTACCTGTAACTATATTCTGTCTCATCAACAAAGCATCAGTTTTATTCTCTGGCCAAGAAAATTGGCCTAAGTCAGTATACTTCTCAGGGCTAAAGCAACAGCTCCTTACAGGCTATGGATAAAACTCTTTCCACATCTTCAGCCTCTTCAAGGAATCTTTCAACCATCACAACAAGCCTCAACAACATATAACCTCAGAGAACGGCTTGTTCTCAGGGCTGCTGTGAAACAGCTGTTCCCAATCCCCAGTTGTCACTCCTCATGGCTAATGTGAAAGTCAAGACAAAATCCCTCTGTGAACGAAACTAGCCCCTGTGGAGAGTCAGAAAAAGCTATAACCAAGGGTTTCCTGGAATCTGGAGACACCAGTGCTAAACAAGATTATTTCCCCCCAATTCAACACGGTGACTAGCAACATGAGATATTACATCCCTGTCTGAGCAAGCAAGCAAACACCTGTGAAGCTGGAAAATAATAATGTATGTAACACTTTCTTTAAGTGAACAGTGATCAGAAGGAGAAAACAGAGTTAACCCCTAATGAGAGGTCTCAGAAAGTATTTTCACATACGGGTCCCAGTTTGCACATAAGAAGAAGTTGCACTTTCCTGCTACATCAGCAGCAGAAAGCTTTCAGACTGCAGGCCTCATCCAGTCCACTGTAGGACCCTCAGTCAGTCTTCACCTGCTCACCTGTGGGCCATATCCCCTCTTTCAAAGCCCCCTACCACCTCTCCCTCAGTCTCCTTTGCTCCCTCCACTTTTGTTGTTGTTGTTAACTGCCCTCGAGTCAATCTCGATTCATGGCAGCCCTATGGATGAGAAATCTCCAAGACCCTCTGTCCTCCACTGCTCTGCTTAATTCCTGCAACCCCTTAATACCCGTGACCTCTTTAATAAAGTCCATCCATGTGGCATGTGGCATCCCTCTCTTCCTACTTCCCTCCACCTTCCCCAGCATTATTGGTTTTTCCAAAGAGTTCTCTCTTCTCATGATGGGGGTTGTTCTGTCACAAAGCAAACACAGTGTATTTTAAAAAAAAGCCATTATGTCCTCATAGAGAAGTGTTTCCTCATAGTGCCTGACCAGCTTGAAGATTTAGTTGCCAGAGCCAGTCGTTGTCCCCTCCCAGACAGACTGATGCCGAGATGGTCTCTTGCCTCGGCTGAGGGTCCTCAATGGAGCCTTTCAGCAGAAGTACTATGAACAGAAGTACTATGTGCCAGGCGTTCACAATGGCATTCACGGTCACCTAGAACTGGGCTCTCTCCAGTTGTGCTAACTACCTCCTTAAGAATGCCATGCTAGGACTCAAGATTTTGGAATGCCAGCTAGTCCTGGGTCTTTTACAGGCCAGAAAAACATGTTTGAAGAATACTATGATGAAAAGAGCAGGCAGGAAGGGCAAAGGTGGAATTTAAAATAAAATTAATGCAACTTTTTAACAGAAACCGATTTTCTATACTCCGGTGGAAAAGTTATAAATAAACCAATTACCAAGAAAGGTCGAGTTAGATATGGTTGCTCAAGACCAGAACATTCACTGAAATAAACCACTTGTTTTTCATCTAAGCTGTCTTGTTTTCTTTATAACTTGTAGGAAATGGGGGAAGGAATACTTTTGCTCAAAGAGACCATCTATTCAGAGAGGGAAATTCTACGAATTCATGAAGACACAGGCTAGGAGAAGAGGAACTTTTCTGGGACACAAGGAACAAGAGATTATGAATTACTATGAGAGTCATGAACTCAATTCTGTATTCACTCAGTAAAAAGGAAAACCAGGGAGAGTTGTTACAGAGACACTTGTACTGCAAAATGTGAATAGACATAATTAGTATATACCTGTATTAAAAAAAAAAACAGCAGTAGCTGCAGTCGTCAGATCAATCCAAGGCATAAAAGGAGAACCTGACAAATACCACCTTCTTATGTATGTCTAGCTGCAAATTAGCTCTTACTTTCCCTGCCATTTGGTAGCTTTATTTGCACTTTTTGAGATCAGCTGGTGCACTGAGACTCAAACAAAATACAGTGTCCACAACCCTCCATGGATACCAAAATCTGTGGATGCTCAAATCCCATTATATACATTGAGGGAGTATAACTGTGTCCCTTATATAAAATGGCAAAATCAAGGTTTACTTTTTGGAATGTATGTATTTTAAAAACATTTTCATGGCACAGATGCTTGAATCCATGGATAAAGAATCCGTGGATAAGGAGGGCTGACTACACAACAGTGATTTCTTACACAGGTAGAAAACACTTATAACATGAAACCATTGGTTTCTTCTGTATAGTATTGTCTACAGCAATTGGCCTTGGCTTCTCCAGCTTCCAAACAGAATTCTTTCCTGCCAAATTTGTGTGTGTGTGCCTGCCTTCAAGTCACCTTCTGACAATCCCAAGAATTTTATAGGGTTTTTCTTAGGCAAGGAATACTCAGAGGTGGTTTTACCAGTTCCTTCCTCTGAAATATAACCCACAGCCTCCTGTTAGATACCAGAGGACAAATCTGGGACCTTCTGCATACAAAGTGTGGCTGTTACATCCCTTTTAGCTGAGGCCTACAGAAGCCTCAGCACTTGAATCTTGTACCCGAGTTGCTATAATGAAATAATACTGTCTTTGGGGCAAACCCAAAATGTTTGGGTCAAATCTAGTCTGTGAGTCATAAATAGGATACAGCACGGCTAATTCACATTTGATCTTGTGTGGTAATGGGTGCCGTTTTCCAAAATAGCCAGACTCGCAGGGGTGGTGGTGACATTTAACATGCTTAAGTGCTGAGCCTGAAAAAGCCTGGCTAGCAAATTTGGGGGGATATAGTCCAAAAAAAGCAACTTTCCTAAGGTCTGCTTAAATGTTATTCTGGCCACAAATTAATGCACATCCTCAAGAGACAACCAGCCTCCAGCTGTCCCAGAACAGTCCCGATTAATTCTGTTATCCCACTTTTCAGCTGCTTTTTAAAAAGTCCCAGTTTCTCTCTCCCCTTCCCACTTTCCCTCCTTTGTCCTCAGCTTACTGCAGTTGATGCAAACAGAGCCCATACTTTGCACCCACTTAACTCAGCAAAGTGGGGAGAGGAGAGACATGGCTGAATCTTGCCCTTCCCTGTAAATTCAGGCAAAATCCAACTGATGCATCCTCTTCTAGCTTGTCTTTTGTTCCTCATTTATAAGTTTTACCATCTTTTCTGAGGTGCTTGGCCACATGTGTCCTAACTTTCACCTGTGAAATGTTATGCAAATGAACAGTTGGAAGTGCACGACTATCAATTAGTTTCTGTGTTTAAAAAAAGAAATATATTATGTCAATATTTGGTTACCCAGCTAATGAAACGAATGTATTGAAAATATAAACCTAATAAAACCTTACTTTGTAAACAAGTCTGACCGTGCTGCACTTCCAAAGGGACAATTTCTACCAGCCTGAAAGAGGGCTCAAGGCAACTGTTTTGTACAAGTTTAGGACAGAGATTAACAGCCTGTGCAGTTTACAGGAATTTGGCTCAAACACTAATATGACACATTGACACAGGGCCAATTCTAATTTTAAATCAGCTTTCGGAACAGCCATCAGTTGCGTAATAGACAAAGTTGTCAAAACAATTTATTCCAAAAAAAAAAAAAAACACCACTTGATTTCTAAGCATTTGTTTATTAATCTCTTCCCACCTTTAGATTTGTAGTTAAGGCTGCAGTCCTTAATTCTGCTGAGAGCCAGCATGATACAGTGGTTTGAGTGTTGGACTAAGACACTGAGAGATCAGGGTTCAAATCCCTGCTTGGCTATGGAAACCTACTGGGTGACCTTGGGAAAGAGACACTTTCTCAGCCTCAGAGGAAAGCAAGGGCAAACCGCCTCTGAACAAACCTTGAAAAGAAAACTCCATGATAGATCTACCTTAAGAGTCGCCATAAGTAAGAAACGACTTGAAGGCACACAGCAAGGTGTGCATGATTGCCCGTGTCTAACAGTCTGCCATGCTAAAATTTTAGAGCCAGTGTTGTGTAGTGTTTTGAGTGCTGGACTACAACTCTGTAGACCAAAGTTCGAATCCCCACTCAGGCATGGAAACCAAGTGGGTGACCATGGACAGGTCATATTCCCTCAGTCTCAGAGGAAGGCAAGGGCAAACCTCTGAACAAATCTTGCTAAGAAAACCCCCATGATAATGTCTGCTTTAGGTTTGCCATAAGTTAGAGTTGACCTGAAGGCTCACAACAATATCGTAATTTGGTTGGTTTTTATGGCCCTCTAACCCCCCCCCCCCCGCTGCAGCCAAAAAGAGAGATTTTAATCTAAAAATAATTTCCTCCCCTTTTAAATAAGGTGCATGTCCCGTCCCCCATAACATGAGGAGACCTGTGCTCCTGGAAACACTGGTTTTCTGGTAAATGAGGCATGTAAGGAAGAGGTATCTTATTTTAGTAATAATAAAAAGAACAACAAAACCACTGTCCTCCCCCCCCCACAGTTACAAAAGGAGTCTGGAGACTCTTTTGGAAGTCAGAGACAGAATCAAGAGCAGTGGGTTTGAGGGGGAAATGTGGTTCCCTGGATGTTTCCTGCCCCTGCTGTATACATTGAACTTAGTATTAATCTCATTGGACTCAATGGGACTAACTTCCTTGGTTTGTGCAACCAAGGCTTTAAAGAAGCAGAGACTATCATTCTTAAACCACCATAGTATCTATCAGAAAGAATCACAGAATCCTAGAGTTGGAAGAGACCACAAGGGCCACCCAGTCCAACTCCATTCTGCCATGCAGGAACTCACAATCAAAGCACCCCCAGCAGATGGCCATCCAGCCTGTGTTTAAAGACCACCAACGAAGGAGACTCCACCACTCTCCAAGGGAAAAATCAATATAATTCATTTTATCTAGTACGACGGACCAAACAGTAGTGATAATAGTATCCTAAATGTGTGAACAGAGTATGTGATGTGCCTGTGTATGAGGAGCAAAACCAAAGACAACAAGTTCAGCACAGAATAATCTGACCTATAGCACCTGTTAAGCACATGCTGTTCAAAATATGTTGGTTTTGGAAAGCAGTACACCACTATCAGTGTTTCCAGGAGCACCGGTCTCTTCATGAGGGGGGCTGGTACACCACCACTTTGAAGGAAGAATCGACCAACTTAATTCTGGTGAAGGTATTAAGGGAAACCGAGCATAACATTTAACACTGTGCCATAAACAATGCAGAGATCTCATTTACAGAAGGCATCACACACAACACACAAACAGCAAATGATTAAGCCAACCAACATACGCAGCAAGCCTTGTTAAAACAAATAAATCAGTAGTCTCTGCTGCAAATAATCTGATCTTTGGGCTCCAATCCTATATCTACTTAAATTGGGAGCAAATCCCACTAAATTCCCACTGCACAGTGAAAGGAAAGGAAGACTGGCAAATGTTTTGCCTTTGAAAGTAATTTGGGAGCCAGTGTGGTGTAATGATTAGAGAGAGCTGCCCTAGGACTTGGGAGATGCAGGTTCAAGCCTCATTGAACTATAAAGCTCTCAGGGGCTGCATCGGCACTGCAGAAATAATCCAGGTTGACACCACTTTAACTGCCATGGCTTGGTACTATAGAATTCGGGGAACTGTAGTTTGTTGTGGCACCAGAGCTTGTCAACAGAGGGCTAAATGTCCCATAAAATTACATTTCCCAGAATTCCATAGCATTGAGCCATGGCATTTAAAGTGGTGTCACCCTGGATTATTTCTGCAGTGTGGATGCAGCCAAGGTGATCCTGGGCCACTCACTATCTCTCACATTGATCTACCTCACAGTGTTGTGTGGATAAGGTGAGGAAAGGAAGACTCTTGTACTCACTGAGGAGAAAATAGGGTACAAATGAAACTAATAAACACATGAATTAAGGCACTGATGTTAACTATTGTGTGGAAAAACTGCAACAAAGGGGTACGAATATTCACACAAAACTGTCAGCAGCAAGTGATTTAGTACAATTAATGCAGATTATCATCAGTAGAATTACAAAATTCTACAGACTCCACAGCCTACTTTCCTCGAAGCAATACAGTGATAGCATGTCATCATGACATTTTCTCAGCTTCTACTGTCTATGTGGCACAAATGGAAAAAGATAATGGAAAAAATAATACACATATTTGGATGATCTTGGTAAAACCCTTCTGAAAGAAGCATGTACATCATCCACTTAGTAAATTAAACCCACTGTGTCTCAAAGATAAACTAGTTGTGACTATTCCTCATCTGTGAACCTGGTTTCAAGCATGGCTTCTTCAGGAACAACACTGGGCAAGCAATCAAGAAACAACTTCAGTGGCTACCAGTTTGTTTCCAGACACAATTCAAAGTGCTGGTTATGACCTATAAAGCCCTATATGGCTCAGTTCCTGGCTATCTGGCAGACCGTATCTCTCTGTATGAACTGGCCTGGGCCTGGGATCATCTCTTTTCTCAGTCCTTTTCTCAGCCCTACCGCCATCGCAAGCAAGAGAGGACCTTCTCGGTGGCTGCCCCTAGACTCTGCAACTCCCTTCCCAGGGAAGCCAGAACACTCCCTCCTTGTTTTCCTTCTGTCAGCAGGCTAAAACTTTTTTATTCAGACAGGCTTATACAATATAAAGGTTTTGAAAAACGGGCTAGGGATGCTGTATTGTTTTAACAACTGAATTGTTTTTAAGAGATTTTTCTTAAAATCAGAGCTCTCTGACAGAGAAGGCTCAATGTCTCAGAAAAAAATACAATTCCCATGATTGCAGTCTGCAAAGGCCCTTTGTCTTTTAACTTGAGGCCGAATTGTTTTACCAGTGAAAATAGGTTAATCCTATTTTGACATTTGCTTTTTGAATGTTTTAAATTGTATTGTTCTTTTATATTGTGGGCCACTTTTGAGTCCCAATTTGGGGAGAAAGTGGGAAAGTAATAATCTGGCCCTACTAATATAATGAGTTATGATTGTTGTTGTTAACTGCTCTCAATTCTACTTCAACATCTGGGGATGTTGTGAAATTTTGAGCATCACTTAGCTTGCATGGGAGATTAAAGCAATGGTTACTGCAATCCCTGGGGTCCCCTTTCTTGTGGACTGGAAAGTATATTGAGTGTTTCCAATCTGTGGGCCATTCTTTTATTTTACATATTTGTTGACAGATTTTACTTAGAACTACAGTATTGTCTCTGTAATGTGAAGCTCCTCTATTGGTATGCCATCTGTTTCTGGTGATTTATTTCTCCAAGTGCTCTTAATGCAGCTCTCCCACTTCACTTTCTAAAATTGTAGGTTCATTTTCAAACGGTTCTTCTTTGAATGAATCTGTCATCCTTTCATCTCTTGTATATAGTTTTTCAGTGTATTGTTTTGATCACCTTTTTATTTCTTCTGGGTTATGTAATATGCTCCCCTGCTGATCGTAAAGCATCTCCACCCTCAGTTTAAATTTCCCTTTGATTTCTTGGATCCTGTGGAAGAGGTTTCTTGTTCTTCCTTTTTTTAGTTATGTGGCCAGAGACTGAACTAGATGGCTTTTGTGGTCTCTTCCAACTCGAAGGTTCTGTGATTCTGTATGTTCCCTCTGCAGCTGTCTTGAAGGAGCTTCCTTGAAACATACCATTTTGCTATGAAGTTCCTCCATTCAGTAGTTCATTTATTTTGCTTAAAAGCAAAAGTTTCTTAAAAAGCTGTAAATCCTTTTGCTCATCCAATCATTCTACCAAGGTTCATTATAATATAAGTTTAATCCTATTGTAGGAACATAGGACTCTTCCTTTTAACAGTCAGATTACTGGTCCCTCCAGCCAGTGTAGTTGACACTAACTGGCAGCAGTTCTCTAGAGATTTTCCAGTCAAGAGACCTACCTACCCAGAGATACCAGGAAATGAGGTTGGGGCCTTTTGCCTGCAAAGCATGTGCTCTGCCACTGTGCTATGGCCCCTCCTATTTAAAGCAGATAGTTTTTTTCAAAAGGCCTTTACAAAAGTAAGTGAAATGAAGCAAAATAAGAGCTTCCGTGGGTCTCATGGGTGCTTGCTTCATCATGCAGGTTCTCTCAGAGTTAAGCTATGGCCTCTGTAAATTTTTTAAAAATCAAAACAGAGAAGCCCAGTGAACGCTGAAATGCCCAGCAGGAGACAGAATACAAAAGTACACAGCATGGTAGGCTTTCAAAACAATTTGCATGCTTTCACCAGCAAGATTCCCCATTTAAGACTGGGAGAAGGGAGCAGCCACAGAATGCTTAGAAATGTGCTCTATTAACATCAGCCTAGCAAACTGCGGTTCTCATGCATACCTCTGCAGGTCCTATTATCATATGGACAGAAAATGGCAGGACATGGATGGAAGGACTGACCTACTTTCCAACTGCTGAAGGATACAGTGGCCTGAGCCAAGACTCAGACTGAATGAGAACTTAATTGTAACTAGCCCCATTTGCCTGGGAAAGTGAGTTTTTTTCTTTTGACTTGTTCGCTTCTTTCCAGTGGCTTGAGACCAACAACAGAAGTAGGGGGATCTGCTGAGGAAACTGAAAATTAGCTTTGCCTGGAACAGAGAAGTCTGAGAGAGACATCAGCAGCAAAATGAACAACCAGAGAAAAGATTTGACAGGTGGCAAGTGAAACTGAAATGGGAAAAGGACCCTGTTCCAGTTTTTGGTCTCCAAATATGTTCATTAAGGACCAACTGGCGCTAACAAAATATGAGCCTGAGACCTTCCATGCACACCAACTGCAATAACCTCAACTGGTATACTAACTCTTATTGGAAGCACAACACTGAGCTTGATAATCAACACTGGAGCTGAGCTATTTCACTAGCAGCAGAAGACTAGCATCATATTCTAGTAGCAAAAGAATAGCACCATACAAAATACTCCTAAGTGTTACACCACTTTTCCTTTCCTTTTCTGTTCTTTTCTTTTACTAAATTTGGATTAATGAACAACCACAACCAATCTATCAACCAGTATTACTATACTGAATTAGTTGAATTATACTCCCTCTAATTTACTTCTCTTACTATATATTGCAGGGAATTCCCATTGCCACCACACAAACATACCCACACTGAATCCTCTAAACCGCTGTTATTCAAAGTGGTTGTCCCTGGACTGGTGCTGGTCCCTGAACTATTGGTTGTTGGTTCCTGCCACGTTTTCAGAAAAGAAACAAACTGAACTCAATGCATACAAACATGGTGCCAGTCCACCACTGCACATTGGGGAAAAATAATTGCTGATAGTCCACATCAGAGAGCCTGAGAAGCACTGTTCTAAGCACTCTCCAAAATGAACACTAATTATATGCAATTTCTAGATTTTTTTTTCATGCATTTAAACTGAAGTAACAAGATACATGTCAACTAATATTATTCCTGCTTTACCCACAATCTCAGCAATGATGGCATAATGGAATGGCATCTAAGGACTTAACATACATCTTGGAGAAAGCACTAGCCTATAAATATTAGATACTCTGATAATGTACATCTAGCCATGCAAATGTAGCCTTCTAACAGATAAACACAGTGTTGTTTCTTCCCCACTGTGGAGTCTGAATCAAAAGTTGCTTTCTGCTTATTCTGCTTTCTGGTGATTGAACTATTTAGTTATGTGAACTGAAGGACCAGAATTACTAGATGCATGAAAAGCACTTGATATCATGTGTGGCTTTTCAGAATTCACATGTGTGCACAGTCAGCTCTAACGCCTGAAAAAATAAGTACATATATAATAAAACTCAGTTGGTACCTGCTTAAGTTCTGAAAAACCACATGTAACGTCATACTGAAGCTGAAATGTGTGCTTCATTTAGAATATGAAGCCCACATTAGAATATTAGAATAAAGATTAGAATAAGAATTATTTTCAATAAAGTATTTTTTCTGCAGCCTTTTGGCTTTGAGACAATACAAGACATAGATTCTAAGGGTCAAACTTGCTGTAATGTTAATTGTGCAGGTATAATGTGCACTTTCCTTGTATGTAAACGGCAGCCCCAAGATTGTGCATATGTGTGCATGAACTTCTCTGCTGTGGCTGTTGGCAAAAATTGCTTCTCCATTGGAGGCAAGAGTTGCTTCCCTTGAAATTCATATAGCTCTTGTGGGAAAGCAGTTTTAGCAGAGTGATGCTTATGTAATGTTCGCCAGAATCTGTGTGTGGATGTTCCGGGCTCTCTCCCACAACCTGGTTCATGTCAATAATTTTAATAATGTGAGGCATTCCAGATTAGAAGGCATGTGTAACTTCACTTGTGAAAATGCATTTAACTCAAGAGCACAAGTGTGTGTCAGCATCTCTGGGATTATATCTTTGTTTGCATCCTGTGGCTTTATGTTCAGCAGGGGTGTCTTTTTTAAATAGATTTTTCAATTTGTGAAATCCAGAATAGTCCCTTAACAAATAGCAGGACATCCTGAGGATATTAATGTAGCAATATCCACCCAGTCCTAAAGGTTATGTGATGACATTCAGGTGATGACATTCAGTATTGGAATTCAGTAATGAGCAAAAGCATTTAGGAGCACACCATCAGGGCTGTGTTCACATGGGCCAAACAACACGACACACACACACCCTGCTGGTCCTCCTGGCAAGTAGTTTGGACGACGTAGGACCTAATTCTAAGTTCTGGTGTGAACTGTCCAGACGATGTCCAACCAGGTCAGCACTGAACCTGCTGTATAGTGCCCTTACACTGATTTTAAAAATCTCACCTTTTGCCCTGGGTCTTCCAGAGCCCTATGGAGTGATGGTGGGCAGCCGTTTACAAGGTGTCCTGCTGTGCTGCCTGCATGGATCAGTCCTTCTGACGTCAGAATAAGGTGCCCAGTCATATGATTGATGCTGGGCACCTCATTTTCAGCCTCAAAGGGAGTGAAGGGTGGAGTCAGGTAGCATAGTGGTGATATCTGTGCAAACAACTGCCTGATATACCCATCATGCACCCTGATGGATGATGGGTCAGCTGCAAGGCCACGATACTCTGGGCTGCTCATGGAGTATTCTGGCATGTGTAGATAACAGCCATAACTCGTAAGACCTTTTCTTTCCTCCCTCAACACTGCTGTGAATTGATGTAATGCAGGATCATTGGCGTTCCCAAAGCATCTGCTAAAGCTAAACTGAACAGAAGGGGGAAACGATTCTAAATACAGTAGAACGTAAGGCATATTTATAGAAAACATCCTTCTGGGCTATTTGGCAAACAGAAAAGCTAAAACATTAACCCTTGTATTGCAGAAATCTGGCATCTTCACTCACCACCATGGAGGGAGGTGGTGACAATGCACAAAACTATATCAGCTAGGAAAAGAAGTCACACCAAGTTCCCTGGATTCCTTCTCACGTCATGCTGAGATCACTATGGGGTGAAACAGACTGGCAGTTTCAGCAAGCTTCAAGCTGGCTTGGGGTGTGGCATTTACATGTGCCATGCCCCCAAGTTGCCCAGAAATCACGCCAGCAATTACACACCAGGCCGCCTCTGGGAGACTTGGGGGCATGGCGTTTAGACACCACTTGCCCCGGAGCGAGAGAAAAGACGCTCCTTTTTCCACTCCTATTCGGGGTGGAAGATGGCTGGATTGGGGCGGCAGCATGCAGTTGCCACGGCCCCAATCCGGCTTTGTCAGGGGTGGCCTGTTTCAACTCTATGTCAGTCTCAGCTTAATTCATCTGAATGAAGGTGTGCTAAATTGTCCTACGTGCTTTAAGGTAGGTTTACTTAGTTAGCAATTATTTTGCTAGTGTAATGAAAAACTCAGCTTGTAAAATCCCTAATCCTTGAAAACCAGAGAACAAAAATCTCAAACATGCAATCACTGTATGCAACAAAGGATGTGTTATGAAGCACAGATTTTCTGACAGCATGTGGAAACAACAGGGGCATTCTTTTAATCAATAATAAGATCAGTCAGCAGGTACATTTTTCTCTACATGAGAACAAGGACAAAACCAGATTACAGGGGAAAGAGAGAGATTGAGAAGGAGGTACTGTGGTCATACCACAAGGGTATTAACTCCCAAGTTTGTAAAAAGAAACACAGAAGATATAGAGAAATCATCAGCTGGTAAAAGCTGAAAGGGGTATAGTCAATGACAGTCAAGTAGCATTTTTAAAAAGTTGTGTGTTATCTTTAAAACAGTATTTTAATCTATGATGTACCCTGCCTCAAGCCTTGGAGAGGGTGGGTAAGGGAGCGGGAGGAGGAGGGGGAGGATTATTTATTATAGCATGAGCTTTTGTGAATCACAACCCTCCTAGCCAGACACATGGAGTATAGTATTCAAGTATTATCAATCACTTTTCTTGAAGCATTTCTGCAACTCTGCTATATGGCCCCTCTTCACAAACACATAGGTTACTGTGATCCTGCAGGAAAGACCATCCTCAGAACCCCTTTCTTCTGAAACAAATAAATACCAGTGATTCAGCTGTCTTTCTCTCTCTGTTCTATTTGTCTTCTGTTGCATAGTCCCATACCATATGTATATCTCCATCTGATAATTGGACTAGAATGAGAGGGAAAGTGGGACAATTTCATAAACCCCAACCAACAATGCAAGAGAAGGGACTCATGGCAAATTAAAACAAGCCCTATGATACATGACAAAGTAGGCTTCAAGACATGTGGCAGAAAGGCTCACACAACAGATTACATATGGAGTATCTACATTTATTACTTGTGATAAAGAATGGGAGGTAAACAGACTCACGGATCAGGCATATCTGTCACCCTTCAATGACTCAGGTTTTTAAGAAGGACGAAGTTCAGACCTGACTCTGCCATTAGGTAAGGTCACCCAGGCTCAGGCAGCAATTTTGGATGTTCTGAGAAGTCCACAAATGAAGGCATCAACTTTGCTAGTGGTGAAAACTTTTTTTTTTTAATTCTAGTGAGAGTACCCCCGCTGTTGCTATTTGGATTTTCAAAATGCATTCACAGCTATTTGAGCTCGAATGGAGCTCTTTGAGAATATAAAGAGGTAATCTGTGCTAGGAATTACATCCTGTTACCGAACAGATTAGAAGCACTGTTCTTTTTGAGGTATTTCTGACATATTTTGACTTCTCCATTTTGTTCCAGAAGGTAAGGTTAAGCAGAGGTTTTGGAAGAGCTTGGGCAAGGAAGTTGGTATTTAGACTTCCTGACATCTTAAATAATCCATATCCCAAAGCTACCCTTGCTGGCACCAAAAGAACAGGAATTGCAACTGAGCTGCCCAAGGTACGTCCTGAGTTAGTCAAGCCACAAATTTAAAGGAAATATGTTCCATACACAAAAGGGCATTACAATCAATACATAGCATTCATTTGTAGCCATTAAGGGCGGGCACTTCCAGCTAACAATACACACATTGTATGGAACAACCTAGAACCTCTATAACATTGTGGGCATGGATCACGTTCAACCTAGAACCCATTTATTTTTTAGGTTTAAAAAAATTCTACAATAACCCTCAGTTTAAAAACAATTGCCCACTGGTGAACTAGGGATTTCATTGCTTGAGTTCTTTTTCATCAATCCATCTTCACCCAAGTGGCCAGTGAGGAAGATCTGAGGACAACCTAGGCAGTTTTCATTTTGTTCTTCTGCCATATCTTGAGTGCCTCAAGTGGACCTAATAAGGCACATCTACTCTCAGTTCCTTATCAGAGACTTCTGTCTGCTTGGGAACAAAATCAATACAGCCATTTTAATAG
This sequence comes from Phrynosoma blainvillii, assembly GCA_026167975.1. Taxonomy (NCBI): domain Eukaryota; kingdom Metazoa; phylum Chordata; class Lepidosauria; order Squamata; family Phrynosomatidae; genus Phrynosoma; species Phrynosoma blainvillii. The sequence continues at coordinate 220,608,236 of JANUYF010000002.1, read as the reverse complement.
AGCCATTAATTTCTAACAATACTACATGAGCTGCCATTCCTGCAACCCTGCTACCTGACCTTCCTTCACAAACTCACAGCCTACAGTGAACTTTTAAGAAATAGCTCCCTCAGAACCTTTTTCAGGTTTTCATAAATACTTGCAGTTCAGTTCTTTTTCTTATTATTACCAAGTTCTCTGTTTTGTGTTTTATACTGTCACACATCATGTCATTTGCATTTTTAGTTTCCTGGTTTTGAATTTTTCACTGAATTTTGCAACGCCATTTGCCAAATCACTAGCACCCTTCACACTCCTTTAGCGTCCAGAGGAGGGCGACTAAAATGGTGTTGGGTCTGGAATCCATGCCCTATGAGGAATGAATTAGGGAACTGGGTATGTTTAGCCTGGAGAAGAAACGGTTAAGAGGGAATATGATAGCCCTCTTTAAATATTTGAAGGGATGTCATATTGAGGAGGGAACAAGCTTGTTTTCTGCTGCTCCAGAGAATAGGACTTGGAACAACGGATGCAAGCTACAGGAAAAGAGATTCCACCTCAACATTAGGAGGAAATTCCTGACAGTGAGAGCTGTTCGACAATGGAATACACTCCCTCGGAGGTTGGTGGAATCTCCTTCTTTGGAGGTCTTTAAACAGAGGCTGGATGGCCATCTGTCAGGGATGGTTTGATTTTGAGTTCCTGCATGGCAGGGGGTTGGACTGGATGGCCCTTGTGGTCTCTTCCAACTCTATGATTTGTCAAATTTTCCTGGTTCCTTCATTTTCATTGTTTACTAGCATAATACTGTAATTCAATTTCAGCTTCAGTATGGTTAATCTAACCAACTTTTCCATTCTGAACACTAGTGCACATTCAACATATATTCTGAAACTTTCATATCTTCTTAAGCTCTATCACTTGCTCTATCCATGAACCTGAGTCACACCATAACAGAAGGACATTTGGTCCTTCATATCCAAAATTCTGCATCCACAGATTCAACCATCCAATGCTTGATTTAAAAAAAAAAAAATCAAAAAAATTTGAATTTGCTTTTTTTATAAAGGATATCATTTTACTATTCCATTGTCCCATTATCCCAAGTCATTATTTGGTCCATGACTTGAGCATCCAAAGAATTTGGTAGCCATGGGGGGTCCTGGAACCAAACCCTAGCAGATACCAAGGACCCACTGTATTGACAGGCATTTTGCTATTTTATTTTATCATTTTTAAAGTCATAAAAATTGCAGTAGTATTTCTGAGAATAAGATACATGAACTGAGAGCAATTCCATTAGGCATGAGAACTGTATTAATACTGTTGAATATAAATTTTACTTTACGATAACTCTAAAACATGTAAAATGTAAATTAAGTTGCTGCTGTATTATTTGGGGGGAAATGTACTGGTATGGATAAATCCCTGTGTCCCAGCTACATTACTTCTGTGTCCCATCAATGACATGTGTACTACTGGCTGAGAATCACTGTAATAGACCACGACAGTCTTCATCCCTAAGCAAAAGATCTATCATTATAAATACTGGTCAGTTATACATGTACACTTACATGATGATTGATCAGAGCTAGATGGCAATTATTTTGTTACTATCACACATGAACAGTAAGTAAAAGAAAAAAACTGGGACTGACTTGGATATTGAATATTTAGAAAGTTCACTCCTTACCTTGTGTCCTCTGTTTGACTGCCCAAAAAGGACATCAGACACATCCATACCATCAAAACGTCTATTTGGAGGGAGGCTTGCATTGGCCATAGAAACCAAGGTAGGGAATATGTCTAAAATGCTGAAGGAAAGAAGGAAAGGCAATGAAAAGAAGATTATAATTACAATGACCAGGCAATAATGCCCACCACTCCATGAAGGAGAACTTAGTAGTATGCATAAAACTATCACTTTCATTTTTCCTAACACATTTTATTCTAAAACACAGATATGGACCCTATTTACACTTTAAAAAAATGTAGACTAGATTATAACAGAGATAAGCAATAATGGAGAAATAATTACAGATCAAGAAAAGATAAAAAAATTATTTAAAGATTATTATGACAAAATGTATAGGAAATTAGAGACAAGGGAAAATGAAAAAGAGAAAGTAAAAAGATATTTGAGAGACCAGAAGATAAACAAAATAAATGAAGAACAGGTAGAAAGGTTAAACCAAGCAATAACAACTAAAGAAATTATAGAGGTGATTGAGAAAATGAAAACGAGAAAAGCTCCTGGCCCGGATGGATTAACGGCGATTTACTATCAAAAATTTGTCAACATTTTGGCAGATCCATTAAAAGAAATAATGAATAAGATAAAGGATGAAGGTATACCAGAGTCTTGGAAGGAAGCCTGGATATCATTAATCCCCAAAGAGGAAACATCATGCCTAGAAATGAAGAACTTTAGACCAATATCCTTGACTAATATTGATTATAAAATTTTTACATCTGTCATAGCTAATAGGATGAAAAGATTATTGGATTCAATAATTCATGAGGATCAGAATGGATTCATGCCGAACAGACAAAAATAATATGAGGATAGTGTTGAACATAATAGAACATTTTGAGATTAATAATGATAAAAAAATTAGCACTAGTATTGTTGGATGCAGAAAAAGCATTTGACAGGGTTAATTGGTGTTTTATGTTAGAACTAATTAAGCTTATGGGAATGGGAGATACATTTAATAAATGGATACAAGAAATATACAAGGAACAAAGAGCTCGGATTGTAATAAACCAGGAAAAAACAGAAAAAATTAATATTGAAAGAGGTACTAGGCAAGGATGCCCTCTTTCGCCTTTATTATTTTTATTAGTACTAGAAGTATTAAATAATAAAATAAGGGGTGATCCAGAAATTGAAGGAGTGAAAGTAAAACATCAAATATATAAGTTACAAGCATTTGCGGATGACGTAATTTTCTTTTTAGAAAATCCAAAAGAAAATATAAACAAACTAACTAGAGTTATAGAAGAATTTGGGGAGGTTGCAGGATTTAATATTAACAAAGATAAAACGGTAATACTAACTAAGAATATGAATGTAAGAGAAGAACCAGAGTTGAAAGAGATTTCAAAATTTAAGATTGAGAAAAAAGTAAAATATTTGGGGATATTTTTGACCAAAAGAAATATAGATCTATTTAAAAACAATTATCTGAAATGTTGGGAAGAGATTTAAAAAGATCTGATAAGATGGTCAGGAAAAAGACTATCATTTTTAGGTAGAATTGAAGCAATTAAAATGGTATTGTTACCAAAGTTAATGTTTTTATTTCAAAATCTACCTATAATAAGTGAGGAAAAATATTTAGATATTTGGCAAAAAGAAATGTTAAAATTTGTATGGGAAGGAAAGAAAGCTAGAATAGGGTGGAAATTGTTGACTGAAGAGAAAATAAAAGGTGGTTGTGGACTTCCAAATCTTAAATTATAGGGCTTCTTGCCTTAATTGGATAGAGGAATGGGTTAGTTTAAAAAACGAAAGGTTATTAGAATTAGAGAACTCTAAATTGAGATTTGGCTTTCATGCCTACATGATATATAACAAACTTAAAAGTAACAAGGATTTTTCACACCACTTTGTGAGAAACGCTTTATTAAAAACTTGGTTGAAGATAAAAGAACAATTTTATACGCATATCCCCAGTTGGACCTCCCCGCAGGAAGCTTTTTTTAAAAGATCTAAAATGGAAAAAATACCCTGGTTGACATACAAGGATTTAATTAACTGGAAAGGAGAAATGGGAGACTCTTTGAAAATTAGAGAAGGATTAGTTAAAGAATTGCAAGACAACTGGTTTTTATATATGCAGATAAATGAAAGGTTTAAAGTCGATAAAAATACTGTAGGTATTTCAAATAGACAAAATGAATTAGATAAAATACTTTTTGATAAAAATAAAGGACATATTGGAAAATATTATAGGGTATTACAAGGTAGGAATTTGGAAAATGAAAAAATAAAACACTCCATGATAAAATGGGCGCAGGACATAGGGAAATCTATAGAATTAAATAAATGGGAAAAAGCTTGGTACGATACCAACAAATTTACGAGATGCCAGGACTATAAAGAGAATTTTATCAAGATGTCTTTTAGATGGTACTTATCTTCGGAAAAATTAAATAAATTATATAAATCTGGGAAAGACCAATGCTGGAAATGTAATAAACCAAGAGCAAACTTTTATCACATGTGGTGGACATGTGCAGAAGCGCAAAAATATTGGAAAAAGATAAAAGAAGTAATGACAAAAATATACAAAGTGGAGATGCCATTGGAACCAACTTTCTTTTTGTTAAATATGTTAGGTATACTAGAGAAAACATTTGAAAAAGATAAAAGACGGATTTTACTTTATATGATAACAACTGCTAGAATACTGTTTGCTGGAAAGTGGAAGCAAACAACCATTCCCACTATAAGTAAATGGAAAAAGAAGACTTGGGAAGGGATGGAATCAGATATTTTGACTGGTCTATTAAATGATAAAGAGGAAGAGGAAGTGGTTAGAGGTTGGACAGCTTTTAAGGAATATTGTGATAAAGAAGGGTATGAATGAAAACAAATTATAAGGATAGATATGGGAAACACAAATATGATTGAATAATGATTGTAATTTGATAAAGATACCAGGAATATTTAATGTATAAATATAGAAAGAAAAGAGATTTGTTTAGTAGAGGGGTAAAGGAAAATTGTTATGATATTAGGCAATTATACATTTATTTGGAAGAAGATAAAATTACTATGTAGTTTATGGAATCATATCAAATGTGTATGTAGGATATAAGTGTGTGAATGGATAGATTTATGTGTATATAGAGGTGTGTGTGTGATTATATGTAGAACTATGTATTTGTATTTGTGAAATGCAATGTGTATTTTTTGTTTTATTTTTTGTTTTATTTTTTTGTATATGTTATGATTATTAATAAAAATTATTAAAACAACAACAACAACAACAACAAAAACGTAGACTAGAATGTGTTTCCTCTTTTCCAGACTGGGGCACATGTTCTCTGTGTGCAAACATTTTCAAATTATAAGACAAAGAAATTCAAATTCTGCATGCAGGTCAGACTATGAACTGAAATATTAACTGTCCCCCTACTGACTTAACATATAGCTTATAAGGGCTGGATTTGCAGTTAGGACATTTTCTGGCAGACTAGTTTTGAGGAAGGATAAGGTGGGTAGGTTGCAAAGATGGTAAAGAAGAAAGCATGCTGATTTAGAATGGAGGAAAGAAAATGGACAGGGCACTTAAAACACAATTTTCAAATTCTTGGAATTTCATGCTCAGACTTCTCCTTGGTTTGAGAAACTTCATCAAATGCTCCCAACACATTTCTAGGCCCTTTTCTAATAATAATAATAATAAATTTGTTTTTATATCCCGCCTTTTGCAACGCAATCAAAGCGGCTCACATAAAATAGGGTTAAGTTTAAATAAAACATACCCTATATTAAAACATTAAAACAATAAATAATAGCTACCCCTCATTAAAAATAATACAATATAATTTACAATAATAACTAAAACATAAGATAAGATGACAAATAATTCTGGAACACCAGTGAAGATATAAGGATATATAGAGGAGAGAGCACACGTAGAGGTAAAGTGATCTATTGAGGGAAGGCTTTTCTACAGTTCTGAGAGCCAAAGAGTAAAACCTTTTACAGTTGTATGCTTCAGCAAAAGCTACGAAATTCTGTACTAACCATGGTCCACAGGCACACAGTTCTAAGACTGCCACAATGTACCTTTATTATATAAGTGTCCAGGTCAAACTGGATATACCCAGAGACTGCACCAATAATTGTCTAAAACTCTAATCTGCCAACTGAAACACTCCCGGGGTCTGGAGCCACAGCTTTGTATTAAAGAGGCTGAAATGGTTTACATACATATTAATTAGCACATTTTAATGAGAATGCATCCCTTCACCAAAGTTAATCTGCTTAAGGAAAGAACAGCAGGATGTATTACTGAATTATTCAGAGTGGGACTGTCCAAAATCTGTTGTTGTAGATGGAAATTCACAACTGGCATAAATAACATACAGACAATGGCTAACATCACACGGGCACAAGAGTTTATTTCCAAAACAATGGGGTAACATCATGTTTACATTTCAGATCTACTTGTCATTTTCAGCTCTTGACCCTAAAGTCCCTAGTCTCATTTACTCCAGAAGCCTGGTGATTGATACACTCAATGTAATATGGGAGCAACATGGCAAAACATATTCTTTCTTTCTTGCATAGCCTTCCTTTTTCTACACAGTATAGCAGCATGGCCAGGGACCAGCCCTTTATGGTTTGTTCTCGGGTCTGGAGGGTTTGGCATGCAGTATATAAAGCTGACTTATGCTGTGTCAGACAGGTAGGTCTGGCAGCCTAAGAGGCTTCTGCCAGCTAAGGGAAGGACTAAGAACCAAATATGTGGCAGTGACTACAACTTTCCTTTGATTCTATGCAACAATTGTGGCACTAGAGAAAGGAGAAATATTTCTTTTGGAACAGGGCTCAGCAAACTTTGTTGCTGGGGGGCCGGGGGAGGAAATGGCGCGGGGGGGGCGGGGTGTGTGCGTGCGCTCTTGCCCACCATCATGCGCATGCGTGCGCGCATGGGGGCGCCATTTTGGAAGACCCCACCGCACCTGCGTCGTGCAAAGCCCAGGGAAGCCCCCACTGCGCCTGCGTCATGCAAATTCGCATGGCGCAGCCGTGGTGGGGCCTTGCAAAATGGCGCTCGTTGCTGTGCACATGCGCACGAGCACCATTTTAGCGTCCAAAATGCCGCCCGCGCTTGCGCACGCATGCGCACGGCAGCGGGCACAATTTTGGATGCCAAAATGGCACCCGCGCTCACGCGGGGCGCACCAGCACGCAGGGCGGCATTTTGCCTCTCTTTCCTGCTGCTTGCCTGGAGATACAAAGGGCACCCTTGGAGGTAGCTGAACATTTTCTCAGGGGATAACTCCATGTTCAATGTAAGAAGCTAGTCATGTATGTAGTCCACATACATGTAGATGATGATAATGATTCCATTTTTCTGGGATATAAAAAACTGAGTCAGGGACTCAAGGTGGCTTACAAAGATTAGAACAGATATGGATTTAAAATCTTTATAATAGAAAAATGTAAAATATAATTAAACTACCAATGGAATTAAAAGCAGTTAAAAGCTAGTTTGCTAAAAACAACAAGAAATAAACTGTACATCATACTCTGAAAGGCCTTTCCCCCTGAGCAATCAATTAGCTTGTTTTATTGACTTTATAATTTGCTGCTTATTGATTTTTATAATGTTTTTATTGTATTTATTTTACTTGAGTATAACTTTGTATACTGTTGTTCATTTTATTGGTGTAATCCCACCTCGACCCGTAGGGAGAGGTGGGAAATTATTATTATTATTATTATTATTATTATTATTATTATTATTAATCAGCCATCAAAGGCCTACTGTAACAAAATGGTCTTCACTTTTGCTTCATTGCCTTGCATATGGAGGGACAGTAAGGAAGGTGTCAGTCTACCCTCTCTAGGAAAGGAGGTCCAGAGCCTGGGAACAGCCACTGAGAAAGTCCTCTCCCATGTTACTGCCAGATCAAGCTGTGAGGGTGGTGGTGGTGGGACAGAGAGAAGAGCCTATGGGAGGGACAACACAGTCTTTCAGATAACCTGGACCCAAATGCACACAGGCCTCTGCAGTTGTATACATTGGGTGGGCACTAGTATGGGATGAAGTAGCTTGCTGTTGGAAGTCCATAAGCGTCTGTGACAATGAAACACTTCAGCAATGTAGCTTCATAGATTGAAATTAAACTGGTATGGACAAATAAGCAGGCAAAATACATCAGAATGAGTCAATCAAATTTCAAGATACCTTCATGTTATTCAGTAAAGGGAAAGTACTAGTAGGTTAGTGCATTTTTAAACACACCGCTTAATGTTCTAGGAAAATGTGGTTTCACTTATCTATGATACAGCAGCTTTTACAGAAGCCAGGATGGAAAATGAGAGTGGCACTGAATCTCTCATCCCTAGGCAGTCCCTACCAAAAGTCCTGTCAGCATTTCCATCAAAGTTTTCTGATTTCAAGGGCTTAAGGCCATGCCACAAAACACATGAGTGTTATATGATCATTTGTTTGATTATGCAACGGACCATGTGCCACATGCAGCGCTGCTGGGTGCTCTGCCTCTGGCAACAACAAGCTCTGTGAAGAAATGAATTAAGGTGTAAGATCAAGCCACATCAAGCTTATTCTTCCTGGAAGGAGGAAGAGGAGCAGCTACCCCTTGCATTTTCCAGGCACCGGAAAATTTACCCTTTGGACAGCAGCTGCTGAAATTTCCCAACCAGCACGACTGATGGAGCCAGGGGATTCTGGCAGTTGTACTCCAAAAAGTAATTCTCCTGAGTCCTGCATCTTCCTAAATAAGCCACTTATTTGTTATTTGTGAATCAATGCATCATCATTTGCTTCAATTAACCACCACAAAAAAGACAGCTTGGGAAAGTTAATTTTTAACTTTTATCTCTCAACATAAAAAAGAAAATAAAATATAAATTGTGACCTTTAAAAAAAAAAAAAAGAATATGCTTTTATGTGGAAAGCTATGTGTGATTTCTGCTGACTTTTTATCTATTGCTTATTTACTCCTCAGCTAATTGTTTTTCGCAGAGCTTGGAAAAGTTACATTTTGAACTACAACTCCCAGAATCCACAGTGGCCATGTTAGTAGTGGGTTTTGAGAATTCTTGTTAATGGAGGGGGGGGAAAGAGACTTAACCAAGGTCTGTCACCCCACCACCTTGACGGTTCACTGACTTTTTAGAATTTATGTTTTGTGCTCTATTTGGACATGTATGCATTTTTAAAAGCTATTATTAATTTTGGATAGAAAGATGTACCACACGTTTGAATACAATAAATAAAATGAATATTAAGCTGCAACTTTTTTCCCTATTGTGTAGGAGAGGAGTTGGGCATCAGGACTGGAATACACACTCTAAAGTAGTGCTACTCAGAGTGGTGGCCCATGGACCAAAACCTGAGCCACTAAGCCACGGGCCCCAGTGAGTTTTCAGGAAAGCAAAAAAAGAACTGTACCCAATGGGCACAAATATAGTACCACCCTCCGGCACATCGGGGAAATAACTGCCAGCCCTTCCCATAAGACAGCTCAATAGGCACTGCTCTAAGAAAAATGTGTGTGTGTGTGTGTGTGTGTGTGTAGTTGCCTTCAAGTCACCTGTTGACATAGGTATTCTATGAATTTCACAGCATTTTCTAAGGCAAGGAATACACACAGGTGATTTTGCCAGTTTCTTCCTCTGAAATATAGCCTAGAGCACCTGGTATACACCCCCCATGCAAGTACTAAGCATGGCTGACCCTGCTTAGCTTCCAAAATCAAACAAGATCTGGTGCCTTTAGGGTATTTAGATCTAAGGTTAACTAATGTTACCCTAAAGAACTGAAGCCTGGTTTTTAATAATAATAATAATAATAATAATAATAATAATAATAATTTTTATTTATATCCCGCCCCTCTGCTAGGCAATCGGGGCGGCGTACAACAATACAAAACACCAAAACAAATAAGTCAGAATCAAATCCCATCCCTCCTTTCCTCACCCCCCCCCCCAAACATACTAAACAAATAAACAGTGATTAAAAATATACAATTTAAAAATACATGATTTCCAATATCATTGTGGTCCTCCGAGGGCTGCAAGGTGGGAAAAACAGTCCTCTGCGGCCCCAGGACGCCTCAGGACGCCACGGCTCGCCGCATGGATGGCTAATCAGAGTACATCATGGGCCATTTTCATTGGGGGCTGCAAGTAAAAAGGCAGTCCTCCGCAGCCTCCAAAAACATCAGGCCAGGTGTTCCGGAGGGGGAGGGGGGAGTGCAAACACACGCACCACCGGGTCCCCTTCTCTCCCTCACTGTAGCCAAGATGGTCAGGCTGGCAGCGTCCTTAAGAAGGCTCTCCAGGAGGCCAGGTGTTCCAGAGGGGGGGGGGGAGTGCAAACACACGCACCACCGGGTCCCCTTCTCTCCCTCGCTGTAGCCAAGATGGTCGGGCTGGCAGCGTCCTTAAGAAGGCTCTCCAGGAGGCCAGGTGTTCCGGAGGGGGAGGGAGGAGTGCAAACACACGCAACACTGAGTCCCCTTCTCTCCCTCGCTGTAGCCAAGATGGTCGGGCTGGCAGCGTCCTTAAGAAGGCTCTCCAGGAGGCCAGGTGTTCCAGAGGGGGAGGGAGGAGTGCAAACACACGCAACACTGAGTCCCCTTCTCTCCCTCGCTGTAGCCAAGATGGTCGGGCTGGCAGCGTCCTTAAGAAGGCTCTCCAGGAGGCCAGGTGTTCCGGGGGGGGGGGAGTGCAAACACACGCACCACCGGGTCCCCTTCTCTCCCTCGCTGTAGCCAAGATGGTCGGGCTGGCAGCGTCCTTAAGAAGGCTCTCCAGGAGGCCAGGTGTTCCGGAGGGGGAGGGGGGAGTGCAAACACACGCAACACTGAGTCCCCTTCTCTCCCTCGCTGTAGCCAAGATGGTCGGGCTGGCAGCGTCCTTAAGAAGGCTCTCCAGGAGGCCAGGTGTTCCGGAGGGGGAGGGAGGAGTGCAAACACACGCAACACTGAGTCCCCTTCTCTCCCTCGCTGTAGCCAAGATGGTCGGGCTGGCAGCGTCCTTAAGAAGGCTCTCCAGGAGGCCAGGTGTTCCAGAGGGGGAGGGAGGAGTGCAAACACACGCAACACTGAGTCCCCTTCTCTCCCTCGCTGTAGCCAAGATGGTCGGGCTGGCAGCGTCCTTAAGAAGGCTCTCCAGGAGGCCAGGTGTTCCGGAGGGGGAGGGAGGAGTGCAAACACACGCAACACCGGGTCCCCTTCTCTCCCTTGCTGTAGCCAAGATGGTCGGGCTGGCAACGTCCTTAAGAAGGCTCTCCAGGAGGCCAGGTGTTCCAGAGGGGGAGGGAGGAGTGCAAACACACGCAACACTGAGTCCCCTTCTCTCCCTCGCTGTAGCCAAGATGGTCGGGCTGGCAGCGTCCTTAAGAAGGCTCTCCAGGAGGCCAGGTGTTCCGGAGGGGGAGGGAGGAGTGCAAACACACGCACCACCGGGTCCCCTTCTCTCCCTCGCTGTAGCCAAGATGGTCGGGCTGGCAGCGTCCTTAAGAAGGCTCTCCAGGAGGCCAGGTGTTCCAGAGGGGGAGGGAGGAGTGCAAACACACGCAACACTGAGTCCCCTTCTCTCCCTCACTGTAGCTGTATTTGTATTTGTAGCTGGCAATGTAAGAGCACTTTGTAACCGGAAGTGTTTTGTAGGTAACTCAGGAGGGAGAAAGGGAGAGACAGAGAGAATGGTGGAGTGTCACTGATATTTACATAAAGTATTCTCGCCTGTGTCCTCCTTATACATGGTATATCGTAAGTATCATATATCATAAGTAGATGCATGGCTTACCAGTTTAATATCTCTATTTGCATAGTCATATAATAGGTGGTTGTAACAAGCAGGTCTATTTAACCAAGTTCCTCTCCTCTTTCAAACCTCACACTGAAATCCTTTCTCCATGAATCTCCTCCACATTATCATAACAGAATGTAATGATAATAATAATAATAATAATAATAATAATAATAATAATAAGTTTTATTTATAGCCCGCCTCTCTGCCCAACAATCGAGGTGGGTTACACAAGTTAAAAATCAACAGTGTAAAACAATCCCAACCCTAGATCCCACCTCCCAACCCCTTAAAACAGAATTAAACAAGAGAAAAATTTAAAACAATAAACTATTACATAAAACAACAATACAATGACCAACCCAAGCATCGCAGGGAGGCCGATAAAATATCAGACAAAATATCTCCCCAGGGCAGAAGTATCCGGGGGGTATTATTCTGGGAAGGCCTGCCGGAAAAGATCCGTCTTCACTGCCTTCTTAAAGGCAGTGAGCGTAGAAATAAGACGGATCTCGTCCGGCAGGCCGTTCCATAGCCTGGGGGCGGTAGCGGAGAAGGCCCTCTGGGAGGTCTGGGACAGCCTGGTCTTTATTGGCTGTAACAGATTCCTCCCAGAGGACCGAAGGGCTCGAGGGGGATCATACGGGGAGAGGCAGTCCCTAAGATAAGATGGACCCAAGCCATGTAGGGCTTTAAAGGTTAAAACCAACACCTTGTACTGTGCCCGGAAACTAATTGGCAGCCAGTGGAGGGATTTAAGCACTGGTGTTATATGCTCCCTCCGAGATGTCCCAGTAATTAATCTGGCTGCCATATTTTGTACTAATTGAAGTTTCCGGGTTAGGCACAAGGGTAGCCCCATGTAGAGCGCGTTGCAGTAATCCAAACGTGAGGTTACCAGCGCATGTACCACTGTTTCCAAGTCCCTCATGTCCAGATAAGGGCGCAGTTGGCGTATCAGCCGAAGCTGATAACAGGCGCTCCTGACTGCCGCATTCACCTGACAAGTCATGTGAAGCGACGAGTCAAGGAGTACCCCCAAGCTACGAACACAGTCCTTGGAGGAGAGTGTGACTCCATCCAGGACTGGAGACTGTATTCCCAGATCTGGTTTCGGGCCTGTGACTGTGAGTACCTCCGTTTTGTCTGGATTTAACTTCAATCTGTTCTTCCTCATCCAGTCCATTACCGCTCTTAGACAGCCATTAAGAGGTGAGACGCCATCTGAGGTCTGAGTCGATGATCTGGTCATGGAGAGGTATATCTGGGTGTCATCAGCGTACTGAAGACACCGTGCTCCAGGCCTCCGAATGATCTCCCCCAGCGGTTTCATGTATATATTAAACAGCATCGGGGACAAAATGGCGCCCTGAGGGACGCCACAATTAAGCTCTATCTTGGATGAGCAGCTGTCCCCGAGCCTCACTCTCTGGGATCTGCCCGAGAAAAAGGAACTGAACCACTGCAAAGCAGTGCCTCCGATTCCTAACTCTCTCAGGCGATCCAAAAGGATGGCATGATCTATAGTATCAAAGGCTGCAGAGAGATCCAAGAGGACTAACAGGGTCACACTACCCCTGTCGATACTCAAGCGGAGGTCATCGGTCAGAGCAACCATAGCAGTCTCAACCCCAAATCCTGTCCTAAAGCCGGTTTGAAATGGATCAAGATAATGTAGAATCTAAGGAGCCAGTAAGGGCATCCAGAAAGAATAGCTTAATTTCCCCTTTACCCAGTGGATAAAGCATATTTCTTATAGGGGAAGGAGACAGGAAGCTGGCCTTTTAAGTTACAGGGAGGAAGAAGGATTGGTTGGGGACATGTGAGAAATTTACAAAATTATGAATGCTTTGAAGGGAATTAAATTATTCCATATCATGAAAGCCAGAGCAATGCATCATAGAGTGAAACTGACTGCATCTTGTTAAAGACCGATAAAAGGAAGCAGTTCTGGAAACATATAATTAATGAAATTTCATTGCTCTAGGATGTGGTCTGGGCTTGCTAGCACAAGCCACTTTTTTTTTTTTAAAAAAAGGTCATTCAAAGTAATGTCTAACAAGATATCTTAGCAGGACAGCTAAGAATGGAATTCTGTGTTCCTAAGCTGTATGTATGCCTCCATTAAATTGTTGTTTTGAGGGAGGAACCGAAAAGCTCAGTTTCTAACTTGCCTGCTCCCAGAAGCACCTGTCTGGTTATCTTATTGCCATGCTGGCTGCAGGTTCTGGCAGTCATTGCACAGCAAAGTAGCTTTCCCAGCCTCTGTCTCTCAAAGACACAGTCTTAGGACGTTATCACACAGAGAGTTGCGGGGAGAAAGTGGAAATAAACGGGACGAGCGGAAGACTTTAATTTACGGGATTTGTCCCGTTCCGCCTTGGAAAACCTGATCTTTTCAAATCCTCAAAAATCCCGAAAATGAAAAGATCAGCTTTTCATTCGAATTAACCCCCTTTTAAATTCGAATTTAATTATCAGACGAGGTGGAACGGGACAAATCCTGTAAATTAAAGACTTCCGCTCGTGTCCGTTTATTTCCACTTTCTCCCCACAACTCCTCGTGTGATAACGTCCTTAGCCATTGAGATTCTCGTCTTCAACAGGAAGAATGTGGAAAAATTCTTTTTAAAGTCCATAACTCCCCCAACAATCTCCCCAACTCCACCTATTCTGAATGGCTTTTAACTGATGTGCTTTATGAGCCATGCTATCCTTTTGATTTTGATCGCTGTGGCTTTAGACAGGGTTTCTATACCTACTTAATTACATTTTAGCATATTGCTGCTGCTTTTTGCCTCCCTCCTAATTTTCAACTTTTTAAATATAGAATCATGGCAAAGAATGTAAGTTTAAAAATCCTATAATCCAAGCTGCAGACCTGGAATACTGGCAGGGTAAGATGGACAGTCAAACAGGACTGATGCATGAAACCTCATTATGCTAGTGATTTGTGTTTCATGTTTAGACAACTTGATAGTTCAAAACAATGTAACTGTCTCCATGATCAAAAGCAAACCACAGTGCCAGTTCCCCCTTTCCTGGGGAGATAAGTGATGAAAAAAGCCATTTTCACTACATCAAGTACATCTCATGTGGCCTAGTTGTACTGTGCTGCTAGTGAAGCATCTCTGAAAACTGAGGTCCATATCAGGGAAGCTAATGTGGAATTAAATGAGCACTCACATATCACCAGTGTGGTGTAGTGGTTTTAGTGTTGGACTAAGACTCCAAGAGATCAGCGTTAAAATCCGCACTTGACAATGGAAATCCACAGGGTGACCTTGGATGTCACACTCTTTCAGCCTCAGAGAAAGCAATGGCCCCAACCTACCCACCAAACAAATCTTACCAAGAAAACCTTGTGAGAGGGTCATCATAAGTTAGAAAGAACTTGAAGGCACACAACAACATATACGATCCTGTTTAGGTCAGTGTGCTTTTGGGAAGCCGATTCACAGGAAGTTTCCCTCTGTATGTATTTCTTCAGTCTTACAGCAGTGATGGAGATTGTATATACTTCAGCGTATCAACAAAACGAAATGGCAAGTAAATGGAAGTATTCAATGATGCCATTATAAGGAAAATGCTTTCCCTTATTTCGCTTTTGTCCACATAACTGATGATGATAGTCCTTCCTTAAATGTCTCATGCAGCAAATCAGAACCCTTAGGCAAAACACCTACACCAACACACACACACACACCTCCTTCATAAAGGGATGTTGCTCAATCCACAGACCTTTGCCAAGAGACTTGGTAGTAAATGATGGTGCAATTTCTCCCTTGCATCTTGGGTTGACCTAATTTACTGCCCTACTTTTTAATGTGCAGAAAAATCATAAAACCATCACAAGAATTGATCATCAAATACAAGTAGGCAAAGCAGCTTGGAATGGCAGATTTTGGTGGAAAGATGCTTCCTCCACCCTTGAGGCACAGGATGGGGAAAAAGCTAATCTCAAGGGAAGGGGGAACAAGCGCTGGCTCCCTAGCTAGAGATCTAGATAACAGTTCATTCAGAGCAGGTGTACAACACACAGACACACATGAACACACACAGAATGAGAAGCTTCAGCCTTACATAGAAGAGGAAAGCTGCAGCAGCAAATTGTGAGAGTTTCAGGTTTTCTGCATGGCTCTGCATGTTTCTGAAACAGTAAAGCAGACATTTAAGCAGGATGAAAACAGAAATGAGCCATTAAAAAAAAAGTTTGAGGGGGGTGCTGAAAAGTCCTCAGCCCAACCAAGAAGGGAAGAGCCATGAAACATACATGCTATTCCATATATTTCATTCTGAAGTTCAATCCACTTGGCATATTGTTTCTTTAACCCTCAAAAAAAATTACCGAAATACTGCTCTGCTACTGCTATAATATCTGAATCATTCAAAACATTCCTTCCTTTCAAACTATTTTTAAAACAGGAAATAGTCAGATGTAGCAAGATCTGGTGAGTAGGGTGGATAGTCTATGCCCTCAAACCCCAAATTCTTCAAAAGACCCATAGTCTTGTCAGTCCTGTGAGCGAGTGCATTGTTCTGCAAAAAGAGAACACCTTTCGCAGCTTCCTTTGCTGTTTTTTCTTCAATGCCTCCTTCAATCAGCACAAAAATTTAGAATAGTATTCTGCATTGTATGATCCTTTTGAAGATAGCCAGTCTTCAAAATACCTTCCTTATCCCCAAAAACTATGGCAGTGACATTTCCTGCTGATCTTTAATTTCTTCAGCCGTTGAGAAACAATGCTGCCACTGCAAGGACTGTTGTTTGGTCTCTGGATCATAGTGAAGTAACCATATTTCGTCAACAGTGATGAATCATTCCAAAAAAATTATCATTAGATCACTCAAAATTCTGCAAAATCAACTTGGAGGCATCCATTCAATTTCATTTCTGGTCAGCATTCAAACATTTCAATACTCACTTGGCTGACACTTTCTGTATAGCCAACTGATCATGAATTATAAATCCAATGCATTCCTGAGATCTCTAGCATCTCAACAATTGTTTTATTTTATTAAAAAATTATTAAGTTTTATCAAATAACAAACTTATAAACAATAGAAATAACAGACTTTGGGAATGAGCAAATAGAATTTCCACCCAATAATACATTCTTTCAAAGATGTAAAAGGATTCAGAAAGGGAAATCATAGATCATTTTGCCACAGTTAGATGGTCAATGTCCAGGATGTCTTTCCAAAAACCAGCTTGGTGTGAAGGTGGAGCAAAATGATATTGTTATTGACATAATCAATAAAAACAGACCAATCCTCAATGAATGTGTATGTCTTTTTTGGTCCAGACCTGGTCTTGAAGGAGTAAGAAAGTTTTTCCAACAACCATGTGTTCCAGACCTTGTTCCACCAGCTTTCAAGTAAGAAATTCCCCATCTTCCAGCATCTCACAATTTCAGTTCTAACTGCAGAGATTAGGAATATGATGGGTCTCCGGTGATTTAGGGGGGTTGCAGACTGTCAAAAATAGTGTGAATTTAGTCCACTTTTAGGGTTAGGGTTAGGGAATCATGGGAACTGAATTTTATTGTGGCACTAGAGTTCTCTGACAAAGAAGGTTCAATGTCTCAGAAAAATAACAATTCCCATGATTCCCTAGCACTAACCCTAACCCTAAAAGTGAACTGAATTCACACTATTTTTGACAGTCTGTAACCCCCCTTAGTTGACTATTAGCTTTGCTGAAGATTGATAACAAGGCTGGACAAAATTTCACTGGTTGTTTTATAATGTCAGATATTTGCATCAGGATTGCATTCCAGAAAGCATTGATCCTAGGACATTCGAGCCACATGTGCATGTGAGAACCTTGAACCTTACAGTCTCTCCAACAGTATGGTGAAACATTTTTCAATATCTTTGAGAGTTTCAAGAGAGTTAAATACCATTTGTGTGCTACTTTTAAAGCACTCTCCTTTGCAGCTGCCGATCTTGATTTATATATGGAGGTTATATATCAGGTTTCCTCTGAAATATCCATTTTAAAATCTAACTGCCAGGTTATTCTGGCAGAATGATTTTTACCATAAGTGGACTGTAGTAGGTTTTTGTATATAGTGGCCACTCCCCACTTGTAGTAGGTTTTTGTATATAGTGGCCACTCCTTTAGCAGGATGTGGCGTGCAAAGGAGAGGACCTGCAACGTTTGGAGCCAAGGGGTTTGGCTTGTCCCAAGGCACTAAACAAACTATCAGGAGATCTCAGTTTTCCCTCATCAAATAAGTCCATTTTTCTATATATTTTTCCACTTTCTGAAGTAGGCTAATCTATCTATCTCATAAAAGCTGGGCTGCACTAAAAAGGACAGATATCTGAGGGATCAGGGACAATTAAATGCACCCATTGTTTCCATATGAGAATAGAATTGTTGAGAAATGGATTAAGTATGTATGTATATACTTATTTATGACTTGGATGACAGTATTGGGGGCATAGTTATCAAATTTGCAGACAACACCAAATTAGGAGGAGTAGCTAATACCCCAGAAGACAGGATCAAAATTCAAAATGACTTGAACAGACTAGAAAGCTGGGCCAAAGCAAACAAAATGAAATTCAACACAGAGAAATGTAAGGTACTGCACTTAGGGCGGAAAAACGAAAAGCACAGATATACGATGGGGGACACCTGGCTGAATGAGACTACGTGTGAAAGGGATCTAGGAATCCAGGTAGATCACAAGTTGAACATGAGTCAACAGTGCGATGCAGCCAATGCAATTTTAGGCTGCATCAGTATAAGTATAGTGTCTAGATCAAGAGAAGTAATAGTGCCATTCTATTCTGCTTTGGTCAGGCCTCACCTGGAATACTGTGTCCAGTTCTGGGCACCACAGTTCAAAAAGGATGTGGAGAAACTGGAGCGTGTCCAAAGGAGGGCAACTAAAATGGTGAAGGGTCTGGAAACCAAGCCCTATGAGGAACGACTTAGGGAGCTGGGGATGTTTAGCCTGGAGAAGAGAAGGCTGAGAGGTGATATGATAGCCGTGTTTAAATATTTGAAGGGATGTCATATTGAGGAGGGAACAATGGGTGCAAGCTCCAGGAAAAGAGATTCCACCTCAACATTAGGAGGAACTTCCTGACAGTAAGGGCTGTTCGACAGTGGAAGACACTTCCTCGGAGAGTAGTGGAGTCTCCTTCCTTGGAGGTCTTTAAGCAGAGGCTAGATGGCCATCTGTCGGGGATGTTTGGGAGTTCCTGCATGGCAGGGGGTTGGACTGGATGGCCCTTGGTCTCTTCCAACTCTATGATTCTATGATTCTATCCGTTGAGCGTTAATAGAAAAGAGGAGATTAAGATCAGTTAAATTATTATCCTCTAGTTCCATATGAACCCATTTAGTAGAACAGTAGTGAGGTTTTCTCTTAATTTCTCTAGTAGGTCTGGAAATGAAATGTCTGCTGGCACCAGTTGCTTGGACTTCCCTCTTTTTCCTGATCTATTGGGGCTATGTGCCATTTTGGAGTCTTCTGACAGCTCCATGTTGTCTGCAGATTGTCTTAGATCTTTCACTGGAATGCAGAATTCCATGATCTTCTGGTCAGCTAGACATTTAGCCACTTGCATTAGGGTGTCTCTGGCCTTAGAAGATTAATACGATCTGTCACTAAAAATGCTTCAAAAGCTTAGAATGTCATTAGGGTTATGCTCTGCTCAAAGAAAGACGTCAACTATGCTGGCTCATCAATTGTTTTAGTTGAGATTAGCTGATCTACTAAAATCAGATCATGAACATGCTCAACAATTTCATGAACTGACACTATCGGAGGTCTCCCACACCTTGCTGCATTCTCAGTCTCAAAATCTCCACACTGAAAGTTGGCACACCACTTCTTCACAGTTGAGTACGTTGGGCACTTGTCACTCAATGTTTACATAATACACTCATGGATTTCCTTTGGAGTTTTCTTCTTCAGGAATTTCATGATGGCCTGCAGTTTGGCCCTTGAAAAATCCACACTTACGTTATTGACGTTATTCTAACAATGATCTGAAAAAGTTCAGAAATAGCTATGATCCTGCAAATCAGCAGTTTACAATACAAAAGAAAACTCTTTCAAGCTGCAGTAACAAAACTGTGCTCAGATTTTGGAAAGTGGGTCTGCCAAGAACTTTTCAGCACCGTCTCATAAATCAGATATTGAAATGTCTGCAATAAATACAAAGGACTTCATCTGGCACTGAAGGGACATCAAAGTCACTGCCTGGCCAAGTCCTTCAAAAGGTAGATCGTAAATCCTGTGCTGGGAGAGAGGCAAAATTTAAATTAACTAAATGAATAATAAATAAAATAAATGGGTTATACCCTCCAAAAGAGCCCTGTTTCAGCTCACCATTTACCTTATTTTTGAAGCTAGTGGACCCAAAGAGGGGTCATCAAAGCTTCCCTTGCATTATAAGTAGCAGCTTTGAGAAAGTGAGCTTTGCTAGGAACAGCAAAGTTAAGCTTTCCTTAAGCAGTCCTGAGATTGTTCTGGCTTCCCTGAGCCTCTGGCTACTACTTAAATAACAACAGCAGCAACAAAAAACATTTCAACTCCATTGTTTTAGTTTGGCCCTCAAATAAAAGGGAAAAGTACACGAATGTCAAATGCATTTTTATAGCAAGAAATAATAGAGAGGGATGTCTTTACATCTGTGGAAGCCATAATCCATTGGGAAATCATGCCAATTGCTACTAAATTTTAAAGAGTTATTTTTAGTTGCCATCCAAGATGTAATGTCAAGTTTTAATAGTAAAATAGTAAAGGGAATGGCTCACTAAAAACAAGAAGAAAGCTTTGTGTAGTCAGGAAATTATAGCAGATGCCTCAACATTTTGACAAGAGCGTTTTTGGCTGTTACCTAAGCTACAGTGGCTCAGTTCCAAGTAGAAAAATCAAAATTCCAAAGAAGGGGCTTCCAAGAAGAAAAAAAGGGCAGTTGCTATAACTGATTACAAAAGATGATAAGACACCTCGAAATTTCACAGTGTTTCCGGTTGTCATTCAAGTTCCACAAGCTACTTTCAAGCTAAAATTTCAAAGGGGGTGGGACTTCCTTGAGGCAAAAATTGGGGATCTGCCTTAACTTTCAAAACATCACAGCAAATGTCTCAAAATCTAACAGCATGTTTTTGGATGTTACTCAAATTGCAATCACCAATATCCCGTTGAAATTTTATATGGGGAGCTTCCCAAAAGCAAAAAAGGGAGACTGTCATAATTTATCCAGAAATTATTTTTAATAGGATGAGAAAACAAGAGTAGGCCTTCTGAGGTACTGCTGCTGAGATTACTGTTGTTGATACTGCTGTCAACTTCAACCCTATGGTGACCCTATGAATGAGAAGACCTGCAAGTCACCCTGTCATCAACAGCCCTGCTCAGGTCTTGCAGACTTAGGAACATGGCTTCCTTGAGTCTATCCATCTTGAATGTGGTTTCTCTCTTTTCCCACTGCCTTCTACTTTGCTGAGGATTGTCTTTTCCAGTGAGTCATGACTTCTCATAGTAAGTCCAAAGCATGACAGACTCAGTTTAGTCATCTTGGCTTCTAGGGAGAGTTCAGGCTTGATTTGCTCTATGATTTTTAGAAGTCTACAGTATCTGTAGAATTCTTCGCCAGTACCATATTTCAATTAAGTAGATTTTCTGCCTATCAGCTTTCCCAACCATACACAGAAATGGAAAACATGATGGCATGGACAATCCTAACTTTAATATTCATTCAGATATACTGACACTTCAGAATCTTGTCTAGTTCTTTCACAGCTGCCCTTCTAAGTCCCAGTCTTCTGATTTCTTGACTGCAGTCTCCATTCTGTCTCTGTAGCTGAAACTGCTCTATTGGTATACCATCCATTTCTGTGATTTATTCTACCCAAGTACTCTTGAGTACAGCTTTCACTTTACTAAAATTGTAAGTTCATCTTCAAATGCTTCTCCCTTGAATTAATCTTTCATCTTTTCATCTCTTTTATGAAGTGGTTCAGTGTACTGTTTCCACTGTCTTTTTATTTCTACTTGGTCATGTAATGTGTTCTCCTGCTGGTTATAGAGCATCCCCATTCTAGACTTAAAACTTCCCTTTGATTTCTCAGTTATTGTGAGAGTGATCTCTTGTTCTTCTTTATTTTATCTTCTATTTCTCTGCATTCATTATTACAGTAATTCTCTTTGTCCCTGCACACAAGTGCTGAACAGTTGCATTCAGGGTTCTGATTCTATTTATTTTCCTTTTGCTTCTTATCTGTCCTTAATGCTTGAAAAGTTTCATCTATCTTCCACTGAGGCTTCTCTTTCCTTGTAGTTGCAGGCAGTGTCTTTTTGGATTCCTCCCTGACAACCCAGACAATCTTGGCTTCAATATAGAGCTTTTCTGGCTCCCAGTCAATTAGTGCAAATCTATTTTTAAAATTATCTTTAAGTTATATAGGGATGTTCTGCAGGTTGCATTTTGGTATGAAGGTTGATTTAGCATTCTTCTTTAGTTTTACTCTAATTTTTTACATCAGTAATTCTTTATGCCACGATCTGCTCTTGGTTTTGTTTTTGCAGAGAGAATGGAATTTCTCCACCTTCTGCTTCCAACTTTTAGGCCTATTTGATTTCTACATTGATTTCCATGTATACAGTCACCTCTTTAGTTGCTTGAAGAATGTGTTTGCGATGAACAAATTGCTGGCATCACAAAATTCAATCAGTTGCTGTCCTGTTTCATTTCTTGGTCCTAAGCCACATTTTCCTACAATCTTTGGTTCTGTTCTGTTTCCCATTTTTGTTTTCCAATCACCTATGACTAACAAGAAGTCATGTTTTGGTGTGTGATCAATTTCCTCCAGCATAGAATCTTTCAGTTTCTTCTTCTTCTGCCTCTTGCTGGAGAATAAACTTGGATTATGGTTATACTGATGGGTTTTCCGTGAAGTCTTATTGTCATTATTCAGTCAGTCTTTGCATTACATCCTTTGAGTGTTTTTGCTACATCTCTCCTTACTATTAATGCCCCCCCATTTCTTCTTAGATTTTCATTTCCTGAGTAAAACATTGTGAAATCATCTGAGTCCACTTACCTCATTAGTGACAGCAATACTCAGTTATCCTCTGGTTTACCTCAGTAGGTCATTGAGTGCCATCTAACCTGGGAGTGTCATCTTTTGGCACTATCTCTTGGATTGCTTCATCATAGGGTTTTTTTGTAGGAAAAGACATTCACAGGAGGCCTATCATGCCTCCTTCTGTGCAGTACTAAGAAGTGTTAGCTATGGTGTCACTGCTGTTGTCTCTGAGGGATTCTCCACCAGTGTGGAGGATGACTTGAAGTTGACTTGACGGCATCTAACAACAACAACTGCTAGTACTACAAAATATGCCCTATAATAATGCCTAGCAAAATCATACAGGAGGTGACATGTTTTGCATCTCTTACTATGTAGACTATAGGCT
The DNA here is from genome assembly GCA_026167975.1 of Phrynosoma blainvillii. NCBI lineage: Eukaryota > Metazoa > Chordata > Lepidosauria > Squamata > Phrynosomatidae > Phrynosoma > Phrynosoma blainvillii. The sequence continues at coordinate 220,585,280 of JANUYF010000002.1, read as the reverse complement.
GGAACTGGAACTGTGTTGGGAATACAAAAATGTGCATGAAGGAGACAAATTAAAATGGCAATTTAAGGGACTCCACAGACGGCCCCTAAGGGGTGGCTCCATGCTGCTCCTGGGAAAGTCATATCAGGGCCGTGGCAACCGCACGCCATGGCTCTGATCCAGCACTTTGCTGCTCCAAAAAGAGCTGGCAAATGCTGCTCCTTTTTGGAGCAGCAAAAAGCTGCCCTTGCTGTGGCAGTGGCTTTTCTCCACTTCTTTGGAGCAGCATGTCTGTATGCTGCACCAAGGGAGTGCCCTGACACTGTGCATCATGTGGTGGGGCACACGGCATGACCGCGGCATCGGGGTGGCCGGCGTGTGGCCACCATGCCCTGAATCAACCCCCAGGCCAGCCCTTTTGGCCAGTCTGTACAGACTGTAAGTTGGCCTTCAATTCCATGACTATTGCCACCAATCAATACTCATTGTATATTATCTAGACTGACTTTAACTCATTTACTCTGGGGCAATGTTTGTTCACAGATCCACTTCAGTGCTACACACCTGTATTTATGACTGACATTTGTTAGTTCATTCATCACTGTAGATAGTTCCCAGTTTTTTAAAGACTGCATATCCAAATCCTCTGACTTCATCAGTGGCTATATACTGCCATTTCTCAATGTACTTCTTTTTGTTTTCAACAGTACAAGTTCCTCTGTGTATACTTCATGCACAGCCTGAAGCAATCTCCTGGCTACAGAAGTCTATGCCTCAATAATGTATTCAAGACTTTAAGGAGCTATAGGGCTCCTTTTCACTTGCCAAAGGCAAGTATACAACAATAACAACACTCTTGTTACGTTTCCAAAGTGCTAATTGGTCTCCCAGTCAAATATGTACTGTTGTTGATAAAAGTTCTTGCTTTGCAACTTCTTCCATTAAAATGCTGGCAGGCAGCCAGGAATGCCAGCATGGCACAACCTTTTCCCAGTGCATCCAGCTGTGTTCATTTCCTCATCTAGCTGTTGCCTCCTCCTATCCCCAGGGCAATAATTTAAGTAGATTATATTTTAAATTAATCTCTTATATTTATTGTGATTTGTATTTTGCTTTGGAAAATGCTCGAAAAGGTTTGGGTTTTGTTTTTTTTACCCTTAAAGAAGGCATATAAATTTCTCAAATAAAATAACATGTGGGAGCTATGACAAATACTTTGCACTTTTGCTGCCAACTGAGTTGACAGGTATTAAAGACACAAAGGATCTCCCCCATGCCTATAAAGTGAATGTATAGTTTTCTAAAGTAGGAATGATGTATGTGTACATATGTGTATGTGTGTTCATATATATGGAACTCAAAGATGCTTCACAGAGATTCAACAATGACATCACCTTACTGCATTAAGAAAGATTTAATCTCCCATGAAATATGGACCATAGAAACCCTTGCGTGTTAATTTAAGGCCACTGAAGGTAGCTTTCTGTGAATTGTGTTCGTGTTCTTATGTCCCTTGTTTCCCCAGTATGATGAATATACATTATGAGGGCCCTTTCCATATAGCCAATTATATGGGAAACCTGTCTCTTGGCAAGTACTGCCATTTTTTCTCTAAGACTAGGTGTAATGTATATTCTATAGGACTACTTCATGGTAGATTTGCCTGTGTTCCTTACGCCAAAAGAAGATGCCCATGTAATAACTTGGAAGTAGAGTCTATGGAACATATTTTACTGCACTATAGTCTTTACAACCAGATTTGACAAGCCAAAATCTATCCATTATTGAGTAAGATGGATCAGACCTTTTTATGTAAAATTCTTGCTGGAAGATAAATGCCCCAATGTCACTCTTGTATTGCCAAATTTCTCTCTGAGGCAGCTAGAATCGGAATCCACTATATATAAGGGGACAGTTAGTGTTAGAATTATAGTTAGAGTTAAAATTATATTTAGCAACTTCTTCTCCTCTTGTTTTATTGTGGGGAATTTTGAGAACTTGTATATCTTGACTGATGCCTAAATTTTGGGTCTACGGACTGTAATAAATTATGATTGACTGACTGGCCCCAGCACCACCAGGGATTCCAGCAAGGCAGAGATGGTAATGGAATTCAGAAGGATGCTGTGGTTATAAAACCAAGCTACTCAGTCTCTCAATTATGGTACATATAGCTCGCATTCTAGGAAAGTGATAATTGATGATCAATATTAAAAATCATACGTTTATCTTGAAGGCAAAAAGATAATTGGCAACCTCCCACTCCTTTTTAATTTTTCTTTAAAAAAAAAAAAGCAACAACCTAATGAATCCAGAAACAGATTCACTTGGAGTAGTGTGCGATTGTTTTGGTCACTGCACCACAAAAACAACATAATATTGTAAAGCTTGACAAGATGGAGAAATGAGCAAATATACTGGTAGCCTGAAGCAACGCCACAGAAAGAAAGGCTGCAATATTCGAGGCTGTTTAGCATAGCAAAAAAAAAAAAAAAAAAGAGTAAGGGAAAACCTTACATAGGTTAAAAAATCTATGTCTGGTGTGGATAAGGGGGAAAGTTTTTTCCCTTCTTCCCCTCACAATGCAAGAACCCCAGGCCTTCCAATGAAACTGAATGATCGTAAATTCAGACGAGGCAAAAGGAAACATTTCTTTACACAGTATGCAGAGGAATCTTGTAACAACTTTGAGAATAAATGAAAGAAAGAAATTGGTAGCATGAACTTTCGTAGACTCAAGACTATGGAAGCTCATGCTACGAGCTTCTTTCTTTTATAGTTAGTCTCAAAGGTGCTACATGATCCCTTTGCATACTGATTTTCCAGACTAAGGTGGCTATGTCTTTGATTTCTTTACACAAAGCATGATTAAATTATGAAATTGACTACCAAAAGATGTAATCATGGCATATAACATAAACACTTCTTAAAAGGGATTGAAGACATTTGTGAATAAGACTATCAACAGCTAGTAGTTATGATATATTACTTCCAAGGGGCTTAAATACCTCAAAGACTGCCAAGATCCTGTCTGATCTTGGAAGCTAAACAGAGTCAGACCTGCTTAGTATTTGGGTGGGAGAGCACCAACAAATACAAGGTGCTGTAGGCTATATTTCAGAGGAAGGAACTTGGAAAACCACCTCTGAATACTCCTTGCCTAAGAAAACATTATGAAATTAAAGGGGTTGCTATAGGTTGACAGGTAACCTGAAAGTATGCACGCACGCACACAACTTCCAGGAACAGAGGGAGTATGAGCGACTGGCCCAGGGGCCCTCTCTGACCTCTCAACATTCATGGAGATGACATGGCTTAACTTAGGCAATCAACAGCAGATTTCTAGGTTAATACTTTTCACATGGTCAGTAAACACTTTGTAATGATACTGCTTTGCAGTAAGCCGTTTCTCTACTTCACAAAAAACAAAGAACAAAGCAAAACAAAACCCCAAAATAAATCTATACTTTATCAAATGTTTTTAGGGAGAAAGTGATTTTCTATTTTACAGAAATAATTGAAAAAAAGATCTTTGAGGAAAAGGAAAATAATTTAAAGAAAAATTCTGCATATAACACACTTGTGGCTCTTTTTAGGTAATTTAGAGAGTGGGTTTGAAAAAAGAAATAAATATGTAACATTTCTTCTCTTGGAAGTTACCTTCACTATCTTGGGAGTTACCTTCAAGTTATTCAAGGTGACTCAGAAGCAAACAGGTGTTCCTTTTTTATTTGTCTTTTCCAAAACCAGACTGAAAGAACAGCTACAAGTTTGGACTTAGCTGAATGCAAAGATTTATTTTATTATCACATAATGTCTTGGCTGAGATATTTTATAAACTCATTCTAACAAAGTTACTGTTGGATCAGCAATAGGCTATGTAGTTCTGCAATCTCTTTCCTTTCTTCTTTTCTTCTGTTAAACAATAGTCTCTTGTTTGGTCCAAACTGGAAAACTGGGTTAAATGTTCCTTCAGTAAAGGTAGGTAAAGGTATTCCCCACTGACAAGGTTCTCAAGTCGTTCCGACCGTAGGGGCTGGGGCTCATCTCCATTAATAATAGCCTTTGCAGACTGCTAGAAATAGTGCAAATTGAGTCCACTTTAACTGCCCTGGCTCAGTGCTAGGAAATCATGGGAACTGTATTTTTTCTGAGACATTGAGCCTTCTCTGTCAGAGAGCTCTAGTGCCACAATTAACTACAGTTCCCATGATTCCCTAGCACTGAGTCAGGGCAGTTAAAGTGGACTCAATTTGCACTATTTCTGGCAGTCTGTAAAGGGCCTAAGCCAAAGAGCTAGCATTGTCAGAGACTACTCTGTGCTCATGAGGCCAGCATGACTGCACAGAACTTTGTTTACCTTCCCATTGAAAAATGGTACCTATTTATCTACTTGCATTTGCATGCTTTCGAAATGCCAGATTGGCAGAAACTGGGACTAGTGATAGGAGCTCACCCCATCATGCAGCACTTGGACCTTGATGTGCCAACCTGCTGATTTTGCAATCAATAGAGTCAGTGTCTTAACCACTTGAGCCACTGCATCCCATTCCTTCAAGTCTCAAATCAAAATATGCCTAATTCCTCTTTTAGGAACATGCACACAGATTCAATTCCCTAAAAATAGTTAGATTAATCTTTGCCATCCTAAGTAAAAGACACATTTAGTATGTCCTGTAGTTTGGCCCCAAGTTTCAATCTTTTGCTATACTCTTGTAATTTCACAGTATGAACTGAAATACATATGGGAATTACAGGAAAAGCTTCAAAGAGAGGGTGCTTAATTTTCCCCATTGTTTGATTCAGGACACAGGCCAGTCCATGGCCCAATTCACTTGTATGATAAATTCTCAGGGCACTATGGGCTTTCTTTAATGGTCATTGGAGGGATAATTGTTTATAATACTTTACCTCAATGAAATACTGATGCACCAATACTGATGCAGTTGAAGGGTTTTTGTTTTTGTTTTTTGGTTCTACCCATCAGCTACCTTACGAGGTGAGCACCAATAGTTGCCAATGTGTCTCGTAAACAGTACCTTTCAAAGCATGTAAGAGCATAATGAACATAACAGAATATCCATGACAAACGAGCTGACTCACCATAATTAGTTTTATTGAATTTGGCATGCTATTTCCCAGCTCGTAAAAAAGCATTTACCACACCACAGTGCTGAAGAGACCAGATACAGGCAGTAAGGCAGCATGGAAATTATAAATACCTGTGCTCACACAGCTTCAAGTACTTCTTTAGAAGAAAGTACTTAAACACAACTAGAAATTTTTAAATCAGTGATCACTCCTGCCGACAGCCTATGTAAGACCAAACGTCACAGCTAGTACTAGTAATAACTACAGTGGGACTTACATGGCAAAATATATTTATATAATGCTAGTAATGAGAGAATAACACCTGTGGCACTCATTAACAAGTACTAACAAAGGCCAATTATCACAGATATTTATCCAGTGAATTAACTCTTGTAATTAGGGAGATTAATTCTCACCTTTGAAAGTTACAACTCTCTCTGTGTGTGTGTCACCAGAACACATTACATTTTCACCTACCACTGCAAAAACTTTGTGTAGTTAATCCCTGGATCTATAAGTGCTGTGTTTGGACTCAAGGGTTAGGAGAACTAGGAGGAAGCCATGCTTAAAAGTACAACCCAAGTGGGAAACAACTAGCATCCAACAGCTGTATGTAGCAAGATACACAGGCAAAAGAAGCTAGCGGCACACGGGCAAAAGTAAAAGGGATCAAAGTCAAGTATACAGCCAAGAGGAAGTTGGGGCAAGGTGATGTAAGGACAGGAACAGAGAGGAGAGGACAAGCAGGCACACATAAATTAAAAAAACACCAGAGCAGAGATTTGATCCGGCATAGGATACCGAAAATTCAGAGGAGCTCTGAGGTACATAGAAGCTAAGTGACATCTCACTGCTTGGTGCTCCTGACTGTGGTATAACAAGGGCTCTCTTTGGGCTGGCTAATGTCCACCAGAAGCCCCGGCAAGGACAATGGCAGCAAATGGTTAGCAGGTATCAGGGTTGTCAGATATTCCTTATGATAAGGTATGTCCCTTCTTTGGAGATTGGAAAGCTTTTCCTTTCGTACAGAGATGAAAGAATGGAACAAGATGACAGGAAATCCTGTATTTTGGGGTGTGAGCCCTTCATAAAGATGAAATGTGTGCACTATGTAATTCATGAATGTGGACAAAATGTTAATTTTACTGAGAAACATGTGGCTATGGTAACTAAAATCAACATTTTCATTTGCAATTTAGGTAGTTCACAAACTTGTTGATAGCTACTTCCTGACTGTCAACCTTGCATGTCAAGATTTTCAACTGTCCCTTATTGCTTTTTTGAAAAACTGACAATACTAATGGGCACCTACAGCTCCTTCTTCTGTCTCCTATCCTTGGCTGATCACAATGAGAATGAAGAGCTGAAGGAACTGGCTGCAAGTGCCTCCAAGGAAATAACCTTAGATCAGAAGACTCAGGTTCAAAGCCCTACATAGCTGAGATCATCAGTTGGCTTTGGGCATATAATCCTCTTAGTTGACAGGGTTGCTTTGGGGATAAAAATAATATATTGTGGCCTGTCCTGAGCCTACGCAATGAGCCAAGAAAAGAACATAATTAATAATTGATTTGAGCAGATGGCTGAGGCAAAGACCATGAATTTCTCCTTCACCTCCTTTCTCAGTCATTCTGCAATATATTATTAAGTAAAATTCAAAGAGACATAGCCAGTTAGTTTGTTGTGATGAAAAGGACAGGGAAATGGAAAGGATGTGCTAACTTTCCATTGTTTAGATGAGAAATGGCAGATAATTAATACAGTGTTGTTTTCTAAAACTATATTCCAAGTCAGAGAATATAAATTACAAAATGGTTATGACCAATCACCTCAGTTTAACAACAATGTTTATTCTTAAAGTTATGATGACAGAATTTCTACAAGATGTATGATATATATATATATAGTTAGTAATTTTTCAGTTTGGTTAAAATTATCATACTGAATTAGAAGCAAGGCTAATCAGAGGGAGGATTGGGAGGGCCATTTGGTCCAGGTCTCAAGTACAAAGAAGATTTCAGATTTAAACACTTGTTCTTTTCTGACAACTGATTTGCAGCTTGTTTTTTATGTGCATGCCTATTGTATCAACTATGGACCAAGAATGCTGGAATTGGGTTCACCATGCTTAATATCCATCTTGACACTGAAAGTTAGATCTTACTTATTAGTGCATTTGCAAAGAAAAGTCAAGAAGAGCATTTGTAAGGTTTTTTTAAAAAAAAATCAAACCAAGGGCCTTTGCAGACTGCTAGAAATAGTGCAAATTGAGTCCACTTTAACTGCCCTAGCTCAGTGCTAGGGAATCATGGGAACTGTATTTTTTTCTGAAACATTGGGCCTCGGCAGACGGCTAATAGGGCCGTCTCCGAGACCCGGAATAGGAGAGGCAGCCGCACGCGCAGCGTCCCTTCCTCTTCCTGAGGTCATCCTCGGAGCTTCCGGCCCTCCGGACGGACGGCGCTCCGGGGATGACCTCCCTCCGCAGCGACCGGACGCGCTGCGGGGGATAAGTCAGGGAAAGTGCGCCCTACGCGTTTAGGGCGCACTTTCCCTGACTTATGAAAGGAGCGCCGTGGTGTTGCTGCCATGGCCCCACGGCGCCCCGGACCAGGGCGTCCTGGACGCCCTGGTCTGCATCCCCCCATTGAGGCTTCTCTGTCAGAGAGCTCTGGTGCCACAATAAACTGCAGTTTCCATGATTCCCTAGCACTGAGTCAGGGCAGTTAAAGTGGATTCAATTTGCACTATTTCTGGCAGTCTGCAAAGGCTCTAAGCCTCCCTTTTTGGGAAGGGTTATGTTTCATTTTAATTTCACATGTCATCATATTTACAATCTTCATTACAGTGATGGTGGTGGGGTTCAAAAACTGCTCCAGGTCTCGAAGGACCAGGACAGAACTGTTTGTTTTTCACACATCAAGAACTGATTGACTGCACAGGTTAAGTTGCTCAAATGGTGAATGGATGGCCTTCTGCTAAAGAGTGAAGACTTTCTTTTACAGCTGACGCATGAAACATGCGGTCTTCTAGATGTTGGTGGATTATAACTCCCATCAGCAACATCCAGGATAGCAAATGATGAGAGATTATGGGAATTGCTACTTAGAGCTTTTACAACCTAGCCACCCTGAATTTTTAGGAATGGTGGGATATAAATTTAAAAAATGAGATATCTTGCTGGATCAGACCAAGACATCCCTGAGACCAATTAAGCTACAACAGTCTGTCATCATCAATAGTAGCTACCAGGCAGATGGTTCAGGAAGCAGAATGGGGCATGAAGAGGGCAGTCCTTTGTTATTGTCTGTACCTATCATCAAAGGTATAGATAACACCTTTCAATTGCTCATGCAGTATTTGCTTTTCCATGAACTGTCTAACTTTATTTAAAGCCAAATGAAACATACCATTAATAATTTTGACACATCTTGTAGCAGTGATTTATTATATTAAATGTCTGTTAGAGGAAAATGCAATACTAGAAATCTACAGTCCGCCCTCTGTATCTATGGATTCTTTATCCACAGATTCAATTATCCATGGTTTGAAAATATTTTTTTTAAATGTACATTCCAAAAAGCAAAATTTGATAGTGTCATTTTATATAAGGGACACCATTTTACTATATCACTGTATTTAATGGGACTTGAACATCCACTGATTTTGGTTTCCATAGGGAGTCCTGGAATCAAACCCCAGTAGATACCAAGGGCCCAATGTATTCACATTCTTCACTTTCCCAGTAACACCATACACTAAAAGAAAGTAGAAAACAATGAGGAATTCAGAATCAGAATTCAGATTTGGTGAATAATTTTAAAAAGTACTGTATATACTTATGTACAAAAAAGGAGACACAAGAGACTGCAGCAACTATAGAACCATAGTACTAATCTCTCATGCAAGCAAAATTATGCTTAAAATACTGCAATATAGACTCCAAACATACATGCAGAGAGAAATCCTAGAGATCCAAGCATGGTTCAGGAAAAGAAGAGGCACCAGGGATCACACTGTAAATATACAATGGCTAATGGAGCATAGCAGGGAGTTCCAAAAGAAAATCAGCATGTGCTTTATAGACTATAGCAAAGCCTTTGACTGCACAGATCATGAAAGGCTATGGAACGCCCTTAAAGCCATGGGAGTGCCAACACATCTGATAGTCCTGATGAGGAATCTGTACTCAGGACAAGAGGCTACTGTCAGAACAGAACATGGAGAAACAGAATGGTTCCCAAATGGCAAAGGGGTCAGACAAGGTTGCATCCTATCACCCTACCTATTCAACTTATATGCAGAACATATTGTAAGGAAAGCAGGCTTGGACATGGTAGAGGGAGGAGTGGAAATAGGAGGAAGAAATATCAACAATCTAAGATATGCAGATGAAACCAAAGTATTAGCAGAAAACCTCACAGACCTGAAACAACTAATAAGGAAGATCAAAGAAGAAAGTACAAAGGCAGGCTTACTGTTGAACATCAAGAAAACAAAAATAATGACCATAGAGAACTTACACAAATTCAAACTAGACAATGAGGAAATAGAAATAGTAAAAGAGTTCTCATATCTGGGATCAAACACTGATCAGAACGGAGACTGCAGCCAGGAAATCAGGAGGAGATTAAGAATGGGGAGGGTGGCTACGAAAGAACTAGAAAATATCCTAAAATGCAAAGACATACAACTCAGCACATAAGTCAGAATCATACATGCCATTGCATTCCCTGTTACCATGTATGGATGTGAGAGCTGGACAGTCAAGAAAGAAGATAGGAGGAAAATCAACTCATTTGAGATGTTGTGCTGGAGAAGAGTGCTGAGGATTCCATGGACAGCCAAAAGGTCAAATAAATGGGTCCTAGATCAGATCAAGCCAGAAACATCCCTAGAAGCCAAGATGACAGACTGTCATACTTTGGACACATCATGAGAAGGCATGAATCATTGGGAAAAAACAATGTTGGGAAAGGTGGAGGGAAGTAGAAAGAGAGGAAGGCCACGTGCTATATGGATGGACTTTATTAAAGAGACCACAAATATGAGTTTGCAGGAGCTGGGCAGAGAAGTAGAGGACTGGGGGCCCTGGAGATGTCTCATCCATAGGGTCGCCATGGGTCGAGACTGGCGCGAAGGCAGTTAACAAACAAAACAAAATACATTTAGAAATTTTAGTCAAAATATTGGCCCCATAAAACTTGATCAACTTATCCAGGGGTCAATGTAAGTACTGTATTTTAAATCTTCCCTTTCTCTGAGTAGAGTGGTGAAAGGTAAGAGTTTAGTTCATCCTGGGAGCACCCAAAAGAAGCACAAAACCTCTCTATTCTTTCCACCATGATGCCTTTTTAATTGCTTGGTTGGGAAAGTAGCAGTGGTGGCATCTCTTTGGTGCTTTTCCTGAAAGGAGTGCCAAGAGGAATTGGGCTTAGAAGGATCTGAGTAAGACATTTCTGTATGAACAGTAAATTTCATCCTTTACACCCTTTGTTACACGCCCCTAAGTTTTATACCCAACTTATCCACAGGTCATATCAAAACCCATAATTTTGGCCCCAAACTTGTTCTCAACTTATACCTGAGGTCAACTTATAGTCGCGTATATACAGTATATTTCTTCTATGTATTACACGTCATATGCATGTTCTCAGCAGCCCTTCCTTGGAGGATATGCCTTTCCTCACAAATCCAGGGAAGGGTGAGACTGAGATAACAACAGCCCGCAACAAGGCAATTAATAAGTTCATGGCTGAGGTGACATTTGAACTGTGGACTCATCAGTTTACAATTAATATTTTAAGGGCGAATTAAAGGGGGCAGGAGGGCCCATTTAGCTCTCACACGCCTGATTTTTTAAAAATTAAACAAACAGCATGAGGAAGGAGAACAAATTGGTACTGTGGTGTAGGAATTTTTTAAGTCAAATCATCTACCTTCAGAATAAATTTTAACTGGCATGTGTACACACACACACACACCTATTTGAATAGAATGAAATTCTCACTGGCTACAATGGGAACTTTCCTACCAATGCAAATAACTGGTGTAAAGGGCCCCCAATTCATATTGGACCCACAGTGGATATGAATAGGTTCCTCCTTCCTCTGTGCCACGGTCTCAATATGAAACACCCCAATCTCTATAAACAGACAGATCCACCCATCCAACCACCCAAAATTTTTCCAGTTACCATGCAAGATCTAAAGACATTAATAACATCACATTTAGTTTGTTCTCAGTCACTACACTTGGGTGAGAATAATATGGCCCTCAAAATGCTATTGGACTGCAACTCCCAGAATCCCCTACTACTGGATACATCGGCTAGGGCTGCTGAGACTTTCAGTTCAGCAATATCTGAACGACTGCATGATTCCTACTCTTACACAACACTATGCCAGTCACAGACAATGGTCTCTCCTGTTATGCTTCTGCTGTTTCTTCATTATTTCACAAAGCCCCTGATGACTGGCCTCACAGCCTGCTTGACAAGAGGATTTCTGCCTATGCTAGTGTAAGGATACCCTCTGGAATTTTCTCATTGGTGTTTCAGTTTTGGGGGAATCCCTGCCCTGTTTACAGAGAGGACTTTATCCTCCTTCTGGGTCTCTCCCCTCCTCACAAGGACATACAAGACAAGAGAAACAGGGATCCTGTGATAGGACCAGAAGAGCTTCATTTAACCAGATCTTACTAGTTTATTTTTCCTGGGCAAGAGCTAGCAGCAGATAACCTATAGAGAATCTTTTGCTCATGTCTCCCTGGAGCTGATGCCAAGGAGATGACACATCAGGGAGCAGCCCACTTCAGATTCCCAAGCTGATAGTGACAAGAGTCAACTTCTTCCTGCATTATATTCATGAGAGAGAATCAACGCAAACCATACTCTTATAGCTAACATTTGCCCATGGCTTGGAGGAGAGCAACCACTGGAGTAGCTTAAAAGATAGGGTAGTGGTTGTGCTCCTACGTAAGGATCTCTCAACATGCATCTTCAGCCTTCATAGCTGTCTTTCTCCCTGAGTACAATGCCAGCTGCACCCTTCATCTCCTCCTCACTCATGCACACATGTATACCTTACAAAGCTTCACCAGCACACACACACCATGACTCTAGATTGCACAATTTCTACTGCCATTTGTTACTGCTTAACCATTTATTTATTAACAACAGAGCTGAACATTACATTGCTTTTTAAAGAAAACAAGTGGGAAAGGGCTCCATTTGGATATCACAATAATATGTTATTTAGCCAAACATGAATGAGGCTAGTTCCCCTCCACCCATCCTAGGGGCTAATGTGCCTTGCCCCCTTTTCTCATTCTCTAATGAGACCACAAAGCAGAGCTCAGACAGACCAAGCCTAAATTCCCTCTGGAAGTCAAGATGACTAAATTGAGGTTGTCATTCTTCAGCCATTCTCATCTCTTCTGCCAAAAGAGATGACTTACTAGAAAATATCATAATGCTTGGAAAGCTGGAGGGCAACAGGAAGAGAGGAAGACCACATACCAGATGGACAAACTCAATCAAGGAGACCATGGGCCTGAATCTGCAGGACCTAAGCAGGGCAGTTAATGGCAGGGGGCTTGGAGGTGTCTCATTCACAGGGTTGCCATGAGGAGAAGCCAACCAGGCAGAAGTTAACAGCAACAACAAGCTATGTCATCTGAGTGCTTAACTATTGTTAATTTTAACCAGAATTAATTTAAGCAAACAAGTTTCATAAACCAGTTTAGGTCTGTTTAAAACTCATGCTGAATAAGATTAACCACAGTTTGGTGAAAACTTCTAAGCTCTTTCTCCCAGCCATGTGGAGGGAAGATAGGTGTGAAGAGAGCCTGGGAGTCCAAGGAAATTACAGCCAGATCTTGGGAGTCCCTTAGGTGGATTAGAACTCTCAGAACCATCCAGTCGGCATGGCAAGCATAGTTCTCCATGGGAGAACTTTTCTAAACTCTGACTATAGTTTGGTGTGGCATTCTATAATCCTCACAGCAACACTGTAAGTTACTCCCACATTAATATCTCCATCTTATATATGGATGAAAATGAACATGAAAGGTATTAGCTTGCCAAAAGTCTCTTAGTAAGATAATGACTGAAGTGATATCCAAATCACAACTAACAGGAGTAGGCAACCTTTCCCCTTTAAGGGCCGAGGGACTTCAGCTCCCAGAATCCCAGGAGCTATTGGCCAACATGGGACTATTGGCCAACATGGCTGAGGCTTCTGGGAGCTGAAGTCCCCCGGCCCTTAAAGGGGAAAGGTTGCCTACCCCTGGTCTTAATCAAGACATTGTTGTTCATCTGGGAAAGCAATGTGTGACCTGTAATATACAAGCAGAGGCACACACAAACACAACTACTTCCAAAGAAGTGTTCCCAGCAGATCATCAGGATTAATGCCTTAGTTCAATATGCCTGTGTGCCTAATTGTTCCAGACTTAATGATATCTAAGCAGTTCCATGAGATTTTGTAGTAAAAATGAGTCTTCCAGTCCTAATGAGATAGACATTTTGTAATCTTTATCAGGGCAAACATCCCAAAAGTGAAAGTTTGGTATCTTTCAAATCCTGTCTTATCCTGCAGGGCAACAATCTGTGTGAAAGTACTATGAGTTGTACCTGTGGGATCAACATGTTTGAACCTGCTCACCCTGGTGATTGGATAGTTCCCCCCCCAAAAGTCCTCCTTACTTCCTTATTTGCTGAAGCAGCAACTTAGGTCTGAGAGGTGGGTTAAAGAGCATGGGAAATTGCACAACACTGTGGACATAAACAAGCGGTCACTCCTGTTTAGGCTGAGACAAGGCCCATATTTGTGTACTTCTGTGCATTTGAAAAATTGCAGATCCTTCACCTTTCAGTAGCACATGCTCTTGGCAGTTCTGATACACATGAGAACAATCCAGATGTTCCCAATGTAATTCTTGCCACAGTTCTGGATTCACCCATGAATATCCCTGGAACAGGAAGTGGTATGTACTCCTACCTCAACAACACAGGACTCGTTACATTTGCTGGGATCTTCCCCTTCCAGTAGGCCAGTGTGGGAACACGGTGTCCCCCTTCCCAAGTCGTTTGCTTAGCTGAGCTTCCATCTATGAAATTTAAACAGAGAAATTTATTTGCTGAGGCCCATTTGCCAGAAGCTTTTCCTTTTGGCCACAGCCTCCCCCCTGCCACCACCCCAAAGTAACCCTTAACAGTCAAGATTGCAAAAGAAGGTAATAATTTGGAGCCAGGAAGAGCTTGTCCTCTTTAAAAAAGGACAAGAAGTCCATTAGGGGATGTAAAGATATGCCACATCAAAACACATACATATACAACATAATAGAGCTGGGCTGGTAACTGCACAAGACAAGGTTATTGACATGGGATATTTTTAGCTTTTCTGACATGTGGGGCATTGTGAAGATTATAAACAAAGAGCTGGTATGGCACAGTGTGTAGTTGCTAACCTTGGTCTGCATTCAGTCTTTACTGAATTGGTTGAACTGAGGGAAGTATTTTCCTGTTTCTAAATGACGTTTCTTCAGAGGCAATTGAGAAAGCACCACAGACAAAAGACTGTGCACATAAAGAAGCTGCTATATTCATTCATGTTCACAGAATCCCAATGGAATCAATAGGTTTGAGGAAGGAAATTTCTTAGCAGGCAGATGCAGCTCAAAACCTCTTATTGCATCTGGAAGCTCTTTTGCAGGTAAGCCCATGGCTTGTGGTTGAAGGAAAGAATTGAGAAAGCTGCCTCAGTCTTGACTCAGTTGGATCTCCTATGGCTTTGGAGTCAGGGAGGTGCAGAAAGTTGCCACCACTGGGATCTCTGGAAGCAGATTTCTCCTAGCTGTGGCAAAAGAGAAGGCTAATTTATGAGGCAGGAGTTGCTATAACTCCCTAGTTACAATTAAAATAATTTCAGTGGATTTTTAAGATTTGGGGAGGACTCCTTGGTCTTCTAATGTGTCTGCATAAACAGTTAAAATTTAGACAGCTGTTTCACAACTGGAGCATCCACACTTTTCTTGTTTCATCCACACTTTTCTTGTCGCATGAGCAGAACATGAAGCAGACAGGAAATGTCTCTTATTTCACACCGCTTCAGTTCTGCTTACCCATCCAGGCCTCAGAGGCCAAGTGGAGATGGGTGTGCCTTTGTTTCTGTTTGTACAACAAGATTTGAAAATGTTCAGTACCTGGAGATGTTACATCCCAAACTGCAGAAATACTTATATAAGCATACACCTGGCAAGGCTGCCTTGTTTAAAAATAATCCGTCCTGTTAGCACAGGAGTCCATTTTCTCTACTGTGCCTGCTGACACTGGAGATAGGCACCTGCACAGCTTGGAAATGTTACTTTTAGGGATGAAAACTCCCAGAATACCCCAGCCAGCATGGCTAGTGGCCATGTTCATGGAAGAATTCTGGAGACTATATTCTAAAAAGTAACTTTTCCAAGCTCTGGAGCTACCTTTTATCAGATCAACCAATTGTCCAGCATGCCCAGTCTGCAGTAACTGGAAGAGACTGCCTCCTAAGCCTCAGGCAGAGAAAAGCCATTCTCCTCATCAGCTCCTGCTAGGTAGCATGTTTCCTCTATTCCAGAAACATCTGCTTCAAGTTACTCAGGGCTACGACTGAACATAAACATATCCAACCTACTCTTGAGCTTCTATCAGCATCACGATTAAACTGCCATTAAAGACACAATAAGGCCAACCCAAAAGTTGGTAGTGCCAGTCTTGCCTGTTATATGCAAGTTAGTAACCAATAAAACAGGTAGGGTTGACTTTGGAGAGCACTCCACCATTGATTATTTGTCACTCTCACAGCACATACACCATCAGACCCCTGCACTACAGGGCTCCAGATGTTTTTATACTATTCTAACTGCTATAATCTCTTGATAAGAATTCTGGCAATTGAGACAGAGGATGTTCTCTTAAAGACCTCTAGTTTTCCTCACAGAACTAAAGATTTTTTTTTTTAAGTAGGACCATTAAATCAGATTACATCTATATTATAGATATGCTGACCAATAGTATGACAGGCTTAATTCAGAGATGGGCAACAGTGATGTGTCCTGAGTTTATTTTTCCAAACCTAGGACCTTCTAGGAAACATATTAATTACCAAAAAATCAAAAACCAAACCCATCTACTCTCCTGCCCCCAATTTGACTGCAAATCCACTTCTGCTTCAAAAAATCATTATTATTTTTTATGTTAAATAGTGCTGGGATTGTACAAGGTTCTGGGAGAAGCAGTTTACCCTTTGACCAGAAAAAGGGTGGCCCAAGGTGTCTGGAGGAACCAAGAGTTGTCAAGCAGGCTTGGAAGCCTGCATAAAGCATGAAGGGTACGTTCTGCCAGCCTCAAGCTTTATGGATCATGGATCTAACATCCTTACCCTTACTTCTTTTTTTAGCAAAAAATATATTTTTACTATTCCTTTGTGTTTTGTTGCTGATTATGATAATGATGGTGATGATTCTACTGTTACTACAACTACCATGGAGGAGCATGCATTTTGCACAAACTATCAAAAAACATCTTGGGTGTTTTCTGTTCATCTATTAGAGTCACAGAGTCATAGAATCAAAAAGTTGGAAGGGGCCTAATGGGCCAACCCCCTGCTCAATGTAGGAACTCCAGCTAGAGCATCCCCAACAGTTCAGCCTCTTTGTTAAGAAGTCCAAAAAAAGAGACCCTACCACTTCTCTAGGCAATTTGTTCCATTGCTGAACTGCTTTTACTGCCAAGAAATTCCTTCTAATGTTCAACCAAAATCTTCTCCTGTAACTTCAAACTATTAGATCTTACTCAACTCTCTGGGGCAGCTGAAAACAGGCCTGCCCTCTCTTCTATGTGACAGATATTTAAAGAGTGCAATCATGTCATGCTGTCTTTCCTTTATCAAGATGAACATGTGCAGTTCTTTTAAACTTTCCTCATATGTTTTATTCTCGATATCTCTTATCATCCTCATTGCCCATCTCTAAACACGTTCCAACTTGTCTCTATCTTTCTGAAAATGGGGCACTCAAAACTAAATGCAGTACTCCAGATGACTGACAAGGGCAGAATATAGGGGGACTATTACTCCCCCCAGCTTGGAAACAATGCTTCTACTAATGCAGACTAAAATAGCATTCACCTTCTTTGCTTTAGCATCACAGTGCTGGATTATATTCAATTTATGATCGACAATAATCCCAAGGTCCTTTTCACATGTACGGCTTAGTAACAGAGATGAGCACCACCCCCTACAGTCAGACACAACTTAACAACTTTGTCAAAGGGGAAACCTTTACCTTTTTTTTTAAACAAGAAAGTTACTTTTCTAAATTCTGCCATTGTTGAACAAAGTGGTACTAGTATTCCTCATGGTGTACACATAATCCTCCTTTAACCACACTCATGTCTATCTCCTATTTTCCCAAAAGTGTTGCTCAGTTACTCCACATCTTACATTTTCTTCTTCATTCTTTGTTTCGCTCTTGCTCTTGACTGATTGACTCCTTCCCTCTCTCTCTAGATTACATACATACACATTTTAATTCTTAGGACTTTAACACACGGGGAAAATTCTGTACAGAAACGGGATTTAAAAGGTGGGGGAAACTCGCAAAGCAGGTAGATTTTCACACACACTGATGTTAAACTGTGCTTAACCCAAACGGAAAGTAGTCAAAAGCCTCTTCTTTTTACTTTTGGGATTTTAAGCACAGTTTAACATCGACATTGTGTGAAAATCTACCCGCTTTTGCGGATTTTTCCCTATTTAAATCCTGATTCTGTGCAGGATTTTCCCCATGTGATAAAGTCCCTAGTCTTACCTCCAAAGCAGGGATGGGCTGATTTAGCCATTATTTTGCCACCCCTTCCCTCTCTGTACCCTGCTGCACTCCTACCAAAATTACATCAATATCCTATGCTGGAGAACAAATCTTACTGGTGTATGCAGACAACTGCTCAGACCCTGAAACATCCCTCTTAATCCATCTAAACAGACAAACAAGCTATCTGTTGCTTTCTCTTGTGGTTTGGTTGGCTGATTAGTCTTTTAAATAGAAAAGCTTTGCTTTACAAATGAGTTAAATGAAACAAACTCAATTCTAGTGATGTCTGTCGCAATCTCATGAGCCAGTATGAAAATGGCTTGCTGATAAGTCTACCTATCTGTTTATACTGCAGTATCCTTAAACTCCCAAAACACCAAAGATACACCAACCCTAATAGGAACTTTTTCTGGCCCATGTCTTTGCTTAAGTTCCCATCCACACACTTAATACAAGCACCCATGGCATTTACTTCAATAATCAAATGTTATGCAAGCATTCTATTGCATCAAATTACAAAGGCCAAGGCTTCTGAGGAAAATTTGACAGAAACAGAACGTTCCCTTGTAAGGAAAAGAGGGAGGGAAAGAGAGAGAAAGAGAAACCCAAACAAAACTTTAGAAGCAAAAAATGGAAAATTACCAATGGCGGGGATGACACTGGATTTGTTAAATATATCACTTTTCTTGGGATACATAAAGAGTCATTCTAGACAACTGTGGAGACAGAGCAATAGCTTATGCACATAATGTCCAAAGTCTAAATGCAGTCCTGAAAGACAGGTGTTGTTAGTTCTTTTTAGAAACCAGTTCTCGATGGGACTACACTTCTCCTGAAAGATTAGATAGTGTATCTGATCACCTTTGGTACTAGAGACTCGTTTCTTCAAAGGCTCATAGTTTATGGTCATAAATAACATAGCAATAGCTAACATACATCAGGCATCCAATTCAGACTACTGCAATACATTCTATGTGGGGTTGTCTTTGAAGAGAATTCAGGGTTAATCCAAACTATAGCCACAAGGCTGCTTAGACTGGATGCTGGAATCTCATCTATGTGGAAACTATCTCATCTGTATGGAAAATAAATGCACTGACTTCTGGTTTGTTTCCAAGATCAGCTCAAAATGGTGCTACTCGCTTTTAAAGCCCTACATTGCTTTGGACCTGTGTACTTTTTATATAGTCTTCTGTATGTCTGCTTGCTTCCCTAGAGGCTCTCCTCTGGGTGCTTTGCCTTCTGTGGTCAGGCTGAGGAAAGGCTCATTGATACCATTTTGGAGCAAGGTGAAGACCATTTTGTTTTTCCAGACTTTCAAAACTGTTAAAACCATTCTTGTACTTGTGTTTTATTTACTACATTTCACATACAGTAGTTACAGTATATACTCATGGATATGTCTAGAAATTTTAGTCAAACAATTGACTCAAAAAAACTAGGCCAACTTATCCACTGGTCAATGTAAGTACTATATTTTAATATAGTACTTACTTTGTGTGAAAATCTACCTGCTTTTGCGGGTTTTTTCCTATTTAAATTGGGACTTTGGGATTCTGGGACCTGGGATTTCTCTTTTTAAGATTGTTTCTACAGCCCGGGGGAGCACCAAGTTGTATGGATTGCTGGTTTTTTCCAATTGTTTTGTTTATTGTATGTTTGATATAATTACTGCTTTTAATTGATATCTAGTTTAATTAATTTTTAAGGGGGGGAGGGAGCTTTGTCATTTAAGTTGTATGTATTTTAGCTTTGTAAACCGCCTAGATTGGTTCACCACCAGGCGGTACATAAATAAATTATTATTATTATTATTATTATTATTATTATTATTATTTATTATTTAAAAAAAAGGAATTGTCCTCTTCTCTGAATATAGCGGTGAAAGGCAGGAGCTTACTCATTCTAGAAGCTCCTAAAACAGCTATGGTGCAGCTTTTGACATTTTTTAATGCCTGGGTGGAAAAATGGCAGTGGCGGCAGCTCCATGGTGCTTCCCCTCAAAGGAGCACTGAGGAATTGGCTTTGAAGGATCTGAATAAAACATCTGTGTATGTTTGTCAGCTTTTCTGGGTTAAAATCAGGTAAAGTTATCATATTAAAGTTAAAGGCTGTAAACATTATTAATGTAGTCACGAGTTTTTTGCTTCGCTTTTTTATCCTTTTTTACATGTGTGCATTTTCTTAGGGCCTTTACAGACTGCCAGAAATAATGCAGCTTGAGGCCACTTTAACTGTCCTGGCTCAGTGCTAGGGAATCATGGGAACTGTATTTTTTCTGGGACATTGAGCCTTCTCTGTCAGAGAGCTCTGGTGCCACAATAGCCAAGACAGTTAAAGTGGCCTCAAGCTGCATTATTTCTGGCAGTCTGTAAAGGCTCTTAGCCTCACCTATTTCTGGGGGCATTCTACCACATTGCACAGCCATCACTACCATAGCTCCTTCCTCATCCATCCAGCTTTTAGGATGAGAACAAACAGTTATGCCTGCCAGAATTTTGTAGTTCTTTGGCATTTTTTCCTTAGCTTAATCCTTCAACACATGTCCCTCAGTTTTACCCTTGACATATCCATAGGTCATATCAAAATCTGTAATTCTGTCTCCAAAACCTTCCCTTGACTTATACATGAGGTCGACTTACAGTTGAGTATGTTCAGTCGTCTTCTAGGTAGTGTTTTATTCTGCTATACTTCTGTTTGCTTTTATAGTTGATGGGGTAATTTGATTTTCCCCTGGAAAACTACTTTGAGAAGTGCTCTCAAGATACGGGATAACAGAATCCCTTTCCCAATAAGCTGGGCTGGGGAAAGTTATGAGCCAAAGGCTCCACAGAGCCACTGCCAGTAGGCAAGTGACAAAGCAATCACACACTATTCAAGAGAGAGGGAGGAAAGTCAGTTCAACATTTCCTTTCAGGGTGAGATCCTTCACTGAGTAAAATGTGACTGTTGTATTACCTCTTCAAGACACTGACAAAAATTGTGGGCTAATTCATAGAACCACTGAGCTTTTAGTGGTCATTTAAAATTCCAGGCTGTGCCATTTTCCAGCCCATGGTCAGTCCTATCCAGCCACTACTAGATCCAATACTAAAGTTACTGCAAATTGATGTAAAACAAACATTTGCTGTTGTGCACCAAAGAGTTTTACTTCTCTGATTCCTGTCTACAAGCAGAAGTCAACATGCAATGCTGTTTCAAGAGATTAACAAAGTTGTATAAATCTGTCTTCAACACTGTGAAGATGTAAAAGAAGGTCAGGGAAAGTCTGGCTCCTGAAATGTTGTTGAAAGGCATCTCCCAGCATACCTTACCTTTGGCTATGCTGGCTAGAACTGAGTTTCAGTCCAACAACATCTGAAGGAAAAAACATTCCCTACCCCTGCTACAGAATGAGACAATTTGACCTAAATTGTCCATCTGGCTGCTTTGATATGAACACAATGTGATACACAAGGACAAAACTGGAGATAGGTGTGGGCTGAACTTCAGCTCATGCAAGGAAGGGGAACCCTGTCTGAAAAATTATTCCATAAACAGTAATGCAGGGGCAGGCAACTACGAAGGTGGCAGCAGACCATTTTTGTTCTTCAGCCTGCCTGTCAAGCTGCACCAGTGAGGCAAAACCACCAGGCCTCCCCATTTTAAAAAAATGTTCTTTTAACTTTTAAACTTCTGGACAACGGCAGTGTTTTTCTCCCCTTCTCTTCAAATATCTTGACCACATCCCATCCTGAAGCCAAAAAAAATCCTGCAGAAAATCGGCTAAAATAGAAACTTGAAGTGAGTGATGTTACTCCTGGTTTCAGTTTTGCCTGATTTCAGTCCAAATGATGATGATGATGATGATGATGATGATTTTGGCCTTTGGTGTTTTTTCAAGGTATGCAGAGGGATTATTTGGGAAGGGGGACAACACCCCTCCTGCATTTTGCAGTGATTTTTTACCATTTGAGGGTGTCATATTTAGCAGTCACAGACCTCAGAAATCAAGACAGCATGACAGTGTAGATTAACTAGAGTTTTATTTGGATTTCCGGACAGAAGTTCGCCAGAGACTTAGTAGTGTCAAATCTGATTTCCCCCCAAACCATCCAGCCTTTAAGGGTTTCCTCTCAGCCCCTCCTTTCCGCAGACCGCAGTCCACGCACTTTCAACCACATCAAAGCTCTCTTTAAACTTGCTGCTTTTCTTCCAACTTCCCCATCTCCTGTATCAATCCATCTATTACAGGAAAGATGGTGTTGTCTTGCTGGGCATCAACGTCTTTCCTTAGGAAGAAAACAAAGCCATAAACTGCCACCTTCTCCAGCCATTGCCCATCTGGTCCCCGTTTGCCTTCCATTCAGATTATCACCCCTTCCCTTTCTGAATTCTCTTTATTCCCCCATAGCGCCATTTCACCATATCATTTATTCCCATTCCCTCATATCTGTTATGACAGATCTGACAGAGGGTTAGGCAAAAAATTCATCTGAGAAGGTGTTTTTTTAATGGGGGGGGGGGGGGGGGAAGCTGGAAGCTGCACTTTGAGGCACCAACATGTGCCCATAGGCCACTATTTGCCCACCCTTGCACTAGAGCCAACTCACCCTATTATTCCCAGAGCCTTACAGTCACCCAATGACAGCACCATCCTCAACCCCTGAACACATTACTGTGGTGCTTTAAGGGTGCCCTATAAAAGGCCACTGGGTAAGTCGTTCAGTCTGTCTATACACTCCAGACATCCACTAATGTTCCATCAGAATATACTACTACTATGGTTTTAGGGAAAGTTGTAGGCCTGTTCCTTTTTATATGCTTGGCTGCGTCATTCATTGCTAGCCTTATAGAGATGAAACTTACATAGCCTTTGAATGCCACAGACCAGAACATATAGATGAATTAAAATCCAAAAGTCTATCTCATTGATGGAAAATAATATCCAAGGTAAATAACAAATAACTGTTCTAATATCCTAACCTAATACTACCAAGTTGTTCTTTTAACAGCCATCCTAGCTACATCGTCCTTCTAATCCTTCTAATGGCCTTTCACTCTCTCTTTCAATTGCACCATCTCAACTCACATTCTTCATGAGACACTCACCCTGACCAGGGCTTAGAAAAGTTGCCACATCTCCCCCAATCTTCAAGACATCATGGTCAATGACCATTCTGAGAGCCATACCGCCCCCCCCCCGAAATTTCTGACCTGGACTCTGATCATCATTCCATTATATTTGCTTGCTATTATTCATTCTTCCTGTGATGGACACACTAGAAGCAACTCGGCCTCTCACTGCCATTAGTATCATCATCATCACTTCTGCCACCACTATCAAATCCTTCAACATAATACAGATCCTTCATCAGTCCCCTTAACACAGCAACTTTTTTCAAAGACCCATATGTTTCATGGAGTGATTGAGAAGACAACATCCAAACGAAACCTAAGAACATGCTGAAGGGCTGGCTGGATCAAATGTCCATCTAGCTATGTTTCCTGTTTTGAAAGAGTGGCCAACCAGGTAGTTGTGGGAAGCAAGGCAAGAAGGCCTTTTATGAGCCAAACAACTGCTATTCATTAGCACTTCTGAATCTGGAAGTGCCATAGAGATATTATAACTCACAACCTCCCATGAAACTACTTCAAAATTGACCTTATGTGCAATTATTCACCTGTATAGCATAATCTACACATACATTGTAGACAACCTCCCCATTGTATTTGAATTCATCTTGTTGTTAATTGTTCCAATTTTGGTACTGCAGTTTATAAGTTTGTATAGATTGGTTATAACTCTGTACATGACAGAAGTTATTTTCAATACAAAAATGAGATAAAGGGAGAGAAAGAGAAGAGATGTGATTACTTGAAATAATCAGTAGTTCAGTTGATTTCCTTAAATTACCAGTCAAATCACATGGCCAGAGAAGATCATTCAAAGCTACAGAAGGCTTTTTAAATATAAACAAAAGCAGCAAAACTGGGACTGTGAGCTTTCCAACAGCTTTTTATCATACATGTCAGACCATTCCTTTCTATACTTGGAAAGTGACAGGAAACAGATGTAGAAGTAGCTGCTGCTTATATTCCCAGAGAGTAATTAGGGAAATATGACTTTAAACATTCACACTCACCAAAACCAGGAATGGGCTGCTTCATGCTGCAGCCTCCTGCCTACCTCAGCACAAATAACTCAGCCCAATGGCATTCCAGTTGACCTGAAAGAGCCCAGCCACAGATCTGATTTGAGTGCCCAGAATATTTAAAAATGTGAAAAATAAAGGGAGCCTCTTCAGAAACTGAACAAAAATGCCAATGCAGCTAAATGTAACAGATGAGCAGAAGCCAAAGAAAAATCCCTAGAAGTCCCTCTTCTGGGATAAATTCTACCAGTTAGGCTCTGCAGATGGCTATTTTGTTCCGCAGTGATATTTAAGGTCACTACTTGCCACACATTCATATCCTGTAGTCTGTTCCCAGTAACGTCATGAAAAAGTACAGAGTACACAGGCTGGATTTTTCTTCAGAGTTGGCCTTTTTCTACGAAAAGCCAGGGAACAAATTCAGTCTGTTAACCTTCCAGATTTCTGGAAAGTGTTTCCAAATAATAAAGAAATGACGAAAGTCCTTTGGGGTATCCTTTGAATGGTTTACTCAGATACACGTCCTACTAAGTTAAATGGGCCATATTGTTGTTGTTAATGGCCGTCAAGTCAACTTCATCTTTTGGTAACCCCATGAATGAGAGACCTCTAAGTCAACCTATCATCAACAGCCCTGTTCAGGTTTTGCAGACAAAAAGCTGTGGCTTCCTTGATTGAGTCTATCCATCTGTAATACACTCCTATTTTTCTACTGCTTTCTAACTTACCAAGTATTATTGTCTTTTCTAGTGAGTTACGTCTTTGCATGATATGTCCAAAGTATGACAGTCACAGTTTAGTCATCTTGGCTTCTAGGGAGAGGTCAGGATTGATTTGTTCTAGGACCCATTTATTGGTCTTTCTAGCAATCCACAGCATACTTAGAACTGTTCTCCAGGACATTTCAGATGATTTGATTTTCTTCCTGTCAGCTTTCACAATCATACACAGAAACTGGAAATGTGATGGAATGGACAATCCTAACATTAGTATTCAGTGGACTCCTGGTGGTGCAGTGGTTAAATGCTGGATTGCAGCCACAACGTTGATCCTATAGTTCATGGATCCTCTAGTTCAATCCTAGAGGAGGGCTGAAAGTTCCACTCAACCTTCCATTCTTTCGTAGGTAAAATGAGTACCCAGCTTGTTGGCAGCAACTGGCATACACACTGTAAACCACTTAGGGAATGCTAGTTCACTAATAAGCAGTATAGAAATGTACTTGCTATATTGCTATATATTTTGACACTTTGGTGCATTGTTTTCATTACTTTTTTTAAAAATTTCTACTTGGCCACAAATAAAGTTTCCCTGCTGGTCGTAGAGCATCCCTACCCTTTGATTTCTCAGATCTCGTGGAAAAGATCTCGTTTCTCTCTTTCTCGTTTTGCTTTATTTTCATCTTCTATTTCTCTGCATTTGTTATTACAGTAGTTCTCTGTTCCTGAGCACAAATCACTGAACAGTTGCATTCAAGGCTGTAACCCTATTTCTGTCACCTTTTATTTTTGTATCTCATCTGTCCATAGTTGCTTGAAGATTTTAATCTGTCATTGAAGCTTCTCTTTCTTTTTGGTTGCAGATAGTGTCTTATTCCATTCTTCCCTGACAATGGGTCTAAACAGATTGACGATAAACGCCGGTATCGGGACATAGTGGGGGTGTGGCAACCACATGCTACGCACTCCTACTCTGCCCTGATGCCAGCGTCCCACCGCCCAAGCAACCACACAGCGGGCAGCATTTATCCGTTTCTGCAGCACAGCATTTAGATGCACTACGCCACAGAAACCCCCCAAAAATGCTGCTCCCATAGCAAAAGCTCCTTTTCCACTGCACAAAAAGAGTGGCTTTCTGGCACTCTTTTTTGCACCAGGGAAATGCCGGGTTAGGGGCGTGGCATAATAATAATAACAACTTTATTCTTATATCCCGCCTTTTGCCAGAGCAATTAAGGCGGCTTACAAATATAAGAGATAATTAAATAAAACATGACTTACATTAAACAATAAAACAATAATAACAATAACAATATAACAATTAAAGCCTGCTCCCCTTTAAAAGAATAAATAAAATACAAGCAAAGGAGCGGCATGGAGCTGCCCCTTATGAGCAGTCTGCTAATGACCCTGGCTTCAATCAAGAATTTGTCTGGCTCCCAGTCAATTAGACTTAGTGCAAAAAATGTTTTCCCAACATTATCTTAAATTCTACAGGAATGTTCTTCAGGCTGTATTTGGGTACAATGGTTGATTTAGTGCTCTTCTTAAGTTTTACTCTTAATTTTGATATTGTCAGTTCATGGTCTGTGCCATAATTGCTCTTGCTCTCGTTTTTGCAGAGGGAATTGAGCTTTTCAGTCTTCTGCTTCCAATGATGTAGTCTATTTGATTTCTTTGTTGGCTGTTAGGTGATTCCAAGTATCACTTCTTTGATTGCTTGAAGAATGTGTTTGCAATAAATAAACTGTTGGCATCACAAAATTCAATCAGTCACTTTCGTGTTTCATTTCTTGATCCTAGGCCTCATTTTCCTACAATCTTCGATTCTGCTTTTCTACTTTTGCATTCCAATTGCCTATGATAAAAAGCAAGTCCTGTTTTAGTGTGTGATCAATTTCCTCCTGGACTCCAGCACAGAATCTTTCAGTTTAGTCTTCTAAAACCACTGCAGTTGGAGCATAAATCTAGAATATGGTTATATTGATGGGTTTTCCATGATTTGGTCAGACTTTGCATTATATTCTTTGAGTGCTTTTGCTACATCTCTCCACACTATAAATGGAACCCCATTTCTTCTTACACTTTCATTTCCCGAGAAAACACTGTAATTATCAGACTCAAAATGTCCCATTCATTTCGACTTTCACTTGTTCATCCTGAGTATTACAATGTTTATACATTCCATTTCTTCTTTTACTATGTCTAGCTTCTCCTGATTCATGCTTCTGACATTCCATGTTCCTATAATATGTGTTGTGTAGCTTCAGACTTTCCTCTCACCTCTGAGCACATCAACAAATGGACATCCTTTTTGGCTGCCAGTTGCCTTATTAGCCACCATGCTACTTGTAGTTGTCCTCTGCTGTATCTCAGTTGCTCACTGCGTGCTATCCGACCTACAAGTGTCATTGTTTATCACTACATCTTTTTTTCATTTTGGATTGTCTCACCATAGTGTTTTTATTGGAAGATCTTTGTGTTCTCTTTTCCCCTCCTTAGACAGATAGTGACACCTGCTTGGAAACTCCTCCCTCTCTCTCTCTTATTCAAACTAACCTTGTGACTTATGTCACTCCTTCTTTGAGAATAACAGCCTTTCTCTCAAGATTCTCAACTGTGCTGTTCCCATCTTCCTGCTCTCTTAAATATGGTGAGATTTTTTTCTTTTTACTTGAACCATCACTAGTTAGATTAGGATTTAGTTTTTATGTAAATATAGATTAAAGCCATTGTTTTAAACTACAAGCTATGTGTCTTGTTTTTGAGTCAGTCTTAGTTCTTTAGGGAAGCATAGTTAGGCAAAGTCACATTTCTGTAATTCTGTTAATTTAAAGCCAGACTCTAACAGGATTGGCTTTCATATTTTAACACTGGGGAACTTAAATTACCCCACAGTTTTTATGGTAAAAGACATTTAAAAGAGGTTTACTATGCCCCCTTCTGTGCAGTACTAACAAGTGTTCCATGTGCTGCCACTGCTATTGTCTCTGACAGATCCTCCACCAGTGTCACCCACCACCACCACCATTATTGCTAACTGCTCATTAGCTTTCTGGCTTTTAGGCTGACTCTGCAGCAAAAAAAGTGTCTGACATGGGAGACCTACCAGCAGCACTGCTGCCATTAGCATAGCCTCAGGCTTCAAAGAAGTACATTATTCCACCAGCATGGAAAGATAGTGCCATTATGAGTGTGCCTTACACCTAAGCAAATGTGCAAAGAAAATTTATATAGCTGTATCTATTATTAATTAAACCTGTAGCAAGGAAACAAAACAGGAGATATATGGTGACTAAAAATATAGAAATATTTACAACGAGAAGTGAAAGTAAACTATGGGAAATAGGTGTTAGCAGGGAGAAAGAATTCTGCCATATTAGATTAGAGTTGTTTGGAAAGATTTCTTCTTACACTAAGCAACTCTTTTCAAACTTTACAAGGAGTTAATCTGTTGTAGTAAAGCCAACAAAAAAATCTTGTAATACCTTAAAAACTATCAAATTTTTAAGCATAAAAAACAAAAATAGATTTGGATCAGTGAACTGTAGTAGAGGGGTAAGGATCAATAAAAATTGGGTGTCCAATCTGCATGAGTAGAAACTGTCCACTGAAACCACTTGCCCTATGGAAACAACTCACTGCTCTAAGTCTCTATGGTGATATGGTAATTAGTAATAAACAGTCTCTTCCTATAACCATATATTTTAAGATAAGATAGAGAAAGAGGAGGAAAGGGCATGTAAGAAGATACTGTCTTTCAAAACCTGAGCTTTGAAGATTAATTCTAATTAACATTGGGAATATGGCTGTTAACCACTGAGTTCAAGGACTTACACTGAATGTGTATGGTGGTACTGATTATAAATCTGAGGTAAGAACTCTCCCCAGCAAAAACAACAGCACCAATGCAAGATATTTTCACCCTCTGCAGGCTGTCCATGTACAGAGTTATGAGCAAATTCAAAATTTTGGGGCTCAAACATACAGAAAGATTTCCAAGATAAATTAAACTGTAGCAATGTCCTCAAAGCTTAAGAAAATAATTTCAGTACTATGGACTTTACCCTCCTCTCAAAATGTGTGTATCATGCTGGCATTCTGTGGCCAATCACAAAATATTCCTAATTGTGCTTAATGTGCAGAAGACTTCCCAGAAGCAAAGTAACATTTCTTTTAAAGTATTTTAAGACGTTTGTGAAAGGACATTAGAGCATAGTATCTGCATGCCTCTCTGTGTCAAGGGTGACTCCTGGAAGAAATACACAGGTGGTCCTGAGTAATGGTCAGCACAGCTAATGATGTTACAGGAACATGTCAACTGCAACACACAGCATGTGTCTACACCAAAAGCGGGCAACCTGCAGTCCTCCATATTTTATTGGATAGCAACTCCCGTTAGTCCTATCCAGCTACACCAATAGTGAGAGATAACAGGAGAGATAATAGCATCTAGATCAGATTCCCCATTCTGACCTTGAGTGACAAGGTTGCTGCCAAGAAAGAAGGAATCAGACTAAAAGAGAGAAACCCCCCCCCCACCTAACTTCCTTTCAGCTTTTTACTTGAATTTGGAAAAAGAAGATTGTGGGAAATGGATCTTTCCCATGACATGCTACAAAGCAGCCAAACAGACCCTACACAAAATGAAAATTAACAGTTACCTCTTTTCCTTTGCCATATCCCAGTGTATGGACCAACGCTTCCTGCATACTCGCACTTCTCAGACCAAGGGCCATTGTCTCCTAGGAGGAAAAGAAGACAGGAAAATATATTTGATCAACAACAGACAGAACTGGCAATGAGAAAGGAACACACGGCTTGGGTTCTTTCCCTTCTAAATCAACATCACCTACAGTAAAAAAAACCAACACTACAGTATGATCCCCATATCTGTAGGACCGGTATCTGCAGTTTCACTTATCTACTGTATGTCCCCTATAGGCATTTTCTAGGTCCCCTAGTGCAATTCTATGGTATGCTGCAGATAGAAGTGGGGCTGGAAATCATTCATTTTAATAGGGTTTACTATTATCTGCTGTTTTGCATATCCATAGTAGGTCTGGGAACATATCCCCCTTCGACACGAGGGTTGTACTGTACCTCCAATGCACGATTATACAGAGTACATAAATGGTTTACAAAGCATAATTTTAACATGCTACAAATGTGGCTTATACCTAGCTGGAAAAACAAGTTTAAAAAAAAGACACAGAAGACACAATGGAGCTTCGTGGAAGCTTTCAGTGGAGTAAATATTAATGCTTTTTTTAAATAGTGCACAAGTTTAGTACACAAACATTTTATGTTCGGCCACGAGATGCATACTGAAGATGAACATTTGCAAATCATCTGCTAGCACAATGCAGTTCTTTGTGTTGTTGAACTGCAGCTCCTAGCATCACTCACCACTGGCTGTGCTGGATAGTGTTGCTGTGGAGGTCCAAGTCCAATGAGAACTGGCGAGCTGTACAACTCCCACTATTGTGCTAGACATGCTTTCAAACAGTCCAGTTAGAGTAGTCGGGTCAATGAGACCGCTCATCAGTCAAATTGCCCAGTTGCTTGTCCATGGTGAAAAACAATAAACTATGGGGTATTTGTCCAGCATTTCTTCCCAAAGAATCTTTCCTGCAGGAGCTAGGCAGATTCCATCACTGATCATTTCACCTTCAAAGGCATAGGCTATGGAAAGAATTGTGAGCATCACCTCCAAATGTACCACAATGTCTCAGCCAACAATGGCCTCTGTGATAAATACTAGGAGCTGCTGTTTTTCTAGGCCCATTTTTCTGATGTCTCTCTCCAAAACCAAGCTCTCAGATGCAATCATGAGCTGGTTTGACAAGGTGTGATGTGCAAGTGGTAATCGGAAGTGGAACGTCATAGCCCTAGATGCTACTAAGTTCCATCACATTAAAGTGGGGTGCTTGCAGTTGGATATGCCAGAGACTAAATGAGAGAAGAGAGTAGTCAGAACAAAGTCTCCAGCAATCATAGAAATCATTGGGGGGGGGGGGGAAATGCTCCTCACCCAAACTGCCCTGGGAATATCCTCAGCAGTAGAAGGGGGCATAGAGGCACTGCCACTATTCTCCAATTCAATTGTGTTGGCAGAACAAACTCTGCATCTGGAGAGGCTGCTGCCACTTCTGAAGAGCTCTTTGGCTATGTGGCACTAGCCTTCCCAGATTTTTCAGGGATGCTGGTACCAGCCAGCCTGCTTTGTGCCTTGTATCCACAGCATCACTCTCCAAAGAACTGCATCAGAAGTGAAACAAGTTTCTGAAGGGGTGTGCTATTTCACAGCATTAGAGATGTATGGAGGGACTAACTTCTTTCTCATGCTCCAGGAGGAGACCCCGGGGGAAATTTTAAAAAGTAATGCTAGGGTGCAGTTAAGAGTCTGCCCATCACTAATGTGCAAACATCACCAACAGGAAGTAACAAAATGAAGATACCCTGCAAATGGAAAGTTTTAATTAAAGACACAATAGTCCTCAAAAGCACAAGCAGTGGTTAGACCACCCACACTGGTGTTGTAATTTCATGTTACCTAAGCCCAAGTAAGAGCTGAACAAATAACCAAAGAAGATGACCCAGAAAGGTTTGAACTGGAAGATGACACTGTCTGGATTCTCCATTAAAAGTGAGTAGAACAAAAGATGACACTTTAAAAAGAAAGCGGTAGTTTGGGAACAGCTCAGAAAACATAATGGTGGCAAGGGGGAAAGCATATTATCTCAAAAACAAAAACAAACACCAAACTAATTATTGACACACATAATTTCCCTCTCTGATACTGCTTTCAGCGTCACCAGAGAAATGGAACGAAAAGCATGGACTGTGTCCTGTGATGATGAAGGTACCCAAATATTTGGTTGTGGGGGTGAGACAGGAAACAAGTGCTGCTGTAGCCATATTCAGCTTCCCCCAAATGTCTAATCAGGACTGAAAACTGATGTGACCGCACAAAGCGACCAAAAGAGTATCTGAATTACTGCTTTCTCCAAAGAGTGGGGGCAACTTCGAGATAAAAATACATTTTTCCAGTACGGAGGGAGGTTAGCTTTCTACTCCAATAACTTAAGCAAAGGGAAGTAAAACAACAGTAAGAAATAACTTCCCTTGGATTTTAATGAGTGCCAGATCAGCTGTTGCAATTTGGAAGAAAGCGGCCTCATTAACAGAGGATTTAGGAATTGAATATCTTGCTCCTATTTAATGAGGGCTTATGTTTTAATATTTAGACATGGGTGACAAGGTTCACTCTCTTAACTGAAATGACAAAACTGACTCAAGAGTGCTGTTGCTTGTGATGTTCCCAAGCCTGTTTGGGTCTAGCTTTAAAACAGCAGAATAGCAGGAATGTGCTCATCTAACTATGCTTCCCTAAGAACTGAGACTTGACTTAAAAACAAGTTGAAACAAAAGTTTACTAATGGCTTTAATATATATTTACATAGAATCTATATCCTAATCTAGCTAGTGAATAGTTCAGGTAAAAATAAATCTTTATCACACCATCTTTCCAAGAAATTTAAGAGTAGGAAAACTAGTAGTTCAGTTGAAAATCTTTAGAGAGAATGTCTGTTAGTCCCAAAAGAGGAGTGACCTAAATCACATGGTTAGTTTGAATGTGTGTGTGTGTGTGTGAGAGAGAGAGAGAGAGAGAGGAGTTTGCATGCAGGAAATTCCTATTTATCTAAGGAGGGGGAAAGAGAATGTTAAAAAAAAATCTTCCAACAAGCTCCCTATTCTGACTCATACAAAATACACTGGATTTGCAGTTAACATATACTGATTTTCCCTTTCATGTCTGGTCCAGATCTGTGGGAGTGGGGAGGAAGGGAGAGCAAAAGGTAAGCCCGCTTCTAATCGTAAGCCCTGGTTCACAGAGGAACTCAGGAGGACAAAGTGAGCTGGACAACGACTAGAGCGCGAATGGCGGAAGACTCTGCTCCCATCCGACAGAACTCGCCATAGGAGGCATCTTGATTCCTATCGGGAGGCTTTGTGTGCAGCGCAGAGATCCTTCTGCTCTGTACGCATTGCGTCTGCAGAGTCCCGCCCAGCAGAGCTGTTTAGGGTGGTGGGGGAATTGACAAAGGTTCCTCCGGCGCCAAGCCCCCTACTTAACCCAATGACAGCCTGCTGTGAAGTGTTTAATACCTACTTTGTAGATAAAATCTCTCGGATAAGAGCCGACTTGGACGCCATTGTTTCGACAGAATCCGTAGACGAGGCGTCCAGCAACTCCGTTGATGGCAATTTACTGGATCAGTTTCAATCTGTGAATACCAATGACGTGGACAAACTTCTTGGAAAAATAAGGAAGACGACTTGCCCTCTTGATCCTTGTCCATCTTGGCTGGTCATCCGGGGGTGGACGCGTTGAAAGTGTTCCTACGGGATACAATCAATGCATCCTTCAGGGAAGGTATTGTACCATTGTGTATGAAGGAGGCGGCCGTTAGGCCACTCCTGAAAAAACCTTCCCTGGACCCCCTGGATAGAAATAATTATAGACCAGTCTCCTTGCTTCCTTTTTTAAGCAAGGTGATCGAGAGGGCAGTTGCTTCCCAACTCCAAGCAGTCTTGGATGAAACCGATTATCTCAATCCATTTCAAACAGGCTTCAGGACAGGTTATGGAGTGGAGACTGCCATGGTTGCTCTGATCGATGACCTCCACCTGGGTATTGACAGGGGTAGTGTGACCCTGTTGGTGCTCTTGGATCTCTCAGCAGCTTTTGATACCATAGATGACTCCATCCTCTTGGATCACCTGAGAGAGTTAGGAATTGGAGGCACTGCTTTGTGGTGATTCCATTCCTTTCTCTTGGGCAGATCCCAGAGGGTGAGGCTCAGTGACAGTTGCTCTTCCAAAAGCGAGCTTAATTGTGGCGTTCCTCAGGGCGCCATCCTGTCCCCAATGCTATTTAATATTTATATGAAGCCGTTGGGTGAGATCATTCGGAGGCATGGAGCGCGGTGTCTTCAGTACGCTGATGACACCCAGATATACTTCTCCATGACCAGATCATCGGCTCAGACTTCAGATGGCGTCTCTCCTCTTAATGACTGTCTCAGAGCAGTAATGGTTTGGATGAGGAAAAACAGATTGAAACTAAATCTGGACAAAACGTAGGTACTGACAGTCACGGGCCTGAAACCAGATCTGGGAATACAGTCTCCAGTCCTGGATGGAGTCACACTCTCCTCTAAGGACTGTGTTCACAGTTTGGGCGTACTCCTAGATTCATCGCTTCACATGACTAGTCAGGTGAATGCGGTGGTCAGGAGTGCCTGTTATCAGCTTCGGCTGATACGCCAACTGCATCCTTATCTGGACATGAGGGATCTGGAAACTGTGGTACACGCTCTGGTAACATCACATCTGTACTACTGTAACACGCTCTACATGGGGCTACCCTTGTGCCTAACCCAGAACCTGCAACTAGTACAAAATATGGCAGCCAGGTTAATTACTGGAACATCTAGGAGGGAGCACATAACACCGGTGCTTAAATCCCTCCACTGGCTGCCGATTAGTTTCCAGGCACAGTACAAGGTGTTGGCTTTAACCTTTAAAGCCCTACATGGCTTGGGTCCATCTTATCTTAGGGACTACCTCTCCCCGTATGATCCCCCCCACGCACTCCAGTCCTCTGGGAGGAACCTGCTGCAGCCCATGAAGACCAGGCTTTTGCAGACTTCCCAGAGGGCATTCTCTGCGACCGCTCCCAGACTGTGGAACGGCCTGCCGGAGGAGATCCGTCTAATTACCACTTTTGCTGCCTTCAAAAAGGCAGTAAAGACGGATCTCTTCCAGCAGGCCTTCCCAGAATAACCACCCACCTAAAATTGGAGGTGATCCACCATTTATCCCTCCTGCCATTTTCATATGCAGGCCAAATGGGACTGTATTGTTTTCTTTTTATCTGTGAATCTGATTTTAACTCCATGATAGTTTAATCCTGTTTTAAGGGGTCAGTGGATAGGGGTGGGAGGATGGAATGTTTTTACCTGTTGTATTTTTAATCTGTTGTACACCGCCCCGATTGCCAAGCAGAGGGGCGGGTTATAAATAAAACTTATTATTATTTATTATTATTAAGCTTACTCAGTAGAAGGCCATGTGCAGAATGCAGTGAGTAGTCTGGGACCACCTGGAGCTGTAGCAATAGGGAGGCTGCTAAACAGCTGTGGACCTGGCTAGTACCTGGATGGGAGCCACATGAAAAGGAGGAAACAGGACTTGGAATATATATTAAAAAAAACTAGAATGTACTATGTGCTGGCAAAGCATATGAAGCATGTTCCAATCAATCAGTTAAACCGAGTGTCAATAACAGGCACTTCACGAGCTATCATGTAGTTCCACTTGTTTAAATACCATCCTTAAAGGGCAATACAAATGTGTACCCTTTGTTAAAGATTAAAATCTAGACATTTGTGAGCTTTCCAAAGCTCTATTCAGACTACATCAGAAACCCCAGATTCCCAAGATAAAAAGAGCCGAGTCAGAGGGCTTTGAAAAATTATACCACTTTTGGGAGCTTTTCCCTTTGTTCCTTTGAGTACAAGGTTACCAGTGCAAAGGTTAAATCAGAGGATGGGGACTGAAAGGCAGCCAAGGGTGTGATAGCCTTCCCCTTCCAATTTCACTCCTACAATTCTTTTTTTAAAAAATATTTTATTGCATAAATAAAATAATATTTACAATACATATTATATTACTACTGTTATTGTTCTATTTACAATATGTACAACCTTTCTTTAGTTCTTCAACAGTGAGTACCTACATTTATTCAATTGTTCTTTAAGTTTCTATCTCAAATTTTAATGTCTTACAATTCTTACTAGTGAACTATAAATGTTCTCTTCCGTTCGTGTCTTAGTATCTTAGCTCATTCATATCCAGTTTTCTTTAATGTATTTCTCTATTGGAGCTCATTCTTCATTTATTAAATCCAAGACTTTATTATTGAGTCATTTTGTTAATTTGTCCATCTCTTTCACTTCTAATAATTTTGAAAGCCATTCATCAATAGTAGGTATGTCTTGTTTCTTCCATTTTTGTGCTATTACAATTCTGGCTGCCATTACCTTATATAAGAGGATCCTCCAAAATTTCTTCTCTATTTTTTGGTCTAAGCTATTTAACATGTTTAGTAAATATATTTCCGGGCATAATTCAAATTTGATTTTCAGCATATTTTGTATATTAATATGTATTTTTCCCAATATTTTTTTATTTTTGTACATTTCCACCATGTATGGAACCATGACCCTACATTCTGTTTACACTTCCAACATTCTTTTGATTTTGTATTGTATATTTTAGCTATTCTTGCTGGTGTTAGATACCACCGCTGTTCCATTTTCCAGAAATTTTCCTTTAGATCTTGTGATTTTGTAAATTTGTCTGTCCTTTTCCTTTCTTTTTCCCATTGTTCCAATTCAATTGTCCTGCCTATACCTGTCGCCCATTTAATCATGTTATTCGATATTTTTTCTGATTCTTGTTTAATTTCCATTAATATTTTGTAAAATTTACTTATCTTTTGTTTTGGTGATTGTTTCAACACTTTATCTATTTCAAATGTTTCCTCTTCAAACCCTTGAAGTTTTATATCTATTTTTAATTTCTCTTTTAACTGTATATATAAAAGCCAATGCATTTTAGGGTCCAATTGTGCTATTTCCTCCATTGGTTTTAAATCCAGTTTTTGGTCATCTCTTCACTCCTACAATTCTTAAAAACAGACCTAGCAATATAATAGTGTCACCTGGTTTCTTACAATGCATGGGGTCAGTTTTAAGAAACCAGTGAGGTCTTTGGCAGCCAAAGTGATTCATACCCTACAAGCATTTTGAAAATCATGGGGATGTCTCTGGGAACCTACACTCGTCCAAATAGACTGCCTGCCCAGGCAGATTCCCAGATTCAGAACTCCAGCATGACCTCTCCTTGCCACCAGCATTAAAAGTACTGCATTTTTCTACAGGGTGAGCCATCAAATCAAGCAATCGGAAAGTGGGCAGGAGACAGTATTGGGGAAGGGGAATGATCAAGCAACTAGTCAGAAGAGAGGGCTTTATCTCCTGTTGCAGAAGCTGACAGAATAAGGAGGAAAGCCGAGACAGGAACAGAGTGGCAGGAAATAAGGAGCAGTTCAAAGTTTATCTTCCAGTCTGTGTAGTGGCTTCAGTGCTGGAATAGGACACTGGCAAACCAGGGTCAAATCCCTGCTCAGCCATGGAAAACCACTGGGTGACCTTGGGCAAGTCACATTCTCTCAGCCTCAGACATCCTCTGAACAAATTCTGCCAAGAAAACCCTGTGATAGGATCTCCTTAGGGTTGCTGTAAGTCAGAAATGACTTGAAGGCACACAACAACAACCACCACCACTTATGTGCCTTAAGAAACTGCAAGATTGTTGATTCATGTGTGAGTGTTTTTCTTAACAGCTGAGGAAGAGTGTGTGTATTTATAGGTATTTTGGTGGGAGAAGGAATGTATCTTTGTGAGGGGAAATTCTTTGTGGGGGGAGAGAGGAGCTTCTATAGAGCAGCAGTTCATTTACATTAACAATGCCATCATACACCTATCTACTCAGAAGTAAGCACCACTGAATTCAGTAGAACGTGCTCCCAAGTAAATGTCAACAACACTGTAACCTATGTAATATTCTAAAATACCATCGGAATGCATTAAATTCTTTATGATAACCATGTTTTTCCAACTAGTTCTACTTCATTTACTTCCTGGAGCTAAAGGTGTTATACATGACTTTATCCACCCCTATCTTCATTTTTGTCTTAACAATCCTTTGAGATAGTTTAGATTGAGAGGATATTATTCCATGGTGACCATATCAGCTTTCTGGAGAAACTGAGATATATATGAATTTGATCTCTATGTGTGTTGAGTTGAGAAGACAGAGTGGATGTTAACACAGAGCTCATGCAGTGATCATGAGCCTGAAAGAAAGCTGTCATTCAGAGCAGGATCTGGTTGGTTTTATATTAATGTATAGCATAATATTTATAATCATGTTGTGCACATATACGCACATGCACACACACACAAAATATTGATTTATTGATTTAAATTTCCTCCTTTTTCCTAAATCCAATACACAAATTCAAAGTTTTCACTGCTTAAAATACAATTTTATGCATTCGTTCTTGTTAAATGTAACACTTGATCACAGCCTTTCAATTGATCCCCATATCACTCATTCCCACTAAAATCCACAATCTAAACAATCTTTGTTACAGTGATTGGGTTTTACTGTTTCACCTGTGAACCAGAGGAATGTGCTTTCCTTTGCAGTACTATCAACTTTGTCCTTTATTTGTCCCACCAGGGCATCCATCTCTCTCAAGTTGGCTCCATACGGATCTTGACAAGACAAATTCCACAATGGTTCAGACAAAAACAAAGGTACGTGCATATGAGCCAGGGCAAGGTATAAGAAGAAGGGTCGACCACTCTGGCTAGAAGAAAAACAAGGATGCACACTGGTTAATTAAAATGAAGAGGCAAGCCTTGGTCAGAATGGAGACAACATGTCTGTCCATAATCTACTGCTATTGTTGTTACATGAGAAAAAATATTTGAGTTCATCTTAGCCACAGCACTGGACTGAAATTCTCAACACTTGCAATTCCTATCCTCTACTCTTTCCTGTTTCTCTAAGACTGCACTGGTCCTGTTTATTCAGGCTAGCATTATTCAGTCTATTAGTCCTTCAACCCACCCGGGACCTCTTCACATGAAACTCTGATATGATGCAGGAACAGCTTGGCAAAACTGGCTGAGAGATTCTGAATGTTGTGGTCCCCAAAAGGATTTTTTCCAAGCTCTAGTTCTAAGGCCGACAGTCAGTTCATGTAGGTTGCTGGCCAGGCCTGCTGACATGCCCCATGAAACTGTGCCTGTCTAGAATATATCTGGTACTTTCTGGTAAATGTGCACAGGAAGAAAAGATCAGAAGTGCTAGAAGAGCTGTCCATCACTCGGGGATCCTACAGCACACTTCTGAGGAATATTGTTTAAACACCCAGAGATTAGGAGCCTCTCACCTCCCCTCCATTTCAGAAATGGAGATTCACTGCTATATCACATTTAACTGGATTCTGTCTTTAAAAAACAAGCCAAAATAAACAAACAGGCTTGGCACCTTCAGGCAAATCATTGCAACCCATCATGTTGACAGTGACACATGCACACACCCAGGAGAGGAGTGTCTGGCATTGAGATATTATGTCAGAGGACAAAATACTTTAGCATGGCATTAAGACGGTGGCAGTTCTCAGAAAACTGGTTCAATGCCACCCGTTTCAGCACCAGTGTTAACCCCTCAAACTGTTGCTCCCTAGGAGGTTTATGGAGGAAGGAGTCTGCCACAGAGTACCTTACTCAGGGCAAGCTTAAACCTGGCAGAGGCTTTGTTTACGGAGGTGAAGTAGACTAGGGTTTCGTACGTTTCTGGTAACATTTCTGAACTAAAATTGAAGGCACAATAATCCACTCTCGTAGTCAAATGATGGACCTTAGAAACTCACTTTTAAGAGGTTGCCCAGTTATGGATGTCTTCCACATGCCATTATAGCCAATGTGGAAACATTCACCCTTACACACTTAACAAGAGGCAGAAGGCATATCCAGAGCAGTGACCAGAGATGCAATGGTTGCCCTTTTTTAAGGGCAGGTCATTCTGGCATCCAGTATACTTGAAGCAGAACCACAACAGAATTAGCCTGTCCACAAAGAACAGGAGTGAGGAATACTGGACTACAACTCCCATCAGCCCTACCACTACCTGCTCTGACTGCAGCCCAACAACATCTGGAGGGCTAAAATTGTCCCGGTGAAGTACTGAATTAGTTTATTTCTCACAGCATACTAATGCTTCTCTCAAGCCACTCCATTCTACCTCCACGTGCCATTCTTGACTGAATGTTGTAGATAGATTCAAGATTCAGAATGACAGCATCTGTTCTCACCCAGAGAAACAGCAGCCTAAAGCCTCTGTGTATCAATCAAGCAGGGCAGAGCATATTCTCTGCAAGGGAAAACTGTACAGTAGTTGTTCTAGCAGGAAGTACATACTCACTGAGTTAAACCATGGCAAAGGGCAGACATATCAGGCATTGGATTCTTACTAACTTCCAGTGGAATATATATAAACAAAATGACCTGGAGACCGCCATGTGGGCTTTTTTTTTTTTAAAAAAAAAGCCTCTGTAAAAAGGTATTTGGTGATGAAGAATCCATCCACAAAGGGTTAAGAATGCAGGCCAGAAGAATTCCATCCGAGGACAAATTCATTTAAACTTGGTGTTTAATTTTTTTCCCTTATTTTTCTTTTGGAAAAGACAACCCTACGTCATGGGAAAGTGATGCTATGCAGAACCACTCTGGTCCTCGCCCTTATGTTGGAAGAAATAAATACAACTGGATTGAACATGAAGGGTCACAGAGGCAGATCAGGACGTTTCCCTGGATTCTGAGACACAAATGATAAGGCTCTATAAAGAGAGTGAGACCACTCATCACCCATCATCAAATGAAAGAACTGAAAAGGTGGGTTATGTTGCACAAATACTTGGCTTTTCCCTCTTCTCTCTCATTTTAAAATGCTATAAATTGCTGGGGAGTTCAATCAGCTTTTTTAAAAACCATGTTTTTGATAATACAGCAATATTTTTGCTGTGTGCCTTCAAGTCATTTTTGACTTATGGTGACCCTAAGGGGTTTTCTGCGGCTGAGAGAGTATGACGTACCCAAAGTCACCCAGTGGGTTTCTATGACCAAGCAGGGAAATCGAACCCTGGTCTCCAGAGCCATAGTCTAACGCTCAAACCACTACACTACACTGTCTCTGTATAGCTCTATAAGAACAGCTAATTAGAATAGTTTGAAGACTGCAACAATAAATATGCCATTCAGATGTGGTTACTAAGCATGTATTAACTAACTGCAAAGGGAGAGTAGACAAGTTCAAGTCAAAATCCAATAGTAGGCAAATTCAGTCCTAGATCTGAAAAAAGGCCAATGATTTGTTTCACCACCACCACTCATCTATGCCAACACAAGAGTGTTTAAGAAGTTTCTAGTAAAGGTGACATGGGCATGATCATCTGAAAGAATAACAATGATCTTTGATACTATTCACATCTGCGCATATATATATATATATATATATATAATCTGTGGAGCACTGCTACAAAATCATAACAGTTGCATTGTGAATAGGAACCAGTGAGTAAATGACCTGCACATTCTGTGTTGTGTCATACATCTTTCCCATAACATATTTCTGTTGTTTAATATTTGTATGATCACTTTGTTTTATATTGTGATGACCTATGATTATAAGTACAGCACACCCATGCCATACGCGGGCTTGTCATATGCGGACTCAATGTCACGTGGATGGCGAGCCCTGGACCTCTTAATGGTGTACGTGCCCATGGCATGTGTGCAGCACAGCGCACAGGAGTGCACCGCCATTGAAATCAAAGGGACTTGAAGTCCCGTAGTATTTCCCTTATGCGGGGTTGTGGTGGTGGTAGTGGTTCTGGAACGGATCCCCCAAGTAAAACAAGGATCCAGTATAATTAAAATTGAACTGAACTGAATAACATATTGCAGACTAAACAGATTACAGACTAAACAGATAGCATTAACTCTTTCTCCTGAAGGGATTAACAGGTCAACATGGAGTAGGCCTTTCAGAATCATAGCCTCATTAAGATATACTCATGGGGACCTTTTTAATTGTGTCTTCACCAGGATTTTGCATGGTGTGTATGGAGACAAGATTTATATAATGCCTCTATTGATGCCATTCAAATGAGCAAATGATAGGTGAATCTCAGTGTTACCCAGTTTCTGCCATCATTTCCCATCTGTCTCCTCCTCCACAAAGCCAAACCCTTCTTTAATCTTTTAGCACATACTGAAGAAATAGCACATAACTGGAGACAAAGGTATTATTGGCTTCTAGACTTATAAAAATCTATCTGGGATGCAAAGTGGCAATCAACCCAACAACTGCATTTTATTTTAGCATTTGCAGCCTATGTGGGGAAGGGAGCCTGGGAATGCAGTTGCTCTTCCCTGTTATGTGTAGAGAATCAAATTTTCTGTTGACACATCCTAGGATTGTTCTGTTTACCTTATCTTCCTTGTTGCTAAGTATTGCCTCAGAGGCTTAGTCCACAGCGCCAGTCTCCACCCTTGCCTAAGGGACTGACTCAAAAAAGAGAGCTGACAGGGGCCATTTCCTCTTCTGTAGTGTAGTTACTAATCTCATTTACTTTCATTTCCCTGAAGTGACAGGCAAGATACAGCTTTCCTGGGCACCACTGTCGCTTGCCTCTTGTGCAATAGGCCAAAGCAGAGCCTCTTCTGCTGCAATCTCCTTGTCAAAGGGCCTTGAACCAATCCTGCATCTCCAAGTCATTTCATGCCATTTTCTGTAACTCTGCCCATTGGTTTTCCTGTTAGATTTTGGCTCTAAGAACAAGCAAAATAGACATTTAACAACCTAGCAAATTTCACTGCTACAATCACTCTCTCATCCAGGATTAGGTAGCAAAGAGTGATTTCTGTGGACCACGTATGGAAGACAGCTTTGCTATGAGGCAAGAGAGTAACAGCTGAACATATAAATCAGTGGTGGGCAACTGGAGTGGGACCAGTGTGCCTATTTTCTGCTTCTAGGACCTTTGGGGATCTTA
Organism: Phrynosoma blainvillii; assembly: GCA_026167975.1. Taxonomy (NCBI): domain Eukaryota; kingdom Metazoa; phylum Chordata; class Lepidosauria; order Squamata; family Phrynosomatidae; genus Phrynosoma; species Phrynosoma blainvillii. The sequence goes on along the minus strand of JANUYF010000002.1, from coordinate 220,542,741 downwards.
TGGACTGCCAAAACAAAAATAAACATATGCACAGACATACACAAAGGCAGAAAACCCTGATGTTCAAGAAAAAGTTGTGTTTTCATGTTAAACAGGGGTAGGGGTGTTCCTCCAAACAACTTAAAAGGGGAACTGCCTCCTGTGGAAATCTCTAGGAAAACCAAATCACCTTTTTTCTGGCCAGGAAAAGGACAGTCCTGGAAGACTGGAGGAGCTGCTGTTGTTGCTATGTTGCCTTTAAATCACTTCCAACTTGTGGCAACCCTATCATGGGGTTTTCTTGACAAGGTTTGTTCAGAAGGGGGTTGCCTTTGCTTTTTTATGGGGTTGAGAGAATGTGACTTGCCAAAGGTCACCCAGTATATGGCCAAGCACGAATTTGAACCCTGGTCGCCAGAGTTGTAGTCCAAGCAGAATACCTCAAAAATAGCCCGAGGGGGGCTACATTTTGACCATCCTTGATATAAACATATGAAGCTGCATTCTACTATCATTGAAGCCCATTACTGGCCCTTGGGTGGGTACCAGGGTATCAAGAAAAAAGATTTTTCCAGCTGTGTCACCTGAGCTCATATTCTGCCACTGAGTGTTGAACGATTCTTGTATTTGTTTTTGATCCTGCTTTTGTTAGTTAGGGCCTAAATCTAACATCAAGATGGTGCTGCATCTTGACAGATTTTCCTTTCTTTCCCTACAGCAAATGTCTCACCTGAAAACTGTAGCCAGGACGTTTCCTAGAGTAGATTGGGTGTGTGTGCTCTGGAGCAGATTTGAGAGAAGAAAGAGAGCTGCAGAATAAAGTGGAGATTGAAGTTTTGGTTAACTAAAATTTATTAGAAAGAAGGGTCTATGTAAAGGAGAGCCAGCAGAGTTTTGAGTTTTGGACAAAGGTTCAAATCCTCGCTTAGCCATGGAAACCCACTGGGTGACCTTGGGCAAGTCATACCTTCTCAACCTCAGAATAATGCAAAGGCAACCCCTATCTGACCAAACAATGCCTAGAAAATCCCATGATCAAATAATAAATTCATAGAGTTGGAAGAGATCACAAGGGCCATCCAGTCCAACCCACTACCATTCAGGAAGACACAATCAAAGATGGCCATCCATTCTCTGTTTAAAAAGGTTTTTAGGGTCACCATCAATTGGAAATGACTTGAGGGCACCCACAACCACAATAAATCTTGTAAAGATGCATAATGAGTCCAGTAGATTGTAAGCCTGAGGGCACAGAACTGTCAAATTAACAATTTGCAAGCCACCCTGGGAAACATTTTGGCTGAAGGTTGGGATACAAGATAGATAGATAAATAGATAGATAGATAGATAGATAGATACAAAAATATTCACTGTCATGTTTTGAAATTACTCACTTCCGTCAGGCCAGTCTGTGTCATTCTGTAAGAGTGATTCAAACTTGAAAAAAATTCTGGTCTAGTCCACAAAGGTAAGAGGAAATAAACACAGCCAGAAGCAAGAAAACTCAAAGAATTTGCTAACCTGTTTGGAACTTAGCCACCATTACTTCCTTCTTATACTCTGTATTACCTGACAGCCAGGAAAATCTAATTTGATCCCTCCTTCCTTCCTTCCTTCTCCCAGAACATGGAATAAACTGGGAAAAGAAATGAAGGGTGGGGAAAGCAAGGGGACTAGGAACAAAATTGGCAAGGAAGAGGACTGAAAGAGGAGTTATGAAATGAAATTCAGTTTACACTATCCATATATTTATATATTTTTGTGTCAGATTAAATTATAAACACAATTAAAACCAACAACATTGATACAATGTATATGGATACGCATATTTAATTTCTTCTACAAAGAAATTACTAGAATATGTGTAGATGACAATACTCTACAATGCATGGAAATGGCAATCAAAATCAGTTAATTTGAAGATACAGTTCACCTGGTTCCCCCCAACACCATGAAACTAGGAGACTTTGGGTTTCATTTTGGATGGTTGGAGGGATTTCCCCCTATTTGCCACCCTTGAGTTTCTGGGAGAAGATTTGTCCACATACACAAAAGAATGGGGGATACCTTGGTGGCATAAAGATCACCCTGGGCCATCTTTAAATTGCCTTAAAGGAGATCCAAACTTATGTCGTGTGTAAACCAGCAGTCAAAATAAGCTTATATTCCACAGCAGAATGTTATACAAGAACATATATGTTGATAGTTCATTTCCAGTGTTAAAAGAAAACTCAGCATGAATTAAGGGGAGAATAAACTATAGAAAATGATTTTCAGAACTCCAGATGGCTTCAGCATTCCCACACAGCAGAATCTCAATAAGAAGGAAAGCATGCTGTCAAGAAGGGCAACGGTACTGTAAAAAGGAGGAGGGGAGGGGATTATTGTTCAAGTTAGTTTATTTTTAAATAACCAGAGAACACATCCTGTTTTCTTGTTTACAGCTATATTTATCCACTCAAACGAGACTTGCTCTTCCTTAGGGCCCTCCAAAGGGAAAAGGGTGGGATGCCTACTGATGAGGAGGAACAAGACTACAACAAGTGCGTGTGCATTTGCGTATTTGTGCGCACATATGCTCATGGAACTTAAAACAAACAAACATAGGTTTGCCTCTTGATTCCCAAGACTATACACGCTACCTTTTATGAAATATATCTATAAGAATCCCTTGCATTGTATCAAGTCTTCCGACCATCACTGTATACAAACATAAAGTAGACAGTGGCCATTTTCAAGCACAGCCATTTATACCCTTAATTTCCTTCCTTTTCCTATATCAACTACAAAACTCAGTAATTCTTAGTATTCCTCTCCATAGCCTAGCGATGAACTACCAAGTCAGGCAAACTTTCAGCACAGTTACCAATGTATTTATTTATTCATTTGGTGACTTACTCCTTAGAAGAAAATCCCCAAAGTAATGCCAAATAGCCAAATCAAAGCATTCAAGGCTGTTAAGATGGATCTTTTCCAGCAGGCCTTTCCAGATTAGCCTCTGTTCCACTGATACTGATATCCCCCATCTACCCCAGGAAAGACAGATGTCTCACCTCCAACTACCTCTAATTTTAGCTAATTTGTTATTTCTTCCATTTTTAATTAGTATTTTATATTGCTATTCATTTTATATTGTTATTGTTTTTAGTTTGCTTCTTTTTTATGATTTGCAAGGGGGTTGGGGTAGGGGATTATTTAGAAATGTGGATTTTAATTGTATATTTGTATTTTATTATTATTCTTATTTGTTGTAACCCGCCTCGATCTGCAGGGAGAGGCGGGCTATAAATAAAATGTATTATTATTATTATTATTATTATTATACACAAAGCAAACATCAGCTTTTTAAAAATTAAGTACTTCTTTTTGCACTCAATTTATTTATTCATTGGATTTTTAAAAATATGTTTACAAGGAACAGGGGGAAAGAAAGAGGAGAAAAAAAGGGATTATAATCCCTCCCCAGCAACACCTTCCCCGCAATAATGCAATTATGCATTTTATATTGCACATTGTATTTTTACAGTGTATATTGTATATTTTAATAATTGTTTTTTAATTTGTTTGTTGATTTGTTTTGGGGGTGGGGTGGGTAGGAATGAGGGATGGGATCTTAATGTTGTTATTTGTTTGATGTTCGGGGAGGAGGGAATGATATTGTTTAATTTGTTGTAATTTACTGTTGTTGTTCACCGCCTAAATTGGCTTGCCAGAGGGGCGGTATACAAATAAATCATATTATTATTATATTATTATTATTATCTTTCCCATCTTGGAGTATATGTCTTAGCAACAGAAAAAGCATGCAGAATCCAACCATGCTGACCATCAGCTAAATTCACAGGGATGTAATTTAAAAAATAAATGTGACTATAAATGCCAATACCAAATTGATAAATTGTAACATGTCGAACCAAAACATGCCCACATCATATAAGACAGGGAAATTTTGTCTGCATTACATCAGCAACATTTAGCTGAAGTAGGCAATATCTTTCTAGGGAGGTATAATGGTGACTAATATACTCGAAACATCCATTTTTGCTGAACCAAATGTAGTTGTAAAACTAAAGAAATTTTAGATATTGAAGCTAGGAGAGTTTTCTATTGGTTGATTTGTACAGGACAATTTAACTCTACATTCCACTCAATCTGAATTCATTTACGTTAAAAATAACCACCAACAAAAGTGTTGAAGTTGCTTTCTTCTAATAATCACAACGACTTAGACAAAATGAAGGAGAAATGTAAGTTGTACTGTTAAGATGGGATTGGCAAAGTGCATTCCTGGGGCTGCATGCCCCCCCCCCGGGCATCTTTTGCTGGTCTTCAAGATTTCCAGATCCTCTGGGCCCATTCTTCTAGACTACAAAAATGAGAAATTGCCTCTTCTAGAAATTTTTTGGGAACATCAACTCCCCATTTAAATAGTTTGTAGGCTACCCTTGCACAGTTTAACTTTAAAAAAATGCCAACTTTCCAAAATCATGAGTGGATTTCCAAGCACTTCTGGGTTGTTTGCTTAGCATTCTGATGGCTTCCAAAGGATCTCACAGGCAAAAAATAGGCCCCAGAACCACTGCCATTGCCAAACAGTGGTTCAGGGTCTACTTAAAGAAATCAGTTGTTTGAGACCAGAAAACTGAATACTACAAAGTTCTTACAAAATCACACACAAGACTGGCAGCCCTGAGTATCACTGCTAGTGAGGCTGCTAGAAAGGCTGACTGTTTTTAGGGGCATTGGTGCTTTCAGAATGTCCTGTCCTATTTATTCATTCATTTATAAAGCCACGCTTTTTATTGCTTTTAATTCTATTATTAGTTTAATTATATTTTTAACTTTTGTTTGGTATAAATTTTGTATGGTATCTGGGGAAAAGGCAGATATAAATGGATGTCATCATCATTTTGAGGTTCCTGAGCTGTATGTAAGAACTGAAGAAACCATTTCAGAGAATTGTATATTATTGCAGCTATAGCTTTTACAGGCTTTTGGCAATATTTATGGGGAAATGGTTAGGATTTGTACTTTTCATTTAGCCTCATGAATGGGATTTGCTTCATTTCTCTTCAGCTATGAATCTTTATTACCTCGCATACCTTCATTAAAAGGAACATTACATGGAACCAACAAGAGGGAGTTGAAAGATTTAGGTCCAAAACACACTGCAGAAATAATCCAGTTTGAGACTACTTTAACTGCCCTGGCTCAGTCCTAGAGAATCCTGGGAATTGTATTTTACTGTGGTCCCAGAGCTCTCTAACAGAGAAGGCTAAATGTCTCAGAAAACTACAGTTGCCAGAACTCCCTAGCATTGAGACGAGGCAGTTAAAGTGTTCTCAAACTGGATTATTTCAGCAGTGTGTTTTGGACCTTAATCAAGTTTGAAGATTTAATCAATAACTCCAGATTAGAGCACCTTTTTGTATTTTCCATCCCAATTGTCCCCTGCCCTCACTTAATGCTATCATGAGGAAGTTATCAACATATCTAATTAAAAACACAGAGATAGGCCTCAAGAACTCAGTGTTCACTACAAGCCTATGAACAAAACAAGAGCAGGCAAAATGAAAATAAATATTAAATTATTAAACTACCTTAAGATAACAACATGCTTGAATGAACTGCTTCCTGGATTAACTTCACTGAGTTGTGTAAGAGATTAACCAGCTCAATCTGCTTCGGATATCCAATTAAAAAAGAAACCCTGCAATTAGTTAAAAGGTGGAGTTTTTTTTATTAATCCTACACTCAGTAGTGTGCACCTTGATCTCACATGGGTACAAATGGTTCAGAAATAACAGTACAAATCTTGCATACCATTTGCAATTTCCCAAAGGTCATAGGCATTCATCCAGATGTTGATGCTGGTTACATTCAGTTCTAGCACAGTGATTTCAAAAAAATCTTCTATGGGTGATATATATATATATATATATATATATATATACACAGCCATTCCTGAGTCCTATCTTGTCCTTGACTTGTCCCTCATCATTATTTTGGAGCCTATCTCAAATCCTGTGATGTTATCTGCCATGCAGATCACTATCCAAAGCGATCAAATGTAAGTGGGGAAGTCTCTGTTACTATGCATTCCCTTCTTTCATCTAGAACAGGAGTGTGAATTAATCATGCAGCTCCCAGTATCATTTGCCACAGACTATATAGGTTAAGGCTGATGGAACGTGGGAGTCCAGCGACATCTGACGGACCATATGACTCCCAACTGTGTGCTACAACATGTGGTCCATAAGTGACCAAAGATAAATTGAATATGCATACACACACTCAGCTATAAGTCAGTCAGCCAGAACTCCATGGTATAAATCTTAAACTCAGCAGTATCTTTCTCTGAGAAACCTACCCACTCAGAAAAGAAGACTCCACATAAAGATATTTTCTCCCTCAACTTTGACCTCTGGTCTGCCCCAGCAGGGCTCTTCTTACATTCTAACTTTCTCTTCAAGACTTTGCTTTCTGGTATGCTCTTTTTATTAACAAATGTACTCAGCTCCACCTTGCTGTTCCCCAGTGTGTCTCTGGTAACACAAGATATCACTTCCTGGATGGGTCTGGACATTTTAAGTAGCAGGGCTGTCTGCTTATAATAATAATAATAAAACAATAAGAAATAAACAAAAACTGAATTTCTCCTCTCTTTAAATTTGGCAAAATGTTGCCAACGAACATTAACAAAATAAAGTCAAAAAGAATGATCAAAGAACCACAGGAAACTCTCTGCTATGCCCCTGCCAGCAATCAGATTCAAGACTACTTGGACGAAATTAGGCTCTCCATTCATTCTGATTATCACTCTTTTCCCTGGTGCAGAAAGACTATTATGGCTGCTTCTCTTTTCTTATGAAATGATTCCTATGCATTCATTTAAAACAATTTTTTGTGGCTGTCTGATAGAGAAGTTTACTCCAGCAACTCAATAAGCTAATGAGCCACATGCTGCCTATAGTTGACAGAAGAAAAACTTGATAGTAAGGTTACAATGCTGGCTCTTGAGAGATACTGTTCAGAGCTACTGATGTCCTTACATAAAACAGACATGATTCTGTAACAGAATGTGGCCCTGGGGCCATGTCGCCCTTGGTAAGGCTTAATTTGTGGCCTCCAACAAACCTCCTATACATCCTTTCCCAGACTGCCTTTTTTTTGTTTTTTGCAAAAAGGAAGAGGGTTAATTTCTTCTTCTTGAAGCCTCAAGGACAGGCAGTTCACCTGTCTTTAACCTTACATAGGTTAGACATCCCTCCTGTGCTAACATCAAACAACACCATTTCCCTCTCACAACCATAAGTAGATGTCTTGCCACTTTCAATTTTTTTTTAATCTTTAGTATTGTTGGCAGTCCATGCAGAAAACTGTCCCCTCAACCCACAGCAAGGGAAAACTACTTTGACTGCCATCTGTAACTAGTGAGATGCACTTGGTTTGTTAAGTCACATAAGCTGGACAGGCATTCACTTTTCACCAAAGGACAGCCCTTGATAGGATTCTGTTAGTAACATACGTGCACTACACATGCATGGAAAATTATCTGCCATCGTGCAACAGATTTATTCTTCTGAGAGCTATAGAAAAAGAGTTGCACATACAGTAATCTTGCACATTGTGTTTATGAACTGTGCAGTACAGTTGAACACTGCCTTTGTGAATTGTGCACTCCACAATAGTAATCAGTCATTCACAGTAATCAGTCATTCACACACAACATTGTGCAATGTTGCTATTCTGTAGGGGTTTGTATCATGCTGGTGCAGTGTATCTCCACGTGTGAATATCTACACTAGGCTCAGTGGATGTTGGACTGCAGCCTTAGTCCAACTCCAGCTGTTTTTCCCCCCTCCAGAAACTTTATCAGAATCACAGGACCACCACCAAAAATTGAAACTCCTCATCCAAGTCAACTAACCTTATAATCCCATGTGATTACATTGAGCACCACCCTGCACCTGCTTGTCGGTGATGTACACCACAATATAATGAAGTCAGTGTAAGAAGGTAATTACAAAGGGACGAGGAGTAACCTGACATGGGACTGCCGTTTTCAGTAGCAGCCTTACACTTCTAATAATGTACATAATCAGCTAATCCTAATTCCCTAACAACTGAGTTTGTACAGATACGTGTTTGTAGCAAACATATATTTGGGGCATTCACTGTTCACATTTGGAGGCCTACACTTAAAGGGTATTATGTGTACATCCTAAAAATGTTTCAAGAGTGCCTTATGCATACTCTGAACAATTTTTAAACAAACCAACTTTAAAACATGCATTGATTAATAACTGACAGGACTTGCTTTAAATCACAGTGCTTCCTATATAATGGCAATAAGCCATTTTGCAGAAAGCGAAACTACACTCTGCAAAGGCTTTAGCCACACAAGAGGAAAAGAAGGTTATGTTAGAATATCTCTCTGACCATTCAGGAGGAAAAGAAGAGAGGGCAGAGTATGTGAGTCTGGTGCTTCCCATGGTCTTACTGAGATTAACCCATGTAGGGCTAAATCATGCTTTATCCTTAGGTACAAAGTGGTCCAATGCACTTTTACTTAATAAAAGTAAATTCCCCCCCCCCCGATACCTACACTAGAGAGAAGGGAGGAGGGAGCACACAAGTTCAAAATCCATTTGTGTAATGCTAGTTAAACCAAAGTTTAGTGTGACGTTCCAAGAAGGCTACTGTCTACCTTTACCTTGCATGGTCGATGAACTGAATTGCTTTTTCTGTATACTTTGCAGCCAGGCTGTTGAGGTTCACAGGCTGTTCAACAATTGTGAGGTTTTCAAAAAGTGGAAGTGCAATTTCAGGATAACAGTCTTTCTGCTTTTTGCTGGGGGAGAAATTATAAAATATCCTTTAAAGAAAAGCCATGAATATGCAGTGGCAGATTAAAACAAAATTTATCTTGCAAAATCAATCATGTTCTTCTTTCACTAGTATATATACATGGAAATGAAGTTTATACAAAAAAAGAAGAAGTTGTTTATCAAATTATTAACAATGTGCAGAGTGAATAACATACCCATACACACAAATTGAAATCAGGATAATCAATAACAGTCAATAGTGATAGAGCCTACACAAGCAAAAGAAAGTCAATCACCCAACAAGGAGATTGGATTCACTGTCATTAGGTATGTTAACAATCAATACCTTAAATTATTCTAACACAGGGATGGGAATTATGTGGCCTCCAGCATTCCTCACCATTAGGGAGACCATGGGGCAAACAGAGCCCCCACCTCAATTGGATACCTTCCCTTCCAACCTGTGATCTCTCCCTAATGACTGAGCTGAGTAGGAGAGGACAGATTGGGGGGATGGCCGGAAGAGGGGTTCATTCCCTCCCATGCTGCTTTCTGGACCAAACTAGGGAGCTCTGCAGGCCATATTAGGACCGTGGACTAGAGGTTTCCCATCTCTTCTATATACTATTAATGAATAATGTCTTGAACATGGATTATTATGTAGAAAAACAGCACCATACACACACGCCAGTAGGCTTTAGGAAATTCATGAAGAAATCAAACCTAGGTAATGTCAATGATCTTAGGAGTGGGGTTCTCTATATAGTGATAATGTTCATTTGGGACTTTTCTGCTCTCAGGTGTAGAGACTCATTACAGATTTCTGCTATGATGGAACCAGTGGTGGAAAGATCTTTGGGGGTTGTTAGGGGAGCCATCATATAAATGTAAAAGACCCAAACACCCAATAAGAAGTAAATATCTTGGTGACAACAAACAACTGTAATTTGTTTGAGAATGTGAGAGAAAAGCAGCCTTCTAATGGAGTTTCGCGGAAGAAGGTGTGGCTGGCTTCAACACTGAAACAGGTGCACGCCACTTGTTGCAGCCCCCCACTTGTACCTCTAGTTCTCTAATGCTGAGACCCAATAGCTGTCCACCTTGGTCTAGTAGTGAGTTTCACAGAAAAATGTGGCTCCCACTGTTGGAAATAACAGTATCTGATCAGACAGATTCCTGCCTTGATGCAAAAAAAAAAAAAAAAAAGCCATTCTATATATTGTTATGAAAAGAAAAGAAAATAAGGTTTGGTGGGAATGGGTGAGGGAAAGTAGATACATTAGGAAATTGGGACTTGCCATTACTATGTCATTACTATGAATCATGGCTCCTTACACATGTGACAGCTCTGATGAACACAGAACAATATTGGACAAAGAGCTCCTGTATTATTTTCAGTTAAAGGAACATCTCTTTGTGCACAAAGGAGATACAACCAGTGAGCCACACTCTAAACTGAAGAAGTTTACTTCCTCCAGAGTGAGAAGCTTCTTGGAGAATATCCACAGCATTGGATTGGGAGCAATAAATCCATGGTAGGGGCAAGAGGCTTTACAGAATATTAGTTCACCAGCCTCTGGCCCTTATAACAGCAAGAAAGCAGGATGCAAGTAACAGAAATATCCTTGAGCTTTAGGTTATTAGAAGTCGCTTACCAGAGAAGCCTCACCTTCCTCTTGTAGAGTGCTATGGGCAAGCTGGACAGGGAGGTAAGTTATAGCCTGGAGTGTCAGTGCAGCCCATATCATGGCTATAGGGTATCCCGAAGTAATAATCAAAGCCTGGAATTCAAACCACAGAATTAGGAATTCCAAGACCACCATTAAAGTCTTTAGAAAACATTTCTGGCTTTCTTACATATGGACAGGTTGCTTACTGTAACAGTATTTCTTCAAGTGGTCATCTGCTAATTCACACAAATGGGTTATGTCTGTGCCTGTGCAGCTAGCTCGGAAATTTCTAGTATCACTGAGCAAATCCTGGATTGCAACTTTTTGGCGGTAGCTCCGCCCATCCCTATAAAGCCTCTGGCACTCTTTCCTCAGTTCCAAAACGTACGCCGCAAGCAGTGACAGCAGGATTTTTTATAGATAGAGCAGGACACGACTGAGGGGAGGATGGGCGGGATTTATGTGAATTCACAGATGACCACTCGAAGAAATACTGTTGCAGGTAAGCAACCTGTCCTTCTTCTTCGTGGTCTCTGCAAATCACACAAATGAGTTATCTAGACTGACAAGCTTCGATCAGTGGAGGAGGGAGTGTCCTGACCCCAATCTTGTACGTTTTAAACAAGAAAATCTTTATTAACAACAATAAACTTTAAACTGCAATTGCATTCAAGTGTCATTGCATTTGATTCCAGTACACAAGAATAATGCAATAATCAGTGCAAACCAGATAGCAACACTGCCCTCCCTAATGAGGCTTCTTGCCTGTCCCTTATATCCAGCCTATAGTGCTTAATAAAACTAATTGGCTGGGACCAAACAGCAGCCTTACAAACATCCTCCGAAGGCACCCCAGTAAAAAATGCAGAGGATGCAGCTACCGCCCTGGTGGAGTGTGCATGCACCTGGCCCAGTGGAGTTTTGCCTGCCAGTTCATGACAAAGATGAATGGCTGATGACACCCACTTAGACAGTCTTTAGGGTGTGACAGGCAGTCCTTTCTTGGACTCTGAGTAGCAAACAAACAGCCTCTCAAAGTGCCTTGAACCCGAGGTCCTTTCCAGACAAAAGGCCAGTGCCCTTCAAACGTCTCTAGTGTGTATAGTCTACGTTCAGTATCAGTTGTCGGGTTGGGGGCCAGGGTGGGTAGCACAATGTCCTGGTTAATGTGGAAGGCCGACACCACCTTGGGTAGAAAGGTGATATCGGTACAGAGGATCACCTTGTCCTTGTGGAAACGCAGGTATGGTTGGTCCATCCACAAGGCACACAATTAGCCCCCCCCCCGGTGGGCAGAGGTGATGGCCACTAAGAATGCTGTTTTCCACGTCAGCAGTCTTAAGTCCATGGTGGCCAAGGGCTCGAACAGTTTGATGGAGAGGTAGGATAGCACCAGATCTAGGCTCCAGGCTGAGGTCGGTACCGAAGACCTCTTCACCAAAGGATCCGCAAAAAAAGAAGGCTTGCCTTCAAGTTGGTAGTGTGAACAAATAGCAGATAGGTAACACTTAACACAGTTGAAGCATAAGCCTGAATCCACAAGAAACATCAGGAAGTCCAGGACCATCGGTATTGAAACACAAGATGAGGACAAGTCCTTTGTTGACAGAAAGTCCAGGAATTTTTTCCATTTAAATGCATAGGATTTCCTGGTGGAGGGCTTCTGCACAGCCCGAATCACAGTCTGTACTGAGGTAGGTAATGCTGTTAAGGACGAATCCTCCACGCTACCAAGGGGAGGGAGTCCACATCCGGGTGTCACACCCGACTGTTGTGCATTGTGAGGTCGGGGCGAGACTCTAGGTAGTGATAATCCTCCCAGGGGAGGTGTAACAAGGGGGCAAACCACGACTGTCTCAGCCACCATGGGGTGATGAGGATGGTGTCCATCCCGTTTGTCCTCATCTTGGCGATGACCTTTGTGATGAGTGGAAACGGAGGAAAGATGTAGAACATCCTCCCGTACCACTTGAACTGGAAGGCATCGCCTCAAGAGTTCAGGGCTGGAATCCGAGAACAAAACTCTATACAATGCACGTTCTCCTTGGTAGTGAAGAGGTTGATCTCCGGTCTGCCCCAGATGGAAAAGAGATGCAAAACCACTTTGGGATGGAGGCACCATTCGTGGCAGGAGTTGCTGGACCTGCTGAGTTTGTCCGCTAGGTTGCTGTCCTCTCCTGGCAGGTGCACCAATTGCAAAAGGATCTTGTTGTCAATGCACCAGTTCCAGATGCGGATGGTGATTTTGCAGAAGAGTTGGGGACTTGGTACCTCCCTGTTTGTTCAAATAAAACATAACGGTGGTGTCGTCTGTTAGAAGGAGCACCACCTTGCCAGCCAGTTCTGTTTGGAATGCTCTGAGTGTTTTCACCACCACAAACATTTCTAGAGTGTTGATGTGGAGTGCTCTTTCTTCCAGGGACTACAAGCCTTTGACAGTCAAGTCTTGTGAGTGCGCTCCCCATCCTTCCTCGGATGCATCCACTGTCAGGTTGACTTCTGGTTGCGGTGCCAGGAAGAGCATCCCGATGCACACATTGGTTGGCTTGAGCCACCAATGCAGTAACGCAGCTACGTGTCTCGGGACCGTGAGCCACATCAATGGGGAGTCGCAAGTAGGATCAAATAGTGACAGGAACCAGGACTGTATTGGTCTTAGGCGGAGTCTTGCCCAAGGTGTGATGAAGGTCGTTGATGCTAAGTGTTCCATTGCCACCTGCACATAGTGAGCCCTGACACATCTGTCTCTGAGGCAAGCATTGATGGCACTGGTCACACCCTGGAATCTGTCTTCTGGGAGGAAGGCTTTGGTTTGTATCGAGTCCAGAATGGCACCGATGAACTTGACGCGTCATGAGGGCATCAGGTTCAATTTCTATCTGTTGATCATCAGAGAATTGGGTATCCTCCTGAAGTTTCTGTTGTGACGGCGCCGAGAAGAGCCAGTTGTCCAGGTAGGAGAAGACTGTGATCCCTTGTTGGTGGAGATATGCCGCCACTGGTGCAACGCACTTTGTGAAGACCCTCGGGGCTGAGGAGAGTCCGAACAGAAGGACCTTGTATTGATAGAGTTGGTCCCAACTGCAAAGGCTAGGAACCTCCTGTGATCTCTTTGGATGCTCACATGGTAGTATGCATCCTTGAGATCAATGGTCTCAAACCAGTGGCCCTTCTGTAGGAGGGACAGAATAGAAGAGAGGGTTACCATCCGAAAATGTTAGTACCGAACATATGAGTTCAAGCCTCTTAAATCCAAAATAGGTCTGATGTCCGAGTCCTTTTTGGGAATGGTAAAGTAGCATGAGAAAAAACAGTGTCGGGACCAAGAGGGATGTATGGGCTTGATAGCACCTTTCTCTATCAAGGTGCGCACTTTGTCGAGTAGGGTGTCTGAGGGGCTGGTGGACAGAAAGAATGTGAATAACTGGCTCCGTAGATGGTGTCGCCAAGAACGATTTGGATTCTTAGATCACGGGCTGCGGTTCCATAAGGGTGGACTTCTGAGATGGGCTGCATCTCACACCAGTTGGCAGGAACATTTTTGCCGATAGTCTCAAACATTTGATCAGGAGGGCTTTAAACTGAGTCATGTTGGGGAGGGAGACAGTATCTTGGAAGGTATCTTGGAAGGCAGGAGTACTTCATGGGTTGGAAATAATAGTCAAAGTGTTATAGAGGGAACAAGGCAAATGATGCAAGGGTCCAACAGTGGGAGGAAAAAAAACTCACTCAGGTAACAAGTGGGGAAGACTCATGCTCTTAGATGTCTCTACACTAATGCACAGAGCATGGGAAATAAACAAGATGAACTTGAACTCATAGCACAACAAAGCAAATACAATAGGCATCACTGAAACCTGGTGAGATGAGTCTCACAATTGGAATGTAGGAATAGAGAAGTATAACCTTTTTAAGAGAAATAAGCCAAACAGGAAAGGAGGAGGAATAGCATTATATGTCAGGGATGTTTACACCTGCGAAGAGATCCAGGACTTAATTCCTGGAAATCAGGTGGAGAACATCTGGATAAAAATTAAAGGGGAAAGAAACAACAGGGATGTTATTGTGGGAATCTACTACAGACCCCCAAGTCAGACTGAGGAACTGGATGATGCCTTTCTAGAACAGAAGACCACACACTCAGAAAGGAGAGATCTAGTAGTGATGGATGACTTCAACTATCCTGATATTTGCTGGAAGTCAAACTCAGCCAATACTTCAAGGTCTAGCAAATTCCTCACTTTGATCCTCTGATCCTAACCAACAGGGATGACCTGGTAATGGGGTGCAAGTGGTGGGATCCATAGGTGGGAGTGATCAAGTTCCCCTGGAGTTTCTTATACAGTGGAAAGGAGAAGCTAGGCATAGTCAAACACTCATTCTAGACTTTAGGAGAGCTGATTTCAACAAACTTAGGGAAACACTGGGAGTGATCCATGGTCAAGAATACTAAAGGAGAAAGGAATTCAGGATGGATGGGAGTTTCTCAAAAGGGAGATACTGAAGGCACAATCTCAAACTGTTCCAATGAGAAGGGAAAATGAGAGGTGTCTCAAGAAACCGGGCTGGATGACAAAAGAACTTTCAACTGAACTAAGTTTTAAACGGGAGATGTATAAGAAATGGAAAAGGGGTGAAATCGCTATAGAGGAATTCAAACAAATAGCTAGCACATGTAGGGTTAAAGTCAGGAAACCAAAGCACAAAATGAGCTCAGGCTTGTTAGAGGGATTAAGGACAATAAAAAGGCCTTTTTGCGGTATGTCCGTAGCAAAAGAAAGAAGGAAATGGTAGGGCCACTGTGCAGAGAAGATGGAAAAATTCTAACAGGGGACAGAGAAAAGGCAGAACTACTCAATACTTTCTTTGCTTCCATCTTCTCATTAAAGGAAAAGGGTGTTCAACCTGAGGAAAATGGAGCAGAGGATGCAATAGGGGAAATGCAGCACAAAATAAGTAAAGAGAAAGTATAGGAATACCTGGTTAACCTAAATGAATTTAAGTGTCCTGAACCAGATTAACTACATCCAAGGATATTAAAAGAACTGGCAAATGTAACTCGGAGCCACTGGCAATAATCTTTGAGAACTTCTGGATAACAGGAGAAGTCTCAGCAGACTGGAGGAGGGCAAACATTGTCCCCCATCTTCAAAAAGAGGAAAAAGAGGATCCCAACACTATCGCCCAGTTAGTCTGACAAAAAGTCTGTGAACATTTAGAAGGGAATGTCATAATCACTAAAAGTCAACATTGGTTTCTTGAAAACAAGTCATGTCAGACTAATCTGATCTCTTTTTTTGATAAAATTAGCAGCTTGCTAGATGAAGGGTATGCGATAGACATAGCATATCTTGATTTCAGTAAGGCTTTTGACAAGGTCCCCCATTATATTCTTGCAAACAAGATAGTAAAATATGGGCTAGCCCAGGGGTAGGCAACCTTTCCCCTTTAAGGGCCGAGGGACTTCAGAATCCCAGGAGCTATTGGCCAACATGGGACTACTGGCCATCATGGCTGAGGCTTCTGGGAGCTGAAGTCCCTCGGCCCTTAAAGGGGAAAGGTTGCCTACCCCTGGGCTAGACGATACAACTGTTAGGTGGATTAGTAACTGGTTGACTGACCAAACCCAAAGGGTGCTCAGTAATGGCTCCTCTTCATCCTGGAGAGAAGTGACCAGTGGGGTGCCACAGGGTTCTGTCTTAGGCCCAGTGCTATTCAACATCTTTATCAATGATTTAGATCAAGGGTAGGCAACCTTTCCCCTTTAAGGGCCGAGGGACTTCAGCTCCCAGAAGCCTCAGCCATGTTGGCCAATAGTCCCATGTTGGCCAATAGCTCCTGGGATTCTGGGAGCTGAAGTCCCTCGGTCCTTAAAGGGGAAAGGTTGCCTACCCGATTTAGATGAAGGAATAGGGGGCATGCTTCTCAAATTTGCAGATGACACCAAATTAGGAGGAATAGCTAATACCCCAGAAGACAGGATGAAAATTCAAAATGACCTTAATAGATTAGAAAGCTGGGTCAAAGCTAACAAAATGAATTTCAACACAGAAAAATGTAAGGTACTGCACTTAAGGCAAAAAAAAAATAAAAAAAAATGAAATGCATAGATATAAGATGGGGGACACCTGGCTTAACGAGATTACGTGTGATCTAGGAGTCCTAGTAGACCACAAGTTGAACATGAGTCAACAGTGTGATGCCACTGCTTAAAAGGCCAATGCAATTTTAGGCTGCATTAATAAAAGTATAGTATCTAGATCATTTAATAGTAATAGTGCCACTGTATTCTGCTTTGGTCAGGCCTCACCTGGAATACTGTCTCTAGTTCTGGGCACCACAATTCAAAAAGGATGTTGAAAAACTGAAGCGTGTCCAGAGGAGGGCGACTACAATGGTGGAGGGTCTGGAAACCATGCCCTACGAGGAATGACTTAGGGAACTGGGTATGTTTAGCTTGGAGAAGAGACAGCTAAGAGGGGATATGATAGCCCTCTTTAAATATCTGAAGGGATGTCATATATGGGAGGTGGTCTCACCTCGATGAGCTGGAGAGCTCTCCCGAATCTCAGAAATGTCCGGTGCAGAAGCAGCTGGCACCGGATGGGCAAATAGATGGGGAGTTAACAGCGGTGGCTCCTGCTCCCTCAGACTCGGACCCTGATACAACATGCACAGATGGGGTTGAAGGTCTCGGTACCGAGGAGACTGGAATCAGTTTGGAACCGAAGTAGGCTGGTGGTGTTTTGGCTGCCTCGGAAAAGCATGATTTTGACTGCCTCTTGGGAGAGGTGGATCGAGCTCTCTTAACGGGGGATAGATGCAGAGACCCATTATCAGAGGGCTCAATATGTTTCCTTTTGGAGGACTTTTTACCTTCACCATCACCCTGGTCCTTTTCACCTTTGAAAGTCTTCTTCTCCCTTGAAGACTTATCCTTGGACCTCTCTTTGGTCCTACCTCTCTCCTGGTCTT
Source organism: Phrynosoma blainvillii (assembly GCA_026167975.1). NCBI lineage: Eukaryota > Metazoa > Chordata > Lepidosauria > Squamata > Phrynosomatidae > Phrynosoma > Phrynosoma blainvillii. Next base: position 220,525,286 of record JANUYF010000002.1, on the reverse strand, counting down.
TCTCCACAGCAGGAGAAAGTACCAGGGGAGGTATTGTGGGTTCCGAATCAGGTCAGAGCACTTGTTCCCACAGGGCAGCCTTCAGTTTGAGCACCCTATTTTTCAAGGCCTGGGTGGTCATGCCCTTGCACATCAGGGAGGCCTTGGGATTATGAGTCTCGCCGAGACACAAGACACATTGGTCGTGGTGGTCAGAAGTCAGTATTTTCCCACTGTATTTGGAGCAGCACTTAAAAGACGCCATTTCCATTAACAAAAAAGTCTGTGAGGCAAAAACGAGGTCGATAGTTCAGTCCAAGTCAAACGATTCGCAAACGGTCACCAGAAGTTGCAATCCAAAAGAGTAGTCAAGTCAAAAAAACAGGTCAAAAAGCCATAGGTCAAGATTTTTCCAAAGTGAAATGAGTAACTCTAACAGCAAAGTTCCTTGCTAGCTGCTAACGCGGTGGACGAAAGGAACTGAGGAAAGAGCGGGAATGCCAGGGGCTTTATAGGGATGGGCGGAGCTACCGCCAAAAGTTGCAATCAAAGATTTGCCCAGTGATACTAGAATTTTCCAAGCTAGCTGCGCAGGCGCAGACATAGTCCATTTGTGTGATTCGCAGAGACCACAAAGAAGAAATATATTTATAGTGCTACATGCATGTATCCCACATTTGAGCAGTTTTTACCAGGGGTTTATTTTGCTTAAATGTTAAACACTGGAGGCTTACATGGTTTCTGTGAAATAAGGTTTATTCACACAGAGATACAGTTTCAGTCTAAGATGAGAGCTCACAGCACTAATGCTCCGATATATTCATGTTCCCCAGTCTAATATCCTTTGGTGCCACAGGATTTTCTTGCAGACAAGAATGTTAGCTCTTTCCTCAATCTCAGGTCCAACAGAGAATGGCTGTCACAGGCACAGAGACTGGTTTGCTTTTATTGTTCTCATCTCAGACACACTTTTTTAACATTTGCTTTATGGTGGAAAGAAAGAAGGGCAGCTCATCTCCACCCATCATCTATGCCTTCTTGGCACATCCCAACTGGAACACATCAGAAGAAGGTTATCGGATACTAACTACCTGCTCTCAGGTCTTAAAAGAGCCTCTGCTTTCAGTCTCAAGAACAGTTCAGACCCCTAGGCAAAGAGGGCCTACATCTACACCACTTTTTTGTATCCCAGCACAGGAAAAGCAGGATGGGATCCTTACCACGAAAGTTGGGATGGTAAGGTCCATTATGTCCCAAGTGCCATTTGCCTGCAACAAAGAAATTGGAAATACTGTCAAAAAAGCAATGATAAATAATTCTTGTTATTGTAGCCAAGTGGGAAGGTAACCAATGGGACTAGGAAAACAGCTGGAACTTTACATCTCTCTATTCCGGTCCTGCCCAACAAAATCAAAGAGCCTTTAAGTTATTTACTGGCTTTAATGAATGCCAAGGTCTTAAAATGTGGAAAACAACTATCCTTGGCACACTCTGACAGCTGTTAAAAATCAACCTCCTCTTTTGGGCCTTGTGATAACATCACTCAAAAGCATGACCTACCAGAGAGGGAAGGACCCAGGCAGGAAACATCCACCCATCATTGCTTCATGGCTTGTTAAAGAAGCAAAGGAGAAGGTTCTGCACTATCAAAGGAAAATGTGCAATTATGCCTCCCTTTTGTTACAGTTTCTCTGAAGCAAACTGCACATTTCTCTCCCATCACTGATGCATGACTAACAAGACACACTACAGTAGCTGTACAGAAGCTCCCAAATAATTTCATATGCTTGTAACAAGAGTATCTGGAATCAACAGGCCAACCTCTGTTTGTTTGTTGTTTGTAGCAAGAGATCCTCATACTTTGGGAGGTTACAGGCACATTTGGAATTTTGCATACAAGTACTCTAGGCACCATCACAAATTAGCAGCTGGGGAGGGAAGCAGACAATCACAAAAATGGTGGGAGCATCACCTTTCTCTGTGATTACCTATGTGTCACAGAGTCCCCTTTTTCTTCCTTCCTCTTTCTGTTTTTCTTAACCTCTCTGTCTCTTCTTATTTCTCTCTGGCCTCGTTCCCACTATGATTTAAAGCAAATTGCTGATTGGGTTATATGACTGCGCATTCCCACTTGAAACCAATTCCAATCCTATTTAGCTTGGTTTTAATCACAATGAAGCAGGGCAAATTAAAAAAAACCCGCTGTTTCCTGACACTAGTTTTTTGGCAGTTCTTTTGAAAAGAATCGATTCCAAAGCGTGTTCAACAAGTAGGAACAACGGATCTGAATTGGATCAAACTGGAGGGGAGGGACTAATGGCAGAGGGGTGTTTACCACCCTTCCTCAGTTTTTGGGAATTAGCCATTCCTCCCTCCCCCCCCAGCACTGCCTTTGTGCTTGTGGTGGCCGCCTGATATATATATATATATATTTAATTAAAAATTGACAGAATATGCGATCCATTGTATTTGCAACTACTAGCAATTACGGGTGGACTGCAGCTCAGTGAGACAAGCAGTTGCAAAACCAATGGATCACATATCCTGTCAATTTTATTTTATATATATATATATATATATATATAGAGAGAGAGAGAGAGAGAGAGAGAGAGAGAGAGAGAGTTCCCAAGCTGGGCTGCTCAAAGGGGAAATGGTGTGCTGAGGGGCAGAGGAAGGCAGTTGCTAAAATTGCCTCTCTCGGTGCCTGGAACGGCCCCATCATCACTGTGTTGCTTTTTGCATCACTGATGATGTGCAGATGATTTACATGCTTTTTGAAGAGTGCAAATTAGTGGGAACAACAATCATACCAAAAACAAAACAATTACAAGGGAATAATGAAAAGATCCGCTTCCATAGTGGGAACGATGGACTTTTTGGAATTGATTCACCGACACAGAGCAGAGGCAAATCGCAAACCATTTTAAATTTAAGTGGGAATGAGCCCTTTGTTTCTTCTGCCTTCCCTTCTGGCAGGGTAGCCTGCTTCCAATCAAATTAATGGAAAAATCGTTCCATTCACTTGAACAGGAAAGGAAGAAATGCTCAGCCCACCAAAAATGACAAGTGGAAGAGAAGTCCACTCCCTACCATGGATCTCACTGACTCAAAGATTGGGAAGGAGGGAATTGCGAAGGCCAAGGCGCACCTCCAGCCATTTCTTGGCAGAACTGGTTCCCCCTCTACCCACAACACACTTCATGTAAATGGGGAAATGTCAAGAGCAACCCCATATAAAATATATTACAGAATGCAACTGGGAGTTTACCGGAGTGGACCACCATGGCCAGACTACTACTGTCCAGTTCTGTTGACAATGTGTGTACCAGCCAAAACTGGCAAAAGGCATTCTGTATCTCTGATGCCAGTTGGGTCTCTAGTGGCAAAGTAGAATCTTGGAGCACCCTCAAGCTTCCCTTCAGCACTCTAATCAAATGTACATAGTAACTACTAAAAACAGAACTAAATTAGCTTTCTGTCAGCCTTAGGTTTAATCACCTATTATGGCAGTGAGGTAGCCAGCTTCCTTCAGGACTTCTGCTAAAGTTGTCTCATTTAATGGGAGGCCACCCACTGATGTCACAGCAAAATTGTGGGTCACTCCATTGCGAAGGCCAAGGCGCCCCGTAAGCAGAGAGGCTCGTGATGGGGAGCAGGTGGATGCTGCCGAGTGAAAATCTACAAATCTGAGGAGGCAAAAAAAAGAAAAGAAAAGAAAAGAAAAGACTTTCTGTGTATTACTGATTTACTGAGTACCCTTCCCATGCAATGATTAACCCTAATCCAGTCAAACTAACTTCAAGTAATCTTAACATGTACTCTTAAGGATATCACAAGCTTAATCTCTTCTTTTTAATTCCTCTTTATATACCCATTTGAGTTCTTAGATCAACTCATCTCACTGGTGTTAGCACTTTTCTCTGGTGGAAGCCAACACTCAGGCCACGCGCCCTTTCCTTCCTCCTGGCCTGAGTTCCAGGCTGGATATTCAGTGATGCAAATGGAATAAATGTTCCAGATCTTTAAGTGGCTAAAGGCCTCATACCACTGTTGGTACAGGTATGTGTACATATAGATATATGTACGCACACATGTCCCTTGTACTGTAATGCTGTCAAGAGAGAAATACTTTTGTTGGAGACCAACCCTTCCCCCAAGGTTGGTGGCATCCTTGACCACCCTGGCCTCACTTCCCAGCTGCTGAGTGAGTACTGGTGGGAGCCCTGGTGGCACAGTGGTTAAATGCCTGTACTGCAGCCACTCACTCACAAAGCACAAGGTTGTGAGTTCTATACCAGCCAGGGGCTCCAGGGTTGATGCAGACTGGCATCCTTTTGAGGTCACTAAAATGAGTACCCACCTTGTTGGGGGCAATTAGCTTACACACTGTAAACCACTTAGGGAGCGTTTAAGTGGTATAGAAATGTACTTGCTACTGCTGTTGCTACTTTGATGTTCCTGCCTCTCAGACTCTGGTCTTAGTCATGCCAGTTGTGACACAGGCAAAGGACAGATGACAGGGTCAACTTGGGTCTTAAAGGGACTGGTTCTGGCCCCAGAGAGGGCTCCTCTTGACCTGGCTGCACTGCCAACTTTCTGCAGAACAAAGCTAGAACCCCAACAGAAGAACGCACACACCTGGGCAGGGTGTGTGTGTGTGTGTGTGTGTTTGGAAGGTGGCTTAAGCACTTCTATCTGGCCTTTACATCATCTGTTCCTTGCTGAGACATCAGTTCTTTATCCCCAAACAGGCATTCTCTGGTGTCAGCCTTGCCCAGAACTTGGAAGTTACATGTTATAAGGAACAACATTAACATATTTTTATTTGGTGTAGTGAGGGCATAATGATGACCTTTTTACAAAAAAAGGGAACAACTTGTTACCAGCATTATTTTGATTTCTAGTTACCCTTTCTCATTTCTTTGGTAGGGGACCAAAATGCTTGGAGGGGCATTCTAAAGGGATTACTGCTCCCTCCCCCCCATTTTAGGTATTTCCTCTCATTTTAAAATGGACTTTGGTTTTTTAAAAAGTAACAAAAAAGCTAATGGCAAAGTAATGAGTAAAACACAAAACGTTAGGGAAGTATATTATTGGGGGTGGGGATGTGCAACAGGTTACTTTAACAAACGGCTTTTAAAACCTTTTTGAAGCACTTGCTTCGACTGTTATGTTCAGGGTGGGAAGGAAAATAAAGCCCCTTCTGTTTCCTTAGAAACAACAAATTATATTTCAACTACTTTGTGGATGACCTAGAAACAGATATGGAAAGGGCCAAGCCATTGCACTGTACTGTATACACAAATCATTTTCTTTAGAATTATTGAAACAAAGGCTGCATGGCACACTTACTAGCTGCTGCTCCCTCCCTTCATATGAGGAGAGGCTTTAAGTTTCCTAACTGTGACATTTCCAGCCATCTGGAGCTATCTAATATCTCCCTGAAAAAGCCCATTCCCTAATCAGGTTGGCTCAAAAGGAGTTTGATTTACTCTGGGAGCTTCATATGTGTCATTATACATTTTGAGATATGCATTGTCCAAAAGAAGCATATATGTCACGTGGGCTTATGAATGGAGATGTGGCTATTAATATAACTAAATGGTAATTGACTCCAAGAAAAATCTTAAAGAATCTGACAGCATTAGAAGCCTGTAAAGTCCACATAGGCTATAGCACAGCTCAGATGTTCTTTGGGAGACCAGCCTCACGTAGTCAGGTGAACTTTTTGCACTGTGATCATATTCATCTTCAATGTGAAATTATCAGCTGGTCTGAGATTTTTAAAATTCAGGTAACAATAGGGTAAAGATTTTCTCCAGGGATGAAGCAAGACTATATGAAGAACATGTAGGGGAAAACGGACACATTCACTGTTCTTTGGAAAGGCTTCTCTCTGCAGTATCTAGAGAACAATAACTACTAATCCTTAACAGGGTTCTGATGCCTAAATCTAATTATTAGTCTCAGCTGGAGCAGAGCTAATGGATCAGCAGGAACTTGTTAAGACAATCAATCAACTTTTTCACAATCATAAACCAGTCCTAACAGAGACAAAAGCAGAACATACCAGAAAATCAAGATAAAAAAAATTATTCCCAAGTACAAGAATCGCTGTATATACACGTAAGTGGCAGTTCAGCAATCAGCTTCTACATCAATACCAAAAAGCATTCCCTATGAATAGAATGATGGGATTTGATCAACTTGCTCATACTGAACATAGAGAACTTCGCAAACTCCAAAAGAGATTATTTAGAGGACTCTGAAAGAAGGAGATACAAAGCTATCAGATCTTCCTTGGAACTTTCCCCAAATGGGATCTATAAATAGGAATCAATATCCTTATGTAGCAGAACATGATCAACTGTTTTAACTCTGCCAGAATGATAGGGGCAGTAAGCTGTGTGTAAGGACTTCATAAGTATCTCCCTTCCAGTAGGGCTGATGGCAAAATGTTGAAACAGGCCAAGGTAAACATAAAAAATAAAAGCTCTGCAATATTTGGGAAGTTAAGACAATTTTTGTGTAAATTCCATGGATGCAATGAATCTACTCTAATTAGGTCTAAACTGGATGTAGCCCTTAGAAGAACAATTTAAATCCCCTTGCATATTCTAAACTGATATATACGTAAATGCCAAGCAGATAGAGAAGCCACTCTCCAAAATGAACCATTGATTCTCGATTGTGCTCTACTGAACTCTTGCAAAATGAGCTACCACCAATTTTTGGCCACATTAAGGGAAAAGTGTACAATGATCAGCCAACAGAATGCTGATTAACTGAAGTAATACTTTTAATCACCTGCTCCCTAGGGTTTGTGTACATGCTATAATGGCATGAACCCACTGTGTTCAGGATGGGGCAACATGGGATAAAAATGTGCATTGTAAGCAAACAGAAATCACAATTACCATTGCTATCTCAGCTCCTTGACTTACAATTTGCCCAGGCAGGTTTTACAATCCAAAACTGACGTATTTTGAAGAGCTATAAACTCTCTGGACATTAACAGGCTCTGTCCATACTAAAAACACAACTGTTAATTAATACTGAGAACTGCTGTATTAAAATATTTCACAACTCTTGTGATTATAGAGAAAAACTTAACAACATGACTAGAAAAACCTGTGATAAAAATGGGTTTCTTCTTCTTCTTCTTAAGAACGTCAAACAAAAATGTCTCTCAACACTGATTTGCATAAAACAGGAAATATGCATTTGATTAAACTGATGAAGTTTGGTATGCTAAATGCTAATACAATTTGGAAGTCATCCTTACAGATGGACTAGAAGGTTGTAGTGCAGATTTGTTTCTGAGTGACCTTAGGAAGAGAGAGAACATGACAGAAGAACATCAGAGTTCATGTCCTTTTTTAATCTGTTTGAGCCTCACTCACAAACTGAGCCTTTTAAACTGGCTCCTCACATGTTCTCTTAAGCATTTCAATAACCAGCTGTAAATGTTGTGTGCGTCTATAGCACACGTACAGCTTGCACATTTGTGTATCTTAAGCAAACAAATTCCCATGCTTACAATATCCTTAGAAGCATCTTGCAGAAGTACCTTGGAAGCTACAAGATGCCCATCCATGCAGGAATGCTCCTAAATTGCATTTGTCTGTTTTAATCTGGATTCAGTGAATTCCTCATCACTGCAGATAGATTACAGAGGAATTTCCTTTCCTTTCTGAGATCTATTTTCATTACAAATCAACAGGAATGAATACAAATTTTTAGAGGTCCTGGTACTTCCTTGGAGAGAGGTTCCGAGAAGATGGTGCCGGTAAGTTGTTCTTCCTTCCCACTGGAGTTGTCCTATGGAGCTCAGGATCAGTGATGCCCCTTTTTAGCAGCCTATTCACTTAGCTGAAACTAGGGGACAGAGGTGGGACAGTACAGCCCACTCCAATGGCTCCCATGCAATGTCATGGGGACTATCAACTCTCTCTAGGCTATTTTTCTTGGTGGTCATTCTACAATTAGGTCATTAAGCATCTGGAAAACTTTGGAACATACATTATCTTATTTTTCTTTCCATACCTTTTCAGTTTGTGTTGAGTCTTTTACAGTGACAATTTAAGAGTAGAATCTGTACCATATTTTTAAAGCTTAGCACAGTGCCTAGAAAACTGGAGGCATTTTATAAACAACAACCACAGATACAAGGCAATATTTTAAAGCTTACCTCATTCCTTCCGATGCCATCTTATCTAAGTTAGGAGTGTCTTTTCTGAGATCCCAGTTAGCCCCAAGATCTCCCCATCCAATATCATCAGCTAAAATTATTATGAAATTGGGTTTCTTGTAATCTGATGCTTTTCCAGTCAAAAAGAGGCCTCGATGATGACAGTGGAAAAGTCCAATGAAACAAACAGCCAACCCCAATAGCAGTCCTTTAGGCAGCAGAATATTCATGGTAGCCACAAAGTAATACTAGGAAACATCTCAAGAATGTTAGCAATTAGCTAAAAATATTTTCACATTACAAAATCTCCTTTTTGTTGCTTTCTTCCAAAGCAATGCAAATATTTCATGTGTTCTGCAGCATCCTCATTATTCTGCAGAAAAGGAAATCAGAAACAGAGATTAGAAAAAGCCAAAAGCAGTAGAAGCAGGTAGGATATACTTTTATTCAATGTCATCTTCTGTCTCTGAGGTGCCATATCAGCTCAAGGAGTTGGAGACCTCTGCAGAGATTTCTCCACTGTAAATGGAAAACTGTTGGAACCCACCACAATTTTGCTAAATCTCCCAGGAATTCTCTCCTCCTGGTTAATAGGACATAGAATCCCAAATGTATCTTTAGCAACCTTATTTCAATCTAAGTCTTGAGAAAGTCATATTTAAGCTCCACCAAGGTCAAGAGATTTACAGCAGCATGATAGCTGTGGGTTCTCTGAACCATAGTCCAATACTAAATTTCTCAGACTCTACAGTATATTTAATTGGAGTAAATGCATTTAGAATAGCGATCTAAGGGTTAAATCTTGTTCTTAGACCCATATAGTTTAGAAACATTGAATCAACTGGATTAACTACGTGATGATTCAAATATTGACTCAATGTGTCTACTTTAGTAGGGATTAAAAAAATAAAATTCGGGCTTAAAACCCCTTGATTTCAGAAGACTCAAATACAACTTTCTCTGGATTAGAAACATCTTGTTGAACACCTATCCACGTTCTCTTTTCAGGCTGCAAACCTATAGCAAATGCTAACTGGGGAAAGGGGGAAACTGAGGCAGCCAGAAGAAGCAGTACCATCTTCCAGCTCTTCAAGAAGGCTAACTTCACAATGTAGTCTTGCTTATCAAAAGATTAAAGGGATGTGGAAATATCACAAGGCAGAGAACTATTCCAAGATTAGGCCTGCAGTTTGGTGTGAGGCCTACATAAAGCATCATCCCATTTAGCCAGTATACGCTCAGTATATATTCCAATCCCCAAGAAAGGAAGCACCAGGAACTGCAGTAATCACAGAATGATTATCTTAATTTCTCATGCAAGCAAGGTGATGCTTAAAATTCTTCAACAAGGACCTACACCATAAATGGTGTGAGAATTGCCAGATATCTAAGAGGGATTCAGGAAAGGCAGAGGCATTAGGGATCACATAGCAAACATAATGGAAATATAAGGAGTTTCAAAAGAAGATCAGCCTGTGCTTTATAGACTATAGCAAAGCATTTGATTGTATAGATCATGAGAAACTATAGATCGCTCTTAAAGAAACATCTGATAATCCTGATGCGTAACCTATACTCAGGACAAGAGCCTACTGTTAGGACAGAATACGGAGAAATGGAAATGGAATCGCCATGGATTGAGGTCGACTCAAAGGCAATTAACAACATCAATATATAGCTAGGCCTCTCTTTGGCCACTCAAACAACAAAGTCCCCCCCAGATTACAGGTTTTCTCCAAGTAGCAACTAGTTGTTATTCTGCGGGTTGTAAAAAAGAATTTCTCATGCCTTCCTGATTGTCCAGGGATGGACATATTGTCAACCTTCCTTCAGGTAATCTTAGTGGGACAGCATAGAGGTAAAGGTTTCCCATTTGACAAGATTGCCTAGTTGTGTTCAACTGTAGGGGGTGGTGCTCATCTCCATCACTAAGCAGAGGGAGCCAGCGTTGTCAAAGACAACTCCATGGTCATGTGGCTATCATGCATGGAACACTGTTACTTTCCTACCGAAGTGGTACCTATTTATGCACTTTTACATGTTTTCAAACTGCCAGAAGCTGGGACAGCATAAAGGATCCTTAAAAAGCTGTAGGCTAACCACTATCATAGCTTTGTAGGTAGCATCAAAAAACAGGGGTATGAACAGAGAACTACATGTCATAGAGATAATGCACATGCCATGGATAACCATGCAAGTTCCTTGGATGTTTCTAGATGAAACATGGTGATTTGCTCTTTACTTTCCACAGGATTCTAGCTGATTCTAGTTGATCATGTGGTCATCATAGGTAATAAACACTATGACAATTTTCATCCCAGTGCTGCTGCCTACTCTTTCCTACCAACGGTAAAACTTATTATTTGGTCTGGATCCACACTTAAGTCATGCATAAAACAGACCCAGTAATGTCAACAGAGCAACTTAGTTACAGCTATCTGAAATCCCATTGATTTAAATGGACCTACTGTAAGCATGAGTAAATCTGGATTCAGATCAGTAATTCTGTGACTTTCCATTATTTAAACTATTACTTCTCAATGTAAAAATTAAAAGGTAAAGATAAAAATGATTAGATTGTTCCCTCAAGTTCTATGGAAGCTTTTGCATCAACATCATTCTCCAAAATGTGACACAGTGATATTCCAGACATTATTTATGCTGCAATGTTTATCTTTATAATTCAGATAACATAACTCGGCTATAGGTTGACCTCATGTGTATGTTGAGGGCACGTTTTGGGGCCAAAATTACAGATTTTGGTATTACCCATGGATAAGTAGAGAGTAAAACACAGGGACATGTACCAAAGGGTGTAAAGGGCAAAGCAAAGGAAAACAATGCCAAAGAACTTACAAAATTACAAAATAACAACTTGTGCTTACCCTAAAGGCTGAATGAATGAGGGAACTACAATAAATGGTGGCTCTGAGATGTGTGGGGGTGACTGGGCACAGGTGGGGCTAAGAAAACACACATATGTCAAAAGGGAAGTAAAGGCAAACTAAAGAAAATGGTAACTATGGTAGCAGCGATTATAGCCTTTAACTTTAATATAACTTTGCCTGATTTTAACCCAGAAAATCTGACAAACTTACATAAATGTCTTATTCAAATCCTTCAAAGCCTGAGTCCTCTCAGAGTTCGTTTGAGGGGAAGCACCAGAGACCTGCCACCACCATTTTCCCATCCAAGCATGATGGTGTGTTCCTGCACAGCAGGGGCTTTGACTGGATGGCCCTTGTGGTCTCTTCCAACTCCATGATTCTGTGAAAAAGGTCAGAAGCAGCGCCTGGATGGAGAGAGGAGAAGGGTTCAATACTTCTTTTAGGTACAGTACTTACACTGACCCATGGATAAGTTGACCCAGGTTTTTTGGGTCAATATTTTGATGAAAATTTCTAGACTTATACACGAGTAGATAAAGTAATTATTTTCTTAGCATCAAAAATGTTTCAATTTTCTTCTTCCAAAATCTCCACTTGCACTGGAACTCCTTTGTACAGTGGGCCTTCCTTATAAACGGACTTGCCATCTGCGGATTTGAGCATCTGCGAATGGCAAGTGGTGCCACTGGGGACAAAAGCCCTGCCCCCTCCTCCTTCCCTCCCTCTCCTTCCATACTTTCTTCTTCTTTCCTTCTTCTTTGCCCCAGCTTGACTCTGGCTCCCTCCAGCCAACGGGGCTCCGAATCAAGCCCCGGATTCATAGAATCTGAATCAAGCTCTGGAGACCTGTTGGCTGGAGGGAGCCAGTGCCAGGGCCGGGGCTTGAGTTTCGGAGCCCAGAAGCTCCATCCCGGGTGCTAGGTCTGGGGATGGGGCTCCAAGGCTCTAGCCCCAGCCCCAGCAGACTGGGTAGAAGACTCTGCCCCCAAAGTCAAGCTGGGACAAAGAAGGAAGGAGATAAGGAAGGAGGGAGGGAAGGAGCAGTGTGGCAAAGGACTGTTGTCCCATTGTCTCTAATGGTGGTGCAGCCATATGGGACAATAGGACTTGAGCATCGGTGAATTTTAGTATCTGCAGGGGGTCCAGAATGGATCCCCTGCAGATAGCGAGGGCCCACTGTATTTTGTTTAGGGAAGGGAAGATCTTCAGCATACTCAGTTTACCTGTGTCAAGAGCCAAAATGGTGCTGCATTGCAATGTGCAAGTGCCCAGATCTGTTTCTTTTCTGTGTGGTTCCACGCACATCAACATCAAGATGAATGAGCACAAGAAAGGGGAGCTCACACAGAAACAAGAACACCATCTGTTCTTTCTAATCTTCATGATACATCAGTTACAGAAATTCTAATGGTCATGGCTGAACTCTCTCCTGTACTAATTAGTATTTGAAGGTTATTAGAAAATCTAAATTAGTTTAGATCTACTGTGTGATAGAAGATAGGACATGCATAGAACAGGTCATACAAGAGTCACTGGTCTCTGTGCAGACAGATGAAGGGCAAGCATAGCATTATTTTTAAGTACACGATCTCAGGTGCAAAGTGCATTTTGTAATTTGCAGATTTATATAAACACAGATACACCACATACACACCAGAAAGGAAGCCAGCTACATACAAAAATTCAGCTTGCATCCCACAAGCATAGATGTATATTGTTCATTGCTACCTTGCAACCAAAGTCTCACTTAGCTGCATCCAGGACCAATGGAACTACCCAAGCAGAAGCATGTCTTGGTCTGTTCTGGAAGCTTTCATGAGGTAAACCACAGTGTAAACTATTCTGCTGTTTCCAGATGTCTAGATAAATAGTATATATTGATTTGTGAGACAAACCATGACAGGAGTTCACTTCTGTAGCTAGTGGAATATCCTAGTCATTCTGAGATACACATCAGAATTGTATCTTAACTTTTGTATTTTGTGAATTTTTAACATTTTTTTTTTAATCAGTGTAAGCCACTTTGAGTCCCAATCTGAGAAAAAGGCAAGAAATAACATCAACAGCAACATCTTATGTCCTCTTCTGAGGTTGACAGCTGTGTACATTTCCACTTATCATGTCTTGGCCCATGTGTGTATCAAATACCAGTTTTCCAGATCATGTTGCATCTTACACAAATAACAGCTACAGTTGGATCACCATTTTCGCGGGGAATCTGTTCCGGACCCTCCCCCGCAAAAACGGAGACTTGCCAATATTCAAGCCCCATAGGCTTGAGTGCAGTGCGTGTCCAAGGTCAGCCCTCCGTGAATGTTTGAGTCCGCGGATATAATAATAATAATAATAATAATAATAATAATAATAATAATAATATTTTTTATTTATATCCCGCCCCTCTGCCAAGCAATCGGGGTGGCGTACAACGTATAAACATCAAAGCAAATACAATCAAATTCAGTCCCATCCCTCATTCCCACCCCTAAAAAACAAAACAAACAAAACAAATTAAAAAACAATTAAAAATTCACAAAGCACATCTTCAATGAATGACATTTAAACCTCGAGTTCTCTAAGGCTATAGCAGGAGAGGAAACATGACAATTGCTGTGTCACAGAAGCTGTTGTCATAGCCAGGGCAAAAGATAATAGGCAGGGCCTTCCAGCGACCACCTACAGTCCTCCACAGCCGCTCAGCCGCTATATATGTAGATATAGAGGTCCATTAATAACAGTACTCCACATTATTTTGGAAGAGCTTTGTTACTAAGTCTTTTTGGGTAAATCTCATTGACAAAATCAGTTTAGCCTTGACTCTAAAAGACAATCCTCATTCAGCTGAGTCTTACTCTGGAGCACATTCCTACAATTTACCCATTTCTAAGAAAGCCAGCATGGTGTAGTGCAGGGGTAGGCAACCTTTTTGAGCCGGGGGCCGAGTTGCTGTCCCTCAGACAATGGGGGGGGGGGGGGGGGCAGAAAGCACCAAAACTAACTAAATAAATAAAATAAAATAAAATAAAAAATATGCATGCACACTCTCAGCCCCAGAAAAGCCATGGCAAAACCCCTGTGGAGATTTTGCCAAGAAAACCCCAAGAACAAGTAATAACAACAATAATCAATATCATCATGGCGGGCGGCGGTGGCGGTGGGGACCGGCCTGGGGCTGGTCCAAAGGCCTCGGGGGGGCGCATCCAGCCCCTGGGCCTTAGGTTGCCTACCCCTGGTGTAGTGGTTTAAGCTTTGGATTATGCCTCTGGAAAACACTTAGTCATGGAAAACCACTGAGTGACCTTGAGCAAAAAAGTTCTTCTGAAGTTTAGATCGAATCCTTTTTCTTGTAATCTGAATCCACCATTAGTAGTAAGACAAACTCCATTAAAGTTCTGGGAGTTATGATTTCTCCCCAGAAATGAGAAGTGTAGACCCAGTTGCGGGAGGTACCATGAAGAACTTTCTAATCTGTTCATTAAAAAATTAATTATATGTCACATGATAATCCAGAGAATTTAAGTGCAATCATATTATTTATAATTTTGGTTAAGAATTACCCAATTCAAGCACAGTCAGTTAAATATTAGTTATACTGCTAACTAATTCTTGCCGTAATTATTTTTAAAGCCTTTTCTCTCCTTTTAATTTGCTTGTTACTTTAATTCCTTGTTGGATTAAAATTATAAATTAATTGAAATTCACTCAGGGAGGGAAGATTTGCTAATTCAAGAAACATCAAATTTTAAAAATGATTACATTACTGTATATTGATTTTGTGTGGGTGAGTGTGCAGGTAAAAATCAGAGGTGGGGATTATGTTGTCCAACAGATGTCTTTGACTATCCCAGCAGACCTAGCCAGCATAGCCAATTGTGATGGATGCTGGGAGATGCAATTCAACATATCTGGAAGACCACAGCATTTGTTTCTGCACACTCGTCCCTCCACATTTATGGATTTGACCTTTGAGGATTTGATTATTCACAGATTTTATTAATATGTTCTCTCTCTAGGAATATCTAGGTCCTTCAGTGCAACTCTATGGTCAACTTTAACCAAAAGTCTCACAAAAGGATCTAGAGATTCCTACAGAGAACCCTCCACTAGGCATTTGTAGCTCCTCCAGCGCACTTCTATGGTCAATGTCTGGCAGATGTTGACCACAAAGTTGCACTGGAGAACCTAGAGATTCCTAGAGAAGTAGTGTTTTTTGAGGTTTTTCCACATTCACAGAGGTCCTGTGCCCCTAACCCCAATGAATGTGAAGGGATGAGTGTATTCGTTTTAATTTTTTAAAACTGCCTGGAATTGTAGTTTCATGGAACAGTCGGGATGTAATTAAGGAGGAGCAGAGGAAGGATAAAAGTAATAACATCCGCTTGTAGAAGAACTATTCCAGCAAGCCTGATAGCACTTGTAAACATACCTCAGTCTTAGTGTATATAATGTGAGTTAGGGGATACAAGTGCCTTCATGAATCAGTGAGTGATGCTGACTATCTCTTCCTGTAGGGACTTTCCAGTGTTCATCTCAAGCAATCTGAATACACAGGTTTTCCACTTGCTGCCTCTTTCTCTGACAACCACAGAGACTGGCAGGGGTTGAAGTAGCATCTCGTGGGACAGAAAGAGCACCACTATCCTCACAGCCCTGTCAGGAAATGTGCAATTTTGAATTTCTACCCATTTCAGCTTCTGCCATAGAAGGTTTCTTCACAGCTCTAAAACTAAACAAAAACACCCTTGTCAGTAAAAGGTATACATTGGATATGATTATATTTCTTCTCTCAAGAGTAGCAGCTCATCCTTTTTTATAAGCCACATACACGTACGCAGAATCATTAAGCTGATTGCTAAGAAATCAGAGCTGAATTTCACAAGATGTGAGCAACTTGATCTGCTAAGAACTGGAGAAAACTGACTTAATTTCCAGGCTGAAAGCTATTTGTACACTGTCATCAGCACCAGCCTAATCTACAAGGACAGTAAGAATGTTATCAGAGGATGGCAATTGAAAGGAGAAAGAACCAGCTTGGATATCAAAGACGGGGAGACTCTGTAAGTATAAGCATTTGGGAGGTGGATGGAATGGGCCAGCTGAGTCCAGCTAAGACCAGTATTATGACAGATGGTTCCAGTTGTGTATCAATGACCTTGCAGAAAGAATGTGCAGCTGAAGATACAAAATTGGTAGATCCGTCAACACAAAAGGAGGAGGGGAGAAAAAAAAGTGACCTAGTTACATGAGGGGCATGAGTAAATCACTGGATAAACAAAACAAAATGGAACCCTGAGATAGCAGGGGGAGGAAAGAAATCCCAAGGAACACCCTCTGCAGGCCAAGAATTCAGAAGCTGACTTTTCTCAAACCTCCCAGTCAAGTGCATTGTCAAAGGCCAGGCTTAATGAATGAACAAAGAGGTGCAGCCTTTGAGGAAACAAATGTGGTTAAGTAAATGAGCATATGACCTCTAGGGAAACTTAAGTCCAAGAGACAGGGACCTGCATGGGTTTCTTCTCTCAGATTCTACATTTAGCATGGCACCCAAAAAAAATCTTGTGAGGAGGGTAGGGATACCTAAAACATACTTAGATGTTAGATATAAAATTGACTGTTTTAAATTGTACATGTCGTATTTGCCTTTTAAACTGTTGCTTGTTTTAATTAATGTGTTTTAACTTATGTTTTCATTGTAGATTTGTTGTTCCCCACCTCAATCCATGGGGGTGGTGGTGGTGGTAAAAATAAATTGTTGTTGTTGTTGTTGTCCTCACCCAGTGGTCTGCCTGTTCTCATGTTGCAAAATCCTCCTTGCATATCCTCTCACCCTGAGGCCTTGCCATTCAGCAACAGAACAATACACAGATTAACATGTAAATCATTCCTCCCAATCTAGGGTCACACAGTATATATATAACCCACTCACTTTCATGCCAGCATTCTCTGAAGGTGCCAGCTACAGATGCTGGCGAAATGTCAGGAATAAAGTCTTCTAGAACATGGCCACATAGCCTAAAAAAACCCAGAAAAAAATATGGATGCTGGCCATGAAAGCCTTCAACTTCACTTTCTGATATTATATTTATTTTCCCACCACAAATTCTTTAAAAAGGATTCAAAATCCAGAGGTACCTGGTTTGGGGGGTTGAGATCCGATTAAGACTGTGTCTGCATTCTTCTGTAGGCATCTTGCTGAAATCACTGCCTAGCCTAGGCCTTGCTCCTTTTTAGTTTCAAGCACTTTTTTAGACATCCCCCTCCAGATCTCCGATTTGGCCAGAAAATCTCATTAGTTAATTCTCTGCCTACAAGTCCTGATCTGACATAGAGAACCTTAGTGATCTTATCAGCCTTTTCTTTGCATTGTTCTGGCCAGAGGTATCAATGTGTCCTAGCTTCTCTCTAGAAAGGTCTAAGTGGACCAAGTAATGGTAACTTCTGTAATCTCAAAATCTATTTTTCAGAAACTCCTTTCCCTGTATATTGCACTTCCTCAAACTGTCCCTTCTTTCTTTGGTGTGTGTGTGTGCGTGTGCATGCATGCATGCATGCATGGTTTAAGGCAGTGATTACCAACGAAAGCAGTGGAAAGATCCAGGACAGTTAGGGAAAAGGGAGTGGCAAGGGAAAAGGGAGTGGCAAGGGGGCCTTCAGTTTGGTGTGCAAGAAAGGGGAACCAGAGGCCTTTAGGTCCATGGTGAGGATGAGGCTTGCATAAAACCTCTTTTCAGGGTCCCTGAAAACCACAATGCAGCCATACTGATCATTTCATATGGTGGTGTCTTCCACTCTTTGCCTGCCTGCATAAGCTTACTCTCTTAGCTGCATATTTCACTGGTGGTGGTGGCTGGGAAGCTCTTGCAAGGCTTGAGCATAGGGCATCGCTTCTATGGCTCAGAGTAGCATCATACTGGGACAGACTGAATAACTGGAGCAATCAGAGCACATGGCAGTGGGAGAGAAGCGGAAGCAAAAAAAGCTTTCATATTTGGAACCCTGCTTAAGCTTGGGGAACTTTGTTGGGACTTGGCTGGCAGATTTGAGCTGCTCTGGTGCTCCTGTTTTCTTTCATTGGCTAGGCTGAGAAGAGGTAACAGAAACAGCAATGTTTGTGTATGGGTGTGTGTGTGTGTGTGTGTGGGAATACCTGAAGCTGTGTGAGGAAGATATGTTTCTGGTGAAGGAGAGGGAGGAATATCTGGGGTCAATTCATGGAAAGAGTCCTTTTAAAGCAGCTTCTGTAGTTAAATTTTCTCCCTTTCCCTGTCCATGCCAGTCTCCAGTCCAGAGCATGGGGGCTCTGTCAACCTCCTACATACACACACCGGCTGCACCCTTCTCCACCCAGAAGGATTGAGAGTCCTTCCTCACCAGGGAGAAGCTTCTCCCTTTGCATCTGGTCATCTTGGGAACAGCAACCGAGCAATGAGTAAAATGCCTCTTGCCCACAGTGGCCTTTGCTGGAGGGGTGGCATAGGTAAGAGGCTTCTTGACTGCTGTTCCCCCAGCTGCCCAGTTGCTGCTCTCAGGGTGACCAGGTGCAAGGGGAGCAGCAACTGAGAGTGACTGTTTTCAATTTCAATTTCAACAGTACACCTGATAACAAGAAATACACATGGGGGGGGGGGCGCTCTAGGGTTGTTGCCCAAGATGAAAGGGGGCGGTAGCCAAAAAAAGTTTGGGGACCACTAGTCTATGGAAGGTATTATATTGTCCTTATTATCTGGATGTTTTTCTTTCTCTTATTATTCCCTCCTTCACAACAACTAAAATTCGGATTGCTCAACCCAAACCCTCTAAGACTGTGCGTTTATATTTGCGAATTAATACTTCCCTTTTCTAAACCGACTGGTCTGTATTACATAGCTATTTCTATTCTGCATGTACTGATTGATATTTACAAAGCTCTACCATACTATTTGCTATTCCCCAATGCAATTACTGTATATATATTTATTTTTGTATATTTACAATAAGATGAAATATCAATTACCAAGATGATAATCCAATTGAACTGCTACAATCCAAACAGACAGAATCAACTCTAGTGTTAAATAATATATGTCAAGAAATATAAAAAACAAAGTTTTGGCCAATAGACTGGAAATGATCAATATACAGTCAGCCCACCATATCTACGGATTCAAGCATCCACAGATTCAAAATATTTCAAAAGTATATAAATTCCAAAAAGCAAACCTTGATTTTGTCATTTTATATAAGGGATACTATTTTTACTACCCCAGTTATGGTGCTGGAGAAGAGCGCTAAGGATACTATAGACGGTCAAAAAGACAAACAAATGAGTCTTTGAACAGATGAAGCCTGAAATCTCCCTGGAAGCCAGGTTGATCAACCTGAGACTGTTGTACTTTGGTCTCATCCTGAGATGGCATGACTCATGAGAAAAGACAATAATGCTAGGATAGGTGGAAGAAAGTAAAAAGAGAGGAAGATTGCATGCTAGATGGATAGACTCAATTAGGGAAGCTATAAGTATGAATTCACAAGACCTAAGCAGAGCAGTGAAGGACAGGGGTTCTTGGAGATATCTCATCCACATGATTCCCATAGTTTGGGTCAACTTGAGGGCAGTTAATAACAACAACAACGACAAAATAAATTTCCCCTTTAAAAGTTCTGTATGTGTGGATTTGCCTAAGAAGCATTACAGCCAAGGTCACAAGATCCTTTACAGGCAAAGTGAACTCTCTCCAGAAACCAGCCAGAAATAGTGCACATTAAATTGAGGCACTGCCCTGGCTCAGTGCTAGGGAATCATGGGAACTGTAATTTATTGTGGCACCAGAGCTCTCTAACAGAGAAGGCTCAATGTCCCAGAAAAAAATACAATTCCCATGACTCCCTAGCACTGAGCCAGGGCAGTGCCTCAATTTAATGTGCACTATTTCTGGCAGTCTGCAAAGGCCCCAAGATAACTAAATTGAGGCTGTCATACTTTGGCCACATCATGAGGAAAAATGAGTCATTAGAAAAGACAATGATGGTAGGAAAGGAGGAAGGCAGTAAAAAGAGAGGAAGAGCACACACAAAACAGACTCAATCAAGGAGGCCATGGGCCTGAATCTACAAGCTCTAAGCCAGGGGTAGGCAACCTTTCCCCTTTAAGGGCCGAGGGACTTCAGCTCCCAGAAGCTATTGGCCAACATGGGACTATTGGCCAACGTGGCTGAGGCCTCTGGGAGCTGAAGTCCCTTGGCCCTTAAAGGGGAAAGGTTGCCTACCCCTGCTCTAAGCAGAGAGGGAGAGGACAGGGAGTCTTGGAGATGTCTCATTCATGGGGCTGCCATGAGTCAAAGTCAAACTTGAGGACAGTTAACAACAACCCCAACTAGCTCTCTACGCATTTATCATCACAACAGTCCTATGAGGTAGAACAGATTAGGCATGTGTACGCACATGAGAGATAAAGAGAGGGGCTGGCCAAAGAGCTTCCTGTAATATTCTTTTCTATCTTATAGCCTTATCGTAAAAATAACCATACCATATGTGAAATACTTTGAATGCTTAAGTTCACTATGAAACAGTATAGAAATGTAAATGCTATTGCTATCCTGGGGGCCAGCAAAAAGTGCATTGCCAACTGCCACAATAACAGCGTAGCCACCACATGGGCCTCTCTAGGGAGAGAATTTCAAAGACAGAAAGATGCAATCCCAAATACTTTTTATATTATTGCCACTCACTTTAACTTGCAAAAGCTGTATCTGTGTGGTGGAATCTAGAGAATATTATACTCCTGTTTCCCTCGGTTGTAAGAGAACTCAAAACTTCAGCATTCCTTTGCCACTCATGCAGAGCATATACACATACGTAAAAGATGTGTATGTCCAGAATGAGAGCTTCGAATTTGTACTGAATGTAGAGTTCATTCATTACATGACCATTTAAAAAAGTTTCTTATCCTCAAGGCAGAGAAGAAAGGCTTATGTGCGGGAAAGCCAGAGCAGAATATGAACAGCCCAGTGGCTGGGGAATAGAGGGATATGAGCAGACTTGCTAGTGGCTGAGGGACTAATGTTTAGTAGAATGAATGGCCAGTGGGTACAGAATAAAGAAGCAAAGGTTTAAAAGAATTCCCCTGCTCTTGAGAATTTGCATCCTCTTGGTACAAGCTTTTGATTTCCACACAGCTTGGCCAAAGTACTGTAGTACCATGTGTACAGAGTTGGAAAACATATATCTGTGGGAGTACAAGGGTGGTTTGACTCACTAGGACCTTGTTAATAGTTGCCCAAGGAACAATCATTTCAAAGAAAACAGTGGTAATTAGCTGACTGCTGTACAAAGGAAGGAACGTTGGTTGGTGTTGGTTTTGGGGAGTTTTTTGTTTTTGAATTCGCTATTCAAAAAAGTTCTGTAAGTGAAAACTATATTTGCATGATGGGAGGAAAAGTAAGTTATCATTTCCAAACTCATTCCCAGGCATGGATGCAGATCTTAACTTGCCTAATAAGAGCTGAATCCTCAAGTTGCCCAATTGTCCTGATATGGCTAAATGCAGGGTAGGCAACCTAAGGCCCGGGGGCCAGATGCGGCCTCCCCGAGGCCTTTGGACTGGCCCCAGGCCAGTCCTGCCGCCGCCGCCACTGCCCACCATGATGATATTGATTATTGTTGTTATTACTTGTTCTTGGAGTTTTCTTGGCAAAATCTCCACAGGGGTTTTGCCATGGCTTTTCTGGGGCTGAGAGAGTATGCATGCATATTTTTTATTTTTATTTTTAAAAAATTATTTATTTATTTATTTATTTTTGGTGCTTCGGCCCCCCCCAATTGTCTGAGGGACAGCAACCCGGCCCCTGGCTCAAAAAGTTTGCCTACCCCTGGCTAAATGTGTGAGTCACCAAACTGCCTCATCTGGGATTTCTTAACTCACAATCCAGAAACACGAGCGGTGTATAATCATACATGACAATGTTGCATTGTCCTTTGGAGATAGTTTCAGCGCAAAGTACAAAGTGTTGGTTATTACCTTTAAACCCCTACATGGTTTGGGTCCATGTTACGTACAGGATCAACTACCTCCTGTATAATCTTTCCCGTACACTCAGGTCCTCAGGAGGGCATTTACTCCAACCTGCCAGAACTAGACTGGCAACTGTCTCCCAGAGAACATTTTCTTTGGCTGCCCCTAGAAATGTGGAATGACCTGCTGGGAGAGATGCCACAGCTAAACATGCTGTCTGAATTTAAAACAGTATTAAAGATTACCTCTTTCATCAGGCCTACCCAAGCAATTTTAAACTATTAATTTTAAATCAGGATATTTTAATTTTATGCTAGATGATTTTAATGTGTCCTATGTTTTTGTATTTTAACTGAATGTCTTTAAACGTTTTACATGTTTTAATCTATGTTGTACCCCGTCTCGAGCCTTGGGGAGAGACAGGGATAAGAAATAAAGTGTTGTTGTTATTGTTGTTGTTGTCGTTAGATTTGAACTGTGCCACATACAAACACAATACAAATGTACACCATGGAGGATATAAATTAATATTTAAAAACATGCAGAAATGTACCAAGCCCAGAATCTTGAGAGAAGACTATGAAGAGGACCCATTTAGTTAAAGTGTACTCAGCAGGGGAGACCAGCTTGCCCTTTGGCCAAATCCAGGTGCAGCGAGTGTGGGGAGATGCAAATACTAATCTATATCATTGCACAACAAAAATTAGTGCAATGCTCCTAGAAAAGGAAATCAAAGAGGGAAGAAAAGTATGACTTCTCTAATGAAAACCACACTTCCTTGTTAGAATAAAAAACTAAAAACTCCACTTGTTTGAGCAAAGAACACTCTTTACCTCTAATGCATGCATGGTTTGCAGTACACTAAACAAGATCAGAATAGGATGTTCTGGCTGACCATTCTGATGTCCCATGAGATATGTAGTGGGGAGGGAGAGAAAGAGAGAGACTTTGGCCTTATTCAGAACTTGAAAGGTTACTTTTTGGGGACTACAATCCCCATAGTCACAAGCAGCTAGGTGGGGTGGGAACTGTAGCTTTTCCATTCTAGTCACTGGTCATACAACATCCACTCCTCCAAAGAGAGACAGTGCTCCAACAGAAAAGCAGAAAGACAAGCAGGTTTAGGAGGGATGGTTCCCTCTTCAGACCTCTGAGATGTTCCAGAACTGATGCAACCCAGTTTAGCATGTTACAAATAGATATATTTTCAAATATGGTTAATGTGGCGCACACTTGGAAACCCTGTAGTCATTAAGGATAGTGCCAAAAAAGTGTCTCTTGAAACTCAAATTATTTGGAGAATAGGTAAGTATTAGTATGACGAGACATGGTCAATTTAATCATCTGTTGTCACTGTCACAGAAAATGCTGTGCTTTGAAGAAGTATGGTCCCTCAAAGCTAGGAATGGCATTTCTAAGAAATTCAGAATACACTAAATGCAAATAGCTGGTGTGACATCACCAGAAAGTTTATTTAAGAGTCCAAAATACACATCACGATTAGCAATACCTTTAATTAAGTCAACTCAAGTTTACAAAACTGGAAGTTCCCTAGAGGTCTTCATCAAGTTAAATGATAAATAAAACCTCCCCCCCCCAATAACTCTGCAACCCCCAGCAAAAAAAAGATGTAAGAGTTTGATGTTAAAAGTTATGAGGTTTGCACTGGTGACTGTGTAAAGAAGGAACACAGAAAAATGCTGTAGACTTTCCAGTTAGGCTGTCTTGAGATGAGTTCTCTAACAGGACTACAGGAGAAAATAAAATTTAAAAAGATTGACACCCCTCTCCATTTTTAAAAAAAGTGTTAAAATAAGCTCTCACCCTTTGGTGAAACACAGATTCCTTGGTTGATGGAAAAGTGAGGAGAAAATTAGTATATTTAAGGCTGTCTGGATTTAAAACAGCATTAAAGACCAGACTCTTCCAGCAGGCCTATACAGATTATTTTTACATTATGAATTTTAAGCTATTGACTGATGGTTTAAATATATATTGGTCCTATATGTTCTTTTAAACTGATGCTATGTGTTTTAAATGGGTTATGTGATTTAACTGATGTGATGTGTTTTTAACTGATGTTATGATTTGTATTCTATTTTGTTGCTGATCTTCACCTTGATCCATGGAAAGAGGTGGGTAAGTAGTAGACAGGAGGAGGAGGAGGAAGAAGAAAAGGGAGGAAGAGGAGAAGGAAGGAAGAAGTCCCCCCCCCCGCCTTCACCTGAGAGTGTTGGCACATGGAGATGTCTTGGGATAGGTAGGTTTCTGTTTGTCATTAGCGTAAAGATCAGAGATGTGCATTGCAGTCACCCACGTTGGAGCTGATGGAATTAATTGCTACCTGTGACACTTACCAACACCAATATCAACTGCAGACAGTGGTATAATAGCACTACTAGAACCCCATATAGGGACATGATCCCAAAGAGGTCATAGCAAAGGTGCCAACTACCTCTTTGCTGTATATCTACAGTCTACCTTATAGGAGAGGCAGTGATCCATTTTGAAAGGAAGAGAGGGAAAGATATGGGGCCAGGAAGTTGGTAGGTCACTGTGCTCCTTCTCCGGTTAGACAGCTGTGCCTGCTCTTTAAACAGCGAGAGACCAGTGTTGACTACCGTGAGGATCAGTTCCTGGTCTTGGAGAGGGCCAGGCAGAAATGAAAAGACTGCCCCTCAATGCTTGCCCTCATTAGACCTGTGCTATTATTACCTAGTGCTGGACTTAAGAGGAATATTTTTCCGTGTGCCTTCAGCAGACTGAAATTCAGTAAGGACAGCTTGCAGTTGATCTTCCGTGTTACTAACTGGTGCACGAAATGGAGACTGAGTCAGTCCACTCCAAGTTCAGAGTATCTGAAGAAACCTTCTTTGAGTTCTCTGCAACCCATGGAGAACTCGTGAGATGGACTTATGTTTCTTGTTGGCAAGCAAGGGACAGGGGCACTTGAGAGAGAAAAGAGAAGATAAGGAAATGGGTTCAAATCTTTACTCAGTTATACTAATGAACAGGGTGCAATAAAAGACATCTCAACACAGAAATGTTGTGACATGGCTCACACTACCACTTTCTGCACAACCGAACTAAAAGGAGACTATGTGAGACTTCTTGTTCTGTCAGGGAGAAAAAGCTGTGGTAAATGGACTTGCCAAATATTAACCATCAGAAAAGATCTTTAGTTAAACATCATTTCAGATGTTAACCCTTAGTCTAGTAAAGCCACTGAAAGCTACAAACAAAAAACAAACAAACAAAAAAGATAATAGAATATGTTATACTTTTAAAAGCACCCCTTTTTCTAGAGGAACAAAACACTCATGTAAAATTGAGAGCCAGCTGCATAGTGATACTGAAAACCTTTTTTAAAATTGATGCAAATATCCACTTATACAAAGGGCTGGCTTTGACAAAGAAATGATGTCAAAGCTGCAGATAATGGAGCCTAGTATTGGCTTTCACGGGAGGTTTAAAATAGTGGGCCACCTTATTGGCAAGCATGTTATGATAAACCAAAGTTCATTTTCTCTTATCACATATGTCTCTCAACAAAGAACATGTCTGTGCTGCTGTGGATTTCAGTGTACATATCAACATATTCCAGGCGAGGTTCATGCTTTCCACCCATGATTCAGGCTGTATTAAACAGCTACAGCAGAAATCCCTTGGAAGAAGCATGACCAGGTTTGCCATAGCTATTAAATAGTCCATGTGAATTTCTCTCTCTGGCAGCTTCCCAGTGCTAGGTAAATATCTTCTGCCAGGTATGTTTTCCTTCATCTTCCTGTGGAGAATAAAGAAATATATCCAGTCTGAGCTATGCCAACAAGTCCTCAGTGTATACTTCACCTGAAATCTGTTTTGGTGCATAAAGAATAAAAAATATTCCAACATCCCTGAAGCCAACATCAAGGGCAACCAAATACAGTGGTACTTCTACTTACGAAAGGCTCTAGTTACGATATTTTCGAGTTACGAAACGCTTCTTCTAAAAAATATTGTCTCTACATACGAATATGTCTCTACATACGAATGGCTGTAGAGACATATTTGTATGTAGAGACAATATTTTTTAGAAGCATTTTGTAACTCGAAAATTTCCAGCTGCAGCCTCAGCTATTCCTTGGGCTTGGAACGGATTAGGGCATTTCTATGCAAAATGTACCTCTACATACGAAATTTTCTACTTACGAAATGGGTTGTTGAACGAATTAATTTCGTAAGTAGAGGTACCACTGTAGTATGCTTGTTGCCCTTGACTGATCCATGTCCTGAACACATACCTCCCAGTCCCATCTACTTATTGGACTGTACCTGATCTATGCAACAATAGCATATACAAAGATCCAAAAACTGAATGAGATCTGTATACCGATACTTCACAGTAACAGCAGTTTGATGCCGCTTTAACTGCCATCCTACAGAACCATGAGATTTGTAATTTATTGGGGGGGGGGGGGGAATACTTGGAATTTTCTTTCCCAGAGAGCTTTTTGTGTTCTAGTTCAGAGGGAGTGGGCTAGAGCTTTCCAAGCAAAGAAGTCCATGTTCCTCACTAAACTACAAATCCCAGGATAGAACCAGTTGAACTGGTATCAAACTGCTATACTTGCGGAGTGTGGATATACCCCAGAATGCGCCTTTCCCATGCTAATTTAATGTGTATTACTTTCTTTACTTGCATCTGTGCTCGAGGCTCGATCCCATGGAGTCAAAAGGCTTAAAATCTGCTCCCCTGGAAGGCAAGGGATCCTGACCCAAACAATGGCCTGCTGTGCTGCCTCCATGTACTTTTCCTCTAAATGTTTTTGCAGCAGCAGATCTTTCAGAAACAAATCTTTTTTACACAGCTTAAGGCAGACACAACCCACACTGGGGCAACTTGGGCAGATGCTCAGCCTCAGTCTACAGCTACATAGTACCATGTGGCAAGGTTAGTTATTAGCTTAAATGGCAACCATGTTCCTTAACTAGAGACTAAGCAACTTATTTCTTTGTGGGAGGGATTAAAGTCATTATAAGCATCATGGTCTTGGCTTGCAAAACAAAATAACTGAGTGAAGGTCTCTCTTCTATCTTTGGTATCCACCTTGGAACTATCAAACAAACAAAAGGAGCCATATGCTGCTACAGCACCTGTCTACTTAGACAATTTGGAGGTCCTCCAACCCAGAGACGCCTGTTTCTAGGGAATTTGTCATGAGGTAAGCACCTTTTTTTCTTTTTCTTTTTTCATTTAAAAAGTGGGGCTCTGTGACTAAGAAATCTGGCTTGCTCAGAATAATTTCAAGGAGTTCATGACTCCTAGTTCCAAGTCCATCTGATTCCCTTCAGACTCATTATCAGAATTGTATTAAAATACATTTCCCATTAAATTGCCTAAAACTTATCTGAAAAAAGGTATTTATTTCTTCAGATGCCTGAGAAACACAGTTTTTGTTTGAACAGCGGTGAAAATTATGCATCCCACAATTTGTTGCTAGATTACAACTCCCCATCAGCTCTAGCCAGCACAGCCAATAATAATAATAATAATAATAATAATAATAATAATAATACACCCCTTTATTAGAAAAAAAAAATAAAGTAGGCAGCTAGGCCTCATGTTCATGTTGAGAAATATATGGAAATACATTGGCAACTTTAGGATTCTTATCTGTGAAAATGAGTTACACTGCTGAAGTATTACACATACAGTTCTGACACCTGGTTCAGTGTATCTTTATTGAAATGTGCTTTATTGCAAGTTACATCTCTGTGACTTTCAGCATTTCTAGACTATGCATGGAAGTCACAGAGATGTGATGTGAACTCAGTCTCCCCACCCACAAAAAGATCTGGCAAAATTGGACCACCAAGACCCCTATATAGTTGAGTCTTTTTCAAGAAGGGTCAATAAAAGGTGTACTCAATGATCATTAGGAATATCAAGGTTTTATCTGCACTACAGAAATAAGGCAATTTGACACCACCTTAACTGCCACGGCTCCATCCTATGGAATACTGGGATGTGTAGTTTGTTGTAGCATCAGAGCTTGCTAACAGGGAAGGCTAAATATCTCACAAAATTGCAAATCCCAGAAGTCCACAGCATTGAGCCATGTCAAATTGCATTAATTCTGCAGGGCAGATTAGATCTAAGACAACTGGTGTTGTTAAGCTCTCCCAAGAAACAGCTTGCAATCTATTCCAGATACATTTTTCTTGGAAGTAAACTATACTGAACACATGGAGAGCATCCCCTGCCAGTAGAAAAAAATTACTAACAATTTGCCTGCCAATGTTGACCATTCCACTATAAAACCAATGTCGGGGTCTCTGCTTTCAGTAATCAAAGGACAGAGCATATTCATGGTTCCATATCCATTTCCTTTTCCATTTCCTTCCCATACCCCCTTATTCACTCCAAGCCATCCCACCATTTCTGAATAAGGTAAAAAAATCTCAATAACCAAAATGCTATAGCAGGCAAATCCAACCCCCCCCCCAAAAAAAAAGAGGGGGTGCAAAATCTAGATTTCCTAGGCTCTTGCTTGTCTTAAGATTGGAGGGTGGGGGTGGGAGACCATGATTTAAATCCTGCATGGCGAGACGTACACCTGGCACATAGCTACATCTGCATAGCTTTGTCTCCCAGTATCTCCACAGCGATGTCTCCACAACAGATACTTTAAATGACACATCCACTCCATTTCTGTGTGACTGGAGGAATCTGCAGAGACATGTCCACTTATTCTCTTGTTGCTGGATGCAAAAGGCATCCACTAGGACCTCACAAAGCCCCATGTGAGATGATGTCCTTATAATGAATCCAGCTACAAGTAAATATCTGGACTTATCTCTGCTAACCACTTCCCTTCAGTGACATGGAAATGGCCATGTTGTGAGGGCTGTGTTGCTTAGAAGGGGAGGGTTTTGGGGGGAGGGGGTCACTGTGCAGTTGGTAAAGAATTATGACTAATGCAATGACCAAAAAAGTGTGTTACAATAGCATACCTTAGATGTGTGCCAACCTACATTTGGCATGAGTTAATTTTTCCAAAGAAAAAGTGAACGGCTAAAAACTAGTGCTTTTCTGAAGTATTTCCTTTCCATCATTCACTTTCACAACAACCATCTCATTTTACCAATGGAGAGCTAAACTTGAAAAGTCATCCTAAAGCTATTTAGGGAATTCAGAGCTGAGCAACGTATCTATTTTTTTGGGGGGGGGGGGAATGTAAGATATCTGCCAGTTCAACTACCTAAATACATCCCTTGTTTTAATCATGCAATATTTGCAACTACTTCTACCAACAAACCAATGAAAACACGCACAGAACTCGGTGAACCAAATCTGTTCGGAAGGAAATGTCCTGGAAATTGCTCAGACTGAATTCTGGGGCTAACTACTGTGTGTGAACGCTCCCATCAGGCAACTGGCTTCAAGATAAAGTGATTCCACTTGTGTACTTTGCAGTATGTCCCAAGAGACAGAGGTAGGCACCATCATTTCCAGGGATACTTTGGAAGCAGAAAAAAGAGGATAGAAACCAGCTGAGGGTGCCAAAGCTAGCTGGAAGAGTGGGGTTGTCTCTAGCAACTATGTCTTAGGGCAAAGCGTTGTCCTCAAATACTTTCTTTACTTGTGCTGGCTTGTTTTTAAATAACTGAGAACATTTGCATGCA
Source organism: Phrynosoma blainvillii (assembly GCA_026167975.1). Taxonomy (NCBI): domain Eukaryota; kingdom Metazoa; phylum Chordata; class Lepidosauria; order Squamata; family Phrynosomatidae; genus Phrynosoma; species Phrynosoma blainvillii. Next base: position 220,495,573 of record JANUYF010000002.1, on the reverse strand, counting down.
TATTTCACACCTGAAGCTACAAATCTCTGCTGACAATGTGCATGCTTCCGAGAAGGAATGACTGAAGAAGACAGATACCTAAAGAGCAAAGATCGTTTCCATGCGTTCTTGAACAAAGAAGGGACAGATAAGCCACTCTTTGGGGGAAACCACTCAGCGGCGCCATCATGCATTGGATAGCAACCAAAGCCAAAATGGAGTTCATTGCTATGGGAAATTAATAGCAGACTGTATCCTAAATTATCCAATAAATTACCAAGATTAGGGCTCCAGACCTGAGCCAACTGCAAACCTTTTCTGAAGACTCTAGGCACCTTGAATCTAACAGGGTCCTGGGAGGGAGGTTAATGAGGTTCACAGGGAAAGCATCCCTTTGGATCCTAATGCATCAGCCCTTAAGTCTCTTTAAGCTGTGAAAAGGCTAGGGTCCACAACAGGTGAGAAGGAGAGAGGAGGAAAGATATGGTCTGAGGATGCACATGGTGACACATGTTTTCTTCTGCCTCAGAATCACCTACACACTGCAGAGTAAATATTCCGCTCTCCACCAAAGAACTGAGTGGCTTAAGAGCCTTCTCATCATACAAATCTGAAACTTTAGCACAACCCTGTAGGTAGAGCACCTGCACTATACGGTGCCTTCCTGCCAATTCCACGTAAGGCCCCTACACGCTTCTCAAAGACACCACATGCCATTTGGCACAACTGCCTTGCCCTCTGCTCTTGCAAACCCTCTACTTCCAAACTGCAACTTTCATTTCCTTCTAATACTGCAATACTTGTCAAGAAGTGCAAGGGACAATCCTGCTTCAGAAAATATCCAATGGAATTTGAATGTTTTTTTAAAAATAGAGCAAATCATCATCATCATCATCATAAAGCATTCCTATTGTGTGTGCTTTTTGCATTACTTACCCTCCTCTTAATAAATGGTCAGAACTTGGGTTTTTTTTTAAGGCTTCAGACATTTACTTTTTGCTGCTATTGTTGTTGCTATGTGCCGTCAAAGTCATTTCTGACTTATGGCGACCCTAAGGCAACCCTTGGCAAGTTTTGTTCAGAGGGGGGCTTGTCTTTGCCTTCTTCTGAGGGTGAGAGAGTGTGACTTATCTAAAGTTTCCCAGTGGGTTTTCATAGCTGAGCAGGGATTTGAACTATGGTCTCTGGTCTCCAGAGTCCATTGCTCAAACCACTGCACCATGCTTGTGCTCCACTTTTAGATCTGAAGTCCATTAATATCTCTATCTGGATTCCTTAAAGACTTTTTTTTTAAATCCTTGGTTAACACAACAGAAGTTCACTTTTCAATACAAGCTTTTGATCAGTATGACAGTGTGACAAATTTCCATAGCCCACAATTACAGTAGCCCCAAAGGGATAGAGTTTAATTTAACAACCCAAGATGATAAGTGTTATCATGTACACAAGAAGACAAAAAAGTTGGTGTTCAAATACAAAAGACAGTATTTAGTAATACTCCAAGGCTCAGGAATCCAGAGCTTCGATTTGTATTTGGAAAATGTGTGTCATCATGCACATGAGTGTTTGCGTGTGTTTGTATAAGGAGTGCTGAGACTGATAAAAAGAAAAACAAGCCTAACCTGAACTTGATCTTTAAACAATGCCATTGCACATGCTTCACAGAATGAAACAAGAAATTCAGCAAACCCACAAGTGAAAGACATATATGGTGCCACGCTTTTTGTTTAAAGTGCAAATAACTGATGGGGCCAAAAAGGTGTTCTTTTCTGAAGCCAAAGAACATCTGAAACCATTCTTTGAATATTTTTTTCATGCAACCCTGAAAGTCAGGATCTGAACTGAAGTCAAACTTCTCTGGTCAGCCACATTTTAAGTTGGTATCTCCAGGAAGATCACTATCTTTCAGCAGCTGGCATATTAAAAATGCTGTTTAGGGCTTTATTCAAATGAGCCCAGTTCTCGCCGCAACCACAAAAATTAATAAAAATGCAACCATTATCACACGTTTTTGCAATCGTGCGACAGGGCCTGCTGCCGCCATCGTACTCTCTTCCTGACTCCCCCTTAACCCTGCCTCCCTGCCCTATGCCTTTCATTTTAGAGTTCTGGTAATGCAATTTAAGGGGGTTGCAGACTGCCAGAAATAGTGCAAATTGAGTCCACTTTTAGGGTTAGGGTATCATGGGAAATGTATTTTATTGTGGCACCAGAGCTCTTTGACAGAGAAGGCTCAATGTCTCAGAGAGAGAGAAAAAAATTTCCCATGATTCCCTAGCACTAACCCCACCTTAAAAGTGGACTCAATTTGCACTATTTCTGGCAGTCTGCAACCCGTCTGTTTTAAAAAGAAATATATATATATATATATATATATATATATATATATATATATATCAGATTAGGAGAATAATGAAGGGGGGAAGGGAGACAGGAGGAGACTGTGACACCATGTGAATGTCAATCTCACAACTGCCCCAGTGATGTTTGGCTCTTGAGGAATCCTGGGACTGCCGTCAATGAGAAAGGATGCCTTACCCACACTTGGCATGCACAGAAGTTATCACGGTTTAAAAGCCACATGTAGTAATCGCCATAGATTGCTTCAGCATGTGTAAAGATTAGGACAAGGCAGACCTAAGTCCAAATCCCCACCCAGCCATAAAATTCAAGTCACAGGGTTGTTGTAAGGATAAAACTGCAGAAGGATGGAGGGACAGAGAACCACATACTGTACGGTGCTTTGAGCTCTTAGGCTGAAGGTCAGCAAATGAATTTTGAAATAAGAGACAAACCGTACCACCCTATGAAGTGGCCAGAAAGGATGCTTTTGAAGTGATGGTCCCCTATCTCATTCATTGCCCTTGCTAGAGAAGGTAAGAGAAGCTTCAAATAACGGCAAAGAGTCTGCAGAAACCCTGAAGCATCACTTGGATGCAATGAAGGATGAACATGGGCTAACAAACTGATGCTGATCCAGTCACCAAACTGTTTGAGATTTGGGAGACCTCCAGATGGGGTTGCACTTTGTCTGCTTGGGGATGGCCCTGGATCTGGCATTGCTCCTGCATGGAAAGGCAACTCCTGTGCTCAGAGGTCCCTTTATACCGCTTTGGCTGATGCCAAAGAAAGGATCCTGAAGAAGTCAGATCTGGTCACATTAGCATAGGGCCTGAACAGAGACTGCCAGAAATAATCCATCTTGAGGCCACTTTAACTGTCCTGGCTCAGTACTAGGGAAGAATGGGAATTGTAGTTTTTTTTCTGAGGCATTGAGCCTTTTCTGTCAGATAGCTCTGGTGCCACAATAAAATACACTTCCCATGATTCTCTAGCACTGAGCCAGGGCAGTTAAAGTGGTCTCAAGATGGATTATTTCTGACAGTCTGTTCAGGTAGTTAGTTACTGAGCTATTCTGTTATATTACTTAAATGCAGTCTGTGTTTGAGTGCCCTTGAAGACTGTTCTGAAACTATAGCTGGTACAAAACGCAGCAGCCAAACTGCTCTCTGTCATGGCTTTTATAGAACAAAAGTGGGCAAGGTGTGTGGCCCATCAGATGCTGTTGGGAGTCCAAGTCCCAGAAGTATCAGTCACCATAGTTGATAGGAATGCTGGACACCTGACCAGAGTAGAGTTGTTGTCGAGAAACCCTCTCCATTTTCTACTTGCCCAGCCAAGCCCAAAAGCAAGAGAGTGGTACTATTACTTCTCATTCTAGACTCCAGACTCTTATTGACGCAGCCTAGGATCACATTGGCTTTCTTAGCTGCTGCATCACACTGCTGGCTCATGTTCGTTCAGCCCATGGTCTACCTACCAGGACTCTTAAATCCCTTTCACACGTACTGTTGTCAAGCTCGGTGTCCCGCACCCTAAATCTCCAAGACATTCATATATTTTTTCCCCTTTCTATCTTGCATTACTCCCTGTTGAAATTCATTTTGTTAGTTGGCTTTTGTCAAAATGCTTCTGTAAGCATTTTAAAGGTACGCACTACATTTAATATTTGACAGGCTTCTTATGGTGGGATTCCCTTAAACAAAGGCTATGACTATGCACCACTTTTTAAGTGCCCCAGTTTCAGCCCAGTTTGAATCTCCAAATATGACTATGAAAAGGGGGGGGGGGGGAGGGAGGGGGTGCACAATAGTGTAGTTCTGCAGCCCATGTAAATAAAGCCTGTGTGGTTAGCCCCATTACCAGTGTAAAAGCAGGAGGCTGTGTTTGGGGAACAACTTCAGGCCCCTGCACCAAAGAGATGTCAGGGAGCCCAAGCGGCCAAATGTTCGGGTAATCCTGCAAAATGGGGCTGCCTTGAGTTGTAGGAGAAACATACATTAGCATTTTTCATTACAGCATACGTTTGCATTCTTCCACCATCCGCATTCAAAAGCGTGTAGAGGAGCAGATAGCAGCATTAGAAGAAAAAGGAAAGATTTTGCTGAAAACCCAGGTGAGCGGAATGAAAGGCTGAAGGTAAGAGATTGCAAAGCGCTGACTCCAAAGGGGAAGAGAGACACACAACCACCCGAAAGGCTCCCGTTGCAAAAGAGGGATGCTATTATCTATGCCTGTGGAGTCCTGCAAGCCCTTGGAAGAGCCATCCTCCCTCAGCATTAACCCTGGTTGCAACAAGGCAGTTTCCGGGAGATTACCAGCCTCTTTAGTGCAATGCATACACAGCAGCAGCAGCAGCAGTAGCAAACCAGCCAGACACACACCCAAACTGGCAGAAACCTGTTCTGCCCGGATCAGCTTCTAGCAGCGGCAGCGGCGGCGGCACGCGCTGGAACCCGGGGAAAAGAAAAAAAAGAAGGGGGCGCGCGCGAGAGAGACACACCAACACGCACGCGCGCCGATTCAGGGGCGCGCCTGAGCTGGAGCCTTTGGCCGCTAGGGGGCGCTCGGCGGGAGCCCCGCTGCTGCAAGACCGCCAGGACCAGGCTCTCTCTCTCTTTCTCAATCAATCAATGTAGAGAGATCTTGCAGCACCTTTGAGACTTTTAAGTGAAAGAAAGAAGTTGGCAGCAGGAGTTTTTGCAGATGCATTTGGTTTGCATCTACCTACCTACCTATCTACACACACACATATACTATATATATATACTATATATATATATACACACACACACAGTATTTGGTCTACATTATATATATATAAAATGTAGACCAGATACTGTATGTATATAGTATATGTGTGTGTGTAGATAGGTAGGTAGGTAGACCACATGCATCTGAGGAAGTAGACCTAAGTCTAGAAGAGTTCGTGCTGCCAACTTCTTTCAGTTAGTCTCAAAAGGTGCTACAAGATCTATCTATCATATTATAAATTTTATATATATATATATATATATATATGTTTTCTTGGGTATATATATGGATGTAGACCACATGCATCTGAGGAAGTAGACCAAAGTCTAGAAGAGTTCATGCTGCCAACTTCTTTCAGTTAGTCTCAAAGATGCTACAAGATCTTTCTGTCTATCTACCTGTTATTTTATTATATATATATGGGTTTTCTTGGCAATGTGTGTGTGTGTGTGTTTTCTTGGCTAGTTTATTCAGAGGGGGGTTGGCATTGCTATCCTCTGAGGCTGAGAGAGTGTGATTTGCACAAGGTCACCCAGTGGGTTTCCGTGTCTGAGCTGGGATTCGAACTCCGGTCTCCCAGAGGCACAATAGTGCAAGGTCCAAACGACTCCATCACACTGGCTCTCTGGGCCAGGATGGGACCTTTACTGAAGGCTGGCTGGGAGGAAGGTGTGGAAAGGGCTCCCCTGCATCCCTGAAATGGGAGAGGTCTTTCCTGCACCCAGATGTCCTTGCAGCAAAGAAGGGCCAGACAGAGCAAAATGGAGGACGCTTGAGGAAAAATGGGAGGACAGGACCCAATAAAAGGGGCAAGGACTCCTAGAAATGTAAATTTATGCTTCTTAGCCATGCTCAAAATGGAGGACCTTTTGGAATTCCTCCAGAACAGAAAAGGCTGAAATCGAGGACGTGTCCTGGAAAAAGGAGGACACCTGGCCACCCTGGGCAGAAGACTGAAATGGAGGACCTCTGGCCACTGATTCTTCCTGGACAGGAGGCTGAAATGGAGGACCTGTCCTGGAAAAGGAGGATACCTGGCCACTGATTCCTCCTGGGCAGAAGGCTGAAATGGAGGACCTGTCCTGGAAAAGGAGGATGCCTGGCCACCCTGATTGATTCCTCCTGGACAGAAAGCTGAAATGAGGACCTCTGGCCACTGATTCCTCCTGGACAGAAGGCTGAAATGGGGGACCTGTCTTGGAAAAGGAGGACGCCTGGCCACCCTGATTCCTCCTGGGCAGAAGGCTGAAATGGAGGACCTGTCCTGGAGAAGGAGGAAAAGTCTGGCCACCCTGATTGATTCCTCCTGGACAGAAAGCTGAAATGGAGGACCTCTGGCCACTGATTCCTCCTGGACAGAAGGCTGAAATGGGGGACCTGTCTTGGAAAAGGAGGACGCCTGGCCACCCTGATTCCTCCTGGGCAGAAGGCTGAAATGGAGGACCTGTCCTGGAGAAGGAGGAAAAGTCTGGCCACCCTGATTGATTCCTCCTGGACAGAAAGCTGAAATGGAGGACCTCTGGCCACTGATTCCTCCTGGACAGAAGGCTGAAATGGGGGACCTGTCTTGGAAAAGGAGGACGCCTGGCCACCCTGATTCCTCCTGGGCAGAAGGCTGAAATGGAGGACCTGTCCTGGAGAAGGAGGAAAAGTCTGGCCACCCTGATTGATTCCTCCTGGACAGAAAGCTGAAATGGAGGACCTCTGGCCACTGATTCCTCCTGGACAGAAGGCTGAAATGGGGGACCTGTCTTGGAAAAGGAGGACGCCTGGCCACCCTGATTCCTCCTGGGCAGAAGGCTGAAATGGAGGACCTGTCCTGGAGAAGGAGGAAAAGTCTGGCCACCCTGCACTTGGTATTCCTTGGCGGCCTCCCTTCCAAGGACTAACCAGGGCTGGCCCTGCCTAGCTTGCAATATTTACATGCTCCTGCCTGATTTCATCCCTGGGGGGGGGGGGTCCTTTATCCCATTCCTGCCTCCCATTTAGGAGTGTAAGATGGTGGCCAGGAGGCTCTGCAGCAGATGCTTTCTTGGATGCATCGAGGGAAGGAGGAAGGAGGAAGGCTCTCAAGGCTGGAGGTCATTTAAGGTGAACGAACGCCTGGGAGGAAGCCTCCCTCCCAGAAGCCGCCTGGCTGCATCCACACTGCAGCAATAATCTGGTTTGACGCCGCTTTAACAGCCATGGCTCCATCCCATGGAGTTCGAGGGAATGTAGTTGTGTTCTGGTCCTCCTTTTCCAGGACAGGTCCTCCATTTCAGCCTTCTGTCCACATTTGTTGGAGTTAGAGGCACGGGATGCCCCTGAAAGTAGGAAAACCACAAATAAGAGGGCCACTTCTTTCTTCTTTTATCTGTATACACAAAGCCTACGAATATATACACACAGAGAGGCACCTTCTGTTGGAATATGCTTTCCGGATGAGGAAGGAAATCTGCTGGCACCGCGGGAAGGCTTTCATTCATTCAGAGTGCAACTGTTTGCCCATTGCAGCCTCATGGAAAGGGATTGCTGGGAGTACATTAATCACGGGAAAAGACAATGATGCTAGTAGGAAAGGTAGAGGGAAGTAGGAAGAGAGGAAGGCCACAGGCCAGATGGCTAGGTTCAGTCTGGGAGGCCACGGGCCTGAATTTGCAGGACCTGAGCAGAGCAGCTGAGGTCAGGCAAACTGAGGGTCGCCATGAGTTGAGGACAGTTAGCAACAATTTTGTTGGTTGTTGTTATTAACTGCCCTTGAATCGATCTCGATCCATGGCGACCCTATGGATGAGACGTCTCCAAGACCCTCTGTCCTCCACTGCTCCGATTAATTCCTGCAACCCCTTAGAACCCAAAGTGACCTCCTTCATAAAGTCCATCCACCTGGCATGTGGCCTTCCTCTCTTCCTACTTCCCTCCACCTTTCCCAGCATTATTGTCTTTTCTAGTGAGTAAAGACTTCTCATGATGTGTCCGAAGTATGACAGCCTCAGTTTAGCCATCTTCGCTTCCAGGGACCTTTCTGGCTTGATCTGCTCTAGGACCTATTTGTTTGTCCTTTTGGCTGTCCATGGGATCCTCAGCACTCTTCTCCAGCACCACATTATCTCAAATGAATTTATTTTTCCCTATCTTCTTTCTTAACTGTCCAGCTCTCACATCCACACATGGTACTAACGTCCTTTAAAACAAAATGGCTGTATGTTCAGGAAATAATTCTATGCAACCGGGGGTGAAAAAAGTGGGATGAATCCAGAGCGGCCGGACGTCCTCCTTTTCCAAAACCTGTGCTCCATTTCCACCTTTTCTGTCCAGGAGGAATTCCAAAATGTCCTCCATTGTGAACATGACTAAGAAGCATGAACTGACATTTATGAGTGCTTTTAGCTTGTATTTGGTCGTATCTTTCCTTTTTCTTGCACGCCCTACAACCGATGGTGCCTTGTCCTCCTTTGGGGTTAAGGCATCTGGCCACTCAGTTTATGTAGAGGAAATAATGCTATGCAAAAAGCAGGGACTCAGTGGGATTAATTCAGGACTTTGTCATTTCCTACCCCCATCCATCCCCTCCTGGCTTTGCCCAGGACTGACCAGATAGATGCCCTCACCGCCAAGGAGGACAAGGCGCCGCAAAATGGAGGACAGGCTCAAGAAAAATGGACGGAGATGGCCAAAGAAGCACTAAAAACACCCATAATAAATATATACCCGCGCTTCTTAGTCCTACTCAAAATGGAGGACGCTTTGGAATCCCTCCTGGACAGAAGGCTGGAATGGAGGACGCGTCCGGAGAAAAAGAGGACGCATCCAGTCACAGATTCCTCATGGGCAGAAAGGTGGAACGGAGGACGCGTCACTCTGGCTCCTCCTGGGCAGAAGGCTGGAGTGGAGGACGAGCGTCCGGGGAAAGGAGGACGCCTGGGGCCGTGCTTGCGCTCCCTTCCCTCCGCCGGCGGCGCGCCTTCCTTCCTTCCTCTCTGAGCCTGTGCCTGGGCTGCAGTTCCGGCGTCGGCCGCGGCGCGCACCTGGCGCTGCTGAGCTCCGGCGCGCTCCGGGTGGGTCTGCCGGCAGAGACCGGCTCGAGCCGGTATAAAAACCGCTGCCAGAGGAGGTTAAGCAGGACAGGCGGCGGCGGCGGCAGTTGGGGACTGAGGAGGAGGAGGAGGGGGGGGCGGCAGAGAGAGTGTCGCCCTCGCCCTGAAGAATCGCCCTCTGGAAACGAAGAGGAGCCTGTGCCGGGAGGGCATGGGGCAGCCGTCCTGACCGGGGCAGCCGGAGGAGCCCAGCCTCGGATGAGGGACCCCCCTCTCCCTTCGCTCCAACCCCGGGTTCAAGAGGAGGAGGAGAAGGAGGAGGAGGAGGGGTGGTCTGGGCTGCCTGCCTGCCTGCCTGCCCTCCACCTGAGCAGCAGGATGCCCCTGAGCCGGTCCTAGGGCAAGGCTTCTGGGCGGCTGGAAGGAAGGAAGGAAGGAAAGCCCTTTCCCCTCGGACGCCCCTTCCTCCTCCTCCTCCTCCTCCTCCAAGAGCCCCAGCAGCCTCCACTGACTGGTAAGTAAGTAAGTAAGTAAGTGACTTTCCTTCTGGACCCTCAAGTTGGGTTGCCTTGGGATGCCACACTAGAGGTGTGTAGGTATGGATATATGTATGTGCATGCATATGTGTATATACTCTCTGTGTGTGTGTGTGTGTGTGTGTATATATATATATATATATATATATATACACACACACACACACACATCCTTCTCACTATTTTTTTTTTAAAGGGGGGTTAGGTCTTGTTAAAATGAAAAACAAATATATATGTAGGTATGTCTTATTTAAACAATATCTAACCCCATTTAAAAAAAAGGGGGGAGGTTAGGTGCTGCTTAAATGAAAAACTAACACTATATACACACACAAGCACATACAAACACACACACATATAATACACAAACACACACATAATACACAAACACACACACACAATACACACATCATTCTCACTTTTTCTTTTTAAAAAATAAAGGGGATCAGGTGCTGTTTAAATGAAATATGTATATATATGAATGTGTTTTTCATTTAAACAATACCTACCCCCTTTTTTTAAAATAAAAAAAGGAAAGAAAGGGGAAGGTTAGGTGCTGTTTAAATGAAAAACTAATACATACAAACTTGTTTTTCATTTAAATAGCACCTCAACTCCCCCCCCCCCCCTTTAAAAAGAAAAGAAAGAGAGCAAGAAGAGAGAGGAGGATGCAGCCAGTGTGAAGCATCTGTGCCTTGGAGGTGCACAAAGTGATGGAGGGCTTATGCGACCGCTCTCTCTCCTCACTGCCTCACAGGGCATGCATGCATGCTGAGCCTTGAGGGGCTCCCAGTTTTTAACCACCTTCTATAATAATAATAATAAATTTTTATTTATAACCCGCCCCTCTGCGCGGCAATCGGGGCGGGGTACAGCAATATTAAAATAGAACAAAGTTAAAAACATTCCATCATCCCATAGTCCCACCCTCCCATCCCCTTAAAACAGAATTAAACAAATGACCAATTAAAATACAATATTAAAAACATAATGACAATAATTTACAAGTCAGGGACCCATCCCTAGGCTGAGAGTTATTCCGGGAAGGCCTGCCGGAAGAGATCCGTCTTTACTGCTTTCTTAAAAGCAGCAAGAGTGGTAATTAGACGGATCTCATCCGGCAGGCCATTCCATAATCTGGGAGCGGTCGCAGAAAAGGCTCTCTGGGAGGTCTGAGACAGCCTAGTTTTTAGTGGCTGTAGCAGATTCCTCCCAGAGGACCGAAGGGCGCGGGGGGGTTCATATGGGGAAAGGCGGTCCCTAAGATAGGATGGACCCAAGCCATGTAGGGCTTTAAAGGTCAAAACCAACACCTTGTACTGCGCCCGGAAACTAATTGGCAGCCAGTGGAGGGATTTCAGCACAGGTGTTATGTGCTCCCTCCTTGATGTTCCTGTAATTAACCTGGCTGCCATATTCTGTACCAGTTGAAGTTTCCGGGTTAGGCACAAGGGTAGCCCCATGTAGAGTGCATTGCAGTAATCTAGTCGCGAGGTTACCAGGGCATGTACCACAGTTTCCAGATCCCTCATGTCCAGATAAGGGCGCAGTTGGCGTATCAGCCGAAGCTGATAACAGGCACTCCTGACCACCGCATTCACCTGACTAGTCATGTGAAGCGATGAATCTAGAAGTACCCCCAGACTGCGAACACAGTCCTTAGAGGAGAGTGTGACTCCATCCAGGACTGGAGACTGTATTCCCAGATCTGGTTTCGGGCCTGTGACTGCAAGTACCTCCGTTTTGTCTGGATTCAACTTCAATCTGTTTTTCCTCATCCAACCCATTACCGCTCTGAGACAGTCATTAAGAGGAGAGGCGCCATCTGAAGTCTGAGACGATGATCTGGTCATGGAGAGATATATCTGGGTGTCATCAGCGTACTGAAGACACCGAGCTCCATGCCTCCGAATAATCTCCCCCAGCGGCTTCATATAAATATTAAACAACATCGGGGACAGGATGGCGCCCTGAGGGATGCCACAATTAAGCTCGATTTTGGATGAGCAACTATCCCCGAGCCTCACCCTCTGGGATCTGCCCGAGAGGAAGGAGCGGAACCACTGCAGAGCAGTGCCTCCGATTCCCAACTCTCTCAGGCGATCTAAGAGGATGGCATGATCTATAGTATCAAAGGCCGCTGAGAGATCCAAGAGCACCAACAGGGTCACACTACCCCTGTCGATACTCAGGCGGAGGTCATCGGTCAGAGCAACCATGGCAGTCTCCACTCCATATCCTGTCCTGAAGCCAGTTTGAAATGGGTCGAGATAATCGGTTTCATCCAAGAGTGCTTGGAGTTGGGAAGCAACCGCCCTCTCGATCACCTTGCTCAAAAAAGGGAGCAAGGAGACTGGTCTATAGTTGTTTCTATCCAGGGGATCCAGGGAAGGCTTTTTCAGGAGTGGCCTAACCGCCGCCTCCTTTAAACAAGATGGTACCTTGCCTTCCCTGAATGACGCGTTGATTGTGTCCCGAAGGAACACCTTCAACGCGTCCCCCCCCTGGACGACCAGCCAGGATGGACAAGGATCGAGGGGGCAAGTCGTCTTTCTCACACTTCCAAGCAGCTTGTCCACGTCATCGGTACTCACAGATTGTAATTGATCCAGTAAATTGCCATCAACGGAGTTCCTGGGTGCCTCATCTACAGATTCTGCTAAAACAATGGCGTCTAAGTCGGCTCTTATCCGAGAGATTTTATCTGCAAAGTGAATATTAAAAGCCTCACAGCAGGCTGTAGTTGGGTTAAGTAGGGGGTTTGGCGTAGGAGGAACCTTTGTCAACTCCCCCACCACCCTAAACAGCTCTGCCGGGCGGGACTCTGCAGACGCAATGCGTGCAGAACAGAAAGATTTCCGCGCTGCACGCAAAGCCTCCCTATAGGAATCAAGATGCTTCCTAAGGCGAGTTCTGTCGGATAAGAGACGAGTCTTTCGCCATTCGCACTCCAGTCGTTGTCCAGCTCGCTTCATCCTCCTAAGCTCCTCGGTATACCAGGGCTTACGATTCGAAGCGGGCTGGAAAGGACGCTTGGGAGCGATTGTGTCAATAGCCTTGGTGAGATCGGTGTTCCAAGTGTCCACCAAGGCTTCGACAGAATCACCGGCGTTACCAACCATTAAACCCTCTAAGGCTTTCTGGAAACCAATTGGCTCCATTAGCCTTCGAGGGCGGACCGTTCTAATAGGTCCGCCACCCCCGGGAGGGTGGATAGTAGCCTTTAGTTCTGCCCTGATCAGAAAATGATCCGTCCATGACAGTGCGGAGGTGTTTTTGACCTCCGCCCACGGATATTCCTGCTCCGTACTAAAGACCGCATCGAGGGTATGACCAGCACAATGCGTGGGCCCGTTGACCAACTGGGATAGGCCCATGTTAGTCATGGTATCCATGAACTCCCGAGCCGCGCCAGTTAGATCTTGTAAACTGGTTTCGAGTGGAATGTTGAAATCGCCCAGAACCAAGAGTCTGGGTGATTCCAGCAGTAACTCAGAAACCAGGGCAGTCAGCTCGGATAGGGAGTCTGTTAAGCAACGGGGTGGCCGGTATACCAACAGAATCCCCAAACTATCCCTGGTCTTCAGGCTAAGGTACATACACTCGATGTGCGTCGTTTTCCGGATAGGCTTTCTGATCACGGTTAAGGTGTTCCTATAAACCAAGGCTATACCACCCCCCCGCCCACTCTCCCTCACCTGCTCACTAACTGAGTACCCAGCTGGGAGAGCCTGCGCCCAAGTCGCGGAGCTGGCATCCCCCAGCCAGGTCTCAGTGAAGCATGCCAGGTCGGCTGCCCCATCCACCAGGAGATCGTGGATGATGTGTGTTTTGTTTTTGACCGACCTGGCATTGCAAAGGAGCAGGTTGAGGGTCAGTGGAATGGTTGGAGCGCTCTCCAAGTTATCCTGGGAAACAGAGCCAACTGAAGAAGGGATAGATATCAAACATCGATCCCTCCTTCTTTTGTAACATCTGTTGGCTCTGTTACCGCTATACCTTCCCCTCCCCCACACCACCTGAATGTCCGCTCCCAGATCATGGTCAGCTCCAACATACAAAGGGGGAGACGGATACCCAGCTGACTCCAGTCTCTAATTTAGGCAGCAGCTGCATAAATGGCAAAAAGAATGTAGGAGGGAGATGGTTCCTCAAGGCCATCCAACTTGCCATAGGGGAGGAGGGGGGGGGGTAACAGGCTCAATGGGGTTTTTGAGGTCCAGGTGGTTCCGCCCTCCTCCTCCTCCTCGCTGGCAAGGCAAGCGTTGGGGCCAAGGACAGCCCAGAGTCCCTCTGCTGCTGTCGCTGGGAGGGAGATAGGGCTCAATGGAGCCTTAAAGCCTTAAAGCCCAGATGGTTCCGCCCTCCTCCTCCTCCTCGCTGGCAAGGCAAGCGTTGGGGCCAAGGACAGCCCAGAGTCCCTCTGCTGCTGTCGCTGGGAGGGAGATAGGGCTCAATGGAGCCTTAAAGCCCAGGTGGTTCTGCCCTCCTCCTCCTCCTCGCTGGCAAGGCAAGCGTTGGGGCCAAGGACAGCCCAGAGTCCCTCTGCTGCTGTCGCTGGGAGGGAGATAGGGCTCAATGGAGCCTTAAAGCCCAGGTGGTTCTGCCCTCCTCCTCCTCCTCGCTGGCAAGGCAAGCGTTGGGGCCAAGGACAGCCCAGAGTCCCTCTGCTGCTGTCGCTGGGAGGGAGATAGGGCTCAATGGAGCCTTAAAGCCTTAAAGCCCAGATGGTTCCGCCCTCCTCCTCCTCCTCGCTGGCAAGGCAAGCATTGGGGCCAAGGACAGCACAGAGTCCCTCTGCTGCTGTCACTGGGAGGGAGATAGGGCTCAATGGAGCCTTAAAGCCCAGGTGGTTCTTTTTTTAATGCATTTTGACCCTCTTTTAATTGTTAATCAAACCAACTTGGCTTGTGGTTGTTTGCGCAGCGCTACGGACTTGCATCTCTCTGCATTCCAGCAAGGTATCAAGGCGCTTTAAACCGGATTCAGGCGAACTGCATGGCAGGCGCAACGTGGCCACCAGAAGTCTCTCCTCCGCTCCCTGGAGCTCTGCAAAGTCTGCAAGGCATCCTACCTCTCTATTCCACAAAGCACTTTCTACTTACGTTGTGGCTTTAAGTCTCCTCACCCAGGTTGCAAGTTAGTCTTCCTGGGCAGGAGGGGACAAGTGTTTTTGTTGAGGGGGAATGCCTTGTACTGAAGAACCCACAGTGTGGGACTCCTCCTAATATTTTGCAGTTGCAGATCAAACTGGTTTAAGGAGAGTCTGTCCTACAGAGCTGTGGGAAGCGAGACCATTTATTCAAGACCAGATCAGCCCTGCTGCAGATGCATCAAGAGCATACTGGCTTTATCTGCTGCATGGCCAAAGGACAGTACAAAAGTCTCATGGCAGATACAGCTTATGAATGCTTTTTCCTTCTGCCCATTGTGAGGGAAAAACACACCCTCATTTGTAAATCTCTTTTTGGGTAAGTGGGAGGCTTTGAAACAGGATGGTTTTAACCAGTTTGTTTCAAGGTTGCAATGGGAAGCCTTAGTCTTTCTTACAGAGCACTTGAAAAACTAGGTTCCTGGCTGGATTCCTCCAAGCATGAGATGATTGTCCAGTTCTGTGATTTCATAAGCACCTGCAGACTGCAGGCTTTAATAACTGTTGTTTCTAGCTAAAGCATTGTACTCAAGCAATCTGTGGCCCCTTTTTACTTACAATGTTTATTATTCCTTTTTTAAAATTTAAAGATCTCTAAGAAAGCATTACATTGCCTCTGGTCTGCAGTACAGATAGGTTTCTTGGGTAAAGGCAGTCATTCTCTAGTGTGCCGCTTGTACACCAAGTTCAAAGAGATTGCTTCCACTCTACATCCCTGAACTCTATGTCTCAGTAAACTTGAAAGGAATCCTATTCTGTCATGTAGGAATCAATTTCAAACAGCAATATACATCCATGAATAGAAATACTAGAAGAGAGATATATATTAAGGCAGTTGCTGATCACCATCACATCTTTTAATGCATACAGTTGAAACTGTTCAGAACAAACTCCAAATATTATTTTGCCTAAATCTTTTGTTACTACTCCCCTAGAAGATTCTTAAATCCAACTTCATAAATCAGGCCCTTTTAAGTCCACTGATTTCTATAGGCATATTAATGCTTTGGACACATGTACATCTGGATACTGTCCATGACCTAACACTGAAGTGCTCCTTATGAGTAGTATGAACAATACTGTATGTTATACATACATAATTATATATCATATGCCATTTTCAAAGACAAAGTTGTGTTGTCCTGTTTCAGTATGAAAGATTCTTCCTTTTTTATTACATGTGGTTAAAATTAAATCACTTTTGATTAGTACAGTACAGTTGCCCCTCCGTTCTCATGGACTTGAAGTCCACAGTTTTGCATATTCACAGAGGGGTGACCTCTGTTAAAATCAATGGGGGGGGGTGCCCCATTCAAGCCTGTGGGGCTTGAATATTTGCAAATCTCCGTTTTTGCGGGGGGGGGGGGGGGGGTCTGTCCCGGAACGGATTATCAAAATGTGGCACTTAGTAATGACAACATGAGGTTGTTTCTTCCTAAATGTATGTATAGATGTTTCTAAACCATTCAAAAGACTAAAACTTAGGGCAAAATATGATTTATTAAGTTATGATTTTTCTTCTGTTTAATGAAATGGGCTAACAACAATGCTTGCTGGAGTTATGTACAGTGCTTGAGGGTCCCTGTTCTTAAGAAACTACATACAGAAAAGGTAAATGTAAAAATCCAGGAAAGGAGGGGGGGAATTCCAAGCCAGTGAACTACTTCCATTCACCTTTTTCACAACCCAGGGAGCACTGACTACATCTGAAAAGTAATAGTGTACATTAATGAAAACATATTGTGCTGATGCAATCATGCATGATTTACTGCTATGGAAGATAACTGACCACATATACTACACCGAGAGCAGGAAGACTGCTTAAGAGATCATATTTGTCCACAGTACTTCTTTAATGAAGAATATAATTTAATTAGTGTTTATTATTAATCATCCTCTTATCCCAGTGCAGCAAAATCCCTAACACTACAAATTGACTGCAAGATTGCTGGACATTTGCAGTGCACTATAATGATAACTCTGGGGTGTAAATCAGTTGTCAGATGCTTGACCAGATACTTCATCAGAAAAAAATATATCAGCAGGGATAGTTGTAAGAACAGCAGAACTTTTCCTTTATACCTAAACTTCTTTGACTGGGAAGTACCCCGAGTCTTCCATTGCCTGGTATCCATTTTTTTACTAATAGTGGTATTGTAAAAAAAAAAAAAATGTTTGCTTAAAGCACCAAGTTGTTGCAGGACATTAGAAAGATAAGTCTATTTAGAGCAGTTTATATGTTACCAAGAACCAGTGGGAAGACAATGACAGAGGTAGGGGAAAAACATGAACTTAGTATAGGAATAGCACAAAGTCCCCCCACACCCTATGTGTGCTTAATATTTATAAGCTAGAGTGAACTAAGTAGTTCAGTCAAAGTCCCTGTCACTTGAATAGTGACAGCCACTACAAGCACTCAGGCTGTTCTATTTATTTTAAATCAGAAATATTAAAAATCATCCTATGGATAGTTTAGATAATTTTCCATCTATACAGAAGGCATGTAGAACTTATAATACTGACAGGTCTGTAATGCAACAGAACCCTAGCCTGAAAGGACAGGCTAGTTTCTTTAAGGGATGTTAACTAGTTGCAAATGCAACCCAAAACTGCAAGTTTAGGACCATCTTGTCACTGTGTTGGTGCAATTTCACAGAGCCTTTGCACTCGTCATGGGTTTCTCACAAAGTTGTCTCTCTTACACTGTATTTAAGTCAGATGACTGTTACTTAACTGCTTGTTCTTAAATGGAAACAGCTGGTCCTTATGAGTAAATACATTTTCTGGTTCCTAATAAAACTAGTCCAATCTGATCATAAAAGGACAAACTTCTGTTGAAATATGATGTATGCCATCTTGAAGCAGCTATCAGATAACTGTTGCTTCCAGCTTTCTAAGTGCCATGAAAGGGCAGTCACTTTTGTAACCAAGGTTGTGTTCCAAAACATCTTTGCTAGGGAAGTAGGGACCATTTAGCTCATCAGACTTACTTCCAAGAATACATGTTTAGGATACAGGCTTATTTATGGCATAGTTTTAGAAAATGTCCTGAAGTCCTGATCTCCTCTTGTATTGCAGAGCAAAAATGACTGTCAAAGCTGCAAGAATGTCATGCATTGCTCCAAATGTTTATACTAAAGTGCCTGATGGAGGATGGGGCTGGGTTGTGGCTTTTGCTTTCTTCTTTGTGGAGGCCCTGACATATGGAATCATCAAGTCTTTTGGAGTCTTCTTTACTGACTTAGTGCAAAGTTTTGATGAAACCAACAGCAGGATATCATGGATAATCTCAATATGTGTATTTGTACTAACATTTACAGGTGAGTATACCATAGATGTTAAACAGTTGACCTCTTAACAACTGAATTCTATAGGAATCTGAGCATGCCTAAATCCACTAATTTCAGTGGACTTGCATGTGCCTTATTCTTGGCTGTTAGTTATGTCTGTGCATCTTACATAAATACCAAAAACGAGGAGCAATACCTACAGGTGGATCCACCTGAGCTGGTTTCACTGACTTGCCTCATTCTAAGGCTGACCCTGCAATTTAAGGGAGAACTAGGCTTTGCAAAGTCACAAGGATACTGTCCTTTAATAACTTCTGCTGCTGTCTTACATAAATGAAGAAGATGCTCAGTACATGGGTTTACAACTACAGTGAAAGGGAAAAGAAAAATCTTAGGAAAGGGCAAGTGAAATAGCAGGGCAGGGATTTTGCAGTGACCTCCAACAAGCTCTTCTTTGATGAATGGAAGGTGCAGAAAGTGAAGTTGCTGATTTCAGTGTATCTGGAACAGGAGAAACTCTTCCCAGCCCCCTTTAGCATTTATCTCAAGTGAGACAACTCAATCAAACCAGCTCTTCTTTAAGGAAAGATAACTCTGGAAGAAGAGTCCAGAACAATGAGGGCTTGTTTCCATTTCACAGTTGTTCCCATACTTAAATAAATCACATTAGTTAGGCTTCTTGAAGAAAAGTCCACTCCTGAAGTGTGTGTGTGTGTGTATAGTAGCTGCAGCTCTATATGATGGCTTATGTAAGTTTACTGACATAGGAGAAATTAATCACTTGAATCCTATCTGCTAGGGTTTAATGCTAAGAAATTAAGCAAATTGGGAATACTGTTCTGAATTACTATACCACTGGCTGGCCTACATGATGCTAGATTGATGTGCTTTTTAGTACAGGGGGTTTTGGGGAGGGATGGGAATACATTTTTGAAGCCTTCCCAACCTGGATTGTCTTTAACTTTATATCCCACTTCTTTCCTTCACAGCTGAGATTCAAGGGGGCTAAAAGAAGGGGAAAGTTAGTTACAGCAATCCATGTTTTGTTTTTTCTTAGCATAATAGGCAAGTGTATCATTATGTAACAAAAAGCCAACACAGTTCCTCCTAGCAGCATACCCTGGCAACTACTATTGCAATTTTAAAAGAGGTATAGTAACTAAAATTGACCCATTTCCCTCTTTTGTAGCTCCTCTTTCTACAGTACTAGCCAATCGTTTTGGTCACCGTTTAGTGGTGATGATCGGAGGTTTGCTGATCAGCACTGGAATGGTTGGAGGCTCCTTTGCACGCACTGTTACTGAAATGTACATCTCCATTGGCATAATTTCGGGTGAGTTACAGGTTCTAGTTTTTTGTGAAGCTGCCATCTATCCTAATTTTTCAAGATAAATGTTTATATTCAGATTTGGAAGCAGGCCAGGAATCTAGTGGCCCAAGGTAGCTTGGTGAACTTTGTGGGCTATCTGTGCTAAATGACTTTGGTTGTTGTTAACATGATACACTTACAATTTTTATAACTAGCTGGCAGAGCAATTACCAAGATCTTATCACTAAGAAATCTGTCATAATGCATTCCAGTGAATGGAACAATTACACAAATTGTTGATAGAAATTGGCAAAATGTGGCATTATCCTAGGATCAATGTCTTTGTGGGTAGGTACTCTGTCCATAGTGAGTGACTGAAAAAATACAAACAGGGAGAGCAAACTACAAAAATTTAGTCCAGTATCAACATTTCCTTGATTACTAATGGCATTTGTTTGTTTTTTATTCACAGGACTAGGATACTGCCTTACCTTTCTCCCAACTGTCACTATTCTGTCACAGTACTTTGACAAAAAACGCTCATTAGTCACAGCAGTGGCTTCCACAGGAGAATGCTTTGCTGTCTTCTCTTTTGCACCAGGTACTGAAGCCGATGTCTTGGTTTTTCCTCTGGCATGTGGTTGCCTGGACCAGAGGTGGGGAACCTTGTTCAGCCTGAGGGCAGAATTAACTCTGGATAAGCATCATGACAGAGGCTGTAAGCTACCAGTGTGGGACAGCTCACTACTGACATGTAACTCATGTCAGACATATACAACATGATTGTACAATTACCCCCAATACACACACTTTCTTGCCTGAAAATGCTCCCTTCCCAGCAGCTAGGCTGAGTATTCAAAGAGGATGGTTTTTAAAGGGGAAGGGGTGGAGAGTTGGAGAGGCTAACCCTCCTATCCTCAGCATCAACCTCACCTGTGTCCTGCAATTAGGCTTTTTAAAATCCTGTATTAACACCAACAGAGTTTTTTGAAAAGTCTAATTGCAGCACTGGTGAATAATTCTGTCAAGCAGGGCTCGCAGCACTGGAAACATGAGCAATTCCGTCTTCTGAAATCATATCCCACAACCTTCCTACCACATGCTGCAACTAAAGAGATAAAGAGATTTTACTCACTCAGGAAAGGGGGCAGGGCAGGGCAGCTGGTGAATGAGAGGAGCAGCCCCCCCCCACCAGACTTGTAGACCAGAAATTCCCTATCCATTGACTGGATTTTACATTTAATTTAGTTCTTGTGGCTTCACAGTACAACTTTATAAAAGGTCATCTCAAAATTTGCTCCCCTACAAATGTTTGAATAAAAACTTATTAATATCATCTGTGATGTAGACACAGCTGCGGTTTCTGTCTACCTCTCAATTGGACTGACTTCTCAAACAAAGCCCAAGATTAGAATGGTTCTGTGAGTCACTTGATCTTTTTAAAACATTCACCTAGAGTCCAAATCAATTTTGGCTTTGCAGTATGTAAGAGAAAAGCATGGTAAGATGATCTCAAGTCAAGTCTACCAAACTGCAGCCTAACAGTCTTCCTGACCATACTCTTAAAAGCCCATGTAGCTTTGCAAAACATTACAAAACAGATCTTTTATTGAACCGAAATCTTTGTCCTTAATCCAGAAACTTGTTGCCTCAACAAAAGCACATATTTCTGTACATAATTAGATGTAGAGAGCAATCTTCTGCTGCCTCCACTAAAAAGCCACTAAGGGCCTCTGCAGACATGTGGCACAGAGCCACCCTGAGAAGCAGCGGATTGGGGCCGCGGCAACCCCACGCCGCGCCCCACAATCCTCCCTTTTGCCACCCCGAAAAGAGCAGCAAAATGCTGCTCCTTTCAGGGGCAGCAAAAGGCCACCCTAAGACCCAGCACCGCAGCTCTTCAGCACCCTTTCAGCGCAGCATGTCAGAACACTGTGCCGGGAGGGCGTCCTGACGCTGCACGCTGCGCGTAACGGCACTTGGTGTCAGGACAGTGTCAGTGTGGGGTTGGGGCGGCTGGCGTGCAGCTGCCCTGCCCCAACTCTACTCCCAGGCCAGCCCTTTGGGCCGGTCTGCATTCCCCCCCCCCCCCCCGGTCTTTTCAGAAAATGGGACAAAACAAGATAAGTTGTCAAGCCTTCAGAATGTATGCTCCTCTGCTAGAGCTAGAGGTCAATCCTTCATCCCTTTTCAAGTAGCCAGATCTTCTTTCTTCTCTTAAGAGTAAATCTCAAAAACACCTACTAGCTGGAAAGCCACTGTTGGAATGGGGATTACATGCAAAACAACCTGGGTGGGAAGGAGAGGGAAAACCCAAATCTGTACAATATCCCCAACCTTCAAAGCATGAAGAGATATTGCAAAGGGAATCAGGTCTCCTCCATGATAATTTTGTCTAGAGGCATGTTCTGAACCCACCTCACTCCCTGTTGGTTATTATAAATTTAAATTCAGACACTATAGGATTTTGAACCTGGAATTTTACTTTGTAGAACATGTTGACTTTATACACAATCCAGTAGGCTCCCCAGTGTAGAGAAGGCACTCCACCTCCAAAGACCTAATGCAAAACCTGGAAGGATATTTGGTATACAAGACCCATGTTTCATTGCTTATGAAACCCAAAACCTGGGGTCTTGGAAACCTACTTGGAAAGTGTTAAAATAAGCTGTACTTTCCCCTAGTACTTTTCCAAAGTGGAAAATTCTTTCCATGGTTGGAAAAAAACCAGGGTCGTTTTTTTAAAAATTAATATGTAGGACTACACCAATATAAATAAATATAGAAAATTAAGTAGAAAAATGCAGTCCAAATGTTATGTACTACATTAAATAATATTTGTTCTTTAAAAATGCTATTTTAAAGCAAGTTTTTGGGTTAAACTTATGCTAAGAAGGATTTGTTTCTGAATGGCATTTCTTGCACTACAAAATAAAGTGATTTAAAAGAAGCAACTGACAGTAGATACTGGCCTAACAGCAAACAGCCAATAAACTGTTTAAATTAAAATGTAAAAAGTCAGTCATTGTTCCAGTAAGAGGGTTGGAAAACTGTAATAGCAGCTCTCTCTCTCTCTGTATGTGTACACACACACACACACCAGAAGTGTGTTTTTTTAAAGTTATTTTGTTTAAACCTGCCAACCCTGCTATAAACTCTGTCATCCTTGGCTGTATTACAGATAAAGCATGTCTTAACTACTTTACTACTTCTGATCATTTAACTTATTCTGTTATAACCAAGGATATAGGGTTCCCCCCTCTTCACAAAATGTTCACACTGCTGGTGACAGAAGGTGATCTACACCAGATTTCCTCCCCACATGCCACATGGTATCAGTGCCTAACCTGGGCTGGTATCTGCTGCTCCTTCTTATCTGTCTACACAGTACACACTTGGGAAACTACATATTGTGTAGAGGGAATACCCCTTGCTGAAGCAAAGAAGCAGCCCTAGTGCCTGAAGCCTACACTATCCTATACCTTTTTCTGCCTTGTGTCTGAGCCAGGAGTGTAGGGGCCCTGTGTATGTGCGTAATTTTGGGAAATGATGACCCCAAAAGTTGTATTGCATTTATGTTGCATTATAATTTAGTGCCCTCTGTTCCATTAATGGATGTTTCACTTTTCCCTTATTTTGTAGCTATCACTGCTTTGAAGGAACACATTGGCTGGAGATACAGCCTCTTGTTTGTTGGTCTGCTGCAGCTTGGAATTGTTGCTTGTGGAGCACTGCTACGACCCATCATAATCAAAGCACAGGAAGTAGTGAAAGTTTCCCCGGTGGAAGAGCAAAAAGAGACAAAGTACATGCTTGAAAATGAGCAGACCCGCACCTCAATAGATTCCATTGACTCAGGAGTAGAAGTAACTACCTCACATCGCAACATGTCTGGAGATGCCAAATTGGAACTGAAAAGTGAAGAACCACCAAAGGAAAACACTGAAATGCTTACAGAATCTAGTAGCATTCCAACCAAGGAACCAAAAATCCAACTGCTAGACTTCTCTGTGTTGAAAGACTATAGCTTTATTTGTTACGCACTTTTTGGTTTGTTTGCTACTCTGGGATTCTTTGCCCCTTCCCTATACATCATCCCCCTCAGCATGAGCCTCGGCATCGACAAGGATCACTCTGCATACATCCTGTCAGCAATGGCAATTGCAGAGGTCTTTGGCAGAATCAGTGCTGGCTGGGTCCTCAACAAAAAACCTATTCGGAAAATTTACATTGAACTCATATGTGTCATTCTGCTGGATATAGCCCTCTTTGCCTTCCCACTTGCTTATGAATTTTGGGGACTAATGATGTGTAGCATTTTCTTTGGTTTTATGCTTGGGACTGTAGCAGGCACGCATATTCCTATGCTGGCTGAAGACGATGTAGTTGGCATTGAGAAGATGTCATCTGCTGCAGGGGTTTATGTATTTATTCAAAGTTTATCAGGGTTGGCTGGACCACCCCTTGCAGGTAAAAATGAGTAGATTCATATTAATCTCCTCATATGTTTTGTGCTTTGTTTAGTGGTTATATGTGCTACCTAGGAGAGAGCCAGGAAATGGAACAAGTGTTTTCAAAATGACAAGGGTGAATTAAGAACAGCTTGGATAGACAGATGCACATAGAGGCAGCAAAAGGAAGCTGGAGTATCCCTACACAACTAAGGCTAAGTGATGAACAATCTCAGAATAGTGCAGGACATACAATTTATTTGATTTACATCTCACTTTTCACCCAATACGAAAACCAAAGAGGCTAACATTTCCAAAAGCACATTTCCAAACACATTCTACATGCACATTTTCAAAAACATGTTTCCATCAGCTTCCTTTAAAAAAATTAATAAAACCACTCCCCTTGAGAAAGCTTTCATTGAGATTAATTCCAATTTAAAAGACTACAAATTCAAGCTGTCTGCATAACATCTCACCTAACAGCTGGCATGTAGACACTGTCCAGACAACTCTCCCAAAATGTTTAGCCACAGCTGAGCAGAATAATTTGAGAAAATATAATTTGACTATTGGTCTTGTTGTGCTTAAAATTACTTATAAAGTAATTTAGAATCTGTTTTATGCCATATAACCACGTGAGGCCGGTTGCTGGAGTTTCTGTTTTAAGGGGAGCAATGTGATGCCCAGTGGGCAAGAACATCCATGCAACAACATCCTTTGGATTCAGATGTAAACTGAATAGAACAGGGAGGGACCAGGACTGATTTGATCTTGAAGGGTCAAAGACTCAAAATAAGCAGACACAAGCAACAACTAAAAGATGCATGTGTCCTCTTTTCCTTACAATATTGCATTCACAGCAGTAACTCCACTGCAGTTTTTAAATTTTTTCCCCCAAAGAGCTAAAAGGTGGTGCTCATGTACTCTGCTCCCCACCATTTTATCCTTATGAGGCCAAGAACAGATGACTGCATTAAGGTCATCCAAAGAACTTCATAGCCAAGAATATACTTCCCTAGCAATTGTTTGTAGCTTAGGAAAATCTGTCTGATGCTTTGACATTCATGGTTCTACGCAGCTAATTACTGCTAATACAACATACACAAAAAAATCCCATAGTGGGTTAATCACTTTCTAAAATTGAGTTTTTTGTTGTATTGCTGGGAAAAACAGACTGTTTGGAAGTTGAAGTTCCATGCAATACGGTGGCAGACCTGTTTAATAACTGCAGTTTAGGAAGCAACTTCAACAACATTCCCAAAACTGTTTACAAGTTTGAGTTCACAGGATGATTGGGCTGAAATCCAAAGCACATTTACTTGGAAATGCATTTCACTGAAGTCAATGGGATATCATTTTCCTTAAATTAGTGAGTTCACCTTCTAAATAAGGAAATTTAGTCACAAGCCAAAAAGGTGTGCATGTGTTTATAAAAGTCCCCCCCAGCTATTCTTGCAGGATTCCCCCTACACCCCCCCCCCCACACACAAACTGCTGCTTAACATGCCTACTAAAATTCATGAATACCTGCAGGCAAGTAACTTAAAGAGAACTGGGGACAGGAAATTCTTAAATTAAATTCCCAAGCTCCTTTTTGAACTTGGGAGATATCACTTTGGGTGATGTAACAGCTATACACAGCTCTGAAAGGACCAATATTTTTTTAAGGTAGGATGTCCAAAGGTTTGGTATCTTTGCTGATATAAACTGAAGCTTTTAACATCATCATTTATTCTCTCTCTGCCCAGGTGTGCTAGTGGACACTACGAAGAATTATAGTTCTGCATTCTACTCCTGTGCTGCTGGCATGCTGTTGGCTGCTGTATTTCTTTCTTTGGTGAGGCCTTGCAAGAAGTTACAGTGTGCAAGTAAGAAGCAACCAGTACATGAGAATGTGGCACAGACTTTGCAGGAAGTACCAGATGACTTCATAGAACCTGATCTTGCTAAAAATGAGGATTCTGAAAAAGGTTGTGATAGCATGGCTTGAATTTTAAAATACACATCATGTTTAAAGACTTGGGCAAAAGTAAGTCAGCTCCAATCCAGCTTCTAAAAACTACAATTTTTAAAGGGAATGCAAAATCAAAAAATGTGAACAGATGCTATCAGTCCTTTCAGAAATATGTTACTTTATAAACACCTGGAATGATAAATTTGTTCACACGCTCCTATCCAGCATGAAGTTGTGGTTAAAATTAACAAATTTCAAAGGAGACACAGGAAATATATGAATTCAAAATCGGGGGATGGGGGTGGGGATAAGTAATTATGGTGAAAGAAAAATATGGGTCATGTATCAGAAACTCACTTTGCAAACTTTTTTATTGTCTGCTAAGATTTCATACCAAGAAACCCTACTCTGTCAATCAGCAAGAAAAGATTGATGCAAGAGAATTGATTTGGTGAAAGAAATAAATCTGAACTTTTTTTTTAGTTTTCTTATCAGATCAAAAAGATTATTCTAGATATTTTCAGGGGAAAGGGTGTTGGGTTAGATAGCATATTTAGAGCAGAGGTGGTGAATCTGATTCTCCAGATGTTGGGTTCCATCTTTCATAACTCTTAGCCTACATGGCCAGTGGCCAAGAAAAGTGAAAGTTGGAGACCAGCAAAATCAGGAAACCACAGGGTCCTCTACCTTAACCTAGAGAATTAACAAAGGATGTTATTTTGTTTTTAAAACTTGTTTGCCCTCTTAAATGCTTGGAAGTAGGAGGCTACCAGTCTTATTTTATGGCCAGTTACTATTTCAGATATTTCTTGAGAATATTTTATTTCACTCCAGATTCAAATTCTTATGGTCCAATCCTATGCTTGCTTATTCAGTACTTTTTAGGTTTCACTACTTTAAATAGGACTTAAACCCAAGTGAGCATAGCAATGTTGTCTTAGGTTGCAACCTTGTGCCATTACCTTGGAACATAGGTTCAAAACACACCGCAGAAATAATCCAGTGTAAGATTGTTTTAACTGCCATGGCTCAATGCTAGGGAATTCTGGGAACTGGTTTTGTGAGACATTGAGTCTTCTCTGTCAGAGAGCTCTGGTGCAACAATAATCTATAATTCCCAGGATTCCCTAGCACTGAGCCAGGGCAGTTAAAGTGGTCTCAAACAGAATTATTTCTGCAGTGTATTTTGGACCATAGTCTCTCTGAACTTAACAGGAATTGCTTTGAACAGATGTATGTAGATTCACACTGTTAAAGACTTGTACTCCCCTCTTGGCAGTTGGAAAAACAAGACTGTAGCATGTTTTAATTTTAAACTAGTATTTGTTATTTTAAGAGTATTAGAGGCTGCTTTGTGGGAGCAAATCTGTGGGTTTTTTTAAAAAGGCCTTCACCAGTCTCTTCAATGCATTATTCTGTTAATTCTTCTTGAGGTTATTTTAAAATGTGTAAGCAGCTATAATCATGATCTTTTTCTATTAAGCAGAATAAAGAGACAGGCTAGGCCCAAGATCCAGTAAATTTGCTGGTATACTCACACCAGGGGGCACAACTGCAGTCAGGGGACTTGCAGGCAACACTATATTCCCCCAGCCACTGAGCAGCTACAGGGATGCACTATGCCAGCTGCCCTTGCACACCTTGGGAAGAAGCAGCAGCAGCAGCCTCTTTCCCCAGCATAAGGTTGCTCATTCCTCTCAGGGTATATGAGGGCACCTGTAATACATCTGGGTGCACCTACATAACCAATCAGTGGCTGATGTGTCTCAACTGCACCTGTAAGCCCTCCCCAGTTGCTGTTACACACCTGGACCAAGTGGTGTTACACAAGGAAGTACAGTACAAGATGTCTCCTTCTGTAACATCCAAAGAAAAACATATGCTGGCATAACGGTGTCATGCCAGCATATGAGACCAAAAGGACTATAGCCAATGTCTTTTAAAAATGAAGCACATCCATGCTGTTCTGGAGTACAATACCTGAAGCACCAAAACTATTGTTTGGGTTGGCAATGCACTGAAGGCAGGGTCCTGATCACTCGAAGTATGTTAGATACAGTGGGCCCTCAGTAACCACTGGAGTTTGGTCCCAGGACCCTCTGTGGATACCTAAATCCGTGGATGCTTAAGTCCCATTATATAAATGGTGTAATAAAATGGTGTCCCATATATAAAATGGCAAAATCAATTTGTTTTTTGTTGTTTATATATTTTCTAAATATTTTCAAGCCATGGTTGGTTGAATTTATGGATACAGAGGGCCAACTGTATTGTATTAAGAGCATTTATGTAGTAAGTGAGGAGTCTGCACTTATGTTTACTGAATCAGGCAAAAGAGATTTTAGGATGAATCTTTGCAGTATCTGGAAATGGCACCTTCGTTCTTTTTGTAGTGAGGCCTATGAATGTAGGGTTACGCCAGTTTTTCACCAACTGAGAATATGAAGTCTGTCCATTTTGGGCCCTTTCATTTGACAGCACCCACAGCATCCTCTATGGGAGTGTAAAGGGCTCTCCATGAATCTCTGATTATGTGCACTATGCCTTCACAGAGGGGTTGTGCCATGATCACAACAGTGCTTTACAGAAAAATTATAATCACATGGCTGGTCAAACTATATAAACTGATGTCTCAGTCATTAGCACCGTGCAATTTCCAGTGATGACATGCGAGTCTAACATATGGACTGTATCTTGGGATCTTAGGTACTTATAAACTTCTCATGCACTATGTATATTCTGAACAACTCAACACAACTGCTGGGACCCTAATGCAGCAAAGAGAGACTTTCTATTAGAGGAAAAAAAGTATCCAAGTATGGAAGTTTACATTTTGGAGTATATCAAGAATAGTCAACAACTGCCACAGGTATCAATAACTGGTCCAAACATGTAATGCTATCACCTAGGATGGATGTTAAATTTAGTATCACAGACCTCAGATAAGAATTTTGTTGGTGGATTTAGAGGGAACATGGTTGATACGGCTGGATTTTTCTCCCATTTTCAGTCAATTATGTGTAAAGAAAGGGAATTCTAACAGATGACAACATGTTGGCTATTCACTTACTTTTGATAGCTATCAAACATGACATAAGCTTGCTTGCCCCACTTTTATGCATCTTTTTGTCACAAGACAACTCAGGGGGACAAAATGACACAACAGAAATGTCTGTTTTGGTTCTGAATACACACAGTACAGATAAAACACACAGTACAGATTTGGTTCTGAATACACACAGTACATTTCTCCATATTTTAATGGGAGTGGCAATGTATGATGATTGTTATACTAAGTTTTTTTATGTATTATCAGGCACAGAGATGAGCAATCTAAGACCTGATTTTCCTAAAGCCTCTGCAGTGGGCAAGAGACCCGAGTCCTGAATTCATTCTTTGAAATCCTTGCAATATTAATATGGTTAGGGCTTAGAGTTGGGCTGATTTTCAAAGGAGCATACTCTCAAGTATCTACAACATTAAAACACTCGGCTGTGATCTTAAGCATACTTATTTTGAAGTGTGTTCTGATAAACTCATTTTAGTGTTACAATGCCCAGAACACAGGAAACTGTTCTCACATCAAAGGGGCTTTAGCAAATCAACCTGCTCTCATGGCCTGAAAAATATGGAAATCATGTTGCAGTTCAACTTCAGCACTTTATCATATATAGCAGAACCTCAATAAATTGCAGACATGGAACAGATGCAACACTGTTGATATGGCAGTAGCTGCTTTTCTGTTTCTGAACTAGTGAGTAAATGAACAAAATGAGGCTTGTGTTCATAAAATTGTATTATTTATTTATTTATTTAGCAGATATACCTTATTGTTTATTACTATACCTCTAGAAAAGCAGTAAACGTACTGTATAATGGTAAATGTAATATTAACTAAGTCTGAATAATGCAAGACTTCAATATGGTCCTTATGCTATGAGAACTTTCATGTTAACTTGGCAAGGAACATACTAACTAAGTGGCAAAACCTAGTTGTCCTGCAGATTAACGAGGTTCTACTGTATTTTTTACAAGGGTTTCCAATACTAAATCATAACATATGTAACTGACTGCATCACAATTTAGTGTATGTGTACATGCCCTATTAGCATGACCAGGAGGGTTTGTGTGCCTGTGTGTACAAGAAATCCAAAACACGAATTGAACACAATCATAACAAAACTGCTGGTTTGCTCTGTACTGTGATCAGTGAACTCTACAAGTGCTACCAAATACTGAATTTTGCAATAAACTTTTTTTTAAAGAACTTCATTGTTTCAGTTTAATAGCTCTTTTTACTCCTAAACCTCCCAATTCATCTCTTAGCCATAACAGCAATATTTGTGTGTGCGTTATTTTTTAAAAAAAAAAACAACACACGCCAATGTCACAAACACAATAGAAATCTCCCAGGCCCCCGTCTAATGCCTAGATTACAATAGTTTCTTCCATGCAGGGAATTTTGAGACATAACTCTGCAAGGATTAAATCACAGTTTGGGCTGCTACTTGTTAGAAGTAACTAGTTACTTCACTCATTACTCTGCTCAAACAACAGATACTGTATTGTTACTGCAATCTGAAAAGATAATTCATATCCTTACTAATGTGTTATTGCTATTGCTGTGACATGGAAAAAATACAGGAAAATGTTCTCTAGCTCATTCAAGTGGCCAGTTGAGATACTGCACCTTGATA
This sequence comes from Phrynosoma blainvillii, assembly GCA_026167975.1. Lineage (NCBI taxonomy): Eukaryota > Metazoa > Chordata > Lepidosauria > Squamata > Phrynosomatidae > Phrynosoma > Phrynosoma blainvillii. The sequence goes on along the minus strand of JANUYF010000002.1, from coordinate 220,465,089 downwards.
ATTTTGAGACAGACTAAATAGTGAACTTAGAATGCAATCCTTTCGTAACACTTCCTTTCCACCCAGACGCTGCATACAACAACCATTGCAACTCAATCTAGCTGGAGATGGGATGGAACTGCCACATTAGTTTTGCATAAGGTGTAGAATATTCCACAATTATGGCTTTGGATGGGCAGGTGGATAAACTAACTCAATGCCTCTTCTTTCCCTTGTTCCTTCTCAGCAATCACTTGTTCTTAAGGCTCTTAAACCTGAGAGAGATTCAGGTCTGCAAAGAAGCACACACCCCCGACCGCCCATTTCTGTTTCACAGTTCACTCACCAACACAGCCAGTATAAGCACATGCCCCACTGTCACTGGTTTTAGCAGCCAACCTGTTTTTAGTAGAAGGGCAACCCTTCTCTCTTCCCTCGCACCGATTCTTTCTAATGGTAGCAGCGGGCTCCTTTTGGGGGCATAATGGAGGAAGGGGGGAAAGTCTTAACTTTTAAAAAACAAAAAAATGGCCAACTAACTTGAGTCTCTAGTGCAGCTTTAATTTTCAAAGTTCTCAATCTTCTTGGTGCTGGCCATCTTCCTTTGCCTCCACAACATCCCAATAAGAGGATGAGGAGGAAACGTCCTACATGACCCTTCCTCCTCACCCTCCCATTTTTCAGACTAGCCATATACCCACCACCATTGTTGAGTAATGAACTATAGCCCTGGCAGGCACAGCTAAAAAACTAACACTGTTCCAATTTCTTACTGCAAAAGGTAACTACTTACCAAGGTAACGCATTGGAAAAATGTTACTTCTAAGTTCTGGACTAAAAGCAAGTAAAATATTTCTTCACATGCCCTGAAAACATGTCCACCAGAACCAGCTAATTTGATTCTTTTCATTTAGTCCTGTCTTCTCCCCAGCCACAATCCTTCACCAGCCCTAAATTATGTCATTTTCACTTGTGTCATCCATGCAATGCAATGTTCCAGCACATAATAATAATAATAATAATAATAATAATAATAATAATAATAATAATAAAATTTATTTGTATCCTGCCCCTCTGAGAGCAATCGGGGCGGCTAACATATTACAATACAGAATACAATCAAAACCCCAGTACCCCCCTCCTTAATAAGTATTAATAAGTATTAAAGTATCAAGACAGGTTAAAACATCTTAATTAAAACACAGAATAAATAATACCACAATTATTATAATTATCTCACAGCGAAGAAAGGAAAGTAGAAGCGGCGAGCATCACGTTGGGAGGGAGAGGATTAAGGAAATTCTCTGAGACCGGGACACTATTCTGGAAAAACCTGCCGGAAGAGACCCGTCTTTACAGCCTTTTTAAAGCTGTTTAGAGGTGTAATTAGATGGATCTCGTCCTGCAGGCCGTTCCATAATCTGGAGGCAACTACCAAGAAAGCCCTCTGGGAGGTTGCAGTCAGCCTAGATTTTAATGGCTGGAGCAGATTCCTCCCAGAGGACTGGAGCGCGCAGGGAGGATTGTATGGGAGAAGGTGGTCCTGAAGATAGGTTGGACCCAAGCCATTTAGGGCTTTAAAGGTAATAACCAACACCTTATACTGGGTCCGGAAACTAATAGGCAGCCAGTGGAGGGACCTTAATACCGGAGTTATATAGTCTCTCCTAGATGTTCCAAAAACCACTCTGGCTGCCATGTTTTGTACTAAATGAAGTTTCTGAACCAAGCATGAGGGTAGCCCCATGTAGAGTGCATTGCAGAAATCCAGACGAGAGGTTACCAGTGCGTGCACCACAGTCTCAAGATTCAAGATCCCTTACTTCCAGAAAAGGGCGCAGCTGGCGTATCAGCCGAAGCAAATAACAGGCACTCCTGACTCGCATTCACCTGATTCGTCATCAGGAGCGACGAGTCAAGGAGCACCCCCAGACTGCGAACACAGTCCTTCATGGAGAATGTGACCCCATCCAGGACTGGAGGTTGCAAAACAATTCGCGGTTGGTCCCTCCCATATCTAAGTTTTATCTTTCATGACAGTGTTTTGTGTTCTAGTATTTTGTCCCACTCAGTCCACAGCTATAGTTTGTTTTGGCTGCACATTTCCTCACTAAAGTAGCCAACGTGGTGTAGTGGTTCGAATGTTGGGACTGTGACTCTGGAGACCAGGGTTCAAATCCCTGTTCAACATGAAAATCCACTGGGTGACTTTGGGCAAGTTAGACGGTCTCAGCCTTAGAGGAAGGCAAAGGAAATCTCCCTCTGAACAAATCTTGCCCAGAAAACCCCACAATAGGGTAACCTTGAGGGTCTCTATAAATCAGAAACAACTTGAAGGCACACAACAATAACATGATTTCCTTGTTATAGCCTTCCTTTGTAATCCATTTCATAAGGACTAAAAAATGCGAAGTTCACAAATCTTTCAAGCCCACCTATGTCTGTTTGCTCCTGACACTGCTACTCTCCAATGCAGAGACTGCCAGGATGATGACTGCTGCAAGGTACTGCAGGTGCAGAGTTGTAAGCAAGGGAAGAAACCTGATGAGAGAGATGCAAAAACAAAAAAGGTTGAGGGAATTCAAGCACTTCTTTGCTTGTTTTGGTATAGGCAGCAAGTCAGGCCTGATGATGAACTTCTTGTGACTGATGTGAAAGCTTCCAAATGTTAAAGAATGAATGAAACACATGGGTCTTTGTGTTAATAAATCGACAGAAGAAGGGGTGCGGAACGGCTCCCCTGTGCCCACAACAATCATGCAGCCTTCAAAAGATCAATATGCCCCTTGCCTCAAGAGAATGTAAACTTGAACATGAGCAATGTTCCCCAGCTCCACAGAAAATAGTAATAGCTCTTTACTGATATTCCTAGGTTTAGTAAACTTGTAGCAATGCTTTAAAACATCTTCAGTCTATGGCTACTTCCCTAGAATATTATTCAGATAATAGGCTGAGCTAAAGGATTGCTAAAAATAAATCTCGGCTTTGAACTGCAGGTTTCTTCCTCATGTAGCTAAGGACACATATGAATCTGGAAGACAGATTTTTGCTTAAAACTAGGGGAGGGAGGATTCCATCATTCAAATCAACTATCTGCCAGTTCTCAGTGACTCATATCTCCCTCCCACCTACAGATGTATTTCCTTCTTCCACCATTCTATCTATCTTAATTCTCTCACATTTCTGTACAAATAATACTAAAAGGGATTGGGGCACTTTAATAAGCAAATTGTCCAAAGCAAATCAATCAATTAGTGTAAATGCATTCTGAAAATATATTTACTGAAAACCAGGATATAAGAGCTGCCTAAATACCCTAACGACATCAGACCCCATCTGATCTTGGAAGCTAAGTAGCATCAGCCCTGGTTAGTACTTGGATGGGAGACTGTAGGCTCTATTTCAGAGGAAGGAACCAGCAAAACTATCTGTGAGTATTCCTTGCCTAAAAAAAACTCAATGAAATTCATGGGGTTGCCATAAGTTGACAGGCAGCTTGAAGGTGCACACACATGCACATGTGCACACACACACACACACACACACATTATCTCAACTGCAGAAGCTGGGATTTTTCAAGCAAGTATAGTAGGCATTCAGCCACAGAATTCTTGAGCCATTAAAATAAGAAGAAGAGCCCTCCCTCCATTACCATCCGATGTCATCTGGGGAAGAGACACTAGGCCCAGCACCACCCGGCCTAGAATAAGAAGAACCCTTACTTCTTAAAGGATGGGTGGGATTTGGGATTTCTATGTTCTGTTTAAATTGTATTAATATATATGTATGGAAATGTTAATGTTGTAAGCCGCCCCGATTGCTCTGCAGAGGGGCGGGATATAAATTATAATTATTATTATTATTATTATTATTATTATTATTATTATTATTATCTAAAAATAATCACACATTTCTTTATTATTAGCACACATGCATACACAATATGTATGTATCAATGGTGTATGCCCAGCGTATACTCTTGACAATACTCAATCATAGGATTTATTATGCTAAATCAGAACTATCACACAACCTTTAGGAAACAACTGTGGTTGCTGCCTCATTTGGCCTCAAATATTGAAACGAGGAACAATAATGATTTGGCCTCAAATACTGGAACAAGGAGCAATATGTACAGGAGAGTGTTCTTAAGCAATAATAATCCCAAATGATAAAAAGGATTCACATGACTCCATACATAGTGAAAGAACCTGTGAAGGAGGTTGCAGAGCCATGCGAGCTAGTTCCAGCTTCCAAAAACATGCCACTGGCTATGCACTCCACTTTTCCACGGAGCGTATCAGAAGGGTGTTCGGTGCAGCCAATCTATTAAGGCCCTCCCCTTGTAGGCTGAGACTTCCCTTAGCCACCCTACTCCTGCCTGATTGTTTGCTTACTTACAAACTAAGAGGTGGCACTAGATGACAGCTTCCTCCTTAATCAACCTCTCAGTTTTGGCTTTGCACAAAGGCTCACAGCATGCTCTAACATTCCCCCTTGAGAAGTACAGGAGGTCTTCAAGGACAGAGGTCCCTTTGGTCAGAGAGAACCAAGAGGAAAGGAAGAGCAAAGAAGTGGGAAGGCAAGATAGATAATCCCAATGTTATGGTCCATCTGGGATTCAGAAGGGTAGCAGGGGCTTCTCTCTCCAGCTAGTGAGTTGCTGTAATGTCATCTGGATTGAGGTGGGTGGACAAATATGCTTTGAGATAAGAGAAGAGCCAGAGAATACAAGGTGAGAAGAAGCCTTCTGTCCTATGAGCTCCTGTCTTTAATGCCTGGGTGTGAGGTAAAGGTAAGGCCCCTCTTGCTCAATGAAAACAAATCAGCAGAGCATCTAGATAAATCTGTGAGCAAGCCTAGAGGGAATAGCTGAGTGGAGAGTCGAACCCTGGTTTCCACAGTCACAGTCCAACACTCAAATCACCACACTACCCTGGATCTCCATTAAAAACAAAACCAGAATTACTTGGCTCCATTACTTTGACTTCACCATCTGTTGGAGGACCTACTCTACCAGTGCCAATGAGTAATAGCCACCACTGTGTTTAATGCAGTTAACTATTATGTCTGTAGAGCTTCAACAGACAAGGCAATCTTGACTGGGCAGGGAATCAGGATCCTCCCCCACATACCCATCAATATGTATTAAAGCTTCCTTGTTTGTGCTCTTAGTAAGTGGATGGCAGGGAGAGTGGCTGTTAGGCATATGTGTAACCCTTGTTTTAATGTGTGTGAAGATCTTCTGAATACAACTTATGTTACAACACTAAAGTTTTTTTTTGCAGAGATTATCATTCTTTTCTTGTCAGCCTGCTCTATATCATCCTAACTATACATGATTCCAAGGCATGTGGAGCTGTCCAAGAGTTTTTAGCCGAAAAAACTTCACTTGCTGACTTCCCTATCAACACAGGAAGGTCAATAGTGATGGTGACAGGAACTACAAAGTGAGTCCAAGTTCCTTTAAAGAACTTTTCAGTGCCTGAAGTAGACCCAAGTGTATCTTGTTTAAACCAGATTTTGGTTTATTTCAGTAAAAATGAAGCAGATTCTATTAAGGTTAAAGTCTACCCCGTGTTGGTATCAGCACTATTCTAAACAAGGACGATATCGAATAATATGAAAAAGCTTGTAATAGTATGCATTGGTGTTATCTACAACAGGTCAAACTACCGTCTTCCAAGTGCTTGAATGAATTAATAGGATTCTGTACACACAGGACAGAGTGGGTAAGTACTGCTGGTCCAGGGTCAATTTTCTGCTGCAGAACGCTCCAGGGACCACAAAGTCTGCATCCGCACTTCAGAAATAATTCAATTTGACTCCACTTTAACTGCCATGGCTCGATGCTATGGAATTCTGGGTTTCTAGTTTGTTGTTGCACCAGAACTCTCTGACAGAGAAGACTAAATATCTCACAAAACTAATGCAGATGCAGCCAAAGACTACCAAAAGAAAGAACAAAAAGAGCCATGGAAATAACCCAAAGATCACTTGTGGTTTTGAAAAAAAATAGTATTTATTTATCTATGTTTAACAGATAATTCACTATCCAGGGGTGTGCTGTTGCCTGTGAAACAAAGGGAAGCATCTTGGAACAGCCATCCAAAGAACAAGTTGGATTACGGTATCAGCTTGCATTTTTGCAACTTCGAGAAATATTTGTTTTCAAAGAGCATCTTGTTTATATTTTTCTGTTTGCTTTAAATCCCATACTTTTGAAGGTCTAACAAGAGACTGATTAAGTTTTAGATTTTCACTTTAAAACCTGAAATAGCCAACAGGTCTATGTATGCAGCCTGTAAATTTGTCGCAGATTTAAAAAAAAGGAAAGAACACTTCTGTTTTGGAGAGCCAGCATGGTGTAGTGGTTTGAGTGATGGATTATGACTGGAGAACAGGGTTTGAATCCCTGCTCGACCATAAAACCCACTGGGTGGCTCTTGGCAAGTCACATTCTCTCAGCCTCAGAGGAAGGCAATGACAAACCCCCTTTGAAGAAACTTGCCAAGAAAACCCCACAACAATAACAAGCTTCTGTTTTGAAATACAAGAATCTCCAACTACATTTAGCTACTGAAAAATGCTAATTAGGCCTACACTTTAAATACGGTACATGATTGCAGGAATCATATTAGAGACAGTGGGTTTTGCTTTAAAGATGATATATGGTTCCCGCTAGTGTGCCTTTCCAGTAAGTATTTATTTTTGTTAAAACAACATGCTACAAACATCATGAACAGTAGCTTCTTTAGACAAGAAGTGGCCACACAGATATACACAGCCTATAAGTTCACATCAAGCTCTTCTAACCCCAGAACTGTATCTAAACAAATCTCTCTTAGCTACCTAAGTAAGCTTTCAGGTGGATTCTCATAGCCTGTGGAGCTGGTTTACGAATTTATAAATGACTGGGGCATCAAAAGACTCTGCTCAAAATACTAACAAATATCGAGTAGATGAAGGCGTGCAGAGTGGGTGTTATAAGAATTAAATCCTAGTTATGTATTTGATTTATATTCTGCTTTTCTCGCAAATAGGACTCAAAGTGGCTTACAATATAAATTAAAACAGAACATCTAAAACAATACGGATTCCATGTTTAAAAAGCATTAAAGCATACATTACTTTGCATATACTTAGCTATGTAGCAAAGCCACTGTGAAGATGCGTATGTTAACAGGACACCAGCAAGAATGTCACAATGCACATCGACATTCCTTAGTTGGTGTCCCAAAGCTCAATGGGGCTGAAGCACATCAGTCTGGCTCGTAGGGCCTTTGCAAACTGCCAGAAATAGTGCAAATTGAGTCCACTTTGAGGGTTAGGGTTAGGGAATCATGGGAACTGTAGTTTATTGTGGCACCAGAGCTCTCTGACAGAGAAGGCTCAATGTCTCAGAAAAAAATACAATTCCCATGATTCCCTAGCACTGAGCCAGGGCAGTTAAAGTGGACTCAATCTGCACTATTTCTAGCAGTCTGCAAAGGCTATTAGTTAGTAATAGCAACCCTTTACTGGATAAGGATTTTATAGAACTGCCCAATTCTTATCCCTGCTGACATAAGTTCACAGATGTCCAAGTCCCAAATGGGATTCTGGCCATTACTTTTAAACCATTAAAAATCAAAACAATTAAAATACACATTGCCTACCAAAAACAGTACACCCAGTTGCACATTACTCTACCCTTAGCTGGTCAGCTAAGGCCGAAGGCCTGTTTAAACATGAAGGTCTTTGCGTAGTTGCCTATGACTCCAGTTGTTAAAGACATACACCTTAGACCTATGTGTCTTGAAGGTTTTCTTGGCAGCTATCAGCAACTTCCAAGATTTTCCTGATGCCTAATTTTAAATGCATAGCTGTTTACCACATGAATGAACCTTTAATTCATACAAAAGTGGGTTAGTGTTTTGCAGCTGAAAACTGAATCTGCAGCAGTATTATTACGTAGGGTTATAACAAGCAGATCACCCCAGTACTTGCTAGAAATAAAGACAGGAACAAGAGGCAAATCTGACTCAAAGTGCCTTGAGAGCCTCCTCGGCCAATGTTTTAAAAACACAGAGCAACTCCTCATTTGCACAGACCCATCAACCTGATAAGGTCAGCCACCACATTTCCCTTTCTGGTTTTAATAAGCTAGTCAGAAACAAACAAAACGTTCCAGCATCTGGTTCCCAGACAGTGCCAGGGAAGTCAGAAAACTGAAAGGACTTGAGTTTTAAATAGAGTACTGTATAGGGAGAGCCAGTGGGGAATAGTGGTTTGAGTGCTGGACTACGACTCTGGAGACCAGAGTTCGAATCCATTCTTTTCCTTCGTTTCCTTTCTTTCTTTCTTTCCTTCCTCTTCCTTTCTTCCATTCTTTCCTTTCCTTTCCTTTCCTTCCCTTCCATTGCCCTTCCTTCCCTCTGCCAACCCGAGGCGGAGGCGGAGGCGTGGGCCGAGCAGCCAACCGGGAGACCGACCCACTCACTACCCGCCTCCCGGGCCCCCGGAACCGCGGGGGGCTTATCTGCTTTTAAGAGGGGCCCAGGGGGCGGCCCCTGGGGGGCCAGCGTGGCTCAAGGGGAGCCAGTTCACTGCCTCCCTTCCGCCTGAGGCCAAGGAGGCCACTGAATGTACCCCACGCCCCCCATTCAGCCTCTGCAGCGCCTCCCTTTCCTCCCACCTGGGCACCACCCTAACTTCCAAGCAGGGAGGCCTCCGGCGGCAGCAGCAGCAGCACCCTCCCTCCCTCCCTTCTTTCCAGGACTCTGAGGAAGTAGCATCAAAGCGAGCTAGGGCTGCATCCACACTGAGGAAATAATGCGGCTCAAGCGGCGCCAAGCCGGATCATTCTTGCAGTGTGGATGCAGCCCTAGTAAAGCTCACGCTCCCAGCTTCTCTCTTTGAGTGAGTCCCAAGGGGGCCACAACAAGAGCCCTTTGCATATGGACTTCTCTCAACTCACTCCCTTCCCCCCCCCCCCAAAAAAAGCAGAAGCCCTTTAAAAAGTTGCCCTTCTTCGGAGCAGGGAAGGGGGCCAAGAATGCTAACCCACTCACCGGCCTCCAAGGCTAAGGCTCAGGCGGCGGCGGCGGCGGCGGCGGCTGCGGACTTCCAGGTTGCACGAGCGACGGCACGTGCGAACACGCCCTGGCCCCGCCCCTTCCCTCCGGCCTTGGCCAATCGGAGAGCGCCGAAGCATCTCTCTCTCTCTCTCTCTCTCTCTCTCTCTCTCTCGCCCCGCCCCCAGGCAGCCTCGGCAGAGCCTTCTCTTTCAGTCAATTCAGCAGCGCCAACAAGAAGGTGAGCGGGCGTCCTCCTTTTCCAGGACGCGTCCTCCGTCTCAGCCTCCTGCCCAGGAGGAAGCCCAAAATGCCCTCCATTTTGAGCTGGGCTAAGAAGCATGGGTTGACATTTCCACGAGTCTTTCTAGCTTTCATTTAGGGCCTTTGCAGACTGCCAGAATAGTGCAAATTGAGTCCACTTTAACTGCCCTGGCTCAGTGCTAGGGAATCATGGGAATTGTAGTTTTTTCTGAGACATTGAGTCTTCTCTGTCAGAGTTCTAGTGCCACAATAAACTACAGTTCCCATGATTCCCTAGCACTGAGTCAGGGCAGTTAAAGTGGACTCAATTTGCACTATTCTGGCAGTCTGCAAAGGCCCTTAGTCATGTCCTCCTTTTTTCTTGGATGTCCTCCATTTTGAGGTGAGGACATCTGGTCAGCCTGACCTGCCAGGCTACCCAAAGATGCTGTGAGGCTGAAATTTCTAAAACCCAAGGCTCCTTACTCTTCTTGTTCCACCTTCTCTTGTCTTTTTAAAGCACCAGTTTACAACCTCAAGGAAGGCCAAGGCAAACCCACTCTGAAACAAATCTTGCCCCATGCATCATTTGAACCTGGGTATTTATGCCAGCATGGTGCAGTGGTTTGAGCATTGGACTTTAGAGACCAGGGTTCAAATCCCTGCTCGGCCATGGAAACCCACTGGGTGACCTTGGACAAGTCACGCTCTCTCAACCTCAAGGAAGGCCAAGGCAAACCCACTCTGAAAAACAAATCTTGCCCCATGATCAGGGTGACCAAATAGCAATAGCAAGTACATTTCTATACTGCTTATCAGTGCACTTAAGCGCTCCCTAAATGGTTTACAACGCGTAAGCCCCCAACAAGGTGGTACTCATTTTACTTACCTACGAAAGGATGGAAGGCTGAGTGGTGGACCCTGGAGCCCTGACTGGGATCGAACTCACAGCCTTGTGGCTGTGAATGCTGCAGCACTGGCATTTAACCACTGCGCCACCAGGGCTTCTAACCTTAAAGGACAAGGCACTGCAAAATGAAGGACATTCAAGAAAAATAGAGGACATGACCAAATAAAACCAAAAAAGCCCAAACCCCACTCATATAAATGTAAATCCATGCTTCTTAGTTATGCTCAAAATAGAGGACATTTTGGAATTCCTCCTGGACAGAAGGTTTAAATGTAGGACACATCCTGGAAAAGGAGGTTGTCTGGTCGCCCTGTTAAAGCTCCTGTTTGCCTCATTAATGTGAGCAAGGCCACCTCCAGCTGTATCACTTGAACCTATCTGTATATACAGCTGAACACTAAAGTGAGGATCGTCCAAGCCATTGTACTCCCATCATCATGTATGGACAGTGGAGAAAACCCATAAAAAGAAAATCAAATGATTTGAGATGTGGTGCTGAAGAAGAGTGCTGAGGATACAATGGATGGCCAAGAAGAAAAGTGGGCCCTTGAACAGATTAAACCTGAACTTTCCCTGGAAGCCAAGATAACTAAATTGAGGATGTCGTACAGGCTGTCCCATAACTTCTGTAAGAAGTTACAGAAGGAGTCAGATAAGTCTGTGTTCTATCATGCTATCTATTCAACTTGTGTGCAGAAAATATCATACACAGAGGAGGTATGAAAGAAGCAGGAGTGAAGACTGGAAGAAGGAACAAGGGCGACTAAAATGGTGAAGGATCTGGAAACCATGCCTTATGAGGAGAGACTTAGGAAGCTGGATATGTCTAGCCTGGAGAACAGAAGGTTAAGAGGGGATATGATAGCCTGTTATGATCCTCTGGGCCCCAAGCAGCCAACCAACAGCCCTGGGGTGGCTCTTAGCCCACAGCAGATCCTTAATCCCTGGTCTCTCAGGTCACCCTTCCGCACTCTTCCAGAGCTAAGGGAACCTCCTGAGACCATCCAAACTAGCTGCCACCACCTGGTGGATTCCTGATCTCCCTCCTAGCAACACATTTGCTAGTGGATTTCTAGTTTCACCCTTGCTAACTTAAGCAAGCAATACCAAGCCGAGCTAAGACACGTGACAGGAGTGTGATAATAAAGTACTTTAAGAGAAAAAGCGTTTATGCTACCTAAAGGAATTCTGAGATGTGAGGAACTACACATGCTCCAAGTGCAAGTTGGTAGCCCTCTTGGAGGAGAAAGTACAGCAGCTGGAGGCGTGGGTAGCTACACTTCAGCATATTAGGGAGCAAGAGGCTTTCTTAGGAATGAACGGTCTTGAACAAGGACCACACAGAGGAAGTTGCTGGGGAAGAGAAGGTCACATCACATACACAGGAGGTAGACAGCTGGAGGAATGTCACACGCAGAAGTAGGAAGACCAGGGATCGTTCTGGGAGCTTGCAGCTACAGAATCGATTTCAAGCTCTTTCCCTTATCAAGGACGACGAGGAAGTGCAGCATGGACAGACTTCAGGGACAGAGCAGGGGACCCTGGGAGTTCCTACACAGGGAACAGTCGCTGCTAAGCCTCGGAGGAGGTGTGTGGTCATGATGGGGGACTCCTTGCTGAGGGGGTCAGAAGCAGTGATTTGTGGGTCTGGCAAGATGTCTCGGGAGGTGTGTTGTCTCCCTGGGGCAAAGATCCGAGATGTGACAGAGAGGCTGACAAGACTGGTCAAGCCTACTGACCAATACCCGTTCCTTTTGGTCCACGTGGGAATGAATGACACAGCAAGACACAGCCTTCAGAATATCAAAAGGGATTACGAGGCTCTAGGTAAGAAGCTGAAAGAAATGGAGGCACAGGTTGTCATCTCGTCTCTTCTGCCAGTTGAAGGGCATAGTCCAGGAAGAGAGAGGAAGATAGCAGATGTCAACAATTGGCTCCGCAGATGGTGTCGTCGAGAACGATTTGGATTCTTAGATCATGGGCTGCAGTTCCATGAGGGTGGACTCCTGGCAAGGGATGGGCTGCATCTCACACCAGTTGGAAGAAACGTTTTTGCCAACAGTCTCAAGAATTTGATCAGGAGGGCTTTAAAGTGAGTTATGTGGGGAAGGGAGACAGCATCCTGGAAGACAAAAGGACTGGAAAAAATAGTCAAACTGTCATAGAGGAAACAAGGCGAATAGTACAGGGACCCAACAGTGGGAGGCAAAAAAATGTGCACAGGCAGCAAGTAAGGGGGACATATGGTCTTAGATGTCTCTACACTAATGCACAGAGCATGGGAAATAAGCAAGATGAACTTGAACTCCTAGCACAACAAAGCAAATATGATATAATAGGCATCACTGAAACTGGTGGGATGAGTCTCATGACTGGAATGTAGAAATAAAGGGGTATAACCTTTTCAAGAGAAACAGGCCAAACAGGAAAGGAGGAGGAATAGCAATATATGTCAGGGATATTTACACCAGTGAAGAAATCCAGGACACCAATCCTGGAAGCCAGGTGGAGAGCATCTGGATAAAAATTAAAGGGGAGGGAAACAACAGCGATGTTAGTGTGGGAGTCTACTACAGACCCCCGACTCAAGCAGAAGAATTGGATGATGCCTTTCTAGAACAGATGACCACATACTCAGAAAGGAGAAATATAGTAGTGATGGGTGACTTCAACTATCCGGATATTTGCTGGAAGTCAAACTCAGTAAAATCCTCAAGGTCTAGCAAATTCCTCACTTGCCTCGAAGACAATTTCATTGTCCAAAAGGTGGAAGAGGCAACAAGGGGATCAGCTATTTTAGATCTGATCCTAACTAACAGGGAAGACCTAGTTAATGGGGTGCAAGTGGCTGGATCCTTAGGCGGAAGTGATCATGTCCTCCTGGAGTTTATTATACAGTGGAAAGGAGAAGCCAGGCATAGTCAGACACGCATTCTAGACTTTAGGAAAGCTGATTTTACTAAACTTAGAGAAATACTGGGGGTGATCCCATGGACAGGAATACTAAAAGAGAAGGGAGTTCAAGACAGATGGGAATTTCTCAAAAGGGAGATACTGAAGGCACAATTTCAAACCGTGCCAACGAGGAGGGAAAAAAAAAGTCACCCATCACTTCTCAAGAAACCAGGAGGGATGACTAAGGGCCTAAGCAGACTGCCAGAAATAGTGCACATTAAATTGAGGCACTGCCCTGGCTCAGTGTTAGGGAATCATGGGAACTGTAATTTATTGTGGCACCAGAGCTCTCTGACAGAGAAGGCTCAATGTCTCAGAAAAAAATACAGTTCCCATGATTCCCTAGCACTGAGCCAGGGCAGTCCCTCAATTTAATGTGCACTATTTCTGGCAGTCTGCTTAGGCCTTAAGGAACTTGCAACTGAACTAAGTTTTAAACGGAACATGTATAAGAAATGGAAAAATGGGGAAATCACCAAAGAGGAATTCAAACAAATAGCTAGCACATGTAGGGGTAAAGTCAGAAAAGCTAAAGTGCAGAATGAACTCAGGCTTGCTAGAGAGGTTAAGAACAATAAAAAAGGCTTTTTTGGGTATGTCAGCAGCAAAAGGAAGAAGGAAATGGTAGGGCCACTGTGTGGAGAAGATGGCAAAAGGTTAACAGGGCACAGAGAAAAGGCAGAATTACTCAACACCTTTGCTTCAGTCTTCTCAGAAAAGGCAAAGGGTGCTCAACCTGAGGATAATAGAGCAGAGGACAGAATAGGAGAATTTCAGCACAGATTAAGCAAAGAGATAGTACAGGAATACCTGGTTAATCTAAATGAATATAAGGGGGAATGCAGACCAGGGCGTCAGGGACGCCCTGGTCCGGAGCGCCGCGGGACCTCGGCAGCCGGACCGCGGCGCTCCTGCGGCGTCCCTGGAAGGAGCGCAAAATCAGCGCTCCTTCCACAAGACAGGGAAAGTGTGCCCTAAACGCATAGGGCGCACTTTCCCTGACTTATCCTCCACAGCGCGTCTGGTCGCTGTGGAGGGAGGTCATCCCCGGAGCGCCGTCCGTCCGGAGGGCCGGAAGCTCCGAGGACGACCTCAGGAAGAGGAAGGGACGCCGCGCATGCGGCTGCCCCTCCTCTTCCAGGTCTCGGAGACGGCCCTATTAGCTGTCTGCCGAGGCCCTTCGTCTCCAGGACCAGATGAATTACATCCAAGAGTATTAAAAGAACTGGCAAATGTAATATCGGAACCATTGGCAATAATCTTTGAGAACTCCTGGAAAACAGGAGAAGTCCCAGCGGACTGGAGGAGGGCAAATGTTGTCCCCATCTTCAAAAAGGGGAGAAAAGAGGATCCCAACAATTATTGTCCAGTTAGTCTGACATCAATACCAGGAAAGATTCTGGAGCAGATCATTAAACAGTGAGTATGTGAACATCTGGAAGGTAATTTCATAATCACAAAAGGTCAACATGGGTTTCAGAGAAACAGGTCATGCCAGATAAATCTGATCTCTTTTTTTGATAAAATTACCAGCTTGGTAGATGAAGGGAATGCGGTAGATATAGTATATCTTGATTTCAGTAAAGCCTTTGACAAGGTTCCCCATGACATTCTTGCAAACAAGCTGGTAAAATGTGGGCTAGACAAAGTAACTCTTACATGGATTTGTAATTGGTTGACTGGCCGAACCCAAAGGGTGCTCAACAATGGCTCCTTTTCAACCTGGAAAGAAGTGACCAGTGGGGTGCCACAGGGCTCTGTCCTGGGCCCAGTGCTATTCAATATCTTTATTAATGACTTGGATGACGGTATTGGGGGCATAGTTATCAAATTTGCAGACGACACCAAATTAGGAGGAGTAGCTAATACCCCAGATGACAGGATCAAAATTCAAAATGACTTGAACAGACTAGAAAGCTGGGCCAAAGCTAACAAAATGAAATTCAACACAGAGAAATGTAAGGTACTACACTTAGGGCGGAAAAACGAAAAGCACAGATATACGATGGGGGACACCTGGCTGAATGAGACAACGTGTGAAAGGGATCTAGGAATCCAGATGGACCACAAGTTGAACATGAGTCAACAGTGCAATGCAGCAGTTAAAAAGGTCAATGCAATTTTAGGCTGCATCAGTAGAAGTATAGTGTCTAGATCAAGAGAAGTAATAGTGCCACTCTATTCTGCTTTGGTCAGGCCTCACCTGGAATACTGTATCCAGTTCTGGGCACCACAATTCAAAAAGGATGTGGAGAAACTGGAGTGTGTCCAAAGTGGTGAAGGGTCTGGAAACCAAGCCCTATGAGGAACGACTTAGGGAGCTGGGGATGTTTAGCCTGGAGAAGAGAAGGCTGAGAGGTGATATGATAGCCATGTTTAAATATTTGAAGGGATGTCATATTGAGGAGGGAACAAGCTTATTTTCTGCTGCTCCAGAGACTAGGACCCAAAACAATGGATGCAATCTCCAGGAAAAGAGATTCCACCTCAACATTAGGAGGAACTTCCTAACAGTAAGGGCGGTTCGACTGTGGAACACACTCCCTCGGAGAGTAGTGGAGTCTCCTTCCTTGGAGGTCTTTAAGCAGAGGCTGGATGGCCATCTGTCGGGGATGCTTTGATTGGGAATTCCTGCATGGCAGGGGGTTGGACTGGATGGCCCTTGTGGTCTCTTCCAACTCTATGATTCTATGATTCTGTGAGGCAAAGGTATCATTTACATGTGAAACCTTCTTGTCTCACAGGCAGAGAAGTGTATTTACATAAAATACAGAAAACACAGAAGTACAGCCATTTCATCCAAGCTGATAAAATAACAAAGGCCTAGGCGCACTGACTATACTTCTAATCCTACTTACAAGTTCAGATGGCTTTATAGTCCTAGATGTTTGCTGGATGCTGGGAGCTGGGCCTCATTAGCCTTAGCTCTGACCAGCATCTCTTAGGCCTGTCCTTAGGCCCACAGAGTCCCAACAGCTGGATAAACAAAGGAAGGACTCTCTGAGGGCATGGTAGGGAAGCCCTTTTTAAAACGCTGTTGGGCCAGATGAAGATTATGTCAGCTGTGATGTATCCTTTCATTAGGATATGATGTAAGTCCACATTAGCATGTACCTCCCACCAATCTTAACCCTTTGCAGTCCTCAGATGAACTGAAGACCTCCAATTCATCACATAACCCTATTTAAATATTTAAAGGGGTGTCATATTGAGTATGGAGCAAGTTTGTTTTCTGCTGCTCCAGAGAACAGGACCTGGAACAACGGATGCAAACTACAAGAAAAGAGATTCTACTTAAACATTAGGAGGAACTTCCTGACAGTAAGAACTGTTTGACCACACTCTCTCGGAGAGTGGTGGAGTCTCCTTCTTTGGATGTCTTTAAACAGAGGCTGGATGGCCATCTGTCAGGAATGCTTTGATTGTGAGTTCCTGCATGGCAAAAAGGCGTTGCACTGGATGGCCCTTGTGGTCTCTTCCAACTCTAGGATTCTAACATCACAGATCTAAGATATGCATACAATGTCATTCTACCAGCAAAAAACATCAAAGACTTGAAACAGTTACTAAAGTAAGAGAGAAAAGTGCCAAGGCAACAAGCTATGATGGCTTCCACCAAGAAACATAGAGAAAGATGAAGGATAGCAATAAAAGAAAATGATCCGTCCATGACAGTGCAGAGGTTTTTTTGACCTCCGCCCACGGATGTCCCTGCTCCGTACTAAAGACCGCATCGAGGGTATGACCAGCACAATGCATGAGATAGGCCCATGTTAGTTATGGTATCCATGAACTCCCGAGCCGTGCCAGTTAGATCTTGTAAACTGGTTTCAAGTGGGATGTTGAAATTGCCCAGAACCAAAAGTCTGGGCGATTTCAGCAGCAACTCAGAAACCAGGGTGGTCAGCTCGGTTAGGGAGTCTGTTAAGCAATGGGGTGGCCGGTATACCAACAGAATCCCCAAACTATCCCTGGTCTTTAGGCTAAGGTACATACACTCGATGTGGGTCATTTTCCGGATAGGCTTTCTGATCACAGTTAAGGTGTTCCTATGGACCAAGGCTATGCCACACACCCCCGCCCACTTTCCCTCACTTGCTCACTAACCGAGTACCCAGCTGGGAGAGCCTGCGCCCATATTGCGGAGCTGGCATCTCCCAGCCAGATCTCAGTAAAGCATGCCAGGTCAGCCGCCTCATCCACTAAGAGATCGTGGATGATATGGGTCTTGTTCTTGACCGACCTGGCATTGCAAAGGAGCAGGTTGAGGGTCAGTGGAATGGTTGGCATGCTCTCCAAGTTATCCTGGGCAACAGAGCAAACAGAGTCTAGCTGTGACATCTCATCAGTGGTAGCAGGTGAAGGAAGGACACAAAGGGAGTGGGGTGAGGGAAACCCAGGATATTTCAAGAAAGCATTTGGATGCAAAACTATGAATATACAGTGGGCCCTCCATGTTTGGGAGGTTAGGGGCTCAGGACTCCTGTGAAAGTGAAAAAAATGCAAATATAAAAACTTTTTAAAAATATCTCCCTGGGAATCTGTATGTCCTCCAGTGCAACTCTGTGGCCAACATCCAGCAGAAATTGACCACAAAATTGCACTGGAGAACCTAAAATGCCTAGAGAAGTGTTTTCTCTAGGAATCTCTAAGTCCTCCAGTGTGACTGTACAGTCAATCTCTGGGACAGACATGTTGGAGGACATAGAGATTTGTAGAGAGTATATATTAATCAAATGTACGAATAATCAAATCCACAAATGTCAAAGCCGCAAATGTGGAAGGATAACTGTACAGGTAAAATCCAAACAAAAAGAACTGGAAAGACCTGATACTTCCAAGCACTTTTTTCCTTTCTGGATAACTCCTATGTTCCACTGCCCTAATCCACTTTGGGAACTCTAGAACTACTTTTGAATTTAAAACACCAAGATATCAAATCACACAACTCCCACGTCTTGTCTTTTTGGTTCTTGGTGTGGCAGTTCTTTGATGTATAAATTCTGTTTCTGTAATTTCCTTATGTGGTGTCATAACTAAAAACAATGATAATTACAACAATTACATTTAAACAACTTTCAAATCTGGTTTCCTGCAAAGCCACACTTATTCTGTCTTTTTGCCATATGAACAAACAATAAATGTTTTACATCTGAGTATAAGGGAAAGAGAAAGGTAGTCCCTTAACAAGAGTGTCTAGTCGTAACCAACTGTAGGGGGTGGTGCACATCTCTGTTTCTAAGCTGAAGAGCCAGCATTGTCTGAGGATTGCCCTGGTGGTCATATGGCCAGCATGGCTGCACCGAACACTGTTACTTTCCCACCAAAATGGTATCTATTTATCTACTTGCATTTGCATGCTTTCAAACTGCTAGGTTGGCAAAAGGTGGGACTAGGGACAGGAGCTCACCCCATCATGGGGCACTTGGGTCTCGAACTGCCAACTTTCTGATCTTCCGATCCTCAGAATTAGCATCTTAACCACTAAGCCACCTCATCCCTTTTTACACTTTAGTAACAGGACCTTAATAAGTAACAGTGTGCAGGTTTTTTATAGGAGGCACATAATGTTCTATAATGAACAAAAATTAACTCTGAAAATTGTGCACAGTGGGAAATCTGACCTATTTAGGAAGCAAGAGAAAAAAGTGTACTTACAGTGGTAAACAGGCAAGGAAGTCTGCTAATAAGATTATAAAGAGTGATATATTAATGGGTCCTTGTAACACTAATTCACATAACAGGAAATTAAATGCATCACAGCTATTAAATCCTAATAGCTTTTGCTTTAATTTCCCACCCATTAATTCTGCCCAGTTCCAAAATCATATGGCTGGTGCGTGTTTTCAAGTCATTTCCAACTTATGGTGACTCCATCACAGGGATTTCTTGACAAGATTTCTGCAGATGGAGTTTGCTCTTACCTTCCTCTGAGTTTGAGAGGTGACTTGCACAAGGTCATGGCTGACCAAGGGATTCAAACCTAGTCTCCAGAGTCATAGTCCAATGCTCAAACACTATGCCACACATTTTCAAATATCCTTTGTTAAGGACCAAGTAACAATAATCCCCAAAAAGATCTACTGGCTACATTTGGAGTGATTTTCCACATTTCCGCACTACACTCTTATAGCACTGCTATTCCACTTTAACTGCTCTGTCTGCCTCCTGTTGCATTCTAGGATTTGCAGTTTAAGGAGGGGCATTTAAAATTCTCAGCCAGATAGCTCTTAGGCTTCAATGAACTACAAGACTCAGAATGCAACAGGAGGCAGACAGGGCAGTAATAGTGGAATAGCAGCTCTATAAGAGGGTAGTGAGGAAATGTGGTTTGAGAATGGGTTCTCTGTATCTGGATTTGCTCAAGGACCAAGATTTGGCAGTACCTGGGGATCTAATAGCTCCATATACCCAATCTTTACTTTCTGGACCCCCATCTTGTCAGATAGGTTTCCAGCTTTAAGCAGATCAAACAACAAAGGATGACATTACACGAGCAGACTTACACTGGTGCAAAGACAGGCGTCCTTCCTCTCCTCCTCTCAACAGCTCCTGAATCTGCTCCTTATTTGGCAGACGCATAAAGAGTTGAAGAGGGCATCCTTTCTGCCAGTAATACCCAGTCTGTATACAATGGATATTACTGAATATACCATTATCATTTTAGCTAATTAGGCAAAAAAGTCTAAATTGATGCAGTGGAGATTTAAAGGCACAGTTGTTTATCAGCTTGTATGGTTCTGATATGTTAATGTACTGTATGTAGTAAGAGTAAAGGCCATTTCCAGTATTTTCTTCTTCACTCTCAAATTACTGGTTTGTTGTTTGTTGTGTGTCTTCAAGTAGTTTCCAACTTAGGGCGAACCTAAGGCAAACCTTTTCTTGGCAAGATTTGCTTCTCTGAGACTAAGAGCATGTGACTTGCCCAAGGTCCCCCAGTGGCTTTCATGACAGAGCCGGAAATCAAACCCTGGTCTCCTGGTCCAATACTCAGACCATTACACTATGCTGGCTCACCAAATGACTGGTACATTTTGTTTAGTAGGTAGTTATTTTACATTTTCTTCAGTTTTTGAAAGAGATGCCTTTGAAATTTAGATAATATGCTACTTTTTAAAAAAACAAGAATGCCCTTTAACTAGCTATGCCAACTCAGAAGCAAATTCTCTTGAATTCAAAGGACCTTCTAAGTAAATGGGTATAATATTTAAGTTGCAGTGTCCTTTTATTGAGCAATCCTAACAATCAGAAACATTATTATGTGCTTGTTTCTACAAACAACATGCACACTTTAGTCTGACATATTGAAAACAGAAAGTGTTGTCTGTTCTGACAGTTTATTTCATACTCTAAAACAGTTCTTTGGAACTGAACTTCAGTGAATTCATTTTAAACTCCTCCTGAAAATTTCCTGTTCCAGACTTGTACCTTTATCATAAATATCACAAAATAAATAATCAAGAACCTCTGTTTATGTGATGCATCTGCACTGGCTGCATAGTTCACAGAAAGGCATGAACCCTATCTTATTAAACTTTGGGCCTTTGCAGACTGCCAGAAATAGTGCACATTAAATTGAAGCACTGCCCTGGCTCAGTGCTAGGGAGTCATGGGAATTGTATTTTTTTCTGGGACATTGAGCTTCTCTGTCAGAGAGCTCTGGTGCCACAATAAATTACAGTTCCCATGATTCCCTAGCACTGAGCCAGGGCAGTGCCTCAATTTAATGTGCACTATTTCTGGCAGTCTGCAAAGGCCCTTTGATACACACAAATAATGTGCTAGTGTATGCAACTCATTTTCCTTCACATGAATGGGTAGGCAAACCGGAAAGCTACAATTAAGCATAGCTTTCTTACTTCTGAACCTAACACTAATCCTAGTTCACCGCTTCCAAACAAGACAGAATAAGAAAATATTTTTAAATGAAAAGCTATGCTTAATTACTGTTTCCTTGGTTGCTTATCTACTTCAGCAAAAGAAGAAGCAAAGGGAGTTGCATGCACATCATAGTTTAATCAGCCAGAATTATAAAGCTAGCTGTGAGGCATGCATGTAGCCATTATCTGAACAATGTGTGTATTTCACTGTGTGACAGAGAATGATTATTGCTTGTGTCAGAGTGCCATGTTGCAGATATGTAAATATCCTATCATGTTTTATGAGCTGAATCTGATATTCTGAAAGAGGAAGTGACACTATAGTCAATATGAAGCCCAACTGATCACAAAACCAGCAGGTTAAATTTTAGGACAATATGTTTCATTTTTAAATTTAGTATTTTAAACATTATGTTTTAGCAGTAGTTAGAGCACTAAAAATAAAAGTATTCCCTTTCAATCTACATACCAAAGGATTTTACTTTTGTAGAATATCTAGACATTTGTCAATCCAGTCACAGCTTTCTTTAAATGCTTCCACTGGTTTCTGCAAACCTGATATAGGACTATTACTGATTCCTTCTTCTGTTTCATTAACTTCTTCCTCTATCCATCTCTTCAGTGCCTAGAGAAATACAAACACTGTTTAGAAGTCTTATTTCAAATAGGCATGAAGGATAAAAAAACAGACAAAATAAACCAACTGGTTTGGCATAAAGCCATGAATATGTATCAACAGTTGCTTCTTTTTGAGCATATCTAAGGGCATGGCTTCTTCTGAAGGCTCTAGTTTCTTTGCTCTTTTATTTCTTCACAATAAGAAGTGAACAAGGAAAAGCAACAAAATAAACCATAGCACCTTTATTTCACTAAAGTGGCAGAATGTTTCCTTGTGTTAGGTATGATACATCTGTAGATTTATCCCTCATAAAGAGAAAAATATTAAAAATAAAACTGGATCTTCAGAAAGTCACAATCATGAACTGTATTTGTAAAATGCAATGTCCCTATGATATACATATGTTCATAACTTAGCAGTTGTGAGCTGAGATCTACAAGACTGAGAAACTAATTCCTCAATCTACAGAGTAATGTCTAATGATGATGATGATGATATTTATTTGTATCCCGCCCCTCTGCAGAGCAATTGGGGCGGCTTACAACATTACAATTTCCATACAGATATGTTAATAAAATGTGAATAGAACCTAAAAATCCTGAAACCCACCTGCCCCTTAAAAAGTAAGAGTTCTTCTTCTTAGTCTAGGCCCGATGAAGCTGGGCCTGCATCTCTCTCCCAGATGACATCGGATGGAGTGGAGGGAGGGCTTTTCTTCTTAGACTAGGCCCAATAGTAATGATCTAGGAGTATGTCTACTTTATCTACTTTTAAATTAAAAGTCAATGGTGACTCTGCCAAGAGAACGCCATCCACTTACATCCAGTGACCAGGTAAGGAGGGCATTAGTCAGAGAAGCAACTGAGGCAATAAGGAGCTAAAGAGATCTGCAACTGAGATCCTTGGGATAAATGGATCATCCAGATCACAAACGGATCTAAATTTATGAATGCGTGGTGAGTTGCAGTTATTGCTTAAACAAACCATTAAACAAATAAAGCCTGTTTGGAATTTGCAAAAAGGCAGGCGGGAAACCTAACAAACCTGTATACCACCAAGGTGACCAAAGCTGTCTCTATCCCATAACCAGGCCTGAAATCAGAATGAAATGGATCTAGATAATCCCACTCATCCAGAAACCTCTGGAGCTGGGAGGCCTCCATCAGCTCCAGAACCTTGCCCAAGAATGGAATATTAGAGACTGTCCAATAATTATTCAGAATGATGAGATCCAGGGAAGCCTTTTTAGTGACTGCCTTATAACAGTCTCTTTTAGGCAGGATGGAAACTTCCCTTGCTGTAGTAATAATAATAATAATAATAATAATAATAATAATAATAATAATAGTTTATTTGTATCCCGCTTATTGCCAGACAATCCAAGCGGCTTACAATAAAACCCGTATAACATATTTCCAAAAAGAAAAACCAACCCACCCCCTAATCAACCTCTACTGCGTTCCTCATCCATCAACAACTGATGGGGCCACGAGAGGAACGCAGGAGTCAAGGAACCCAAGGCCGGGGTGATTAGTCTGGGAAGGCCTGCCGAAAGAGATCTGTCTTGACAGCTTTTTTAAAGCTGTCCAGTGATGTCAACTGACGAATCTCGTCCGGCAGGCCATTCCAGAGTTTGGGGGCGACAACAGAAAAAGCCCTCTGGGAGGTCACCGCAAGCCTAGATTTTTGAGGCTGCAGCAAATTCCTCCCAGAGGACCGGAGAGCGCAGGCAGGATTGTATGGAAGGAGGCGATCCCTGAGATAGCTTGGACCCAAGCCATTTAGGGCTTTAAAGGTAATAACCAACACCTTGTACTGGGCCCGGAAGCTAATAGGCAACCAGTGGAGGGACCTCAAAACCGGAGTGATGTGGTCCCTCCTAGATGTTCCAGAAATAAGCCTGGCTGCCATGTTTTGAACCAACTGAAGCTTCCAAACCAAGCACATGGGTAGCCCCATGTAGAGCGCATTACAGAAGTCGAGGCGTGAGGTTACCAGTGCATGCACAATGGTCTCGAGGTCCCTTACTTCCAGAAAAGGGCGCAGCTGGCGTATCAGCCGAAGCTGATAACAGGCGCTCCTGACCGCCGCATTTACCTGATGTGTCATCAGGAGCGACGAGTCAAGAAACACCCCCAGACTGCAAACATAGTCACTGCTCCTGCAGTGCGACCCCATCCAGGACTGGAAGTTACAACCCAATTCTTGGTTTCGGGGCCACTACTGTGAGCACCTCCGTCTTGTCTGGATTCAGTTTCAATCTGTTTTTCCTCATCCAGCCCATTACCGCCCGAAGACATTCATTGAGAGAGGAGATGCCATTGGAATTCGAGGCCGACGAACGAGACACGGAAAAATAGATTTGGGTGTCATCAGCGTACTGATAACACCCAGCACCATAACTCCGTATAATCTCACCCAGCGGCTTCATATAGATGTTAAATAACATTGGGGACAAAATAGCCCCCTGAGGGACCTCACAAGTGAGTTCCCTCTTGCTGGAGCTATTGTCCCCGAGCAGCACCCTCTGGGACCTACCCCCGATACCTAACCCCCTCAGGCGGTCCAAGAGGATGCCGTGATCTATTGTATCTAAAGCCGCTGAGAGGTCTAAGAGCACCAGCAGGGTCACACTACCCCTGTCGATGCTCAGATGCAGATCGTCGGTCAAAGCAACCATGGCAGTCTCGACCCCAAAGCCTGTCCTGAAGCCGGTTTGAAATGGGTCTAGATAATCGGTTTCATCCAAGACCGCTCGGAGTTGAAGATCAACCCCCCTCTCGATAACCTTGCTCAAGAATGGCAATAGTGAAACTGGCCTGTAGTTGTTCATGTCCAGGGGATCCAGGGAGGGTTTCTTTAGAAGCGGCCTAACAGTCGCCTCCTTCAAACAAGATGGAATATATCCCTCCCTGAAGGATGCATTGATGATATCCGTGAGGAACCTCAACAATACATCCTCCCCCCGGACGGCCAGCCATGATGGGTAAGGGTCGAGAGGGCAGGTCGTCTTCCTCAGCTTACCAAGCAGCTTGTCCACGTCCTTGGTACTTACAGATTGAAGCTGATCCAGTATAATTACATTAACGGAGTCGCTGGATGCCTCGCCTATAGACTCTGTTTCAACAGTGGCATCTAAGTCGGCTCTTATCTGAGAGATTTTATCTGCAAAATAGTTGTTAAACGCGTCACAGCAGGCTGTCACAGGGTTAAGTAAGGGGTTTGCCTCCTGCGCCATCTCCCTCACCACCTTAAACAGCTCTGCTGGACGGGACTCTGCAGACGCAATACGTGCAGAGGAGAAAGCTCTCTTCGCTGCACATATTGCCTCCCGATAGGAACGAAGAAAATTCCTATGGCGAGTTCTGTCAGATAAGAGTCGAGTCTTCCGCCACTTGCGCTCTAGCCGTTGTCCAACTTCATCCTTCTAAGCTCTGGCGTATACCAAGGCCTACAGTTGAGAGCGGGATGGCAAGGGCGCTTGGGAGCGATCGTGTCAATAGCCCTGGTAAGGTCGGTGTTCCAAGTATTAACCAGAGCTTCGACAGGATCACCGGCATTCCCAACCATTAAACCCTCTAAGGCTTTCTGGAATCGCACTGGCTCCATTAGCCTTCGAGGGCGGACCATCCGAATGGGTCCACCACCCCCGGTGGGGCAGATACTGGCTCTAAGTTCCATCTTGACCAGGAAATGATCCGTCCATGACAATGCGGAGGTACTTATCACCTCCGCCCACGGATATTCCTGTTCCGTACTAAAGACCGCATCGAGTGTATGACCTGCACAATGTGTGGGCCCATTGACCAATTGGGATAGGCCCATGTTTGTCATGGTCTCCATGAACTCCTGAGCCGCACCTGTTAGGCTGGACTCAAGCGGGATGTTGAAGTCCCCCAGGACTAAAAGTCTGGGGGACTCCAACAGCAGCTCAGAGACCAGCTGTGTCAGCTCAGTCAGGGAGTCTGCTAGATAACGGGGAGGTCGGTAAACTAGCAGAATCCCCAAACTATCCCTGGTCTTTAGGCTAAGGTACATACACTCGAAGTGGGCTATGTTCCGGACAGGTATCCTGGTCAAGGTCAAAGTGTTCTTATGAACCAGAGCCACGCCACCCCCCCGCCCACTTCCCCTCACTTGCTCACTAACAGAATACCCAGCTGGGAGGGCCTGCGCCCATATAGCGGCGCTATCCTCCCCCAGCCAGGTTTCTGTAAAGCAAGCCAGGTCGGCGTCCTCATCCAGGAGAAGATCCTGGATGATATGAGTCTTATTTTTAACCGACCTGGCATTGCAAAGGAGCAGAGTGAGGTTCTGTGGAATGGTTGGTCTGCTTTCCAGGCCATTCAGGGAAACAGAGGGAACTGAAGGCGGGATAGCTATCAAACAGCGATCCCGCCTTCTTTTGTAACATGTATTCCCTCTGTTACAACTATACCTTCCGTTCCCTTGCACAACTCCAATAGCCGCCCCTACCTCATTCCCGGCCTCGGGAAGGGCAGTGGGACTCCGCCCTCCTGGCCTCCACAGCTGTTCTGAGGGAGGCAAAGGGGAAGGCAAACAGTCCCTGCCAGCATTAGCCTCAGTCTTTGGACTGCTCCTGATGGTAAGTGGCAGTTGGGAGACTTTTGATGGCTTCCTCCGGCATTGGCTCCGCCCTCCTGGCCTCCACAGCTGTTCTGAGGGAGGCAAAGGGGAAGGCAAACAGTCCCTAGTAAGGCATTCACCATTCCTCTTACCCGCTTGACTAGTCCCCGTCTAGCTGCTTCAGAAGCCAGGAAAGGCAATTGAAGTTCACCAATGGTCCCCATCCAAACTAACAGAGCTGAAGCCATTTTGCTAAGAAAATTGGCAAAAACCACAGGCTCCAGATGCACAGACCTGGTACATTTACCTACCCCCCCAAAAAAACCTTGCAGCTGTAATTGCTGTCAAAGAGGCTTCCACCAAGTAGTGGGTGAATACTTCTGCAATCAACAAATGCCAATTTATGTAAGTTTACTTACTTTTTGTGCCCCAATAAAAATATTTCACACCTCCACAGTATTGAGTATTTTATGTACACCAAGTGGCAACAATGCCAATTAAATACATTTCCATTTCAAGTTGTAATATGAAAAAATGCAGCAAGTCAAATGGGGTGTTAATACTTTCCCTCCCTTTTGAACGTTTTTCTCTTACTGCTCTAAACCAGGCGTCCCCGTACTTTTTGATCCGGGGACTGGTTTGCTGGTCCCAAGATCTTCCGCCCGAGTAGTGCACCCGAGTAGTGCGCATGCGCATGACTCCAGACGCCATTTTGGAAGACAAAATGGTGCCCAGTGGCAGGCACGATCGGTGGCGGTGCGGTGGCGGCGGCAGCAGGCTGGTAGGAAGGCCTCGGCGGGCCGGGTCCGGCCCACAGGCCGTAGTTTGGGGACACTTGCTCTAAACTATCTGTGGGAGTCATGCAGTCTCCCAGGTGTCACTCAGTTGCAACTCCTAGAATTACAGCAACTGGCTATACTGGCCTTTCTGCATTTGGAGGCCTTACTGTACAGGCTGATGAATTGGGCCCTGCAATTCTGCCTCAACGCTCTGCTTTGATAGCACCATTGTCCAGATCAGCATAGGACTAATGCTTGTAGGGGCTGATGTGCAGCATGGGCTCCTGCTGCATTGTTTGGGACATCTCATGTTAAACTCATGCTCTAACAGCAGCACCAAGACTACCAACCATAAGTTACAAAAGTATGCATTAGTCCTCAGTTTCAAATGTATTAAACAGATATGATACCAAAATGAAACTTGGCTACATCCTAAATAGCAAAGTAATCTGCTGCAGAACAACCTTTTTATACCTTGTATCTTTCCATAATGTTGAAGCCAAGAGCAACTTGCAGCTTGCGCAGACAAACAGGGCAAAGATCTAATGGCCGTCGGTCTGACTCCTCCAGATGATTAGATCCCTGCATAACACACTCCAGCCACTGGCAATGATGGAGCCCGAAGATGTGCCCAATCTCATGAGTCAGTGTCTGAAACACAGATATGGTCAAATCAACAAACACAGTTGTCCCTTCATTTTTGCAGACTTCGAATCCGCAGTCTTGGTCCTTCGTGAACCAGCAAGCCCCACTGGCTAAAATGGCACGCACACACGTGCAGGAGCATGCAACCATTCAAGCCAATGCGGCTTGAATATTTGCAATCTTCTGTTTTTGTGGGGTGGTGGGTCCGGAAGGGATCCCCCCCCCCGAAAACGGAGGGGTGACTGTATATGGAAACTACACTTCATCTAAGGACCTGACTATCCCAGGCTGCTGCCACACTGAAGTATTAATGCAGCTTGACACTGTTTTGTCTGTCATGGCTCTATCCTATGGAATCGTGGGATTCGTAGTTTGTTGTGGCACCAGAGCTCTCTGAGAGGGAAGGCTAAATATCTCTGAACCATATATGTCTGCATTCATATGAACTGCATTCATTCTGAAGTGTAGATGCAGCCCCAGTGGTATTATATTATATTATATTATATACCGTTATCCCTTTTCAAGTCAAGTTACATGCTTTTGTTGGGAATGGAACAGGGAGCAAATGTTGTAGTTAAAATCTGGAGTTAAAATTCTTTGCCACAGTATCTAAAATGAACAGAAGGATTATATTCTGTAACAAACCTGGAATGCTATCCTTTAGGGAAAAAAGTCTTCTTCTTCCCACATTTCCTCTCTTTATTTAGATACCAGATATGGTCTTTTTATAGAAATCTTTTTGTAACCCCTGAAGCCAAAACCAAAACCTTTCCTCAAAATTTGCATAACCAAAGCTTCAGAGACACTGCATAAAAATTATGCTAAGCAGCTGGATTAGAAATTAATCCATCTGGCTTCAATGGCATTATGTTATTTTTAAATTCAGAAAAATATCTTAACTGGGATGTAAATCTGGTAGCTCACCCCATCAGGTTCCATTCAACAAAAGAAGGCAAATTGTGGGAGCTTCAAATATGCAATCAAGATAAACTTCTCAAATACTAAAGAAAAAATATTGAACTTTCCCATTAAGGGACCATACATCTGTTTACTTTAGCAGAGCTAAATCTGATATACACAGGATAAGAGAAAATGTGCGTTTAAGTTTTAAAAAATGATTTTGGATTTTAAAATGTACTTCCAGTGAAGAAAATGCACTCACTTTGCAGGATCTCAGTAGCAGTTTACTTGTAATCTCAGGAGTATAGTAACCATCAAATACAGAATAGTCTGCTGGAAGAAGTTTTTTTGCAGTCTTCAACTTGCCTTTGTAGTTTGCACTATAAAAGTTACTGTCATACCTAGCAAAGCTGAAGATACCCATTCCTTCATAAAACAAAAATAAAACAAAATTAGAATTTCACCAAAAGAAGTAAATAAATACATAAACAGGTGAATTTATTACTGAGGGAGTCCTACTAGAAAGAGAGATTGTGAGATTTCTTCTCTTCACTGGTAACAAAGTGATGGGGGAATGCCACTTTGTTAGGCCCCATCTGAGATCAGTCCAACTGAGAACAATCCAACCTGGACAAGTGAGCTTCATAAGGACGGAAAAGTCCCAAGTGCTCCCTACAGCTCATAGGGCCATTTGTAGCCTCACAGTAGTCTTCTCAAAAATATTCCACTTTGGTGTGGGTACCGAGAATATATAGCAGGGGTAGGCAACCTTTCCCCTTTAAGGGCCGAGGGACTTCAGCTCCCAGAAGCCTCAGCCATGTTGGCCAATAGTCCCATGTTGGCCAATAGCTCCTGGGATTCTGGGAGCTGAAGTCCCTCGGCCCTTAAAGGGGAAAGGTTGCCTACCCCTGATATATAGTGAAGCCTAGCACAACACTATATGGAGGAGAGGTACAACTAAGGTCACATGAAAGGAGTCACACTACCAACATATACAATGAGTCTTATACAATGAGACTTACACAGTCACCCCTCCATTCGTGTGGACTTGAGACCCATGGTTTTGAATATTCACAGAGGGGCGATCTCCAATAATAATAATAATAATAATAATAATAATAATAATAATAATAATAATAATAATTTATATCCCGCCCTTTGGGGACCCAATCAGGGCAGCTTACAACAATAAAACCATACAATGTATCCCAAAACACAATCCCTCTCCCCTTAAAACAGTATTAAATCAAATGAAGATTAAAACTACAAATTCAAGCAATTAAAAAAATGTAAAAAAAATTAAAACATTACAAGGCACAACACTGGCCCAAGGCAATGTTCTTCATCCATCAGTAGATGGGGCCATGCGAAGATCATTGGGGGTGGGATTAAGATCAATGGGGTGCATCCTTGTGGGCACCCCTGCCCCCACGCACCCCATTCAAGCCTATGGGCCTTGAGTATCAGCGAGTCTCCGTTTTCGCGGGGGGTCCAGAATGGATCCCCCTGCGAAAACGGAGGGCCAACTGTACAATGAGTCTAAGAAATCTATGGAGACTGATAACCACTGCAGGCTCTAAAATCTTTGTCTCCAACCATATCAGTGAGGTTGTGGATTTAGTCACAGTTGGTAGAAATGTACCAATGCAGCTCCATCTTCGAATTAAATACTTATAATATTAATATTTTATTGCACATCTACTTTCATTGAAATTTAGGAAAGTTTTCTTGTTCAGAAATGTTAATCAAGTAAATATTATTCACGTAGTGTTGATGAAATGCCTTGTGCTACAATTTTACCACAGTAAATTTGTTATCACTAATTAATATACATGTGTCATATATGAAATATTTGGAGAGTAGAAAAACAGAGTTGGAGTCAAAGGTGTGGTGTAATTCACAGCCCTGCTTATCAGATCAAAGTTCCATCTTATACCCAACCTGTGTCAGAGAGGCCACAGACTCAGGCCTCTCTCAAACTAATTAATGGATAGAATTTTTTACATTTTATTTTTACCATTTAATCTTGTTCTTGCTCTAAGAAGCTCAGTGCAGTAGCAAAAACATTTGTTATTTGTTGTTAGCTGCCTTCGAGTTGACCTCAGCTCATGGCAACCCTGTGAATGAGACGTTTCCAAGACCCCCTATTCTCTATCTGTCTGCTCAGATACTGTAGGTTCAAGCCCACTGTATTCCTGATTGATCTGGTACGCAGTCTTTCTACTTCTATCTGGCATCTGGTCTTCCTCTCTTTCTACTGCCTCCTACCTTCCCCAGCATCATTGTCTTTTCTAATTAGTCATGATGACCAAAACGTGTGAGGTAATTTAAAATGAGAGTGTTTTTCTCAAAGCCACTCACAGCTGAATTTTTGACCAAACACCTCAAACTAAAACAATGAATGATCCAATCCTCTGTAGTTTTTTGACCATCAAGAGAGCCAGACTACCTCACTGCAAAATGCAATTTCTGGACTTCACTGTAGGACTACTTTATATGTATGACTGCTGTCCCCTTGTGGTCAATGAATACAAAGCAGCCCTCACTGCACTGTCAATTAGGCCTCTATACAAATACTGAACTGAATAAGCAGAACACATCAGAACGTTATTACAGATTGATACATTTTGCTAACACCACCCAGCAGATTTCTGCAGAAAACCTATCATCTGAAATCCACTGCCATCTGTGGGTAGCAGAAGAAAAGCTCAGTTTATCAAAGACAGCTACAAACAATTTCTTTTTGTTATTGTTAACTACCCTCATGTTGATCTCAACTCATGGCAATCCTGTGGATGAGACATCTCTGAGACCCCCTGTCCTCCACTACTCTGCTTAGTTCCTGTAAATTCTACTTCTTTAATAGAATCCATCCATCTAGCATGTGGCCTTCCTCTCTTTTTACCTCCCTCCACCTTTCCTATTATTATTTTTCCCAATGAGTCATGCCTTCTTATGATGTGACCAAAGCACGACAGCCTCAGCCTAGTCATCTTGGCTTCCCCAGGGAGATTTCCCCAGGCTTGATCTGTTCTAGGATCCATTTGTTTGTCTTTTTGGCTGTCCACAGTATCCTCAGCAATCTTCTCCAGCACCACATCTCAAATGAATTGATTTTGTTCTTATCCACTTTCTTAACTGTACAGCTCTTGCATCCATCCATGGTAATAGGGAATACAATGGCTTGTACGATTCTAACGTTTGTGTTCAGTTGTATATCTTTACATTTTAGGATCTTTTCTGGTTCTTTCATAGCTGCCTTCCCCTTTGCAGAAATCTTAACCCACCTGCAAGGGCCATATGTCATCGATTCATACCTGCATAGCTCTCAGAAAGACCCACAACAGTTATTTTGCCAGGCAATAGTTTATATGTGAACAGGCTGCCTTTGTTGTACAAAGGCTGAGAAGGTAAGGGGAAGAACCATAAAATCAAGACCAAGTTACTCCTGTAGAAATCCTGTGGAAATAAATAATCGATGCAGGCTGATAGATGCCACACTACTGTATGGAAGATGCCCTTCTCAATATGCTGTGAATATTAGTCTAGTGACATCTCCACACTGAAGTGGGACACCTGCTGTTCCAGACTGCTACTTCAGCTTGCCAGAGTCACCTTTGGCAAATCTCATAACAATCTTATACATATATTAATGTAATTTTAAAGTGTTGGGAAAATTTATGTTTTGCATTCTCCTGTTCCTCCTTAGTTAGGCAGGACTCCCCCCCCCCCCCCAATTCTAACTGTTAATCATAAGAGGCAGTTTCTGACCCTTCCAAACTGCCAGTAAGCCATCAGTAACTGCAGTCAGCTGTCTGTTACAGTCCTTCTCTGAAGGAGTTTAACAGCTCTCTTCCTGCTATATCATCACCAGTTAGAATAGGATTATGTAAATATTTATTAAACCATTATAGTTTGTTTTTAAACTACAAACTGCATGTTTGTTGTTTCTTTTGAGTTAGTCTTTATTCTTTAGGAAAACAGATTTAAAGTAATAGTCTGACCCACGTTTTTGCTGCTCTGTTGATGAAAGTGAACTCTAACAAATTTAACTTTCATACCTGCATATTTTAGTTTATCTTTAAAAGGGTTAACACCTTGGAAACTAAAATTGCAACCCACAAAAAGGCCTCACTGAAACCTGATGGAATGAGTCTCATGACTGGAATATAGAGGGGTAAAACCTATTTCAGAGAAACAGACCAAACAGGAAGAGAGGTGGAGTAGCATTATACATTAAGGATGTGTACACCTGTGAACAGATCCAATCTTGAAAGCCAAGTTGAGAGCATCTGGGTAAAAATTAAGGAGGAGAGAAATAACAGGGATGGGGAGGTCTGATACAGACCTCCAAGCCAAACTGAGGCCTTGGATTATGCCTTCTTGGAACAGATGACCACACATTCAGAAAAGAGAGATGTAGTAGAGTGACAGAATTGCTGAGCAGACTTGACGTCTTGGCAGCCAACCACAGTTCAGCCAGACTGAGGAGTGGGGTGAGCTGCAGGGTGAATGGGGATGTATAAAATCCAATATGTGACAGTTAGTTGAGAGGAGCTGGAGAGAGAAAGAAAAAGGATCTTAGTAAAGATCAGATAAGGATTCTGATGGGAGAGGGAGTTCAGTTAAAGTAGTCCAGAGAGGACTATGGCTGCATCTGCACTGCAGAAATAATCCAGTTTGACACCACTTTGACTGGCATGGCTCAATGCTTTGGAATTCTGGGAGCTGTAATTTAGTGAGACATCTAGCTTTCTGTGCCTTACAGGTCTAGTGACATAACAAACTGCAGTTTCCAGAATTCCATAGCACTAACCCATGGCAGTTAAAGCGGGTCCAACTGGATTATTTCTGCAGTGCAGATGCAGCCTATGATTTAGTGGAAATAAACAGGTCTGGTTGGTTAGTATGGTTAGGTCACTCTCAGTAGGAAAGAAATGAGATTAGAGTACAGAGAATCAAAAGCCAGCAATTGTTATATTAATGTAACCTCACTATAAAGTTACTATTTATTTTTTACCACAGACGTTTCCATAAGCTATAAACAAAAGCATGCTTTTTTGGTTATGACTCTAGCAAAAAGAAGAACAAGGAAATGGCAGTGTCGGGCCACAGCATGGAGAAGGTGGCAAAATGCTAACAGGTAAGAGAGAAAAGGCAGAACTACTCAACACCTTCTTTACCTCAGTCTTCTCTGAAAAGGAGAACAAAACTCAACCTAGGGAAAATGGAGTAGATAATGCAGTACAGAATAGGTAAGAAGTAGTACAGGATTATCTGATTAAATGAATTCAAGTCTCCTGGATCAGATGAACTACATTCAAGGCTATTAAAAGAACTGGCATAGGTAATGTCAGAATAATTGGCAATAATCTTTGAGAATTCCTGGAGAACAGGAGAGGTCCCAGCAGAATGGAGGAGAGCAAATGTTGTCCTCATCTTCAAAAAAATTTTTTTTAACATTTCTGGTGGGGAGAAGATGGTGATTGGATGTATCTGCCAGTTATCTAGCTCTCAGGGATGACTTCAGCAGTGACTTT
Organism: Phrynosoma blainvillii; assembly: GCA_026167975.1. NCBI lineage: Eukaryota > Metazoa > Chordata > Lepidosauria > Squamata > Phrynosomatidae > Phrynosoma > Phrynosoma blainvillii. Next base: position 220,430,996 of record JANUYF010000002.1, on the reverse strand, counting down.
GCTGTGGAGATTTTCCTCCTGACTGGGAAGGAAATGAGAGATTTGCCATATCAGAACCCCCTTTTCAATCCTACTCCCTGTAGAAAGATTGCCAGTAGAGGCAATTGCCATGAGCGTGAGCGGGGATTGAGTGAACTATGTGTGTCCAGTGTCCAGCTGCCAAAAATCAAGCTGTCTTTTAAACAGACTCTAAGATTGCCCAGTCCCAATCTCTTAAATTCTTTGTTTTTACTGGAATTTAGACAAAGTTAAAGAAACTATCTTAACTGAAGGGGTGAAAAAAGGAGCCTGATAAGTCCCCTGATTTTATTTTATAAAAAAGATTGGGTATGCTGGAATTGGGGTGTGTGTGAAATGTGTTTAAAATCAAAAAGTTAAAATGCCTCTTTTTAAATAACTACATTTGGACTTTAAAAAAAACTGGAAGAGGAATCTAAACTTAATTAATGTTAAATAAATGAATGAAAGAAATTTTACTTTGTGTGACAGCTATTGGAAGAGTGCAGATAACGGTGTTCATAAACCAAACTAACTGGATGTTTAAGAACTGAATGAAATCAGACTCTCTCTGCTGCCACCTAGTAGTCACTTGAAAAAATGCTGGTTGGGAGAAAAAAACGGGGGAGAAGGAGAAGAGGAGACAGATTTGATGAAGGAAATCCAGCTACTTAAGTACCTTGGCAGGAGATCTATACAAGATAAGAATGTTGAGAACAAAGATTAATTAGAGAATGGATAAACTGGATTCAAAGAGAAGAAATGGAAATCTGGAGAGGAAATAATCTATAGAACCAAATCAGAAAGAGGATAATGTAATGAGAAAAAAAGATGTATAGTCTTTGTCAGTGATCTGGGAGATGCAAAATGCTGAGATATGCCTGTATCTTCAGAGAAGGGGAAGAATATGGGGAAAGCAAGGGACTTAATTTTAAGAAGAGAGTCATTCTGGATGAATTAATTAAAAGAAAGGACATTTGCACTGGAGATGATGTGATGACTTTGAATGAATGAGGGTACATTCTCTATGAAGAAGATGCATAAAGAGATAGAACACCCAAAGTTACACTTGTTGGTGTTTACGGGAAGTTGTATCTGTTTAGAATATTCCCTTCCTAGGTGTTAAATGTTCAATTTTTACTGTCTTTGAAACTCCAAAAAACAACAAACCAAAAAACCCCCGCAAGTGAAATTGAAACTTAAGAGATAGGTGTAATGGGTTGGTTTTACTTTGTTTTGGAAAATACGTAAGGTATAATCTTATTACTGGATGTTAAAGTCTGGAAAGAACAAATAGAAATCACTGTATAAAATGTATTTGGATATAGTAAAGGTGGAAAGTGTGTCTGAATAATGGGGCAAAGGGACAAAAGACTACTAATGTTGATTATGGTAAAAGAAAAATTATTAATAATGTTCGATCTTTTAAAAATGAAGAGGTTTCAAGATTGCTAGTGTTATTAATTACCGAGTAAGAAAAATATTAATAGTGTTTGATTATATATGGTCATAAACTGTGAGAATATTATATGCACAGAAATGGAAAAAGGTCTTAAAAGAGTGGCTATCTAAACTGAAGGAATTAGTAAAGATGGATATCATATATACTCATGTATAAGCTGAAAATTTTAGGCAAAAAATTGACTAAAAAAACCCTGGGTTAACTTATACCTCTTGGCATGGCATGGTGTGGAAGCAACATTCCCACACCATTACCCCTCCCTTGTCCAAACTGGAGAATAGCAGCCCCCCTCCTTCCTTTCTTTTTTTGGATCTGGGCAGCGTTCAGCAGCAACATGGGAGAGCCTGAGTAATGCTGTGCATCTGCCATTTGAGGTACCTGAGGTGGAGCGGAGCGAAGAGGCAGTGGTCATTCTTAACAGGGCCCTACTGCATAAGCCTCATGAGGCTTGGCAGTCTCTCTTTATCCACTCTGTAGAAATAATCCAGTTTGACATCACCTTAACTGCCATGGTTCAACACTATGGAATTCTGGGAACTGTAGTTTTATGAGGCATAGCCATCTCTTTTAGAGGGCCCTGGTGCCACAACAAACTACAATTCCTAAAATCCCATAGGATTGAGCCATTGCAGTTAAAGTGTGTCAAACTGGATTATTTCTGCAGTGTGGTTGCACCCTGGGAGAAACTTATACAGTAAGTCCCCATTAAAAATGACCACTGCAGTTTCTGCAGGGAGGCTTATACAATAGGTCCCTTTTAAAAATGGCCACCACAATCTCTCTTCAGAGGGTTTTATACAGTAAAACCCTATTAAAAATGGCTGCGGCTGCTCCACTCCATCTCAAGCACCCCAAATGACAGGCATGCTACATTTTTCAGCTTCCCTCATGTTGCTGCTGAACCCTGTTCAGTCTGAAAAAGAAAGTGAAGCAGGGAAGGCTGCCTTTCCTTCTCCAGTTTGGGCAAAGAAGGGCCAATGGGCAATAGGGTGGGAGCGCTGCTTCCATGCCAAGAGGGGCTTTCCATTTCTGCCTCATGTCACAGCCTTTGCACTGGGTCTCTAATAGAGGCCCTAATAGAGGTTCCTTTCCTTGCTCTTCTCCACACTCCTTTTTTTCCAGGCTATGTTCTCCTTCTTTTTCCACATTTATATTCCTTTCCCTATCTGTATTTGTATAGCTGTAAGCATATTAAGATCAGCAATGCCATTTACGCACACAGAGATTTGTAACCCCTCAAATACACAGATACTCTCCTTGTCTTTAGCTTCTTGCCTTTACATTTGTTTGTTACATACCCCTGTTTTACCCTGAACTTAATTATTCTTGGGTCATAGCAAAATCCATAATTTTGGTCCCAAAACCTGCCCTTGATTTATAAATGAGGGTGACTTATAAACGAGTATATGAGAAATTGTCTATTTTGATTAAAGAAAAAAATAGCAAGATTATGGGAAAATTGAAAATTGCTAACTGACTTTCTGTAAAATAACAAAAGTGATTTGATGACTGTTGGTTATATCAGTTAATATGAGTTAAATGAAGAGTAAATAACAGGGAGGATAAAGCGGGGTAGAATTTATAATGAACTGTACCTGCTGAACAGGTAATTTGAAGTCATCTTTTTCTATTCTACTTTGTTGTAGTTTGTAGTTTGTTTTGCACACTTTTTAGCTGGTATTTTTATTTGTGTTGTTTCTCTTTTATTCCTTGTATTTTTTACCCAATAAAAATAATCAAAAAATCAAAAAATGTTTTTTTTTTCTTAAGCAGCATTTGTAAGTTAACTACCTGAACATCGGGGCTACAAAATTGGGAGCAGTGGGAGGGGTGCAGATAAGGAAAGCAAATGTACCAAATAGCAGTTAGTTGGTGTTATGTACAGCAAGCCTCTTCTGCAAATTTGTAGCTCCCATCTTCCCTGAATATAACCTCAATAAAAAAGCTGGTGCTACTGTATGATTACTTTTTTTTTAAACTTATATTCAGCCTTAATGTTTCACGACAAGAATAAAAGAACAACTAGAGTTATATATAATGTTGATGGCTTAATAAAGTATCATATATACCTTCAGTCAAGGAGGCTTGTCCAAAGACAAAATTCCAGGAGTCCTTTGGGTAAAGATCTATCATAGTTACTCCCACAATGCAGAAAGCATCCTTTGACTTTTTTTTCTTTAGATAGTTCAGGAGGTGCCCTGTATTTAAGAAAACAAAACAACCCACCCATATATAAAGCTCAATCACAAAAGAAGGGCAAGTAATCACACATGAAGGCAGCACATATAAGCACTATACAGAGCCAGTAGCATAGGTGTTCACTAGGAGAGGCCATAGCTCAGTGGTAGAGCCCTGGTCTAATCTTTGGCATCTCCAGTTAAGAGTCAGGTAGCATGCAATAAAAAAGATCTCAGCTGAAGACCCAAGATGAATGAACTGCTGCCATTCAGACCTAACAATATTGGGCTAGATGGACAAATACTCTGATGGCCAGCTTCCCTCCTCCTGTTCCCTCTCTTTATCTACCCCCCCCCCGCCCCATCCCACAGTGTTATTTGCCAATATTGCCAAGTCAGCTACCAGCTACAAATCCTGTCTGCATACTCAGGAGATGCACAACAAGTTTCCCATTCCAAAGGTTCAAAATAATCAAACTAGTATAAAAGCAGTAGCATTTTGAAAAATATTACTGTTATTATTGTTATTACTATGAAAACAATAAAATTTTATATACATTTATTTAGTTTTTTATTTGCCTTCTACTTTTCAAGATTCATCTGTGGCACTGCCCACATGACTGTCAATAATACTGCCTCCTGCCTTAGGGTTTGACTAAGTGCCCCATCTTCCAGCTCTATAGTTCTCTCATTCTACATTAACAACTTTCTATGCCACAGAAACAGGTAAACTGGCCCAAGTTACAAGGATGTGCAAGTTTAACAATGTGCTATCTATTTCTCATACCTGCGTGAATCTGCAGATTGTGCGTATATTCATTGACACGAAAAGCACAGCTCGTGTGTGAAACTGGAACTGGTTCTAGGATTCTCACAGTCAGGCCATAGTAAAAGGCTTCACAGTAGTCCTTCAGCCATTTCATGTAGATGTCTGTGCTAACTCTGGAATCTCCAAAAGAGCCTAAAAATAGAAATTCAGGAGAGAAGAACATTAGGTTGTAACTTCAGCTCTGCAAATTCCTCTTCCCACTCCAATTACTGTATTTTAAAAAAGCTTTCTATAAGTTATTTAAAATATGGAATCTGTTTTGAAATCTATATCTTATTTAGCTTTAGAAAAACAGGTTGAAGTAGGTACAATTAGTTCCATTTCAAAATAGTGAACCAAGGTAAGGAGATAATGCCTTGCGAAAGATCATCTAATGAGCCACTCAACATCAGTTTGAAACCCTAGTCATGATGTAGATACATCCTGTTTTAATCCTATGCATACTTGGTTGAGTGTAAATTCCATTAAATTCAGTAGAACTGACTTCTGACTAAACAAACATAGGACTGAGCTTAAACTTCTGCAAAATTGGCATTTTTTTGGTTTTCTGCATGCTGTGGTAGGAAAACCAAGCTATCAAGCCCCCATTCCAGATGTGAGAGGCTTCCTCAAGCCTGGTCAGAATGCCTCATGGGATTAATCTGGCCAAAGACTAAGGTTCACCCTTGTCCTAACACCAGGGCAGAATCAACCTATGAGTTCTTGTTGTTATTTATTTTATTTTACTATTTTATTATATTTATTTATATCCCACTTTCAGGCAGCTCTTGTTAATATTCACTATCGTTAGCACTAACCCACCTCTGTACAAGTCATGTTAAAATAACAGTAATTTGCTCTGCCATAGCAATGACTTTGAATCTGGAAAACTTAGGTTTAACTATGGCCACTATTTTAGGCATGGTGAATAAAAGCTGGGGGAACCCACTGAAGCTACTGATTTCATAAACACCTCTGCATCTTCTTAGTTATCACAGGAGAGGTTCTACCAAATCCAATGGGAGTATTCTTATCAGCAACACATACTAAAAGTGGTTTTTAGACTCAGAACTTCAGATATTTAGTTCATGGATGACTGATTCAACCAGGAACAAGCCCGCAAGATCTCTCACTGATGAGATATTCAAGCTGTTTCCAAGGAACAATGGGATTCCCAAAACACAGCAGAGAACAGATCAAAGTATTTCCTATTACTACCAACCTTCTCTTGCTATGTGGTGCTTAGGGATAGTGTTGGGGTACATTTTATTTTCCATTTATACAAGGCGATAGCAAGACCAACAGGTGTCCTGTGAGAATTGAGAATGCCCTGAACAGCCTGCTGTTACCAGGTACCCTCCAGATCCATTGGACCAGAACTCTCCCCTTGGCTATGATGGCTGGAAATTATGACAATTGTAGTCCAACATGTCCAGAGGGTGCCTGGTTGGGACAGGCTCCCCTAGAAAATGTTCTAGAGTTTTCCCCCACAAAGCATGGGAGTTTTGTAGCAGATGTAAAAAAGATTCTTTGGATAAACAAGCCAAAGAAATCCCAAAAATTACTAGCTGTAAATACTACATATTAAATGGCTCATTAAAGACTTGGATAGCTCCGCTTGCATACTTCATTTGTCATAGATTTTCATAATTTGTTTAATAGATCAAGTTGACATTACCAATAGGCTGGATATAAATCCGATTTTTCTGAGGAGATGGTATGTTTCTGTGAGGGTCATGATAAAACTGTGCAAAATCCTGGGTAGGTTCTGGATGTGATGAGATCCAATCAGACTCAGAATGTAGTGTAATGGGCTTAAAGAGAACACTGTCTGGTTGAAATGCTTGACTTAGCAAAAGCTTCTCTTTTGGTTCAAGCTTCTCATAAAGCCTCACAAGCTTCACGTCCTTGGAGATCAGGGCCATTTTCAACGCCTCCTCAGAATGCTTAACTACCTTCATCTAATAATGAGAAAGCAAGAACAAGATGGTTTATGAAATCTGCATCTTATGCCTACATGCTTTTATTCTGAGGTTCCTCTTCTTCCATCACGCCACAGTCACTCCTCACAAGCTCTTATTCCTTTTATGAAATGATAAGTAACAAACCAACTATCTTCTGCAGACAGTTTGCTGCTTATTCAGCAACTACTGCCCTACTCATGCAACATTCAGCTTCCTCATTTCTTTCCTTTTTCCATGCCCAGCTGCCATTTCACAATCAGCTTCTGCTTTTGGACAAAGCCAGCATGGGAAAGTGTTACTGAGAGCTCTATCATCACTAATTCCATGCATTATGTCATGGGCCATTTAATCTCAGTTTTAATTTTTCTCTTTCAAATAGGCTACAGTATAGGTGATGGCTACTAAAACTATTTTTTACTATGTACAGCAAGACACACTGGCAGAACTCTTCTTCTACACCCATCAGCTTTACACCAAAAGGTTTTCCCTAGCGTGGCTCTGACTTCATGTTGTTGTTATGTGTGTCAACTCCAATTTCTGGCAACCCTATCATGGGGTTTTCTTGGCAAGATTTATTCAGAGGTTTGCCACTGCCTTCCTTTAAGGGTGACAGAATGTGACTTTCCCAAGATTATCCTGTGTGAAGTCGTAGGCTTTCATGGCCGGCATCCATAGTTTTTTGTGGGTTTTTCGGGCTGTGTGGCCATGTTCTAGAAGAGTTTCTTTCTTCTAGAAAGAGTTTCTAGAAAGAAACTCTTCTAGAACATGGCCACACAGCCCGAAAAACCCACAAAAAACTATTATCCTGTGTGCTTCCATGGCTAAACAGGGAGTCTCCCAGAGTCCTAGTCCAACTCTCAAACCACTACACTGTGTTGGCTCCTTCTAAAGCTGTACTCAAGGAAAAACAAGTATCTTATCAAATGCTTACAATGCACACTGTGCTAATTTATCAGTTATATGTGCTCATATAGTTATATGAGCACATATAACTCAAATCCTCAATTTGATTTTAAGGTAGCTTTCTTCTGTTTTCTGTGCCAAAGGGATACATTCCAGGCAATGGAAAGGCCCAAGCAGCTACTTGTGTGAACAGCAAAGAAATACAACATGCCCAGTCACCAAAATAGTTTTAAAGTTCCTCCTTTTTTAAAATCACTTTCCCATGTGATGGGGTGGGGGATGTTCCTTGTCAATGAGAAGCCTAAATTCACCTTGTGTGAATTTGGTCCTTGGACTCTGGAACTACATGTCAAAATTCTCCTTAAGGGACAGTTCTCCAGATGCAGAATGTGTTCCAAAACCTCTTGATTGCCTGAAACAAATATCCATAATGTTACATGAATGTTCTGAAGGAATACTGAAAGTTTTAAATAATATTTAATAAATCCTAAAAATATAAAAATATATAATGCTACCTTTGCTTTCATGCACTTGAGAAAGGGTACAGTTACAACATTTAATTATGCAGGGATAACCATGTTGGCCGCATAGCAAAGTACAATAGCATCGAAAATCTACAAAACAGTGATACCTTTATTGGTCCAACCAAAATGCACAAAATACAAGTTGCAAGCTTTCGAAGCTCCACTGGTTTCTTCATCAGGCAAAGGTGCTAAAAATCTTTCAGGAGAAAAAAATGACAGTGTTAGTCATAGGCTTGCACTTTGTCAAGATGTTGTTGTTCTGAGCTAAGATGGTATGAAGGCATAACCATGCAGATGGGCCATTCCTCCTTCAAAAGCTTGCAACGTGTATTTTGTGCATTTTGGTTGGCCCAAGAAAGGTATCAGTTTTGTGGGTTTTAGATGTTACTGTACTCTGTTACCCTGGATACGTTTTCTGGATGTGAAGATACTGCACTTTAACTGCAACAAGAGAATCCCAAAGAGACAGCCAGTAGACTAGGACTTCACTACTTGAGGTTTTTACCTCCAACAAAGGTAGAACATATTTTTTAAAAAAATTGGGACTGAAATTGGTGTTTTTTTTTTTTTACCTAAACAACACCTAAATGTTTTTCTAATGGAAAAACATGGAGGTTTCTTGAAAAATTCAATGTTCTCTGCCTAACAAAGCTGGCTGTGACCCCACACAGGATGGAGAAATCCTGGATCTCAAAGGAAGTATCTTTTTGTGTTGCTAATAGAATTTAAATTTTATATCCTGTACTTTAACATGCTTTGTCTCCCAGTACTCACTAAACCAGAAGACGAGTGGCCTGCCTGCATGGATATCCCTCCATATCATCATAATTTCAAAAGCTTGCAACATGTATTTTGTGCATTTTGGTTGAGTCAGTTTTTGCTACATCTTGGCATGCAAGAGACTATTTCAGTAGCAGATTATTAAATAGCATTTTATTACTTTGTATGCAAAGTAAAGTGATGAGCTTGTTTTATAGCCATTCTCAGATGTTTCATCAATTGTTGCAATGGATTTTTGGTAAATGAAGAATATAGCAGGACAACTTAACAGTCGAAATATTTTAAAAGTTCTAGAAAATGTAAGAAGGTCAGAGGGTGGCGAGAAAGTATAATAGTTATTTGCTAGAACAGTTAGTTCAGTATTTTCTTTTGTACAGGGAAAGTACAGTAATCCAAATCCCATTAGGACTTACATTTTAAAAAGGTATCAATAAAATATTGAGGGTTGAAGGGACAGCAATAATGGCCCCCTGATTTCCACTTATACTTAATGGCTACAGATCCATCACCCACACCCTTTTCCAAAAGGCCCCTCATCCACTTAATAAATAATAATAATAATTTTTTATTTATAGCCCGCCCCTCTCGGGGCAGGTTACAGCATTTTAAAACAGACAGAATTAAAACATTCCCTCATCCCACAATCCAACCCTCCCATCTCCTTAAAACAGAATTAAACTTTAAAGAATTAAAATACAACAATACAATAAAAACAATAAAACAGTAAAACAATGAATCAGCAACAATAGGGCTTGACTGTGACTCTGGAGCACAAGAGAATAGAGAGGAATGGCTTCTTCTGGGAACACAACTCTAGTCTAGATCAAGCCAATTTTAAGATAATTTATCTGTCTATATATTAATCAAAACTGTCTGTATTTTATTTTTAAAGGGTTTACCTATAGTAGTAAAATTGTTATTATTATAAAGTACAGTTGGCCCTCCGTATCCACAGATTTTTTTTATTCACGGATTCAAGCACCCAACGCTTGTAAATATTTTAAAAATAGATAAATTCCAAATAGCAGACCTTGATTTTGCCATTTTATATAGGGAACACTATTTCACTACTCCATTATATTTCGTGGGACTTAAGCATCCATAGATTTTGATATCCATGGGGTTTTTTCAAACCAAACCCCAGCAGATACCAAGGGCCCACTGTACAAATATAAATACCGGTATTCATAGCCATATGTTCTCTTAAAATACACTGGCTGTTTAAAATTTAATCTTGGATATATTTAGAAAGAGACTTTTAAACAATGGTTGACACAAAGCTGTTTGAGGCACATCAACAAATGTACCACTCTCAATGTCAAGGTACACAGAGTTTTAGGCATCTGAAACAGATAGCCTCATTCTGCCTCTTCCCCATTGTGTTGTTGTTGTTGTTGTGTGCCTTCAAGTCACTTCTAATTTATTGCAACCTTCAGGTGAGCCTATCATAGAGTTTTCTTGGCAGGTTTCTTCAGAGATTTGCCACTGTAATCTTCTGAGGCCGAGTGTGTGATTTGCCCAAGGTCATAAAGTGGGTTTCTATGGCCAAGATGGGATTCGAACCCTGGTCTTCTAGGGCGTCCTAGTCCATCACTCAAGCCATTACAGCACACTGCCCTCTTCCCCATTTTAGACAATAAAATGCAATCATAATGAAGTAACAACCTTGTTGTTGTTGCGTGCCTCAAAGTAATTTTTGACTTACAGTGACCCTAAGGTCATAGAATCATAGAATCATAGAGTTGGAAGAGACCACAAGGGCCATCCAGTCCAACCCCATTCTGCCATGCAGGAACTCCCAATCAAAGCATCCCCGACAGATGGCCATCCAGACTCTGTTTAAAGACCTCCAAAGAAGGAGACTCCACCAACCTCTGAGGGAGTGTCTTCCACTGTCGAACAGCTCTCTCTGTCAGGAAGTTCCTCCTAATGCTGAGGTGGAATCTCTTTTCCTGGAGTTTGCATTCATTGTTCTGGGTCCTGTTCTCTGGAGCAGCAGAAAACAAGCTAGCGCCCTCCTCAATATGACATCCCTTCAAATATTTAAAGAGGGCTATCATATCCCCTCTTAACTGTCTCTTCTCCAGGTTAAACATCCCCAGCTCCCTAAGTCTTTTCTCATAGGGCATGGTTTCCAGGCCCTTCACCATTTTAGTTGCCCTCCTCTGGGCACACTCCAGTTTTTCAATATCCTTTCTGAATTGTGGTGCCCAGAACTGGACACAATATTCCAGGTGGGGCCTGACCAAAGCAGAATAGAATGGCACTATTACTTCCCTTGATCTAGATACTATACTTCTATTAATGCAGCCTAAAATTGCATTGGCCTTTTTAGCTGCGGCATCACACTGTTGACTCATGTTCAATTTGTGGTCTACTAGGACTCCTAGATCCCTTTCACACGTAGTCTTGTTAAGCCAGGTGTCCCCCATCCTATATCTATACATTTCATTTTCTTGCTCTAAGTGCAGTACCTTACATTTCTCTGTGTTGAAATTCATTTTGCTAGCTTTGTTGTTGTGTGCCTTCAAGTCATTTCCAATTTATGGCAACCTTAAGGTGAGCCTATCATAGAGTTTTCTTGGCAGGTTTCTTCAAAGGTTTGCCATTGCAATCTTCTGAGGCTGAGGCTGTGATTTGCCCAAGGTCATCAAGTGGGTTTCTTGAACGTTAGGTGAACCTATTCTAGGGTTTTCATGGCAAGTGTCTTCAGAGGGGGTTTGCCACTGCCACCCTTTGAGGCTGAGAAAGCATGACTTGCCCAAAGGTTACCAAATGAGTTTTTATGCTCAAACAGGGAATCAAACCCTGATCTCCAGAGTCATAGTCCAGCAACAATGGGCTGACACCTACATTTTGCTGCTGGAAGTAGTTAATAGTAAGGCACTTGTCTAGTGGTAGGACTGGCTGAGCTGCAATCCCACAGGGCAGTGGTGCTTAACCTTGAGTCTTGGTGCCTTTTGCAGGCTAATGAAAGCTACATCCCTCCCCCTTAGAAAAATGCACTTAAACACAATTTTCCAAGAAAAAGGAAGGAAATCAAACATACATACATATATTGTTCACAGACTCCCTGAGGTACATCCATGAACAAGAACCCTTGCCATAGGAAACAGGTTCATAACTGAGTGGTATAAGGGCAGGCTTGGCATGAAAAATGCCCCACATCCTCAGCCCAGATTAAACATGTCCGTATGTGCTTAATTCGCCAGTCACAGTGGTTTGAGCATTGGACTATGACTCTGGAGACCAGGGTTCAATTGCCAGCTTGGCCATGAAACCCACTGGGTGACCTTGGCCAAGTCACACTCTCTCAGCCTCAGGAGATGACAATGGCAAACCTCCTCTGAACAAATCTTGCCAAGAAAAGCCCATGATAGGTTCGCCTTAGGGTCGCCATAGGTTGGAAACTATTTGAAGGCACACAAAAACAACAGCAACAACAACATCAATTTATGACAACCCCATTAATTTCATAAGGTTAGGCAAGACCTTCTGAGAGGTGGTCTTACAGGGGTCAAAAAAGACCTTGTTCGACCTCGCTATAAACAAATTGCAACGTTTTGATCAACACAGGTTAGGTTACTGATTTGCAGACCGAGTCTATGGCTGCAAAAATAATCCAGTTCGACACTTTAATAGGCATGGCTCACTGGAATTCTGGGATCTGTAGTTTGTGGTGGCACCAGAGCTTTGCTCTACAGTTCCCAGAATTCCATAGCAATTGAGCCAGGGCAGTTAAAATGGTGTCAAACCAGATTACTTCTGCAGTGTGGATGCAGTCCTACTTCCTCAGATGACCATGAGGGAGGGTGGTCGTTTTGTGAGACATTTACCTTTCTCTGTCAGACAGCCTTGGTGCCACAACAAACAACAAATCCCATAATTCCATAACACTGAGCAGTGGTATCAAACCGGATTATTTCTTCAGTGTGGATGCAACCTATGACCACAGAGCAGTCGGGTGAGGAAACAGGCTAACCTGCTTTAAATCAGGGTCCTATGAAGCTTTGGAGAAACAGTGTTGCATAATGGTTTGAGTGCTGGACTATGACTCTGGAGACCAGGGTTCGAATCCCAGCTCGGCCATGGAAACCCTCGGCCATGGAAACCTTGAGTGAGTCACACTCTCTCAGCCTCAGAGAATGGTTATGGGGGGGGGAACTGAAAAAACTTGCCAAGAAAAACTCTATGATAGGATCATCTTAGGGTTGTCATAAATTGGAAACGATTTGAAGGCACAAAACCACCACCACCACCACCACAACAATGGTTATATTCTCAGGAGGGGAGCATATGGATATGTTTGTGCTGGCCATTGTGCAGTTAAGGAGAGCATAGAGAGCCAGCGTGGCGTAATGGTTTGAGCGCTGGAGTATGTATGACTCTGGAGGCCAGGGTTGAAATCCCGGCTCAGCCATGGAAACCCACTGGGTGACCTTGAGCAAGTCACACTCTCTCAGCCTCAGGGGATGGCGCTGGCACACCCCCTCTGAAGAAACTTGTCAAGAAAACCCCATGCCAGGCTCTCATTAGGGTCGCTACAAGTCGAAAACGACTGGAGGGCACACCCCCACCACCACAACATGAAGCTTTGCAAATTCCCATCCCGTCCCCAGCTGCGTCCCAGCCCTGAAATTGCGCCCGAAAGCCTTTTACGCCCCCTCCGCCTTTCCATCCGCACCCAGCAACCGTAACTCAGGGCCCGGAGAGACTGCTTCGTAGGACTACAACTCCCAGCATGCGATATTTCCCTCACAATCCCCGCCCCAGGGCCAAATGTCACCTCTGTGAGCCCAAACGCCGCCTCAGCTTTCCCGCTCCGAAGCCGACCCTTTGCGGCCTACTTACGAGGCAGCGCTTCGCCCACAGCGGAGGAGAAGGCGCGCTGGCTCGGCCTACTTCTGCCTCAGGCCTTCTTCTCCAACAGCTCTCCTCAGAGCGGCCTCTGCGGCGGCAAGGCTTGGCAGGCCTCAGCTGCAATAATCCACTTTGACAGCGCTGAAACTGCCATGGCGCTATCCCAGTGGTTCCCAAACTTTGGTCTTCCAAGTGTTTTTTGTACTTCGACTCCCAGAATAGTCAGGGATTCTGGGAGCTGAAGTCCTAAAAAATCTGAAGAGCCAACAGTTTGGGAATCACTGCTTATGGGAATCCTGGGCTTTGTAGTTTGTTGTGGCACCAAAACTCTCTGACAGAGAAGGCTAAATCATGTCTCACGAAACTGAAAGCAGCTCAATTTATAAGATTAGATTTTGAGGATAAAGGCCTGCCTGCATGGGAATCTGCGATAAATAGATTATAGTACTAATTTGAACGGATTACGTAACATTGGGGTATGTTTAGTATGAAACATTTTTGTAACTTTAGTGCAAACATTTTTTTTCTGTATATGTTACAGAGCCAACTGTGACTGTAAATGTTTTTAAAGGTTTTAATAATTTGATGTAATTTGATGGCTATAACCTGTATAATATGGTTGTCATGGATAAACTCTACACAAAACTGCAAGCATTGGATGCCCTACATTTTGTGGTGCCTTGTCCTCCTTTGTTGTTATGACACCTGGTCACCTTTGACCAGATGCCCTAACCGCAAAGGAGGCCATGTCACTGTAAAATGTAGGACCGGCTTTAAGTACTGGTAACCACACTACACAAATGCGTATATATGGAGATTTCATCCATTGTTGTCATTTTGATTGCAGAGAATGCTAGATGTAATTAGTTTATTCTGGAGCAATATATAAGGGAGTACATCCTTCAAATGTTCATTATTAGAATAATATTGTAAAGATGTAGTCCCTTATTATATACAGATAGTTGAAATATTAAGCTATTAGAAGATAAGGTTAATGGATCAGAAGTTGAGGAATGTTCCATAAATAGCCAGAAGAAATTTGTTATACAGGTTAATAGGGCAGTTTGCTTTAAGTTATTCATTCTAGTATTTTGCACATGTTTGCAGGATTCAATCCAATCCGCTTATTACAAATTCTGTGGGTGAGTGTTTCTTTCACATTTCAGTATTACCCTTGTTTAACATCCTTTTAACTTCCAGATAGGTCGCTGTGTTAGCCTTATTGCTAAGCACAGTGTAGAAGTGTCTTGTGACAAGAGGCTAATAAATTTATTATGGCATGCATTTAAGCATACTAGTGTAGGGTTTGTTAGATACAGGATTAAGTACCAGTGGGTCTAGCAGAACAGAAGATTTCACCTTTTCCCAGACTGTATTCTGAGAGGTACAATGGACATCCATTGCAGTCTATACAGATAACGCAGTCTACAAATCTGCATAATTCAGCATTTATATATCTTCCATTGACATACTTAGCATTTTTATTACCATTATTAAACTTCTCAGAATAATGTCTCTGTATGTGTAGTACAAAGTAAGATATAATAAAGACAGTAGTGTGTTTAAAATCCAGCATGGCATGAAATCCAACGTCACACAAGTTTAGGCATGTATGATGGGACATTTCCCTACCTTCCTCGTTCTCCTTTTTACACTACCTCTGACCTGCTATCCAAAGGGTTCCCCAGTGTTTAGGAACACATTCTGATGGTCTGCAGGACGCTGTAGGAAAGGAAGAACTGCCCCTCCTTATGTTATTGACAATTAGTTCAGGCAACAGGAGAATTTAATTAGAAACTACTACAAACCAGCACAATGCATAAAAGCACATCAAGATCAAAAGCTAGAACAAATCCACAGAGATTCAAAATAGATCTTGAGAAAACAGACAAAAATTTCTACTGAACACCATTAATTAATGAATTAATTAATTTATATTCTGCCTTTTTTTCCAGAATACAGAATCCAAGGGTACAGTTCCTAGGAAGAGAATTCCTAAACCTAAGATGATACCACCCCCAAAAGTGGTCTCCCTCTGTCATGTGAACATCTTGTAGTGGTGCACATGGAAGGTTACTTTGGACAGGACTAATTAATGGGAGGAGGTGTTCCATCGAATCCTGAGTTGTATGGAATTTTACAAGTCAAAAACAACATTTTTAATTTGGCCTAGAAATGAATTTAATGAAATTTAATTTGGCCCAGAAACCACTGCAGCCTAGAGAGCATAATATGACAGGTGCCTAGCACTAGTTAAACCAGGGATAGGCAACCTTTTTGAGCCAGGGGCCGGGTTGCTGTCCCTCAGACAATTGGGGGGCCGAAGCACCATAAATAAATAAAATAAATAAAAATATAAAAATAAACATAAAAAATAAATTTAAAAAATATGCATGCACACTCTCTCAGCCCCAGAAAAGCCATGACAAAACCCCTGTGGAGATTTTGCCAAGAAAACCCCAAGAACAAGTAGGTAATAACAATAATCAATATCATCATGGCGGGCAGCGGAGGTGGCAGGGGGCGGCAGCCGCGGCGGCAGGACTGGCCTGGGGCCGGTCCAAAGTCCTCGGGGGGGGGGGCGCATCTGGCTCCCGAGTCTTAGGTTGCCTACCCCTGAGTTAAACACTTTCATCCATGTTTTCCATCACTAGCTGATTTTCCAGACCATCTTAAAAAGCAGCTCCATGTATAAGACAGTGCAAGTAATCCAACAGTAGTTGCCCAAGCATAGATTGCTGTAACTTTATAAAATATATATTATTGCAGCTGATGTGTTAAATTTTATTGAATGAGGTGTTATACACACACACACACACACACACACACACACTCTTACAAATCAACTTTTGTTATTACCATTAGCCTTTGGATTTAATGTGTTATAGAATGAGGAATTAATTGGGTTGGTTATCTCTTTTTCTTTATAGGCTGAAGATATATACCGGTACAATGAATAAAATAGTTAAAAGTTGCTTTTTTGGCAGCAGCAGTAGTATTAACTAAAAAAGTGTTTCTGTTAATTGTTGTTGTGTCTTCAAGTTGTTTCTGACTTATGGTGACCCTATCTTGGGGTTTTCTTGGCAAGATTTGTTCAGAAGAGGTTTACCTTTGCCTTCCTTTGAGGCTGAGAGAACATGACAAGGTCAACCAGTGGGTTTCCATGGCTGAGCAGCAATTTGAATTCTGGTCTCCACTCACAGTCCAATGCTTTACCACAACACTACATTCACTCTCTCCTGTTAAATAGACTGGTTTCATTTAAAGGAATTTTTATTGCACTAGTCATTACATTTGCTTTTTTAAAAGGCAGGGGCCTGGAGAAACTGATTACAAGATCTTGATTAAAAGATCCAAGTATGGATTACAAGATCCAGCAGCCATGTTTACAAAATTGACTTGAGCCACAGAATGTCAAGTCCACAATTAATGAATAATTCCTTTCCACTAAAAACTAGGAAACTTCTCATTTTACCTGAGTGCTTCTACCCTTAACTACCACCACCCTAATAAATGTAAGATTTCACCCAACAACACAATTTCAGCCATAACAAAATCCAAAGACTCTGCAAAATTCTCTAGGCATTTCTAGGTTCCAGACAGTGCAAATCTATGGTCAACCTCCCCCAGAAGCATACTATAGAATCGTACTAGATGACCTAGAAAATGCATCTAAAGTACATATTTCTTTAGATGTGGGTAAGTGAAACCATGGGTACCAGTCCTGCAGATACAAGGGTCATACTATATACACCAAAATTATTTCAAGATTTTAATGTGAGACTTTCCAACTTTTTATATCTGTTTTTTCCCCCATTCTTCTTTCCCAGAACTGTATGTTAGTAAAAACATTTAACTTCTGTACACTTTATATATCCCACAATGGCACTCGTATTACTGGGCAGAATCCAACTGTAGATCTCCATTAGCAAACCAGCAGAAGCAGGTAGGACTGGGAAGGAGGTGATTTTCCTCCCCACTACTGACTCTTATGGGCTACCAAAACCAGCTCTGCAGGGCTAGGAAATCCTCTGGAGTTGGTTTTCAGGCAGTACCAACAGCAGCATGAGTGGGGGAGAAATTTTGATCAACAGAACTTTGGATTTAATCCACTGTCAACAGCACACAGAGTTGTTTCTTTGGTGTTTGCAACTGGAAGAGTTAAAGCAGTCCTACTCATAAAATGAAACTTGGCATACAGATTAGCATTTTAATTTACAGTTTCAAAGTTAGGGAAAGACCAAAACTCACTGCATTGCAAGCTAAATGTTTTCTCAAGAAAAAAATATTTCAAAAGCACAAAAATATAAACTCTATATACGCAGTGAGAATGTAGATTGTTTATTTACTGTCAGTAAATTACTTTACATAAGGCAATATTAATGGCTGGAACAACCTGCAAATTATGTACAGAGAGCAATGTACAACTAAAAGAAGCTTTCATCTATTAGTAAATCGAACCATTTTAAAATTATGCCTTTAATAACTTCTTTAGAAATAATTTATTGCCAATGCTGAACCACAGCAAGGGGGAAATTTACAAGTAGAAGATTCTCTTAGTCCCTGGAAAAGTTATAAAAGTTATACATATAAAAAATTGTAAAGCCACAAAACACCCTACATTTTATACAAAGCTAATACAAATCTTGGTTTCATTAAGGGATTGGTGATGTTTTTACAAAATATGCATTTTAGAGAAAGGCTTTATAGAACATAAGCTCCGACTGGTGCTGTTAGATGGGGAAGCTGTTTTAAATAACACAATTATTTGCTTTCAAGTACAATATAAGACCGCAAATGGCACTATTACATTGCTGTGTAATCTTAATAGTCTGATTTTAGAGATGTCCGTCTCATGGTACCATCAAATAGAGAAAGGCTTATAAAACAGTGCACTAGTGAGCAACTGTCTAGATCTAATCAGTGGCTGCCACTGCCGTGATACCCAGACTTCCTAAGGTTACTTCCTCATATAATCTTACAAGACAATAAAACATATGTCAAAAGAAAAGCATTTTAAAAGATTGTGCCCATGAAACACCACAGTCACCCACAAATGCCTGTTTTGACTCAAAGGCTCCTCACTTTTGGGGTTCCTTCCAGCTTCTTCTTCTTACTGGAGTGCTATTTACAGGCAAGTCTGGGAATGAGGCATATACTGAGCTATGAAAATAAAGTATGAGACTGAAAAACAGAATGTGCATACACACACTTGAGAGGAATTATCTTGTTGAATTTTTAAATAAATTTTCCTTTTTTCAAATTAAAAAAAAAAGGGGGAACTTTGCAAATCAGGCTAGATCAATTACTTTTTTCTTACACCATAGAGATTTTTTTAAAAATGTATCCACTGGGGTTTGGTTCCAGGTCCTCCATGGATGCCAAAATCTGTGGATGCTCAAGTCCTATTAAATACAATGGCAAAGTGGTGTCCTTTATATAGAATGGCAAATCAAGGCTTGCTTTTTGGAATTTATGTCTTTTTGGAATATTTTCAAGTCAGGGATGGTTGGCTTCATAAGAATCCATGGATACAAAGAGCCAACTGTAATTTGAAAATTACCTAAAATATAAAGTTTTAAAATATTTCTACTTAGAATGTAGATTTTGACATTCTTAGGGTAGATTTAGATAGCTGAGCCATTCCTCTTAGCAAGACACTTATTTTTAGCTGTTTTTGCATTAGGGACCAATAGAACATCTTCAAAGCACTGCAGAGTGGCAGCAAGAGGATTGTAAAATATGTCACAATGTACTCCAAGACTCCTAGACAGGTGTCCTATAGCCTAGAATGCACTGTGACTGGGATTTATAGCAGGACAACAGAAAGGAAAGAAACCATAAGTATTCTGTTCTATACTACATGATGATGGCTAGGTTGTGTAGGGTGGTGGTATAGTCTGTGACAATCTGTTTCAAGGTTTATGGCATGTCAACACTGATTTAATTATAATTATGTAAATTAAACATAGGGCCTTTGCAGACTGGCAGAAATAGTGCACATTAAATTGAGGCACTGCCCTGCCTCAGTGCTAGGGAATCATGGGAACTGTAATTTATTGTGACACCAGAGCTCTCTGACAGAGAAGGCTCAATGTCCCAAAAAAAAAAAATACAGTTCCCATGACTCCCTAGCACTGAGCCAGGACAGTGCCTCAATTTAATGTGCACTATTTCTGGCAGTCTGCAAAGGCCCATAGTATATTTAAACAGTTTTTTGCTGCCCTCCCTTGTCCTTACTTGAGGCATTCCACAACTGCTTTGATTTTTTTTAAAAAAAAGAAATAGCATAGGAGGAAATGTACATGTGAGACTGCATGTCCCACGTAGCATGTCCTTTACCCTGATTGCATATACATTTTTCCCTCAAAAAACATGTCTTTTTATAGCTATTTTCTAAAACACAATCGAACATCTGACTCCCATTAACAGTAAGCTCTGTACCCTATTATAAAACTGAGCCAACAATTATTCTTATTTCTTCATATAGAGTTTTACATATATCTTGATTTGTTAGCTAAAACTGGTAAGGAATCTGGTTAGTACTGTTCTTACCCATACACTGCTTTGTAGGCAGGAGTCCAGCAATTCTAACCCTATTCTAATATACAAATTTTGGTGAAATTTTGAAAAAATTGAGGGGAGGAAAAATGGCACCCCTACAACATATATACTATTTCCCTTTAGAACCTTCAAAAATCTGCTGATGACATTTATACTTTTCCTAGTAAATATGGAAAAGCTTATGATCAATTCTGTGCTCTGTGTGTGTTATTCTGGCAATGGAGTGCTTGCTCCCTCTCTCCCAACTAAGGCCACTATCAGGCAAAGTGGCATTTATGTTAAGGCCACTGCAAGGAAAACAAATTAACAGGCACTTTAGGTTAAAAAGATTCTGCTTTAAATTGCAGCTCAGTATATACTAGCGCTGGACTAGGCCCACTGAAGTGCTGAGAAAGCTGAGCCTATTCTATTAAAGCACTTAATCTGCAAAGGTTCTTATGTTACCCACATCTAATATGTGGCAAAAATTGGTTTTCAAAATAATGGACATTTGTTGACTTCCTTCATAAAGATTACATACTAGTAGCACACAGCGTTTCAGAGTCCTAGCAATGTACTACATTTATGCAATAATAAAAAGGAAGTTGTGCTCCTAATCTCTGGTCATGTTAACCATTCACATATTTATGGCAGTAAAGTATTAAAACAGGCATAAGTGCTAACTGCTTTTGTAGAAGTTCTCTCTAAAGCACAGTATTACAAGACCTGTGATAAAAGTTACAGTTAAACCAGGATGTCTAACCAGTAATGTATGGGCTTTTAAACAATTCCTGAGAAATCAAAATATCAACGGCATACTCAAAACTGAGATGGAAAATAATTAACAACTCTGTTTTATTTTCAGTATTTCTTGTAGGCTGAATTACTTAGGTGTGTGGCAATCAAAGTGAAATGTGGTATCCTTTTTCATTTCAGCTTTTTGCAGTATTTTATGTTATTTCTAGAACATCATTCAGTGCTTTTTGTATTTAAAAACAAGTTTGCCCTTTTTCCTGATATAATGGCTAGTACTGTGTCAACTACAGCTGTGTACACTCTCAGTGTTGTCATACTACTTTAACAAGTTGCATCTGACAGCTATAAACACTGTCACTGTTTAGAAGAAACAAATCTCATGCTTGGCTTCCTTGATTATCCAAACTACAATATCTGTTCTAACTAAACCAAAAAAAAAAAGAAAAAAAAAAAAAAGGAGCTTTCTTCAACAATGGCTTATTCACAGAAAATGACAGGCTTTCAAAAGCTAAAAGCAGCTGTGTGCTTTAAGCTACAGTAGCATCAAAGGATAAAAGCAAAGATTTCTCAAACTGTAAGAGCTATCAATCAGCAATCAATACCAGACATTTATATGGCATTCACTTTGATTAAAATATTCAGTGGGAGTGGGCCACAATTGTTTTCCTTTCTGGTACCATTTGTAAGCACCCTCTATTGGCATGGAAGCATAAACACATTTGTAAACTTCAAGTACACTTTAATTATTGGGCAGACCAGAGCTGTTTGCCATACTGAATGAGTGGTAGTGGTTGGCCAAGCTTGGAGAGCAGTCCAGAGTTATACCAGATCTCTGCTGTAACAATTTCAAATGCCAAACCGCATTAGCGAATTTCCAAAGTAAATTCTTTCAACCACATTGTCTATACATTAATAGATGTTACAGGAGTACAAGCTTTTATCAATCTGAAAAAGATGGAAGAGGTTAAAACTTGGGAGTTAGTTCTTAAAAGTCTGTTAAGAAATTAAAACTGATTGAAAAGAAAGTTACAGTGGAAAAAATTAAAGCCTTAATTTCAAGAGAAATTGGCAATAACTTGAACAGCAGCAGCCTTTACCCACACTCAATGAGGTCTAACAAGACCAGTTTCCTCCCAACTCCTGCTGTAAACTATTAACCCAAAATCTTTTTGCCCATCACTGTAGCATGAGCTGCTTGAGGTTGTCATGAAGGATGGTATCCTTGACATCACGAAACACAAGGCGGATATTTTCTGTATTAATAGCAGTGGTGAAGTGGTGATATAATGGCTTCTGCTGCTGGTCCCGGCGTTTGGTACGAAAACAATCCACCAGGAATTTTTGGACATCTGTCAAGTTATGAGGATCACCTTCAAAATCTGGGAAGTAGTCCTTGATGCTCACTTTTTGCACTTTTTCCTCAAGTAAGTCTGTCTTGTTTAGGAAGAGAATGATAGAGACATTGCTGAAAACCCGATTGTTGACTATAGTTTCAAAAATGTTCAGAGATTCTGTAAGGCGATTTGTTAGTCGATCCTCCATAAGTACCTGGTCAAATTCACTTGATGAAACCAGGAATAGTATTGAAGTGACGCTGTCAAAGCATTCAAACCAACGTTTTCGCTCTGATCTTTGGCCACCCACATCAACCATTTTGAAGGGAACATTTTTAATCTCAAAATCATACTCATGGATCCCTTTGGTAGGTTTTCGTGCCAGTAGAATATCTTGCTGAGAGGGAAGATAGTCCTACGAAAGATTTAAAAAAAGGTGGCATTAATAATATCACTGTACATGTTACTGAACCTCTGAACTGGCATAGGAAATTCAGGATATAAGCACCATGATCTTTCATTATCTAAGCATTTTTAAACACCTCAAACCAAATTTAGGGTGCAACATCAAAAATTAAAATAATGAGAATTATTATCCTCTTAATTCTCACTAGGTATTCACTTGATTAAACCATCAATGAAGAATGTGTGCATTATGAAAGCAGAAAGTGAAAGGAATGAGGAAAAATGACTGAGGAAGCTGGCACCAAGTTGGTGACATCTAGAATTACTCATATTATTAATAGTCTAAAATAGCGTGTCCCCTCCCATATGGTTTATGTCAACTCTGTAAATTTTAAGTATGAATTAGAAGCATTTCAAAGCACTATGCTTATTATTAGTGGGCTAAATGCAAAAGCAAGAACCTCTCTGTCTCTGCCCTGTGCATGCTGAAAAACCAGCTGCAGAGGTTGGTTCCAGCCTTCCAGATGTGGGCTTGGGAGCACATAGGGTCCTGGAACGAGATGATGGTGGTGTTCCAGTTTCACTAGAATTTGCTCTTACATCAGTGAGGTTCTTCCTATATTGGTTTTTATTTGGTTTTAATATATGTAAAGAAGGAGTGGTGAGGATATAACAGTGAAGGGGTAGCAGGAGAGGGGTAATGGGGATTGCTATGCCAGGTATACAATAAAAATAGTCCTTTAAACAAACCTATCACTGATATTCCCTACCAAGGCAAGAAATATGCTGTCATGTTCTTTCACATTTACTTTGCAATGTGGTGTGTGTGTATGTGTATACACATACACACACACACACACACACACACTTCTCTTCCAGCATGCAGTAGTGCTTTAACAATTAAAATTAAAGAGTAAGCTTACTGGTTCTCCAAGTTTATCCAAGTTGTCCAGGAAATATTTTATGGATTCCCCCTGAAATTAAGGAAAAGTATACTTATTTTTATTCATAATTAATATACTTATTTAAAATAGTTCAATATTAATTATTTTTCAAACATATAGTAGCCATTGTTCAGGAGTTGTGCTTAACTCATAAATTCACCTACCTGAAAACTAAGTGCATCAAAATCTACAAAACATTCATCAAGCCAAGGGCCAAAATCCATCACAGTATAGCGATTCTACATGTACAGAATCCACAAACATGCACACTATAGAGATTCTACATGTACAGAATCAGAGCATGCAAATCATCAACAGTTTATAAAGTTCTCTTTCCAAGGTATGTAAACAAAAGAAATCATTTCATGCTTTTTAAATTTCTTCATAATGTAGAGTTCATCAGTTTAAACAACATGTAAATAGAAGCTGGGTAAAATGAAATTAACATGATGTTCAACTGGAGCAATTTTTATTCCAATAAATGTAATGGGCTCAAGGCAGTACCAAGCACAATTTAAAATTTTAGGGAAGCATAGTTAGACTGCTACTCTGATGATTTAAAGCTAGACCCTAACAGGCTTGGCTTAGGTATTTTTTATATTTAAATATTTTTGTTTCCTTAGCAAAAGCTGAAGTCTTAGGAAACTTTAATTACCCCAGTTTTCTTGGCAAGATTTGTTGAAAGGAGGTTTGCCTTTGCTTTTCTCTGAGGCTGAGCACATGTAACTTGCCCAAAGTCACCCAGTTAGTTTCATGGCTGAGCAGGGAATCAAAACCTGGTCTCCAGAGTTAAACACTCAAACCACTATGCCACACTGGCTCCCACTAGAAATAGAAGAGGGTAGAATTTACATTGGTCAAAATCACTGTGCACTAATCCAGTCTTGAGGAACCCCCATCTAAATGTGTATTCTGCTCTTAGCTCTGATCTGAGCTGTGTGTTGCAAGTAAGCTAATTTACTAGAGCTTACTCCTAAGCCAGTATGTACAGAATTGTATGTCTGGCAGAAAAATATCAAAACTGGTAAAAATTACAACTGGCCTTAATTGTTTTGGTCCTTCCTATTACCCTCAGTGCTACTCTATATCTTTAACTCCACCCACTTCCAGAATATGGCCAAAAACTCTTCAAATATTAAAAATCAGCCAGCCTCTTGACCATAAAACAAGGTTGCCTGCTCCTAAAATAACCCATCTTTTTAACAATGTTTTCTTTCTCCAAAATTTATTACATTTAAAACTGACTTTCCAAGTACACAGAACACTGAAGCCCAAACAACGCCACCAACAATTTGTCAAGCACAAGTATTATCAGTCAAATATGATGTTATCATCTATGGTGGAATCCTAAAAAGAAAACTACAGTACAACTAGGCAACTGGCTCCCATTAAAACAAATGCAACTGAGACTTGAATAAAACTTTGCAATGAATCCATCCTTCCAATAGGAATCCACCTCTAAAGGCTTCTAGCAAGCCATTCTTTCCAAGAACAGTATTCCATTTCCTATTCTGTTTTTTGCTCTCCAATTCTCACTCTGAGTCCCACTACTGCCATCATTTTTTTTTATTCTACAGCCTTTTCCTACTTCTGCAAACCTATTACTAGCAACTTTGATATGGAACAGTTGCAAGAATGGTAACTATATTTTGATACATGATTGATATGAGTTCATTTTTATGTTGGTTGTGCTTTTTGGTATGTAGTATACTTGTAATAAACTGCAAAGACCACTGGCTTGGTGGCAAATAAAATTTGTTTTGATCTGCCTCTATTCCAAAAAAACAAAACACCTTGTGGCACTATAAAGACAAACAGACTTGCTGTAATGTAAACTTGAAGTTTAACAAATATATAAAGTGACCCTGCCCCAACTGGCAGATCTTCCATCTTACACACTCAGCAAGAGAAAAGAAAGGCAAGTGCTGCTAATCTGAACGAAATCTATACAGGCTGCACTTCATGGTCATTAGACCCCTACTCTTCATTAATTTTGGGTAGCAGGTATATTACTAGACAAGTTCCAGCTGTTTACTAGTGACAGTTTTGCATCTGCATCATGCAGTCTTCTGTGACTTCCAGATTAACAGCAGGAGCCTTTAGGAACCTAGATCTCATTTCATCAGATGCATGAAATACTGGCCCAGACTGGTACATACGGCTTTACATATACTGCGCATGGAAGGGTGGGATGTTGTTGGACTGCAAATCCCAGCAGTCCTAAACAGTATAGCCAACATTAAAAAATTCCCAGAGCTGCAATTCAACAATATCCAGAGGATTTCATGATTTTCACCTATAGTATATGGATTTGCAACACACTTGCATGGTTTTCAAAGTACTAACACAGTATGTAACAACACACAAGCTGGAGCATACTTCCTGTGACCACCAAAGGCCATTGAATCCTCCATCTCTGCCCCACTTTTACTATAAAATTATACATTTTCTTTGTGACCCTAAACATATTATATATGAAGTTAAATGGCATCCACCTCTTTAATCAAAACAGAGCCTTTATTAGTACATGCAGCAATCCAGTTTTATGGACAATGCACTGTAACTATGCAACAGCCATGCAAGCCCACTCTATAATCAGAAGGCCAGTGATTAATATTCTACACATCTTCATCTACTACTCCAGTTACTATTCACAGTACATAATATGAGCCACTCTTTGCAATGGCCTAACTGTATTTGTTCAAATCCTTAAGATAAAATCAGAAACCTAAACAAAACAAAATATTTTCTGGAGCTTGCTGACTGAACATAGCTTCCAGCTAAAATCTACCCAAGAAACAAAAAAAGGAATTCCTTTAGACCACAATTATTTCAAGACATTCTTAGGAGTAATAATCTACATTCTGTAATCTGTATCACTGCAAGCAATACCGCATTTTCCGGAGTATAAGACGACTTTTGAGCCAGGAAAATCTGGGGTTGAAGTCGGGGGTCATCTTATACACCGGTATAAGAAGGAGTGGGTCAGGGTTGGGGGTGGGGAAAAGCCTTTGGAAGAGAGGAGAACCGAGGAGGACAGAAGTGGGGGGTGAGAAAAAGCCTTTGGAAGAAAGGAGGACAGAGGAGGACAGAAGTGGGGGGTGAGAAAAACCCTTTGGAAGAAAGGAGGACCGAGGAGGACAGAAGTGGGGGGTGAGAAAAAGCCTTTGGAAGAAAGGAGGACCGAGGAGGACAGAAGTGGGGGTGAGAAAAAGCCTTTGGAAAAGAGGAGGACTGAGGAGGACAGAAGTGGGGGTGGGGAAATGCCTTGGAAAGAGAGGAGGACAGAGGAGGACAGAGATGGGGGTGGGAAAAAGACTTGGAAAGAAAGGAGGACAGAGGAGGACAGAGATGGGGGTGGGAAAAAGCCTTGGAAAGAAAGGAGGACAGAGGAGGACAGAGATGGGGGTGGGGAAAAGACTTGGAAAGAAAGGAGGACAGAGGAGGACAGAGGTGGGGGCGGCTAGAAGCCTTGGAAAGAGAGGAAGACAGAGGAGGACAGGGATGGGGGTGGGAAAAAAAGCCTTGGAAAAAGAGGAGGACAGAGGAGGACAGAGGTGGGGGTGGGAAAAAGCCTTGGAAAGAGAGGAGGACAGAGGAGGACAGAGGTGGGGGCGGCTAGAAGCCTTGGAAAGAGAGGAGGACAAGGAGGACAGGGGTGGGGGGCGGGGAAATGCCTTGGAAAGAGAGGAGGACAGAGGTGGGGTGGGAAAAAGCCTTGGAAAGAAAGGAGGACAGAGGAGGACAGAGATGGAGGTGGGAAAAAGCCTTGGAAAGAGAGGACAGAGGAGGACAGAGGTGGGGTGGGAAAAAGCCTTGGAAAGAAAGGAGGACAGAGGAGGACAGAGGTGGGGGTGGCTAGAAGCCTTGGAAAGAGAGGAGGACAGAGGAGGACAGAGGTGGGGTGGGAAAAAGCCTTGGAAAGAAAGGAGGACAGAGGAGGACAGAGGTGGGGGTGGCTAGAAGCCTTGGAAAGAGAGGAGGACAAGGACAGGGGCGGGGAAATGCCTTGGAAAGAGAGGACAGAGGTGGGATGGGAAAAAGCCTTGGAAAGAAAGGAGGACAGAGGAGGACAGAGATAGGGGTGGGGAAAAGCCTTGGAAAGAAAGGAGGACAGAGGAGGACAGAGGTGGGGGCGGCTAGAAGCCTTGGAAAGAAAGGAGGACAGAGGAGGACAGAGATGGAGGTGGGAAAAAGCCTTGGAAAGAGAGGAGGACAAGGACAGGGGCGGGGAAATGCCTTGGAAAGAGAGGACAGAGGTGGGATGGGAAAAAGCCTTGGAAAGAAAGGAGGACAGAGGAGGACAGAGATAGGGGTGGGGAAAAGCCTTGGAAAGAAAGGAGGACAGAGGAGGACAGAGGTGGGGGCGGCTAGAAGCCTTGGAAAGAAAGGAGGACAGAGGAGGACAGAGATGGAGGTGGGAAAAAGCCTTGGAAAGAGAGGAGGACAGAGGAGGACAGGGATGGGAAAAAATGCTTGGAAAGAGAGGAGGACAGAGGAGGACAGAGATGGAGGTGGGTAAAAGCCTTGGAAAGAGAGGAGGACAGAGGTGGGGGTGGGGAAAAGCCTTGGAAAGAGAGGAGGACAGAGGAGGACAGAGGTGGGGGTGGGGAAAAGCCTTGGAAAGAAAGGAGGACAGAGGAGGACAGAGGTGGGGGCGGCTAGAAGCCTTGGAAAGAGAGGAGGACAAGGAGGACAGGGGTGGGGGGCGGGGAAATGCCTTGGAAAGAGAGGAGGACAGAGGTGGGGTGGGAAAAAGCCTTGGAAAGAAAGGAGGACAGAGGAGGACAGAGATGGGGGTGGGAAAAAGCCTTGGAAGGAAAGGAGGACAGAGGAGGGCAGAGGTGGGGGCGGCTAGAAGCCTTGGAAAGAGAGGAGGACAGAGGAGGACAGGGATGGAGGTGGGAAAAAGCCTTGGAAAGAGAGGAGGACAGAGGAGGACAGAGGTGGGGGCGGCTAGAAGCCTTGGAAAGAGAGGAGGACAGAGGAGGACAGAGGTGGGGGTGGGAAAAAAGCCTTGGAAGGAGAGGAGGACAGAGGAGGACAGGGATGGAGGTGGGGAAAAGCCTTGGAAAGAAAGGAGGACAGAGGAGGGCAGAGGTGGGGGCGGCTAGAAGCCTTGGAAAGAGAGGAGGACAGAGGAGGACAGAGGTGGGGGTGGGAAAAAGCTTTGGAAAGAAAGGAGGACAGAGGAGGACAAAGGTGGGGGCGGCTAGAAGCCTTGGAAAGAGAGGAGGACAGAGGAGGACAGAGATGGGGGTGGGAAAAAAGCCTTGGAAAGAGAGGAGGACAGAGGTGGGGGCGGCTAGAAGCATTGGAAAGAGAGGAGGACAAGGAGGACAGGGGTGTGGGCGAGAAGAAGAGGAGGAAGAGAGGAACCCTAAGGTGATCCTCTCCTGAGGTTTTCTTGGCAAGACTGGTTAAGAGGAGGTTTGCCATTGCCTTCCTCTGAGGCTGAGAGAGTGTGACTTGTCCAAGTTCACCCAGTGGGTTTCATGGCAGAGTGTGGAAACAAACTCAGGGCTTCAGAGTGGTAGTCCAACCCTCAAACACCATGCTGGCTCCTATTCCCATGTACTACCTATGAAACAATTGCAGACGTTTTTGTTGTTCTTGAGCAGGGGTAGGCAACCTACGGCCCAGAGGCCAGATGCGGCCCCCTGAGGCCTTTGGACCGGCCCCAGACCGGTCCTGCCGCCGCCGCCGCCCCCCGCCATGATGATATTGATTATTGTTGTTATTACTTGTTCTTGGGGTTTTCTTGGCAAAATCTCCGCAGGGGTTTTGCCATGCTTTTTCTGGGGCTGAGAGAGAGTGCATGCATTTTTTTTTAATTTTTAATTTTATTTATTTATTTATTTTTGGTGCTTCGGCCCCGCAACTGTCTGAGGGACAACAACCCGGCCCCCGGCTCAAAAAAGTTGCCTACCCCTGTTCTTGAGTGTCTTCAAGTCCTTTCCGACTTATGGCGACCCTATGGCAATCTTATCATGGGTTTTTCTTGGCATGTTTCTTCAAATGGGGGTTGCCATTACCATCCTCTGAGGCTGAGAGTGTGTGACATGCCCAGGACCACTTCCTTGGCTACAGATTGTACATACCCCAGAATGCATCATCTAGTATATTGGCAGTCCTTCCCCACAATACTTTCTCATTTTCCCCCCAACCATCTCATAGCTGGGAGATGGAAATAATTTTTAAAGCAGCATTTAAATCTGGACTATTTTTTAAAAAGTAAGGTCCAAAACACATTGCAGAAATAAATGCTAGGGAACATGGGAGCTATAGTTTGTTACGTTTATAAGTGACAGTTTTCCTGCTAAGTACCTGCATGCCATAAGCATTTGAATTAAAATTACCAGATTGAAATCAAATCTCATGGTTTAAAAAAAAAAAATTGGTGTGTGTTGGATGAGGGGTCATCTTATACGGCGAGTATATCCCAAACTCTATATTTTAGCTGGAAAAGTTGGGGGGTCGTCTTATACGGCCAGTCGTCTTATATGCCGGGAAATACGGTACTTATAACCAATACGCACATACGCTAGAGAGCAAGACAGACAGACAAACAAAGTGGAAGAGAGTGTATATGGCTTCATCCTATATGGTATATGTGTGCATTCATGAATATGAATGAAGTCTGAAAAATAGTTTTATATCAATTTCCAATGTCAGCATAGGCCACTAGCTAATTAAAACAGAAACTTTTCCAGAGAATGAGTTGATACATCTAACGACAGAACAGGAACACCAAGGCTCAGGAAGAAGTCTTATACAGTAAACTACAAAAATGAACCCCTAGAAACTCTTACAGAACCCTAGAGTTCCAGAGAACTGTGGTTAGGGCTAATAACAAATTAGTACTAAACAGGAATCAATTCATTTCAGATGGGGCGCTGGAGAAGACTGCTAAGGATTCCATGGTCAGCCAGAAAGACAAACCAATCGGTCCTAGAACAGATCAAACCAGAAATCTCTCTGGAAACCAAAGTGACTACTAAGGCTGTCAAGCTTTGGTCACATCATGAGAAGGCACAACTCATTGGAAAAAATAATAATGTTAGGAAAAGTGGAGGGAAGCAGAAAGAGAGGAAGGCTGCATGCTAGATGGATGGACTCTATCAACAAGGTCATGGGTATGGGTTTGTAGGAACTAAGCAGGACAGTGGAGGACAGGGAGTCTTGGAGATGTCTCATCCACAGGGTCGCCATGACAGGATCGATTCGAGGATAGTTAGCAACAACAAAGGAATCCAATATAGCAGTGGTTCTCAAACTGTGGGGTGGGACCCCTGGTGGGGAGCAAGAGTTGCGGGGGGGGGGGGGGAGACTTGGGAGGCCCTGATCCCTCCCCCTTCCCAAACCTTTTATGTCCTGGAAGAGAAGAGAAAGGTGAAGAGGGCACTTGGAGCAGCTGCCTCTGCCTGAGGGAGGAGGAAGAGAGCAGGTAAGCTTGCTGGATCCTGGCTTCTGGCCATCCCAAGTCACCACTTCTCCTTCCCCCACCCATCCCATTATTGCCCCAGTTCTTGGGATGAGAGACTGCTGCTTTAATATATTCATGTATATTGATGAATATATATGAATGTCCAAATGAAAATACACATACTAAACAAACAAAAAACATTTTTATTCCTATACTATGTTGAGGGGGGGACTGCGATGTCTGTATGTAGATGTAAAGGGGGTCACATAGGTAAAAAGTGTGAGAACCACTGCAGTAGAGCCCTCTAGCAGTAAGGAGGTGAGATTTCTTCACTTCCAGCTCCAATTAAACTGACAAATAAGGAAATACTTAACGTTTCTAATTATGCAATTAAAGTAAGATTTGGAAACTGTTATAAATGGCACAGAATACTATAGCTGACAAAAGTTGGCACTCAGGGAATGAAATTCATTTCATTCACTGTCTCTTGCTTCTGTAAGAGACAGAGTATCTGATCTGCGGAGGAGTCTCACATAAGTTCTCATCCACACAAAACCTGTATCTTCTAGATCTGGACTATTTCCATGCTCAAACTATACAGGGGAATTTCAAAACTTTCTCTACCCTGCCTAAGATCATGTAACATGCCCAAGTCAACTTATTCATCTTCATTGTCCAAGGTCACATCTGCACTGCAGAAATAATGCAGTTTGATACCACTTTAACTGCCATGCCTCAATGTTATGGAATTCTGGGAATTGTTGTTTGTGAGATATTTAGACTTCTCTGCCAAAGAGCTCTGGTGCCACAACAAATTGCAAATCTCAGAATTTTATAGCACTGTACCATGGCACTTAAAGTGGTGTTGAACTGCATTATTCCTGCAGTGCAGACATAGCTCAGGTCTAGTTATTCCTCCATTTTAAGAATATAATTTTGTTTAAGAAGCCAAAGTTCTAAACATTCTTACCCATCAATAAGTCACAATGAATGTGATGGAATTTCTTCGTGAGCTGACGTGCAAAATATTGTGCTTTTAGCCATTCAATATCATAGTTGTGCTTACAACAATTTGCACCTCTGAAGCGGAAGAAGTCAACCACTTAGTAATTTGCTGAGGTCACAAAGATCTCTGTGGTGAAAGAGGGAGCTGAGCTGAGGTTTCTCATGACCAAGGATAGGATTAAATGCTGGATTTTTTAGCCACACAGTAACCCATGTTCTACAATGTCAAAGACAACAATTTGGAAAAACTTTTATGAGCCCAAACCGTCTAATGCATGGAAAGCAGCTTCTTCTTTTTTTAGCTTGGAAAACCTCCATAAATTTCACATGCAATAATTTACTGCATTATATCTCCCACCCACCCCCGGTCATTTTACTATTTAGCTCACCAAGTACTATTTTGTTTCAAAAAAACCCCCTATGATTAGTAATGGGAACCAACTGTTTAAAATCAATTACACTATTAAGTTAGAAATCTTCTAACAAAAAGGCCCAATGCATTTTAAGCTCTTTAGCTAATAAAAACTTATCTTTCCAACATGCTGAGACACAAGTCTGTACAAAAAAATTCTATTGTACCCAGCCCTCCCAAATATCTCAAGTTGCCTCTGAAACTCAAGCCATTCTTCCACATTCTTTTGCACTACTTCATGCAAAGTTTACTGAAATGCTTCCCCTGTACAAAGCTGGTCCAAGTGAATAGATCATATTCACACTTGCTGTCCGCAACATGGGCAAATGATCTGTTACCCTTCAAATGTTTTGAAATATAATTCCCATAATCGCGGGCCATTAACAATGCTAGTTGGTTATTTGGGAGTTGGAGTCTGAAACATTTTGAGAGGGTACACAGTTCTGATGGCTTCTGTGGGGGGGAGAGGTCAGATCCAGCTGGGGAAAGCATCAGTGAGTCACAACAGCAGTTCCTTGCTGTCTACCAAGTCTTCTTTACCTCCACAGGGCAGGTGGTTTGATGCATCTGAAAAGACGCATCTGTTTACTGAATCTGAAAGCAGTCAGAATGAAGCTCTGTTCACTGTGAGGAGTGGCTTATGTGCCGATGCCAGAGGTTTAAAGAGTTGACTCATATGTTGCAACAGGACCAATAAAAGTGACCACAGGGACATCAGAGGTGACACAGGTAGGTAGAAACATTATAAGCCTTTCATTTTTTTTTTTTAAAGAACTATTAGGTTGGTAACTAAAGTATTTGCATGCTGAGATACAAGCTGATTAGAGACAATGGCTGCATGGTATACTTTCCATGATAAAAATGCTAAACTTTGCATTTCAGAGATGCAACAAATATTTCACTATTACTGAAACCAAAGCTAATAACTTTCCTCATAATGAGAAGCTGCAAATGTTAAAGAATTGTCTCCATTTATAGCTGTATGACGTTTTTGTGGAGTCTTTGCTAGAGACATGTAAGATGATGATGATGATGATGATGATGATGATGATGATGATTATTATTTAATGTTATCCTCCACACTATTTCAACATCAGAACTTCCAAGTGGAGTACATGAAAGTTGGGATGACTGAGCAGGTCTTTATCTGGATGAAGAACCATGTGGCAATCCCAGAAGATTCAAAGTACAGTGGCAAACCATTGTTGCCTGGTCCAGTATAGCACAATAATTATTGCATCTGTCCTTGCATAGGTTCACTATGACTTTCCTCAGTACAGTGAATGGAGGAAAAGAGGTAAAGTACACCCCCTGACCAAAGGAACAGGAATGTGTCCCCAACAGAATCTCTTCCAACCTCTGCCCTGGAGCAAAAGAGGCCAAACTTCTTGGTTGTTGTTGTGCCAAATAGATTGACCTGAGGAATGTCTAAAGTTGTGCTTATCGACCTGAGGAATGTCTAAAGTTGTGCTGGCAAGGTAAATAGCTATGGGATGAATCCCCTTTGTCACACCACAGGTCCAGAAATGAATGGTGAGGTCGAGCAAACTTGTGGAATACTACTTTGTATGTTGACACAGCAAACCATAGTAGTGTTGTCCAATGTAACTATGTTACACCATAGTAGTGTTGTCCAATGTTACTTTCTCTAAGCAACTTTTCAAATGTTTAGACCAGGGGTAGGCAACCTTTTTGAGCCGGAAGCCGGGTTGCTGTCCCTCAGACAATTGGGGGGCTGAAGCACCATAAATAAATAAATAAATAAATAAATAAAAAATTAAAAATAAAAATATATATGCATGCACGTTCTCTCAGCCCCAGAAAAGCCATGGCAAAACCCCTATGGAGATTTTGTCAAGAAAACCCCAAGAACAAGTAATAACAACAATAATCAATATCATCATGGGGGGCGGTGGTGGCAGGACAGGCCTGGGGCCGGCCCAAAGGCCTGGGGGGGGGGGCGCATCCGGCCCCCCGGGCCTTAGGTTGCCTACCCCTGGCTTAGTCAATAGCTAACAGCTCCAAAGCAATGATGTGAAGACTTGCCTTGTGCCTGGATCAATGACCCTGTGCAGTCAAATGTCTGCAGTGCTCTCCTCAATCTGTCATTCATGCATTGGTGGTGTCTTCATGTGAAGGCTGTGGCAAATCGAAGGGCATGCTGGATTGAGCATAGTGAAGATTCATCCACCACAACGGAGAGAGCAAGGAACTGCCTGAGGTAAGCTCAATTGTATGAGTTTGTAATCTCTCAGGTGATTGAAATGCTAGAGGAACCAGTATTGGAAAGGGTGCAACTTAAGATGTGACAGGTAGGCGACAGTTGTTGTCACAGCCATAAGGCTAAGAAGTTCTGTCATCCTTGACAGTGGGGATGGAAGTTGGTGTCTCAGGACTGAAGATCAAAATGGACTATGATGAACTGGAGTTGGAGATCAGTATGTGGTGATTGAGCTAGTACAGAAGGGGACCGAGATTGACTACAATACCAATACAGAGATCTCCTAGTGGAATGACAGTCAACATCCAAAGCATGGTACTGATCTCTTAAAATGGAGAATAAGAGCAGTATGATCTTGGTGCCTCAATCTCTGTGTTCTCTCCAGTATCAGTCTATGTAAAATACAGAAATAAATGGCAAATCCTTGAGATACCTGTAGTCCTAATATTGTGGTGAAAATGAGGTGTACGATCTCTTCCAATAGAATGGAAACCTTTCATATCTAGGAGATGGTGGTAGCGCCCTCATCAACCAATTGGATGGTGACATGACAGGCAATAGGAACAGGCGGTGTGAAGGAGAAGGCACTGATCGGTCCAGAATGGGATCTGAATGTGACTGGCGGTCTGGCACAAATGGAACCAACATAGAGTGAGTCAGCACAAATTGGGTCGTCTATCAGTACTGGGAGTGCAGATGGAACCGACAACAGATGGGGCAGCTTCACAACTGGTGTATCTTCAACTGTCTCAACCGTCAAATGAGAGTGATGATTCAGGAATCTCAATCACAGGCTGATCAACATGCTCCACCTTTTTCTTAGGTTCAGAAACCAATCCCAACTCCTCCAAAAGATGGTGCCTCTTCCGCCCTAACTTCTCAGGAGTTGATTATAAAACCACCTCGGCCTTAGATTTTTTGCTGGAATGATGGGCGATATTCATGATTGGGATCAAAGCCCCAGCTACTGGTACAGCGGTAGACTATGGGGTAATCATGAGTTTGCTGGAATGTCTAGTTGAGATACAGCAGTAGTCAATATGAAAGAATGTGCTGGACCAGAAGCTGTTGGCACGAAAGTGGACCCCAACATTTCCCATGGTTTGGCAACAATTGTAGAAGTGATAAAAAGCTATTTATGTGCTGCTGTTTGCTTTGAAACGTAAAGAGACTTCTCCTAAAGATGTACCTGGAGAAATGTTGCCTAATTCTTTATAGCTTGAGTTGTAAAACCCTGGCAAATGGGACAATGCTGGATGATATGAGCCTCACCTAGGCAATAGAACTTAGTATGAGCATCAGATAAAAAAACATTGCATTCACAAGAGGTGCAGCATTTAATGGAAAAGTAGATGCCTTAGAAGAGGGGAGAGAGAGCATGAATAGTGACAGGGTTTATTAATTTATTTTGAAGTATTTGAGCAGAATGAATGAGATATTGTAGGTTAAATCGAAGGAATTAAGAAAAATGGAGAGGAAATAAAAAGAAACACCAATCAATACTGGTGCATGCTAATTCGGCAGACTAAAAGAAACTCAAGGGAATGGCAGCTTGGCGGGCTAGGACATACATGGTATGCAGGAGGGGGTGTGGTTCCTACCAAGCTACTCAGCTCTAGAACATTCTGATAGGCCCAGGTGGAAAACCCTTTGTGTGAGGCACAGAAACCATGGAGAAGGAGAAAAACCCATGTACCTGTGCACCATACAATGAACAGCAGGAAGGAGAACCAGCAGGGGTTCAGATGCTATTAGAATGCAGTAAGGCTCATATTGAAAGAAACTGTCCTTGAGACTGATCTGCTCCCAGACAATAGGGGGACTAAAATATTAAAAGAGGCACTTAGACTTAGGGATAGAAACAAACTGTTACTGCTAAAACTAAACTAGCAGAAAGAGTTGAAACCTCAGTGGCAATCAATGGATTTCAAATAAGGGAAGCTGAGTACAATGAACGTCTTCAGTGTGGAGCCTTTGCCCCAACACACATATCACTCACTATCTCTGCTTCCAGCCTTCTCCATCTTACTTTCTTTGGGAGCTTCAGTCTACTGGCAGCCATACTGGAGGGGAACCCCCCCCCCCTAAAGATCCAAACTAGAAAGCATCAGTATTTGCATTTTAAATCCATCATATCAAATGTCAATGCTCTAAGTACAGCAATCAAATTAGCTTTATTTTATTTTTATACCACCAATTTAAGGTATAGACATATACACACACAGTACAGATGCCCTTAATCAAACAAACACTGCTGAGGCAAACAGACTTTTGTGCACAGCCATTTGGGCTCTGTGGGTTATAAACAGATAACAGCTTCACTATTGGAGGTTCCATAGTTCTCTACACCAAGAATGCAAACATGTGGTCCTCCAGATACTATTGGACTGTAACTCACATCAGCTCTAGCTAGTGCAGCCAATGGTGAGGTCTGATGGAAAGTGCAGTCCAAGAAGACCTGAAGGCCACATGTTCCCCTTCCCTGCTGTACTTTGAGATTGCAAAGAATCTTTTTCAATGTCTTTGTGACTTTGACTTAAATTTAAAATAGGCCCTCTGTTACTTGGTTGGCATTTGGCCAATAGCTCTGAATACTCATGGAACATCTGCTCACTTGCTGAATTCATCAGTGTTTTCCTGGGACAAGCTCAACTACAGGGCCTAGTCTTCTTTCCAATAGAAAGATCTGAGTAAACTATGGATGCTTACTGCTAAACACAGTGATTCATAAGCAAGAATCCCATTTTCAGTGGTTGCATTTAAATATCATGTGGCTCTCTCCACTGTCTTGTGATCAGTTGAAGAAAGTTTAAACAAATATTTTAGTACAGTCAGATAACTGTTGCTTTATGATGAATTGTGAGAAAGGAAACAATGAGCCAAAATCTTTGATGACACATCCAAAGTAAAATCAGTATTTCTCCTTAAATGATGCATTAATTTACACAAGCGTAGCCTATTTCCATTTGAATCAGACATCTGGCAAGTTAGGACTCTTCCACACAAGCCCCATTCTTGAAGCAGTTACACAAATAATAATAAAATGGGATCATATGGCTTTCTAGGTAGCCATCACTGCATCTCTCTCAGTCGTGTGACCAGAGCTGCTGCCCCCATTGAGCTCTCTTCCTGACCTCTCCCTTAACCATACCTCCCTGTCTTATGCCCTACCCAGCATGCCTTTAGAGATTCACCTTCCCCTTTTCCCCTGAATAATTTCAAAGCTCTGTACTGTAATTTAAGTCTTTAAAAGTAAAAAGAAAGAAAGGAAAGGAAAAGAAAGGAAAGGAAAGGAAATAAATAGGAAAAAAAACAAAGAAAGGTAATCAGGGTGCTTCAGAATTGCAGGGCGGAGGGAGAAAGGAGAGGGGACACTGACACCATGTCTGGCAATTACACAACTGTCCCGGGAGTGGCATTTTGCGCCTGTGGACTTGTACGATTGCCAGGTCATTCATAGGGTTCCCTGTGAATAAAAAGGGACCGATTTGGGTCAGGGCAGCTATGCGATGAGTATCGCCAAAGCCACTTCTTTCCCAGTAAAATTGTGATTTGAAAGCTGCATGTAGTAATGTCCTGAGTCACAGTGTCCAGTTTCAGTTTCCTAAAAGATAACAGCAGTTAAATATTTCTGCAGTATAAACTGATGTACCTTTCCTGCAAAAAGAAAGAAAAGGCCAATTAAAAATGTGTCTGTATGTGCTGTCAAGTCACCTGTTGACATGGTGATCCTATTAATTTCTTCTATTTTTCTTAGGAAACGAACACTCAGAGGTGTTTGCCAGTTCCTTCCTCTGAAATATAGCCTACAGCACCTGGTACTTGTTGACATTTTCCTTTCAAATATTAACTAGGGCTGACCTTGCTTAGCTTTTAAGATCAGACAGGATCTGGTGCCTTTAGGGTATTTAGGCAGATTCAATTAAAACAATATACACTCCCCGTTCATTGACTTGGAGTCCACGGTCTCGCTCTTCGTGGATGGTAAGCGGGGAAGGATAAAATGGTGCACATGCCTGAGGCGCACACACAGCATCGCACACAGGAGCACACTCCCATTTTAACCAATGGGCTTTGAATATTTGTGGTTTTTCCGATTCGTGCACAGGGGTGGGTGGGGGTGGGTGGGTCCAGAACAGATCCCTCGCGAATTAGGAGCGACGCCTGTATAAGAAAAATCCAAATGGTCAAAAATATCATTAGAAAAACTGACAGTAGAAGCAAAATTTAATTACCTACCTATGCAATATGTGCTACTATTATAGATTTGAGTCTGTCTAGTAAGGTTAGTCATCTTACTGTTTCTTTGCTACTAAATTCATATCAAATGAAAAAATGAAGTCATTTTAGAGTCAGCCCACTGATAATATATTCCAAATCCAACAAGTCTTACGACATCAATGCAACATTTGCAATCTGAGACACAATTATTGGTGATAGCAATCCCTAGGCCAGGGGTAAACAAAGTGAAGCCTGTGGGTACATGTGCTCCCCCAAATGCCTCTCAGGGGTGTGGAAGGCATTTACATGTTTGAAGACCTTCCCTGAGCCAACTTAGGCCCAAGAGAGGCCTTTATTTGAAACAGGAAATGGACAGGAAGTGATTTTCCTGTTAGTAAAAAACAACAACACTCTTCTGAGCCTAAAATGGCCAAGGAAGGCCAAAAAATATGGTGAGAAACCCATTTGCCCCCCAAAGGACATTTGGGAGCAAAATAAAAAAATATATATTTTGGGGAAAACAGGTTGGGGCAGCATTTCAAAGCCTCGTAGGGTCTAATGTGGTCCCCTACTCCTTCCACAGTTGCCCACCCCTGCCTAAGCAAATGCTGGTATCGTAGTATTGTTGTTCTTGTGTGCATTCAAGTCGTTTTTGACTTATGGTGACCGTAAGGTGAACCTAGGGGATGCTATGGCCCAAGTGGTTAAGACGCTGACTCTGCTGATTGCAAGATCAGTAGGTTGGCAGTTCGAGGCCCAGGTGCTGCATGATGGGGTGACCGCCTGTCACTAGTCCCAGCTTCTGCCAACCTAGCAGTTCGAAAGCATGCCAATGCAAGTAGATAAATAGGTACCACTTCGGTGGGAAGGTAAACAGCATTCTGTGCAATCATGCTGGCCACAGGATCACAGAGTAGTCTCGGGCAATGCTGGCTCTTTGGCTTAGTAATGGAGATGAGCACCTATGGTCAGACACGACTTGACAACCTTGTCCAGGGGTAGGCAACCTTTCCCCTTTAAGGGCCGAGGGACTTCAGCTCCCAGAAGCCTCAGCCATGTTGGCCAATAGTCTCATGTTGGCCAATAGCTCCTGGAATTCTGGGAGCTGAAGTCCCTCGGCCCTTAAAGGGGAAAGGTTGCCTACCCCTGACCTTGTCAATGGGGAATATCTTTACCTTTTTATCTTTAAGGTGAACCTCTTATAAGGTTTTCTTGGCAAGATTTCTTCAGAGAGGATCTGCCCTTACCTTCTTCTAAGGCTGAGAGAGTGTGACTTGGACAAGATCACTCAATGGGTTTCCATGCCCAAATGCGGATTCAAACCCTGGTGCCCCAGAGTCCTAGTCTGACACTCAAAGCACTATACCAGGGGTAGGCAACCTTTCCCCTTTAAGGGCCGAGGGACTTCAGCTCCCAGAAGTCTCAGCCATGTTGGCCAATAGTCCCATGTTGGCCAATAGCTCCTGGGATTCTGGGAGCTGAAGTCCCTCGGCCCTTAAAGGGGAAAGGTTGCCTACCCCTGCACTATACCATACTGGCTTTCACTGTAATATATAGCACTCCTCATCTTTTATCCAATTCTTCCTTCTGCTTGGCAGCAGATCCATCAGAAACTACACATACTATTTTTGAAATGTGATTTTAAGTACTTTTCAGATATATGCATCAGGACTGCCTCAAAAGTTATATGCCCACAAAAATTTAAATTAGACAACATAAGTACATCTACTTAAATGTTACTTATGGCTGAAAATCTGCAAAAGCTTCTCTATCTGGTCACTTAGAAATCCATTTTTATTCACTGCAGGAAAACTGAACAAGTAAAAAACTAGTGTAAAAATGTGAATAGTCAAATGAACTGAGACATTTGATTTAAAGAGGAAAAACTGAATAAAGAGCACTTAAACCTCATGCCCTGTGACCAACAAACCTTGTGTTACACCTGGTCCTCTGTTTTTGTGGTAAATCCGTTCCGGACCCCCACACGAAAACAGAAACTCACCAATATTCAAACCCCATAGGCTTGAATGGGGCATGCCCTTGTGGGTGCACACATGCGTGCCCATGGGGGCACGGCCCGTTGATTTTAACGGAGGTCGCCCTCCATGAACATTCAAAACCGTTGACCTGAAGTCCACGAGAACAGAGGGGCAACTGTAGTTGTATTTTCTGAATACAGAGAATATCAAAATTCCCCCAATGGAGAATGTTCGTTTTTTGCCACTGGCAACCAGCGCACCTTAGTTCTCCCTCATCACATCATGGCTCCTTCAAAACAAGTATAGGACATGTTTTAAAAAATATGTTACATTTGTCTGGACAAAAATTAATAGACCTGATGTGATCTTTTTTGTTCAGTTTTTTTTTTTTTTGTTTATAGGAAAATATTATATGGGATAAGCAGGAACATTGTTTAGAACTGTGTACGTGAACATGTTTTACAATGTCTTGTGTTGTAGATATACTTCTCTAGACATTCTGCAAGACAAAAGTGCATTGGGGGGACTAAAATATCTCACTGATTAGTGTGCGAGGGTTAAATTATAATTTAGAACTGAGTTACTTGAGAAATCTTATTATTCACCATTTTAAAATATTTGTTTTTCTTTATCAATCTTATACTAAAGTCATTATTATCAATCTTATACTAATGAACAGAAAAGCTTTACCAATCTGGTAACAACTGCAAGCTTCTTCAGCTATTCTGAAGTGGTAAATTACTTGGTTTAGGGGTCTTAACTATATAAACCATAAGGTGAACAGGACTGTATCACAGTCATACACATCATAGATGAGTACAAAGGAAATTGTTCTCCTCCAGCACATATGTGACTACTATATATACTCATGTATGTCTAGAAATTTTAGTCAAAAAATTGACCCAAAAAACCTGAGTCGACTTATCCACGAGTCAATACAAATACTGTAAGAGCTATATTTTAAGTCCTATTTTAAAAGAAACCATTCCCTGGTGAAATGCAAAAATGTAATCTGTCCTGGAAACACTGCCCCCCCCCCTTTACTCTCTCATCCATCCAGCCTTTAGTGTGAGCAGTTATACCTGCTGGAATCTTGTAAGTTCTTTGGTATTGTTTTCCTTTGCTTCAACTTTTAGTTCCCTTGTTACATACCCCTACGTTTTACCCTCGACCTATCCACGGGTCATATCAAAATCCATAATCCAAACCTGCCCTCGATTTACACACAAAGTCGACTTATAGTCGAGTACAAATGGTAAGTCATTAGCAAATGACCACAGTACGCCTGCTATTCAATTTTTCCTTTTAAAAAGCATTCCTTGTTTCTCCACAAGGCACTTTAAAAAGAAAGAAAAAGACTAAGAATAATAAAAAGGCAAACCGTGAGAGAATGGATCTTTAGAAACTGATTTTGGAAGTAGATTTTTCTACTGTGTCTACTAGTTGTTTTGTCTAATCTTATGGAGTATTGGGGGAAGAATCCTAACAGTCAAAATGGCAACAGGCATACTTCTATGAGACACAAAGCACAAAGATCATCCTGTGATCATCTTATTCTGGTTAGGTAAGTGAGGGCCTTTGCAGACTGCCAGAAATAATAATAATAATAATAATAATAATAATAATAATAATAATAATAATAGGTTTTATTTCTAACCCGCCCCTCTGCAACGCAATCGGGGCGGCTTACAACAGTTAAAATAGTACAATTAAAACAATCCAATATCCCAATCCCACCTCCCATATCCCACCCACCCCTTAAAACAAGATTAAACTAAGAATATATTAAAACACATAATATAACAATAAAATGCAACAATACAACAAAAAACTAAACAGCAGCGAGAGGTTTGAGGGAAGGAGAGATAGTGTTCGTCCTCTGAGGAGGGTTATTCCGGGAAGGCCTGCCGGAAGAGATCCGTCTTAACTGCTTTCTTAAAGGCAGTAACTGTTGTGATAAGACGGATCTCGTCCGACAG
This sequence comes from Phrynosoma blainvillii, assembly GCA_026167975.1. Taxonomy (NCBI): domain Eukaryota; kingdom Metazoa; phylum Chordata; class Lepidosauria; order Squamata; family Phrynosomatidae; genus Phrynosoma; species Phrynosoma blainvillii. The sequence goes on along the minus strand of JANUYF010000002.1, from coordinate 220,388,296 downwards.
GCCGTTCCATAATTTAGGGGCGATGGCAGAGAATGCTCTCTGCGAGGTGTGTACGAACCTCGACTTTGGTTGATTTAATAGATTCTTTCCCGCTGACCGAAGGGCACGGGGGGGCTCATATGGGGAGAGGCGGTCCCTGAGATAAGCTGGACCCAAGCCATGTAGGGCTTTAAAGGTCAAAACCAACACCTTGTACTGTGCCCGGAAACTGATTGGCAGCCAGTGGAGGGACTTAAGCACTGGTGTTATATGCTCCCTCCTGGATGTTCCGGTGATTAATCTGGCTGCCATATTTTGCGCCAATTGAAGTTTCCGGGTTGAGCACAAGGGTAGCCCCATGTAGAGTGCATTGCAGTAATCCAAACGTGAGGTTACCAGCGCGTGCACAACGGTTTCCAGGTCTTTCTTATCCAGGAATGGGCGCAGCTGGCGTATCAGCCGAAGCTGATAACAGGCACTCCTGACTGTCGCATTCACTTGATTGGTCATGTGAAGCGACGAGTCAAGGAGTACCCCCAAGCTGCGCACACAGTCCTTGGAGGAGAGTGTGACCCCATCCAGGACAGGGGGCTGTAATCCCGGACCCGGCTTCGGACCGGTAACCGTGAGCACCTCCGTTTTGTCTGGATTCAATTTCAATTTGTTTTTCCTCATCCAATCCATTACCGCTCCAAGGCAGTCATTGAGAGGAGAGATGCCATCAGCAGTCTGAGACGATGATTTGGTCATGGAGAAATAAATCTGGGTGTCATCAGCGTACTGAAGACACCGCCCTCCATGCCTCCGAATGATCTCTCCCAGAGGTTTCATATAAATGTTAAATAACATCGGAGACAGGATGGCGCCCTGAGGGACGCCACAATTAAGCTCTATTTTAGAAGAGCAACTGTCTCCGAGCCTCACCCTCTGGGATCTGCCCGAGAGGAAGGAGCGGAACCACTGCAAAGCAGTGCCTCCAATTCCTAGCTCTCTCAGCCGATCCAAGAGAATGGCATGATCTATAGTGTCAAAGGCCGCTGAGAGGTCCAAGAGCACCAGCAGGGTCACACTACCCCTGTCGATGCTCAAGCGGAGGTCATCGGTCAGAGCAACCAAGGCAGTCTCAACCCCAAATCCTGTCCTGAAGCCAGTTTGAAATGGATCGAGATAATCGGTTTCATCCAAGATAGCCTGGAGCTGGGAGGCAACTGCCCTCTCGATCACCTTGCTTAAAAATGGCAGCAAGGAGACTGGTCTATAGTTGTTTCTGTCCAGGGGATCCAGGGAAGGCTTTTTTAAGAGTGGCCTAACTGCCGCCTCTTTTAAACACGATGGTAAACTGCCCTCCCTGAGGGACGCGTTGATTGTGTCTTTGAGAAACACCCTCAACGCGCCCCCACCCTGGACGACCAGCCATGATGGACAAGGATCGAGAGGGCAAGTTGTCTTCCTCGTCCTACCAAGCAACTTGTCCACGTCCTCGGTACTCACAAATTGAAATTGATCCAGTAAAGTGCCATCAACGGAGTTACTGGACGCCTCATCCATAGATCCTGCTAAAACATTGGTGTCCAAGTCGGCTCTTATCCGAGAGATTTTATCTGCAAAGTGGATGTTAAATGCCTCACAGCAGGCTGTCGTCGGGTTAAGTAGAGGGTTCGGCGCAGGAGATATCCGCGTCAAATCCCCCACCACCCTAAACAGCTCTGCCGGGCGAGACTCTGCAGACGCAATACGTGCAGAGCAGAAAGATTTCTGTGCTGCATGTAAAGCCTCCCTATAGGAGTCAAGGTGCTTCCTAAGGCGAGTTCTGTCGGATAAGAGACGAGTCTTTCGCCATTCGCACTCTAGTCGTTGTCCAACCCGCTTCATCCTCCTAAGATCTTCTGTATACCATGGTTTACGGTTCGAAGCGGGCTGGAAAGGACGCTTGGGGGCGATCGTGTCGATAGCCTTGGTAAGATCGATGTTCCACGTATTAACCAAAGCTTCGGCAGAATCACCGGCATTACTCACCATTAAACCCTCTAAGGCTTTCTGGAAACCAATTGGATCCATTAGCCTTCGAGGGCGGACCATTCTAATAGGTCCACCACCCCCGGGAGGGCAAGCAATAGCCTTCAGTTCCACCTTGATCAGAAAGTGGTCCGTCCATGACAATGCGGAGGTTTTTGTAACCTCCGCCCACGGATATTCCTGCTCTGTACTGAAGACCGCATCAAGGGTATGACCAGCACAATGCGTGGGCCCATTGACCAATTGGGATAGGCCCATGTTTGTCATGGAATCCATGAACTCCCGAGCTGCGCCTGATAAATCCTGTAAACTGGTTTCGAGTGGAATGTTGAAGTCGCCCAGAACTAAAAGTCTGGGCGACTCCAACAGCAACTCAGAAACCAGGGCCGTCAGCTCGGTCAGGGAGTCTGTTAAGCAACGGGGTGGCCGGTATACCAACAGAATCCCCAAACTATCCCTGGTCTTCAGGCTGAGGTACATACACTCGATGTGGGCTGTTTTCCGGATAGGCTTTCTGATCAAGGTCAAGGTGTTTTTATTATAATAATGCAGATCGAGGTCACTTTAACTGTCCTGGCTCAGTGCTAAGGAATCATGGGAACTGTAGTTTATTGTGGCATCAGAGCTCCCTGACAGAGAAGGCTCAATGTCCCAGAAAAAAATACAGTTCCCATGATTCCTTAGCACTGAGGTAAGCAATCTGCATTATTTCTGGCAGTCTGCAAAAGCCCTGAATGGTCAAAACCACAACTGGTTAATTGACTGTTGGCCAAACATCAATTAAATATTGCTGAATAAATGAAGAAATATTTTTAAAGCACTGATTTTATAATGGACATACTTCAGTGATTATACAAATAACAAAATAATGACAATGCTAACTAAAAACAAAAATAAATGTTAACTATTCATAATATCAAACTCTTTTTTGAAATCTTAACCAATTATTTCAACCTTTCCAAATTTTAAAGATTTCTATAAACTCTAAGATGATCAAACAAGCACTAGCAATTACTAAAAACAACCATGTCACATGGAGAGAAAACGCTCTACTTGCTGCAGCAAGCAAGATGTAGTCATGGCCGGTCTTCATGACTTTTTCCATTGATGACTGCTTATGTTCCTATTGGGAGATGCCTGCAGTTTTAACAGGTTGCCAGCAAGGTTTGCTATTCTACTAAGTTTCCTCCTGGTGACTACTGCAGGGCCAGGGGTAAAGAGGCTTTACTCTTACCTTTGCTAAAAACTGACACCATAATGAAATCGAAAACAGTAAGATATCATCTATATCTTGGGTTCACAGTCATCCTTCTGACCAGTTAACTAACCGGCATACCAATCCGATCTACATTTCATAATCATTTTAATTTTTCAGTCTTGTACAAACCATATTGAAAGCCTTGCAATTTGATTTTTTTGATTTACCTACATGATTATCTACACAATTATCTTCTTTAAAAATTAACAATCCTCAGTTTACAGTAGGGTTTTTTTAATCATTCACAGAACATAAGCAGGATAATATGTACCAAAGTAAATTACTAAGCTTTTATACATTTTAAATCAGGGGCCGGCAACCTACGGCCCGCGTCCGGCCCCCTCGGAGCCTTTGGACCAGCCCCCGCGCGCTGCCACCGTGCCACCATCGCACGCGTTGCGGCCGCCTTTTGTTTAATAAAAAGGAAAGCCGTGAGAGAATGGATCTTTAGAAACTTATTTTGGAAGTAGATTTTTCTTCTGTGTCTACTAGTTTCTACTGCACATGCGCAAATGAGTCGTGGCTGCCATTTTGGAAAAAAATGGCGCCATGACATGCACAGTGGCTGCAGCAGCTGGTGGCAGCGGCGGTCAGAGGGGGCTGTGCGCAGTGCCGCCATTCTCCCCCCGGCCCGCGGAAAACCTGGAGGCCAGCGGACCGGCCCCAGGTAAGAAAAACTTGCCGCCCCATTTTAAATGAATCTAGGTAGATACCAACCCTTACCAACTGTAACCAAGTTAAATTAGCTGACACAGATTACAATGAAGTCTGCATCAATGCTACACTAAGATTTGACTTCAGAGAAAACAGGCCAGCTTTGCAAAGTTAATTAGAAATCTGTTCAACTGCAGGTTAGAGGGACTTGACACCAATGTGACAGTGTTTTAATATTCTATGATGCCAAAAACATACTAGTGTAGATGTTTTCAGGGGGAGCTAAGTAAGCTAGTTAATTACTTTTTTTAAAAGGTCTTTCAACCTCTCTCTTTTTAAGAAAACATATTTTTATAATAAAAGTCAGGGCATCTTAAAGACCAATATTCTCTATTTGATACAAGCTTTTGTGGACTACAGCCCTCTTTATTAGGTGGGTTATTAGAAGAAAGACCAAGGAATCTTGTGACACCATAAAGTCTTTGGCAAGAATCTAGTTTTGTGTTATGCTGATGCAATTCCCAATTGTACGTTTTCTGAGCTTTAACACAGATATATCCAGCATCTCTACACAGAAGCAGTTCCTTGGCAATGCAAGTTAGCATTCCTTCTGGTCAATGCTTTTTGTCTTACCAACTCATCGCTACCTCCATCTTAATGCACTTCTGGACATTTATATAAGTGGAGCATTATGCTCAGTCAGCGTTTAATAAAATTATGGTCTTTGCGTTTTCTTCTGACACTCACCTTATAAACTGCATCATAGAGTAATTTAATATCACTGACAAAAGGGAAGGTTCATTGCTTCCTGGCCTTATATATATACTCCAATGCAGAATTCTATCACATGCTAGAAATATAACCACATCTCAAACCTGACTTATCTTTTATAGATGCTGTTCATGTTTTATTCTTAACAATTTCACCTGGAGCTCTAGGATCAGAACTGCAAAGGGATACTGTAGTACAAGATCTATTTGCATATTCATTTTCCAGACTAACACAACTTTCTCTTTGAATTCAAGGATCAAAACTATTATTTTACATGTTGAACAGGCTCATACACACTGTCTCCATAACATTTAGCTACTGTTGTTGAGTACAAAGAACACAGTTTCACTTCTTTGTAGTAATTCACTTTTAAACAGTAGGATAAATCCCTCAGTTACTAATAAATAATTTATTTAAACATTTGATGCTATTTGACCAACATTTTCCCTCTGAACTGGCTGTCTAGTTTTGGACTAATCAAAAGCTAACTACACCTAGACATTTGGCTCTATTCTACTTAATAACATAACAATAACAATAACAACAATAATAATAATAATAATAATTTTTATTTGTATCCCGCCCCTCTGCCAAGCAATCGGGGCGGCGCACAGCACTACAAAGTTATAAACAACAAATCAGCAAAATCAATAACAATAATCAATTAATAACAATAATAAAATCAAATCAATAACAATAATAAAATATACAATTTTAAAATACAAATGCTATATCATTATAATACTCCAAGGACCGCAGATGGCAAAGCAGTCCTCCGCGGCCATAGATCGCCGCCGCCCGCTGCTTGGTGCCGGTGGAAGATGGTAAACGGCGGGTTTTAAAACCGCCGGCGCTCCTCCCAGTCACCTCGCAGGAGCGGCGGCTCAGGTCGCTCAGGTTGTACTCCAGGACTGTAGATGGAAAAGCAGTCCTCCGCGACCACGGGACGCCACTGATGGCCTCAGGAACATTAGGGCCCTGAGCGGGTCCGATGGTAGTCCTGCTCCCTCTGCCCTACGGGGATGTGTCGACTGGGGGTGCTCAGCTGCGCTACCGGCTACAGCTGGCCTCCGGAGCTGGATGGTAAGTCCGGGCCTCAGGCGCTGTCTCTCGCCGCTTTTGCTGGGCAAAGGGGGCCGTTTTATGGGCCCAGTTGGTCCCGCCGCATTACGCCGCTGGCACGCCGGTTCTAGAGGGCTTCAGGCCCTTGGAGGCCAGGTGTAAATGTCCTCTCCCTGCCGCGGCTCCTCCCGGCTCCCACAGCTGCCGCAGTTCAAGCCGCCTTGATGGCCCTCTGAGTGCTGGAGGACGGGGCCAAACAGTCCTCCGCAGCCCCAAACGCCGCTGCAGGGTTGCCGGGGGAGAGATGGACTCTGGCGGGGATTTTATTCCCGCTGGCGCTCCTCCCAGCTCCCACAGCTGATGCAGTTCAGGCTGCCTTTGATGGTCCTCCGAGGGCTGCAGGACGGGGCCAGACAGCCCTCCGCAGCCCCAAACGCCGCTGCAGGGCATGCAAAAGGAGCGCCTTATTTCATTTTTTCTTCTCTAGAAGAGTGACTTTTCCTACATACTTTCATACCTCCTCTTATTTTCTGTAACTTAATGTGAGTCATGGACTTTTTGGAGAAAATGTTGTTTTATATTAAGGTAAGTTGGCTTTGTATATATTGATGTATATATTAATAACAGAGGTAATCACGTAATGCCTGAACTCTCCCTAGAAGACAAGATGACTAAACTGAAACTATCAGATGATAATGATTGGTAAGGTGGAGGAAGATTGTATTCCAGGTGGATAGACTCAATAAAGGCAGCCATGACTTTGAGTCAGCAAGACCTAAGTAAGGCTGTTGATGACAGGGTGACTTGGAGGCCTCTCATTCATAGGGTCATCATAAATCAAATTCAACTTGATGGCAATTAACAACAACAGGTAGGGAGCTGGTGGGAAGGGGTGAGCAAAAGAAAAGTTAGTGACTGGTGGAATGTTTGAAGGGATGTGAATAAGGGTGGTGTTACTCTGGCGGTTGAGTTGGGTGTATCATGTGGGGTGAATGAATGAGGATTAGGGTTAAGTCAGTAAGGTTTAGGAATTAATGAGTGGGGTTTAAGAGTAAGTTAGCAGTTTTAAGAGCGTTAGAAAGTAAAATATTTGTTTTAAGTGTACTGTACTAAAGTATTAATTTGTTTTGTTCAATATCTGTTAAAAAGTGTTGTTTTTGTCTATCATATGCTATTGGCCTCTGAGAACATTATACACTTAAGTATTGAGTTTGGCCACAGTGTCTGTGGTGGCAGCAGAGGATAAAGAGACTTGGTGCCCAGAGAGGGTAGAAATGCCATAAAAATCTGCACAGCAACCTTGAACTCAACCATAAAATCTTCTTGCTAGTTTTGCTTCAAGAATGCCAATGATATATTATTAAGTAAATCTTAGCAGAACTGAGAAAAAAAAATAAGGCTGGTGAATATAAATGCTTTTAAGGATCAAATTCAGTGGTATCTCTGGATGTTCCTTATGTTGATAACTGAAGGTATGATCAAAGAATGGACTTTTCTCATACTAAAAGGTAAAAAGTAAAGGGGTAGTCCCTTGACATGAATGTCTAGTCGTAACCGACTGTAGGGGGCAGTGCTCATCTCCGTTACTAAGCCAAAGAGCCAGCATTGTCCAAAGACAAATCCGGTAGTCATGTGGCCAGCATGACTGCACCAAATGCTGTTACCTTCCAACCGAAGTGGTACCTATTTATCTACTTGCTTTTGCATGCTTTCAAACTGCTAGGTTGGCAGAAACTAGGACTAGTGACAGGAGCTCACCCCATCATGCAGCATTTGGGCCTCGAACTTCCAATCTTCCAATTGTCAGAATTGGCGTCTTAACCGCTAAGCCACTGCATACTTTAAACCAGAAGTCTTCATACTAGAAGACTTTATATTTTATATAAGGTCTTCATACTAGAAGACTTTACATAAAATGTATCTTTTTTCCCTCCACAGATTGACAGAACTTTCCAAAAAGGTGCTACATAAAAATGTGCAACACTAGAAGACTATGGCTTCTCCCAGAAAGAGTGGTTGATGAACTGAAATAAATACCTTATTTTCCTGCGTATAAGACTACTTTTTTACCTGCAAAATCTGTGGCTAAAGTGGGGGGGGGTCGTCTTATACGCCGGATATAAGGATAATGAGGATGGAGGTGCTAAAACTCTATATTTTGACTGGAAAAATGGGGGGGTCATCTTATACGTGGGTCGTCTTATATGCCGGAAAATACGGTATGTAAAATTTAGTACTCAGTCTGTATCCCACAAATTTTTAATCTCCCACCCTTGCACTCTCCCCCAAATGGGTAAGTCCTGCAAGAACAGCTTATTCCATTTTTAGGGTATATAATAACTTTGTGCTTCAAGGCTCATCCCCCTACAGTTTCTCCCATTTCCTATATCTGTTTATCCTAAAATGGTCAACACTGCCCCACAAGTCTCCAGGGAACCCTACTAGCCATCCAACTTCCTGGCTTTGTAACATTCCCCCTGTTCAAGCACAATGAAGCATGAAACAGGTGAAGTACCAAGATGCAGTAAAATGGCAGTAAAATTTCTGTTCATTTGGGGAGGATGCCAGTGGTCATTTGGGGGCACCCTCTCTTGGATCTCAATACGTGGGAGGTGGGTGAGGGCATGGGAAATTGGTGGGTGAGCAAAATTGTCTTGAAAAGCCACATGCAGACTACAACTGAACTTTCCTCACTCCGTTATAGGCCTCCTGGCCTACATGCCACCCTCCCCTGTCCATTCCCCTTTCCTGCCAAAAGTTCATAGCTTCTCCACTCTGTAGGCCATGTAAACCATCGTGATCCAGCCTTTCTTCTTGGTTCCTCTAGTTAGTCTTATGTTTTTTTCCACTCTTTGTTTCTTCATACGGTGCTCACTGCCCTGCTTCCTTCAGTAACATTCTTAGCACTCATCTTTCAACCGTCTCCTCAAAAGAATACACCTCTTCCAGATCTTTACAGTGTCTTCTTTAGAGGCTCTTTTAGATTCATTTCTCAATTTCTTCTAACTTTTCCTCAAGCCTCATTTTAGAGCAAGCCTTCCTTCAGGTTTCTCTTTCTCTGTCCATTGCCAATGATTAAACTCTTCATTCAACCTCTTTGCTTAAGTATTTACTCACTTGATATTTTAATCTCAATAATTGAAAACTTTCCCTTTACTCACACATTACTATGAACTGCTTCTTTCTTAAGTAATTTAACATTTTATGTCACTGCAGTAGGTCATCCAGTATTTCTTCCCTGCAGACTTTCCACTTAATACCTTGAAAAACTTTTGTGATTCAAATAATTTTTCTTTAATAATGGTACATCTATCTGATCTTGTTGCTTTGTGTGGTATTTACCCTAACAAGCAATGTCTAAACACTTGAAATAAATACATTAGCTTTCCTGTCCCCATTCCTCTGTGTACATGGTCAAAACACTGTTGATTTGCATTTAAAGAGCTTTCCCAAAAGAGGAGGGAAAGTGGTCAGAGAGCATTTAAATAATATGCCCAGTATGAAAAACCTACTGCATTCAGCAAGCTTCTCTCCATGACTTTCCATCACTGGCTGCTTTCTGAAAACATGACAACATTGTTTCTCTATGGCATGCATTTCCTGCTTGGGTTGGAAAAGAGTGAAGAAATGTCTTCATGTCCTAATCCAAACCAACTTCTATGAAACCAGAAAGGGGGGAGGGGGAGTACTGCAGAGGGAGAAAAGTCTAGATATCAGTCAGAAAATAAAGAAATTTTCCACCAGGCTAACCTCAGATGCTTAACAAAGGCAAAAGCAAACCCAAGAAGGACAGCAACTTCCTGGGTGGTAGAATTCAAATATATAGCCATGTTAGTCTGTGGAATCAGTATAGATAGATAGATAGATCTTGTAGCACCTTTGAGACTAACTGGAAGAAAGAAGTAAGCAGCATGCCACTTCATTTCCATACATAAAGGCTAATGCCTTTGTTCACAAATGACCATTGTTAAAACTGGACTTGCCACTTCATTTCTATACACAAAGGATTTTGAATTTGAATTGACATTCTCACATACCAATGGCATATATATGTCTGTCCCTGGTTTCCACTCCATCAAATGCATCTGAAGAAGCTATGAAAGCTCATGCTGCCAACTTCTTTCTTTCAGTTAGGGCCAGAAATAGTGCAAATTGAGTCCACTTTAACTGCCCTGACTCAGTGCTAGGGAATCATGGGAACTGTAGTTTATTGTGGCACCAGAGCTCTCTGAAAGAGAAGGCTCAATGTCTCAGAAAAAAATACAATTCCCATGATTCCCTAGCACTGAGCCAGGGCAGTTAAAGTGGACTCAATTTGCACTATTTCTAGCTGTCTGCAAAGGCCCTTAGTCTCAAAGGTGCTACAAGATCTCTCTAGCAACTTCCTTGGTAGCAATCTGTGATGTGTATGACTGTAAGTCGTGTTCTAAATCTTATAGGTTCTGGCTTGGACCTAGGCTTGTCAACATCTCAAGGTGGTTGATAGAGGTATATTAATAAACAGTTGTGTGTGCAGACCAGCAGTTTCTGAAATATTCTCCAGCAGGGCAGTCAGTGACTAATTTTAAAAAATATATAATGCATGTAAACACTAGCCATGAAGTATAATGAATCAACATAATTTTAATCCAATTGAAGCCACAGTTTAGAACTGAAAATGTAACTGAATCCCATCTGAAGACTTAAATTATATTGCCAGTATATGGCCCCTTCCTCATTTTGAACATTTCAAACAAGAATGGTATGCTATCAATTCAACTTCTGTACTAGGGATAATAATAAGCTGAAATTCAATTCTTATGAAAGTTTCAGGGGCATGGGCAACAGTCAGAGAAAGAAAAGCCCATGATAAGAATGACAATAGGGAAAGAGGCAAAAAATGTCCAAGACTTTAAAACTTGTTTAGACTTTAAGGTTGAGCAAGTCACATGCACTTCTTTCTGTGTTTGGACTTGTCAAGTTTCTAGGCAGGAAGAGGAGGTGGAAGATATGCAAAGAGAAGTCTACATCATTTCCTTCCCCTTCTTGCTTAGTATGTTGAATAAAGCTGAACTCAAGAGATCTTGTAAACAACTAGTAAATGTCTGCTTTTCAAAGCAATAATATTATCACACCCAAAATACAGAAAATATTCATGTTAAGTCTATACAGCCCTGAGAATCTTAAAAATCTGTACATACAGAAGTAGACAGAAATACAAAACCTTTAGTGCACTTCTATATGCTTGAAAATAATTTTCTATAGTATACTATGAAGCATTTTTTTGAAGAACAAGACTCTCAAAATGACATGTAATGGTGCAACCTTGCTTGTTTAATGTAAATAATATACTATTTTTATTTGTTGTTGTGTGCCCTCAAGTAGTTTTCAACTTATGGTGACTCTAAGGCAAACCAATCCCATGGTTTTCTCGGAAACATTTGTTCAGGGGATGTTTGACTTTGTCTTCCTCTTAGGTTGATTGTGACTTGCCCAAGGTCACCCAGTGGCTTTCCATGGCTGAGTGGGGATTTGAATCCGGGTCTCCAGAGTGACAGTCCACCATCCACCATCATTGAGGGAGAGAAGGCAGGCCACCTCCATCAGGCCTAGCCACAGTAAGAAGAAGGACCCTCCCTCTATCCACCATCATTGAGGGAGAGAAGGCAGGCCACCTCCATTGGGCCTAGTCACAGTAAGAAGAAGGGCCCTCCCTCCAGTCCATCTGCTTTGGTCCAGGCTTTAGAGGGAGAGAAGATCTGCTGGACTTATTCCCCTTCTCCACCACCATTCCCTTCTCCTTTTGTGTCTTGTCTTTTTAGATTGTAAGCCTGAGGGCAGGGAACTGTCTAATTAACCCATTTGTAAGCCACTCTGATAGCCTTTGGGCTGAAGAGCAGGGTATAAATACATCATCATCATCATCATCATCGTCCAATGCTCAAATTAAAACTAAGATTAAGTCATGTATTTAAGAGGTACACTGAAAAATAAGCTAACCCTCACTCCCACGACCATTCCTTACCTCACTGTAACTCCTCCCTTCCAGGCTCATTATTCCTCCCTAAACTCAAAACTCAGCACAGGGATATTAACAAAGGAAACCCTTCCCCAAACCCTTTTCAATTGGCATATCCCCTCCCAAAACTTCTGGTAATTAAAACAGAAATGTGTTTCAAAATATGAGTCTACTACAATCATGTACAGTCTAAACTCAGAAGACAAAAACATCTTGTGTCCAAATTTACAGCAATACAAATATGGCTGTGGTATCTTAAACATTTTCAGGGATCCCTCTCTGTTTCTGCACTTTCCTGCAACTCTGCCCTTTAACTCCTAACTAGTTAAATCATGTACACAAATGCATATTCAGATGCAGAGTTCCACTGATTTTTTTCATACTTCACTCCTCTTCTTACAACTACTGCTTTCTTTTATAGATAATGGCTGGCCTTGCTGTTATGCAATCTTCATCACGACCAGAAAGAAAGATAGATATACTGGCATTGCTCACTTAAGAAAGTCTGTAACAATGAGACAATGAGCTCACCAGACCTCACTTTCATTTCTTGTCCCCTGTCTAGCTGGAAGGGGTTTTCTTAGCAGCACCAGCATTGGGAGGATGGCAAAGGAAGGCTTGAGAAACACAGAACTTTGGTGTCAGGTTGCAGCAACATGTCTGCAGTAAACAATGCAATAAAACATGAGCTGAGAAAGAGCAAGATTCTACAATAACTGATCCAACTGTAGCTGTATGTGCTTGCTTACAACAGGTAAGGTAAATAGCAACTTTCTCCAGAATCCCTCACTGAGCCTCCATGAACAGAGAGAAAAAGGGGAGTGCAGATAGGTTTGCCACCAACTACCCCTCAGTATGTTTGAAAAGCTTAGATCTAAAAGTTTGTGCACCAAAATAGAAATGATATGAAAGTGGATGCTGACAAAAGAAAATATCCCTGATGCCTTTTGGAAAAATCCTTCAAGTGATCTCTAGGAAGTTCAAAATATTTTTCTTTACTTACAGAAGGATTACTTGACCTGGTTATTTCATTTCACCTGTGCATATTGTTAGGTTTGAATATGTTTTGCTGAAAGATACTGAAGTGTTCTTTTTTGTTGTGGTGTAGGAACTTATCCCTATTCTTTCTATTTCTGCCTCTGGTACCAAACTTTCCATTAAAGAAGTAATGCCCAGGAGTATATCTACTTAGTTAACTGAGGCATACCTGTATCTGCAACTTCCACACTCTATGATTCTTTAGTAAGGGAGGTGGTTATTCTTTTCCATCCATTCCATGTCCACTGTAGAGAACATATTCCATGTTGTATTTGTTATTGTCTTGTAGCATTAAATGATTACAAATTCTTGTTTATTCAAAAGTAGGCTAGTCAGAAATCAATGGACTAAAATACATTATACGGATAATGAAACAAGATTTCTCCACTGTTTTTCTTTTTGTGCTTAAAGAAAGAAACTGGCTGTAGAGTCTAATTCAGTGAACACACCTTTTCCTGTCTTTGACAATCTGATCAAAAGGCTTACTGGCAATGTCACAGAAGTAAACAAGATTCAGAAGTAAAATGATGTTCTAACTATTCCCAAAAGGTTCCTGCATTAATATCATAATAACAACCCTCTCTAAAGAAAGTTGCTGGTATCCAAATGGACATTTTATATTGAGTTTCATTACGGTATTAGAAATTACTTTCTCCAAGCTGGAGAAAGTAATGCCAGATATGTTGAACAGATACTCTCAACATCCCCAGAAGGCATTTAGAGACCACTATGCCAAGCTACACTTTCCAGACCTATAATACTGAACTGACATGTTGGCAGAATATTTGATGTATTTAAGATTAGAAACTAAATCCACAAAGTGTCAGTAACATTATTCAAACAAAAAGCTTATTCTAAATTTGAACATACAAGCAAAAAAAAAGATAACTATGTGGGCCTTTGATATTTCCTGGGGGTTCCAGGACCTCTGCAGACTAAAAAATCTGTGGATGCTCAAGTCCCATTAAATACAATGAGGCATTGTAAATTGGTGTCTCTTATAAAAATAGCAAAATCAAGTCTGCTTTTTGGAATTTATACATTTATAAAATATTTTCAAGCTGTGCATGTTTGAATCTGGGGATAAAAAATATCCATGGATATAAAAGCCTGATTGTACTTATTTTTGTTCCATTAATTATTATTCTCTTAACAAATCTTTTGAGTGTGTATCAATAGTCAAAACATTTCTCTTTCCATCTTTTATTATCACCCTTCAAAATAGGTTTGGAATTGAAAAGCAGCATCTGTTTTAAAAACATTCTTAATTTAATCTACACTACCTCAAACAACTTTAAGGTCTTACATACCAACCTCAATTTATTTGCTACTTTTCTAACCTTTTCCTTTCTCCATTCCCTTTATTTGTTTTGTTTTGCTGAAGGATGAGGCTGGGGAAGTGAAACAAACTAAAGAGGAATCAAAATTATCCAGTTGGTAAGCCCCATATTCTCATACTTAATTTCACAAACTGTCACAAGTACTAGTCATAAGAGTGACAATATTCTGGAATATTTTAGAGTAATTCCTTTAAGAATAAAAAATGCAATCCTTTCAAATCATGCACAGTACTAAATAGAGACTAAATACCATGAGAAATAAACATCATAAACAATGTTCCAGTTGTAAATTCATATGTTCTAGTGGGTAGATCAGTATCATAGTTTAAGAAATATATTAATCATCATCAATGTGGAAATCTATTTAAAACAATTACTTCAATCAGTCTTTTTGTTGCCAAATTAAATTAGGGAAGTGCCACCAATATGGCTAAATCCTGGAGCTAACAGGGCACATTCAGGTCTATTTGTACCAACTGTGGGTCAGATTAGATTGGCTCAGTCTAGTTTCAGAGCAGAATGGCCCATTTCAAAGCGCTTTGAACTAATAAAGGCATTTTTAAAAAGCAGGAAAATTGTGTCTCCAGTGTATAAGGAAAATGTCAGGGTGGTGCAGCACCAAGACTGAGCTTGGTTTGGTTCAGTGATAACTATAAAAGGCAATGGGGGGGGGGGGGGAGAAGAGGCAAGAGTCTCACCAGCATTCTCAAATTGCAGTTTATAGATTTGGAGCTGTGACGTCACTGAAATTATATAATCAATTATCTCCTGCATATCTTCATTATTTTGCTACATTAGTTAGTGGCAGATAGCTTAAAAAGTTATGGTGAAGATTTGGGCTATATTATCATCTGAGACTCTAAATTTTACAACTTTTTGTCTCCATGAATGCAGATCTTAATCTAGCTTCCCTTTCTTGTTAATCTGAGTAGTAAATCTGTGTGTGTATATGACAGAGACAAGCAGTGAAACCTATCCTTCCCCCACCTCAATTGCCCCTAGCTATTGTTAAGTATCTGATTTGTCTTCTCACTGATGCTTGCTTTTTAAAGTCTCTAATTCATTCATTTGCATGTTGAAATTCTGATCTCACAGCAAGCATAGTTACTTAATTCACAAAGCATCATCATCATCATCGTCCTGCACATTTGATTCATCAGACAGGAATAAAAACTGTTGAATCCTAAGGTAACAGAAGCTCCTAATCACTCCTTCCCACTAAGGCAAGAGGCACAATACCATGGAAGAGATGGGATGGAGGAAGCACAGGAATATGCAATAGAAGTTTCCAGGCCAGCTGTGATCATCAAAATCATTAAGGGGAATCAGGGGAATCCCATCAACAGAACTGCTGAAAAACATCTTTTCTCTATCCCCTACTTCCTTACACTGCATCACTAATCTCACCAGTTGAATTGCTGGTTAAGATAAAGCAAAATACTCTCTTTTCAACTGATTGTCATTATTATTATATGTAATCATTAGTTAATTTTTTAAAAAGATTCTATGTGACAAGTGTGGCCGCCTGAATGCCTGGCACCAGATTCAGTGACCAGTTGAGACCAATCTGGGGCCAGATCTGAATTGCCAAACTGAGCTCTGAACTGAATGGGTTGGAGGATGTGTACAGTCCTACTTTCAATCAATTCATCTTTCACAAATGATAATAATAATAATAATAATAATAATAATACACTTGGCACTAAAATGCATATCATAACAGTAGATGTAGAAATCTTCCTGGGAGTTTTTTGTTTGTTTGTTTGTTTCTGAAAACAAAAGAAAAATCCCTTTACTTTTAGTGTTACAGATACAAACATATATTAACAATTTTGAACTGACTTTTCATTAAGTATTCAGCAGATTATAGCATCACTAAAGTCTTTAAGGGTAGAATTCAAAGATATAGCCATGTTAGTCTGTAGAATCAGTATAGAGAGAGATCTTGTAGCCCCTTTGAAACTAACTGAAATAAAGACGTTGGCAACATGAGCTTTTGTAGACTTCAGTCTACTTCCTGAGATGCACAAAGTCTTTAAGAATATTGCTACTCAATATTATACTTAATGCAAAAAATTCTATACAGTACTGATTCTGACATGTAATGGGAAAAACATTGCTTGGTAGTTAAATTGTGGAATTCTCTTCTCCCGCTGCATACTCCAATTCCCTATCTCACTTCTTGTTTGGACAAACTACAGTTTCTCCTCACAATGAAATGGAAAAGGGAATCAGAACACACAAGTCTGAGTCACAGTCCTCAAAACCACGCCATTGTTGTTGTCATATATGAAATGAACTGATGCATATATTACTTTTCAATGGTTCACTGCTGAATATGTCACTGCAAATAAAATGTGCTGATTCATGCTGTGAGCAGTATCTAACACTGGACTTCTACTGGCAGAACAGCAAGATTCAGGGGAAATGGTTCCCCACTGCACCTCTAAAACCAGCTTGGGAAGACCAAGAAATTCTTCAGAAACAGGCTACAATCAATCTTGGTTTACAATCCCAATCTGCAATAAGCCAAAAGCATTTGCCAAATTGTTTGCCACAACTAGTAAGTAAATAATTAATGTAATATGCAAGAGAGGAGGAAAAAGCACAAAGCTATTGCCTTATCAGCAAACTATAATTTAGCACCACACATCACTTAACTCATTTAGATGTGATTCAAAATGTAACTCACTGAAATTAAAGCATGAATTAGTGCATATTGTCTATTGTCTCCCCCAAAATTGTTTTTTTCATTTTCATGTTTTTCCAAAAGAAACATTTACAAGATATTTGATTTTATACATTAAACAAGCAAGCACAAGTATTAATCAAGTTCAAAGTGCCCTGCAAAATTTGCAGAACAGTTTTCAACAAGGAGACCAAGTTCCAATTTTAATGTCTCAACAGACTTGTACAGTAGTTCAAAGCATCTGTTCTATACTTAATGATCCAAATACCGTATTTTCCGGCGTATAAGACGACTGGGCGTATAAGACGACCCCCCCACTTTTCCAGTTAAAATATAGAGTTTGGGAAGAGTATGACTTCCAAAACTGTTGTTGTTGTTGCTGTGCACCTTCAAGTCATTTCCAACTGATGATGACACTAAGGCAAACCTACCATGAACCTCCTTATACCCGGCGTATAAGACGACCCCCCCCCACTTTAACCCCAGATTTTGCAGGTTAAAAAGTAGTCTTATACGCCAGAAAATAAGGAATAAAAGAGCACTGCAATCATATATCTGGGGTTGCTGGTTTTATGTCTATTTCCACAACAACAACACAGAGAGGATATTCCCACTAACCTTTCCAAAACTGCTTTTCATTAAGACAAGATACAACTATCACGTGCATTAGCTACATGGATCACTGTTGAATACAGTGACTTCATCTCCTTATGAAAAAAAAATCAGCTGTTTGACTGATTGATGGTTCAAATGACTTCTTCCAGCATGTCAGTAAGCTGAGAGCAGCAAAGGCTGTAACAGACAAGGCCTATCAAACTAACAGTAGGGCAAACCAACATACAGTCAGTCCTCCTTATATACGGATTTTTTATCCACAGATTCAAGCATCTGTGGCTTGAAAATACTTTAAAAATATAAAAATTCCCATAGGCAATCCTTGATTTTACCTTTTTATATAAGGGGCACAATTTTACTATGCCATTATATTTAATGGGATTTGAGCATCCATGGATTTGGGTATCCACGGGGGTCCTGGAACCAAACCGCAGCAGATACCAAGGGCCCACTGTACTCCATAACCCACCAGGTGATGGTGTCATGAGACACCTATTGACCTCATCATTTGGCTTATAAAAAATCCAAAGCTACTAGAGCTGCATGAGTCTGCTGTACATCCGATACATACCATAAGTGTCCAGTGCATGTCCAATTTGTGTCACAACTTTCCCATGGTATGAGACAGATTCAGGCAAAAGCCAGGAAGGACCATGAATCACATAAAATTACTTTTGCCACATAAGACAGATGAGTATATGAATAACCCTACTAAGATAGAAAATACAGAGCTGCCTTGTTTGTGCTTGTTTATTTCGTCAGACAGAATCAAGAGCTCATTCAACCTCCTGGCTGAAACCACAGTTGTAAGGAAGACCACCTTTCCAATCAGAACCCTAATGGGGATGATATATATTAGCTCAAAGAACCATATGAGTGTCTGATGTGCTAGGGAGGAAATGCCATATAGCTAGGGGTACAGAGATACAACCTGCAGAAAATGTTTGAACTATTGGAGACAGGTCACCAGGTCCAAAATGCTGACCAGCTCTACCACTTCAGACTTAAGGGTGTTAGTCTTGGTCCAGGTTCTGGCAAATTAGGAAAAAATATGTTATCGGTTACTGGAAAATTGGGGGTGGGGAATGCAGCCTCACATATCAGATAGCCTGAGAAGCACATTTTAAAGACTTGAGTTTTAAGGACACACTCAAATAAGTAAGTTTAGGCCCTTGAAAATGACTGTCAGCACAGTGAGCAGATTTTAATCTACTGGCAGGTTTTTATGACAAGTATTAAGTGCAGCAGTTACCTAGTCCCTTATAAACTTCACTAAGAGGGAAGCATCTACCATCAAAAAGTAAATCTGTATAACGTGTATGAAAAGGAATTATCTACCGATTTCAAAATAGAAAATATGAACCTTCCTTTAAAATACAAAGCAGCCATGCTTTGTATTAATTCCATGTATAAAGGGACTGCTGCATTCAAACCAATGATCATCAGGCCAATGATCCATGCAGATCAGGAATTTCAGTCCCTCTTGGTTATGAATCACAAGCTCTGATTACTTGGTACTTAGGCATAGTTTCTTTTCCAATTTAGTAAATTAAATACTGTAACTTGAAATGTGACCAATCAAAACTGGTATTTTGCAAATGAGTTACTTTATTGTTAATAGCTAGTAGCTGGCTTTCTTGAGGAGGAGAAAAATACAGTGAGAATCCATTCTAAAGCCTGTTTCTCACATGTGTACACACTACTGCACAGGTCCCCACAGACACACCCAAGCAGAAAAAAACTGATGCATATGGCAATCACATGCATACGGTAAATTCACTAGTATTCTAAATGACTTCAATCTGTCCCCATAATCCTTCTTTCAAACTGTCTTTCAGGCTGTAACAGAAACCATAAAAAGCACTGAGAAGCTACTATATTTTGTACATATTAAACAATGAGATCAGCTAATGGTCCCCTCCTAATATGACAAAAGGGAGAGGGTGATTAAAAACAAGCAAATAAGCTGCAAGGTATAATACTATTTATACAACACTGTACAGTACATGTGTGGGTGGGGCTAATAATCTCTTACTGAATGCACTGCCTGCATAACACAGGGCTCAGGCTATTCCATACCCCCAGAGTTATCTGATTCTTTTGATCCATTCTAAATATATAACACACATAACCTATTTAAGATTACAACATCTTTACACAACAAAAAAAACCCTCTTATCCCCAAATAGTTCATATTACCATACAGTTAGACAAATGAACAGAAAGTAATGAGATTGTAAAACAAATCTGCAAGTTAAATATAAAAGAATAGTGTGGTATAGTGGTCTGAGGATTGAACTACGACATCTGGAGACCAGGGTTCAAATCTCAGCTCAGCTATGGAAATCCACTGGGTGACCTTCGGCAAGTCACACTCTCTGAGCCTCAAAGGAAGGTAAAGGTAAACCCATTCCAAATAAATCTTGCCAAGAAAACCCTGGGATAGGGTTGCCAGAACTCGGAAACAACTTGTCAACAACAAAGTTAAATATATGGCGTTTTGACACCAGCAGGCATATACTATATGGACATATCAAAATGGCTAGCCATGATAGTCAGTTGGAGAAAAAACAAGGACATTTGGTAGTATCTTGAACAATAGATTTGAAGCATAAGTTTTTGTAGACTAACTAGAGCTCAGTTCAACAACTTTATCCAAAAAATCAGCTCTTATCTAGGAAAGTTTATGCTGCACTATATGTGACAGCCCCAATATAATTAAAACACCCTTTTTATTATCAATTATCTTTGAAGGAGGTCATGTTCACATTTGCATTAATCCATATTCTCTTCTACAACCTCTACAGGAATTTTTTTTTTTTTTTTTTTTTTTGCATTCCCGATCATAACTTAAACTGTTCTGAATATCAAAAAGTCCAGAATTAGAGTCAATTAGCTTTCTACATTCTAGACCAGCATATAAAACAAATTAAATGAATACTAAAAATGCCACTCAAAATTTGGCCTTAAAAATATAGCTGAATGTCTGCATTTTCTCACATCCAAAAAGCCACAACTAAGCAAAGCTTTAAATGAAAAATACTGCAATATCTGAGTGTGCACATCAGAGGTATGAAAGGAAGGAAAGCAGACATTCAACAGAAATAAAGTGAGATGTGGCTAGCAATGTTAAGCTTAAAAAACAGTAAGAGGTACAGTGTATAATACCCTTCTGTTAGAATCTATAATACTGAGTTTGGGTTGAAACAGACCGCCTCTTTGCACCACCTGGAAGCCAGCTTTCCAGCTCCCTGGCTGCTCACACGTAGGACGGCTTCCAGGCGCTCCAGTGGCGTGGCATTTACATGCCGCACGCCGGGAGAGCACCATAAAGCTGGCTTCCATCTGTGGTGGGGTGGGAAAAGCCAGCTTTTTGTCAGCGCAAAAAGGAGCAGCTCTCTGTCGCTCCTTTTTCAGCTGGCAAAATGGCAGATTGGGGCCATGGAGTGAGGCTGTCACAGCCTCAATCCATCTTCAGAAGGGGCTGCCTGTTTTGCACCCTTGTTACTACAATACACCAACAGTAAAAGCAATGTATTTGCATATACAAATTAGAGTGCATCCACTTTGCAGAAGTAGTCTGCTAAAATCCACAGAAAATAATCTCAACTATTTTTCTTTATATCTACATGTGACAAGGAGAAAGCTCTGCTTGGGCCCAGAATTCAACAGCCAAGAAACACTGAAGTACAACAAACAAAAATGAAACTCTGACATTTCCTTCCTCCCCACACCACACACTCCAAAGCCTAAACATTACTTGATACATTCTATTTCCACGCTTGCACATAGCTGACTTGGCAACATATATGGATATGTTTTAAAGAAGCCATGTACATACTTTCTTGTTCCTTTGCTTTCTTAAAAGTATTAAAGAAATCTTGCTGATTTCTTCACAATGTTTCCTTATGTAAGTGGAAAGTCACTTACTTACAGACACACACACACACACACACACACACCAATTCTGCACTCCCACTGCAGTGCCTTATACGACATCCTTTTCTTTTATGGGAGTCTCTTGAATCTCAGGAGCAGATTGTCTGTGAGTATACAGAGGGATGTGTTAGGAAAGCAGAGTTATCCAAACAGAGCTCCACTGGCATATCTTTGATCTCACCCATTGTTTCCAATTTAAAACTTAATATAAACTGAACAGAAATTGCTTCCTACATGCATCATGACTTGGAAATGAGAGAATGTCATAGTTCTTCATTTCATAATATGGAGGGTGAGTTATGTAATAGTTACTCGGTTAACATATAAAAGCAACCTATAGTTTTTTAAAAGAAATATTTTTACTGAAGGCAACTCATGATTGATGTTAAGTGAGCAAATCTTCCATTTACATACTTCCCTTCTCGTCCTTTATCATATAGTGAAACACTGGTTCTATTACATACTTCTTGTTTACTATAAGGCACATTAAATTAATTCTCATTAAATTAGAACTTGCAAAGGATGGGTTGCTTCTGAGGCATCAATCCACGCACTACTGTGTGAACAACCAAAGAAGCCTTGAGCTTGTGCACTGACAAGCGAGAAAGACAACAAAAGGTTATAATGCTGAGTACAGTCTGATCAGTACCAGGAACTCCATTCCATTTCCTAACCTGTCTCCCATTTTAATTCTCAACAAGCAGATTTGTTTGCTTTCTAAGCATTCACAGTGATGGGAACACTTTTCTTGAGGGCTGATTTTTGTTTGTTTGTTTGTTTTGTTTCTACTAGTCTATCAATACTTCCTATCATGCTGCATGAACATCATGCTCCTTTGGCCACGTTAGGACTGGCACTCAGAATTCAGGCTGCAATAAGCAGTGAGTCAAATACATACTAGACTAAATACTGGTTGTCCTGAAACTTAGGTTCAATGAACAGAAGCATTTGAACTGTTAAGTAAATGTCATATAATTATTATTTTAAAAAACAAAATCTAAGACTCTTATAAGATTAGTTTAGAAACAAATTAGGACCCATAATCCTTTCAAAAGACATACGGAAACTTCTTAGACTACAGCTAATGCTTTATGCAATTTCAGTTTCTAACTTACTGTATTCTATCGTGGAAATTTGCCTTATGACAAATAAGGCGAGACCTGTAGGTTTGTTGTGTAACTTATATAATCATGTTTATTTCTGATTCTGGGAATCTTAGGGGGGTTGCAGACTGCCAGAAATAGTGCAAATTGAGTCCACTTTTAGGGTTAGGGTTAGGGAATCATGGGGACTGTAGTTTATTGTGGCACCAGAGCTCTCTGACAGAGAAGGCTCAATGTCCCAGAAAAAAAAAAACAATTCCCATGACTCCCTAGCACTAACCCTAACCCTAAAAGTGGACTCAATTTGTACTATTTCTGGCAGTCTGCAACCCCCCTTAGAATGCCAATGGTAGCCATACAAGCAAATCACACAATAGCATGGACAATTCCTATTGCCTTGCAACTTTGAGGGGGGAAAACACTCACTAACATCAATATGTGTCATTACATCTGTTTCTTTACATTGTTCCTTAAGTTCCTTTCACAAACTCAGTCTCCCCATAATAAGGCATATATAGCTACTATTATCAAGTATTTTTTTCCAAGTAACAGGGAAAGAACAAGTATATGTGGGGGGGGGAGTAGTTTCTGTGAAGATATTAGGTTTAAATTCAAAACTGTCACAGCTCTGACTTCCTGGAAATTAACATCCTTGATGCATTCCTCAATTATCCATTTGTCAAATGGAAATCATACCAGACTAGGTGGCATATCTTCATCTAATGAAATAACTTGATGCAAGTGGGAAACTTTTATTTTTCTTAAGGGAAGAAAACAGGAAGCATTGTGAATTTTACATAGTTTGCTCCAATTGCTTTGCTATGAATAACGTTACATCTGCTTCTACAAGTCGCAGCTAGTGTGATGTATGGATCATATGTTGGAACAGGACTTGACCCTCGAAACTCACTGCATAACCTTGGGCTACTACCTCAGTATAATCTATTTCATGGGACTGCTGTAAAAATAAAGTGAAGAGGAACACAACCATGTACGCTGTCAAGAGTTTACTGGAGGATAGGCAGTATACAAATGGTAACTACTAAATAACACATACATCAACTAAAATTATTTAGACTATTTCAAGTACTTCTAACACGAACTGTCACTATGGTACTGAAATTATACTATTATTGCACTTGAAGAAGCATTTTTAAGTGTGGGTGAACAAGAACAACAATATTAAGAGACATTTTCTTACCAACTGAAATTCTCTGCGTCTGTCATAGGCATGCTGGATACCACTATCTGCCCACAAAGCTTTTATTGCTGGAAGGTACTGTAAAAAAACCTGGGTCTCCACCATCCCCTGCACTGCCACTCCTGAGCGGGTATCAAAGGCCATCAGCTTGTCACCATTTGTTTGGTTAGCAGGATTTCCCCAAGAAATATGAAGTTTCTCTCGAGCATCTACAAGAACTCTTACACCTACAACAAAATTGAAAGTATGGATTAGTTTCTAAGTACTTCTAGTATTTGCATTAAACTGAGTAATCAGATTCTCTTAAAATGCAAAAAGTGATACACATATGCAAAGGCTTAATGATAAGATCTAAACTGTGACACTTAATAGATGAGAGGAAATAGTGCGATTTTTAATCTACACTGATATGGATAGAAATGAACACCTTCCTTATCATTCTACAAGAGCAATGTGGAACATACCAGTCAAATTATAAATGTCTAGCACCACTGAACCAAATGTGTCCCATTATGTAATCCCATACCAGTTTAATCATATGAAAAGGTGATCTCAGATTAATTGGCCTCACCACTTTCTACATAACCATATCTTTAAAAGTTTTGACTTGAAGAACATCCATTCCATATAATGCTTAAAATAATCGCCAAAACTGGGTATTAATCTTTAAAACCACAACTCTTTTGGAATGGATAATAAGGAAGTCACATTTAGGAACAGTCAAAAGGAAGTAAACAGAAAAATGAAAAGGCATTTACTTCACCATGCATATCTTCCAAAGTTTCCTTCAAATAGTTTACATGCTGGCTGTGCTGACACTAATTTGGACTATAAAAATTAGTTACAAATTTCACGTGGAGATTTAGTGATACCTGAAGAAACCCAATGAAACGACTCGAGTAAATAGTCAACTCAAATATGTCTAAGCCTGGATCTAGCATCTTAATTTTATGATATATGGAGACAAATTCCACAGATTCATTTTCACCATAATGTCTCTTAATTTTAGGTCCAAGCATTCTAATATGTTGTCACTCTGGTATTGTTTGAGCTTATTTGTTCTTAATGGAAAATGTGTGATTTTGATTGTTTTTGGTTTTATATTGTAAAAACATCATGAAGGAGTTGCCAGTTGGAAAGTATGTTGATGTTTTTTGTTTTTTTTTAAATTAACTCTGTATCCATTTAAGAATGCGTAACAGCCCAGGAGGCTACTCTTTCTTGACAAAGCAAGTCTTAATATGCTATTACCATGAATAGTTGTCTACAGACTAAACATACCAATACACCACTACTTATTGTAGATATATATAATGAATATATAATGCTTTAATAGATACTCAAGATACATTTTCAGGCTTAATGGCCTGTTAATTGTAAACCTATATTCTGTATTTATTACTTGACACTGGACAGTTCCAATTCACACAAATTTCTTTGCCAGAAAATGTGCACACACACACCAGAGCAAACTGTAAGGAAGTGGCAAGAGAAAACAAGACTGAACAGGTTTAAACTGTAATCTTAGACTGTACCATAATATGTCACTAGTTGTACCTCAAGCCAAACTCTATTTTTAAGGGGGGGGAGATTGAGATTGAGAGAGCAAGCACATAAATTAGTTGATATCTGAGAGCCATTTAGATTGCTTGCTTCCTTGTCATAAGACAGCACAAAAGCACACTAAGCAATGCTACAGAAACACCAATTACTAGTAAAGTTCAGGACATATTTCTAGACTGCTGAAAAGCCATTTCTAACATGCCCACCATTTCTTTCTAGTTCTATAAATTTTCAGTTCTCCCTGCTTGTCTGGACACTTCTTTGCAATTTCTGCCTAGACTAAATGAGAAATGCTTCCAATCTGTTTTTTTTACAGTCTATGCAACAGGTACATCATCCATTCAGCAACCATTCATGGCCTTAGCCCTTTCAGCTCCTTCTCCTTTCAATACATGACAAGAGATAACAAGTCCACCACCAGGCATGTTTCAATTAAGTTTTCAAACCATGCAGTAAAACTTTTGGATCAAACCTTATCATTCATGATGTGATTGTTGTTCTGTGCCTTCAAGTCGTTTCCGACTTATGGTGACCCAAAGGCAAACCTATCATGGGTTTTCTTGGCAAGTTTCTTCAGAGGGGGCTTGCCATCCTCTGAGGATAACAGAGTTTGACTTGCCCAAGGTCATCCGGTGGGTTTACATGGCCGAGCTGGGATTTGAACCAGAGTCCTAGTCCAATGCTCAAATCACTACACTATGCTGGCTTTCTTATCATTCATAGAATCATAAAAATTAACCCTGGGAACAGCATGGGACAATAGGGAATCATCTTGAGGAGGTTGATGGTGGAGAGGGAGGAAGACTAGCTTTCAAAAACTATTCGACAATGGAATGCGCTGCCTCAGAGAGTGCTGGAGTCTCATTTGGAAGTTTTTAAGCAGAGGTTGGATGGCCATCTGTTGTGAGTACTTTGACTGTGTCTTCCTCCATGACAGGGTTGGACTGGATGGGCCTTCACAGAATCACAGAACTGGAAGATACCCCCAAGGGCCATCCAGTCCAACCCACTGCCATGCAGGAAGACACAATCCAAGCACTCTCTGTGACAGATAGCCATCCAGCTTCTGCTTAAAAACCTACAAAGATGGAGATTCCACCACTCCTGGAGGCAACGTGTTCCACTGTCAAACAGCTCTTCACAGCTACCATCTTTCTCACGACTCCACCATCAGCCTCTTCAAGGTGGTTCCCTATTGTCCCACAGTGTGTGCGTGCCTTTAAGTCCTTTCTGACTTATGGTGACTCTAAGGTGACTCTATTTTCTTTCTTTTTTTAAAAAAAAAAAAAAGTAAAAAAGTTCTTATTAACAAATTTAAGTGTAGAAGAGTTGATTCATAAAAGATGGATTAGCTATAGAGGTATAACTAGCTACAGTAATTACGAGATCACAAACAGAGTTGGGTGGGAAGTCAATGGGGAGGAAGGATAGGAGAAAGAACAGGTGGGAGCTTTATATTTATGTGTTTATGTGTTGTGAGTTATGTGTTAAGTAGGTTATTTTTTATTATTCTTTGTATTATCTTTTGGCATCTTGTCAGTTTATTTGTACTTTCTGCACAAGCTTATTCGTTAATAAAGGCCTATGGTGACCCTATCATGGGGGTCCAAAACACACTGGAGAAAATAATCCAGTCTGAGACCCTGCCCCAGTGCTAGGGAATCCTGAGAATTGTAGTTTATTGTGGCACCAGAGCTCTCTGACAGAGAAAGCTCAGTGTCTCACAAAACTACAGTTCCCAGAATTCCCTAGCATTGAGCCAGGGCAGTTAAAGCAGTCTCAAACTGGATTATTTCTGCTGTGTGTTTTGGATCTGTGTTCCAAGGTAAAGGCACAAGGTTGCAACCTAAGACAGCATTGCTATGCTCACTTGGGTTTAAGTCACATTCAAAGCAGTGAGTCTTAAAAAGTACTGAATAAGCAAGCATAGGATTGGACCATAAGACTTTGAATATGGAGGGAAGTAGACTATTCTCAAGAAATACCTGGAATAGTAACTGGCCATAAAATAGAAGCAGTAGCCTTCAGTTTCCAAGCCTTTAAGAAGGCCAAACAAGTTTTTAAAACAACGTAACATCCTGGTTTTTAGGCGAGCCTTTGTGTCAAAGGCTGCAGGGTAGGGTGCCCTGGGGTCACTCCTCCCGACAAAGGCTCCTTTTGCCTTCCGTCCTCACAGAGCGAGAGGACGCAGCCAGAGGGGCCATCTACACTGCTGAAATAAGGAGATTTAGTACCCCTTTAAGCGCTGCGCCTGCAGCCTGTGTGATCCTGGGGTTTGTAGGGGTTTCTTTTTAACCAGGTCTTTAGCCTTCTCTGTCAAAAAGCGTCAAATTAAAAATCACAAGATTTTGTAAGGATGAAGCCAAGGAGGTTAAAGTGGTGTCAAACTGGATCATTTCTGCAGTGTAGATGCACGCTGAAGGTGAGTGACAGGGAGGAAGGGGAGGAAAAGTAGCCAACAAAGCGCCAAACCTTTCTTTAGGTGTAGTAACGAGACACTTTTATTCAGATGAAGAAAGAAACCTTTCTTTGGTCCAAAACACACACCGCAGAAATAACCCAGTTTGAGACCGCTTTAACTGCCCTGGCTCAGTGCTAGGGAACCCTCGGAACTGTAGTTTATTGTGGCACTGACAAGAGAAGGCTAAAAATGTTCCACAAAGCTACAGGTCCCAGGATTTAGTACCACTGAGCCAGGGCAGTTAATGCGGTCTCAAAGTAGATTATTTCTGCAGTGTGTGTTCTTGGGGTGTGGAAATGAAGCAGTCTGATACCACTTTAAGGGGGACTACGGGTTTTGTAGTTCTACCCAGCCTTCCTTGCTAAAAAGGGGTTGGTGCCTCAGCAAAATTATAACTCGGAAGGAGGGGCGGCGGTTAAAGCGGTGTCAAGCCGCTTTATATGTCTGTCGGGCAATGCGGACGCACCCTGAAGCCAAATGACAGGGAGGAAGAAGAAGAGGAGAAGTAGCGGAGAGGGAAACGGGCTGCTTGTCTAACAAAAGGAAAGAAAAAGCGGCCTAACTCCACAAAAGAACCTTGGGCTGCATCAACACTGGACAAACAACCCGGTTTGGCACCGCTTTAACTGCCCTGGCTCAAGGCTGTGGAATTCTGGGAATTGGAGTTTGTTCCGCTCTGGGCCCCACAACAAACTCCAATTCCCAGAATTCCACAGCCTTGAGCCAGAAAGAGTTAGAGCGGTGCCAACCCGGGTTATTTCTCCAGTGTAGATGTAGCCACTGCGTCCCCTTCCCCGGACCCCCTTCCTTGTCCTCACCCTTGATGACGTTGCTGTAGATGGTGGCCCTGAACTCCTCGCGGGCGGCCCGGTCCCAGTCCTGGCCGTGGATGATGCGCATCTGCTTGAGGAAGGTGCTCTTGCCGCTCTCGCCCGCGCCCAGCAGCAGGATCTTCACCAGCCGCTTGACGTAGGTCTTCTCGCGGTAGAGGCACTTGTCGATCTCCTTGGACTTGCGCTGCTGCTCGGCCTCGCTGCTGTTCAGCAGGCAGCCCGGGAAACAGACCGCCAGCGGCGACCGCGACGGCAGGAAATCCGCCATCTTAGACAGCACTGCCAACCCAGGGAGCGGCCGCCCCGGCCTGGGACGCTCTGCGCCTGCGCTACTGAACCGTTTCTCCCCTCCCGGACGCCAGGCGGACGCGTGACACTCCAGTGGCCTCGCGCGAGAGCCCACCCAATGGGGAGCCACGTTGCCGTCACGCGGGCACTGGGGGCGGTGCTTCTTGGCTTCTTGAACGGGGCACGTGAGCTTGCCGTTGGGACTTTTTTCTTTCTCGTGCGTGCGCGCGCTCTTCTATCGTTGGTCGCTATAGGTTGCATCCCCACTGCAGAAATAATCCATTTTGACACCAATTTAACTTGATGCCAAGACCAATTACCATTCCCAGAATTCCAATAAAAGTGGTGTTTTTCTGCAGTGCGGATGAGGCGTTTGGGAACCCAGTTTGCCATCTTTATTAGCGACTTGGGTCCAAAACACACTGCAGAAATAATCCAGTTTGAGACCGCATTAATTGCCCTGGCTCAGTGCTAGGGAATCCTGGGAATTGTAGGGCCTTTGCAGACTGCTAAAAATAGTGCAAATTGAGTCTACTTTAACTGTCCTGGCTCAGTGCTAAGGAATCATGGGAACTGTATTTTTTTTTGAGACATTGAGCCTTCTCTGTCAGAGCTCTGGTGCCACAATAAACTACAGTTCCCATGATTCCCTAGCACTGAGTCAGGACAGTTAAAGTGGACTCAATTTGCACTATTTCTGGCAGTCTGCAAAGGCCCGTAGTTTGCTTTGGCACCAGAGCTCTGACAAGAGAAGGCTCAATGTCTCACAAAACCACGGTTCTCAGAATTCCCTAGCACTGAGCACTTAAAGCTGTCTCAAAGTGGATTATGTTCTGCAGTGTGTGTTTTGGACCCAAGTTCTTAACAAAATCCCAAATTCACCTTATGGCAGAATGTCAGTACAGAGGTAGCAAACTATCGCACAACCGACCATCAAGAAGACACTGTCCTATTATACTGTGAGCCTGAGCCTAATTTCTCTCAAGATAAGCTGTGCATTTCCCACAAAATCATTAATGTAAAGAACAGCAATATTGAAATGTCAGGAAGGAATATGTCAGCTTCCCAGGACAAGCTGTTCTTAAGTTGTAGAGAGATCTTGTAGCACCTTTGAGTGAAATAAAGAAATTGGCAGCATGAGCTTTCCTAGAGTTCAGTCTACTTCCTCGGATGCATACTATCTCAACCCTAGGAAAGCTCATGCTTCCAACTTCTTTATTTTAGTTTGTCTCAAAGGTACTACAAGATCTCTGCATACTGATTCTACAGACTAACATGGCTATACCTTGGTGTTCTTAAATTGGTCTTAAAGGAACTGCAAAGACAGAAGGGGAAACACCTGAACTCCAGTTCTCTATCTCCTGTGGTCTGAGCAAGGGAAATCTAGTATGTGTCAATCAGCATATCAATGTGTGGTTATCTGCTATCACTCAACAAAATGTTGAATGAATAGCCACTGCTAATGAGGTAATTCGAATTATACTTTCTGTAATTCATTGCTTTCTAATCCTAATTACAAGCCACATATACCATGTCATAATTGGATATATACTTGAAACTCAAGATAGCCTTTTCTGCATCTCATGAAGGGGACTGTTGTACATTAACACTTAGCTTTTGTTGTTAACTGCC
Organism: Phrynosoma blainvillii; assembly: GCA_026167975.1. Taxonomy (NCBI): domain Eukaryota; kingdom Metazoa; phylum Chordata; class Lepidosauria; order Squamata; family Phrynosomatidae; genus Phrynosoma; species Phrynosoma blainvillii. The sequence continues at coordinate 220,357,856 of JANUYF010000002.1, read as the reverse complement.
CTTGAGTCAATCTCAACTCATGGTGGCCCTATGGATGAGACATCTCCAAGACCCTCTGTCCTCCACTGTTCTGCTTAAATCCTGCAATTCCGTGATCTCCTTAATAGAGTCCATCCAACTGGCATGTGGCTCCCCTCTCTTCCTATTTCCCTCCACCTTCCCAGCATTATTGTCTTTTCCAAAGAGTCCTCCTTTCTCATGATGTGTCCAAAGTATGTCAGCCTCAGTTTTGTCATCTTGGCTTCCAGGGAGGTTTCCGACTTGATCTGCTCTTGGACCCATTTGTTTGTCCTTTTGGCTGTCCATGGGATCCTCAGCACTTTTCTCCATCACCATATCTCAAATGAATTGATTTTCTTCCTATCATCTTTCTTAAGTGTCCAGCTCTCACATCCATACATGGTAATAGGGAATACAATGGCTTGTATGATACTGACTTTTGTTCTGAGTTGTATATTTTTGCATTTTAGAATCTTTTCTAGTTCTTTCATGGCCGCCCTCCCAATTCTTAATCATCTTCTGATTTCCTGACTGCAGTCCCCATTTCTATCAATTTTTGATCCCAGGCATGGAAATTCTTTTACTATTTCTATTTCTTCACTGTCTAGGTTGAACTTGTGAAGGTCCTCAGTGGTCATTCTTTGTGTTTTCTTTATGTTCAACATTAAGCATGCCTTTGCACTTTCATCTTTGATCTTCCTTGGTAGGTGTTCCTGGTTTGTGAGATTTTTTGCCAGTATTATGGTTTCATCTGCATATCTTCTGTGTCCAAGCCTGCTTTTCTTATAATATGTTCTGCATAGAAGTTGAACAGATAGAGTGATAGGATACACCTTTGTCTGACTCCTTTGCCATTTGGGAACCATTCTGTTTCTCTGTGTTCTGTTCTGACAGTAGCTCTTGTCCTGAGTACAGATTCCTCATCAGGATTATTAGATGTATTGGCACTCCCATGTCTTTAAAGGCATTCCATAGCCTTTCATGCTCTATGCAGTCAAAGACTTTGCTATAGTCTATAACGGGTCGGCAACCTATGGCCCGCAGGCCGCCCCCCCGCCGACCGGCCCCCACCGTGCGCGCATTGTGACCGCCATTTTGTTTGCCAAAATGGCAGCTGCGACTCGTTTGCGCATGCGCAGGAGTACTGCACATGGCAAACAAAATGGTGGCCACGACGCGCATGTTGGTGGTGTGGTGGCAGCGCGCGCGGCAGTGGCAGGGGTTGTGCGCATGCGCATGAGCGCACGCGCCATCCCCCCCCCCCCCCCCGGCCCAGCGGAAGACCTGGGGATCAGCGACCGGCCCCAGGTAAAAAATTCTTGCCGACCCCTGGTCTATAAAGAACATGCTGATTTTCTTTTGGAATTCCCTGTTGTGCTCCATTAGCTATCATGTGTTTGCAATGTGGTCTCTAGTGCCTCTTCCTTTCCTGAATCCCGCTTGAACCTCTGGGATTTCTCTCTCCATGTATGGTTGGAGTCTACGTTGCAGAATTTTGAGCATTATTTTGCTTGCGTGGGAGATCAGTGCTATGGTTCTATAGTTGCTGCAGTGTCTTGTGTCTCCCTTTTTGTGGATGGGGATGTATATTGGATTGCTTCCAATCTGTTGGCCATTGTTTTGTTTTCCAGATCTGTTGACATATGTTCGTTAGCACTAGAGTTGGCTCTGTCAATGTGGATTTCAACAATTCAATTAGAATATCATCTGTTCCTGGTGATTTGTTTTTCACTATTTCTCTTATTGCAGTTTCCACCTCACTTTTTAGAATTTGGAGTTCATTTTCATATGGCTCTTCATTCCATGTGTCCTTCATATTGTCCTCCCTTTTGTATAATTCTTCTGTGTATTGCATCCAACAGCTTTTTATTCCTTCCTGGTCTTGAATTATGTTGTTTTTATTGTCATAGATTGTCCCAGTCCTTGATTTGAATTTTCCTTTGATTTCCCAGATCTTGTGAAATAGATCTCTTGTTCTTCCCTTTTTGTTATTGTCTTCTGTTTCTCTGCATTGACTGTTGTAGTAATTTTCTTTATCTTTCTGCTACACTTAACTACATGAATAAAATTAACTCTCCCTTTTTCTCTGTGTTACAGTGGGTCCTTGTTAACTGCTGGAGTTTGGTTCCTGGACCCTCTGTGGATATCATAATCTGTGGATACTCAAGTCCTATCAAATACAATGGCATAGTAAAATGGTGTCCCTTACATAAAATAGTAAAATCAAGGTCTCTTATTTGGAATGTATATATTGTTTTTCCATTTTTATATTTTCAAGCCATGGATGCTTGAATCCATGGATCCAAAGGACTGACTGTATGTAAAAACAATTGGATGGATTTCTGTCAAACTTGGAAAATATGTTTGGGGTGGTCAGATTTATAATGTAGACTAAATTCATTTGGAGGTGCTAACAAAGCACCCCACTAATTTTCTCAAAAACAGCTGGAAGGAGTTGCATCGAATTTGGAAGACATATTTGGGATGGACTGTCTTACAGTGTAGGCTGGGTGCAATTTTTAATTCTATTTCTGGGGGGGACTGGAGGAGTACTCCACTAAAATTTCCTTGGCAATGGCTGGACAGCTTACCACCAAATTTGATGATGGTAATATAATCTATGTGGTATAGCCATTTTGGGATGCTGCATCATGCACCCTAAATTGTGAATGCAATTAATACAAAGTAGGGCAATTTTGCCAGTGCAGTGCTTTGATAAATGTGCTTGATTCTTATAGTATCGCAAGACTTGGAAGATCAGTATGATCTGCTGAGAAGTGTAGCAGTTAAGAGTGGTTAACTGGGACGATTATGGTTCAAGTCTCACTGAACTATGAAATTTCCTAGTAGACCTTGGGTCATTTACTCTTTCTCAGCCTGATCCGCCCCCACAGGGGTGTCAGGATAAAGTAGGGAAGGAGGAGAGCCATGTACTCTCCTTGTACTCATTCAGGGAAAAGCAGGATATAAATACAGTACATTTTGTAGTAGTAGTAGCAATGTAGTAACATACTGAAAATATGCTATTGCAAATCCCCCTTATCCAGCAGTTTCATATAGATGCCCAATTGCATGAAAACATGATGGAACTCTGCATGCCAAAGACTCCAGAGTGAAGTAGAGTTTTCTTAAGATGATATTCTGAGACCAGATCTCTAGGGAGGACCAGAACTACTGCAGAATTACTGCAAAGCTGTCAAAGCCACTGCTTTGCAGTCATTCTGCAGCAGTTCTGGTCTTCTCTAGAGGTCTGGTCTCAGAATATCATCTTAAGAAAACTCTACTTCATTGTCCTCTAATCCTATTTACAATCCGCACATACCCCAAATCAGGCCTTTGTATATTTTCCTGTCTTCCAAGCTACATTCTCTCTCTTTCAGTGCCATTTCAGTGGTTGAACCAGAGAGATCCTTGTATAGCATGGTATGAGAGATGGGTGACAGGGTAACATGGCCTTTCCTTTCAAGGTTTGTATGTGCATGTGTGTGTGTTTGTGTGTATTTTTGAGTTTAGGAACTGTAATACACAAGTGTATGGAAAATGCTTGTGGTCCTGAGGGCTAGGGGAAGGAAGAAGGGGAACAACCAAAATTGCTTGGATGGGGAATACACAGAACCTGGCACTTCCTATTCCCTCTTTTGGGTTTGCTTGATTGTTTTATGATATGTCACAGTACTGCTAGGGTATAATTCTTTCTAAAAAGAAAGAAAATAAAAAAGAAACTGACAGAGAAACTAGAAGGCATCTGTCCACCATGAAGACCCACTAAATGACACCACTTTTTTGTGAGGGTGGTGGAGGGGTATCAGAATCACACAATAGTAACTTGCAGGATACCACAAAATATTGCCACAATGATCCTTTACTATAATTCACATAACACAAAAGATAAACAAATTAAAACAAGAAAAATAGTGGATTCAGAAGACATCTGCCCTCTGTGCTTGTCCACCCCCACAAGCAAGGGGCATCTGTGTTGTGAGGCTGGCAGATGTACAGGAGGCAGTTGTGGAAAAAATATACTGGAAAATATCTGCAAGTGAAGTGGAAGGCAGAGAAGGGTTTGAAAACAAATACTATTCCAGTTAGGGGAAAAACTGACAGAAAGGTGCTATTCCATAATCATCATCCCTGTGTGAAAAATTCCCCCAAATTACTTCTGTTCAGTCATTATACCTATGTAAGGTACAGGAATACATGGGAAATGTCAGGGATCTGCAGACCAGCCCTACCCAAGTTTATCAGGGAAGTCTATAAAAGGCTTTTATTTCCTTTACCTTGACTACAAGAAGAATCCTTTCATTAACTGAGAGAGCTTATAAATCAAGGTTCCAGGTCATATTAATGCCTGTACTTATTTTCAGAATGCAAGAAATGCTGGCAGACTTCACTGCTCAATATGGGAAGGGTGGAGATTGAGAGGGTAGAGCTGAGACGAGCAAATATTTTGGAGAGACCTGGGCCAAGGCTAGCTGCCATAACATGCTTTGAACATGACATGATGGTGGCACCAATTGTTGGTTGTGTGAATAAGCTGTCACAGTCTCTAATTGGTATTTGAGGCAGAATGGGGCTTGGGAGATGAGCCTCTGTCTCCTTAATTGTAACAGTGTGATATGATTCAGACAGCATGGGCTAATCTTAAAGGAGGTACTGAACTTCTTCAGAATTCATAGACAAGCCTCCCCATTTATTGCATCCTTTGTATTCCATCCATCAGTTAATTCTCTCCATGGGTAGAGATGGAGTCCCAATGGCCCTGCAGTAACACAGAATTTTAGTTAATGTGGTTGTTGTGGTTAATAACTACGGGGGGTTGCAGACTTCCAGAAATAGTGTGAATTCAGTCCACTTTTAGGGTTAGGGTTAGAGTTAGGGAACCATGGGAACTGTATTTTATTGTGGCATCAGAGTTGTCTGACAGAGAAGGCTCAATGTCTCAGAAAAATAACAGTTCCCATGATTCCCTAGCACTAACCCTAACCCTAAAAGTGGACTGAATTCACACTATTTCTGGCAGTCTGCAACCCCCCTACATTTCCAGATAATTCAATAACAATTGTTATATCCATCTGGCTAAATATAATAACTATATGCTATGATGAGATAATCCACTTACAATTCACACTAAGGTCTAATAAAAAACACCCACTAGGAGAGCAATCGAGAAAGTGAGAGAGAAAGAAAATTTTAAATAGCCGCAAAACTACATTTTATCCAAAGAGAAATATTGCCTTACCCACAATCCCCACAAAAGAGCCCATCCTTATGGTTTCTAGGGTCATGCCCCTGCTCTCCTGGGACAGAAAGGGGACCAGGGTTTAGGTCAAAGGTGTGGAAATTGCAGTCTGTGGCCATTTGTGGCTCCAACCCCATTTTTACACCCACCAAGCACATCCAAAATATCTGAGAAAAAATTGGCCCAGTTTTGGGGGGATTTTGTGCCTTAAAAATAGCATAAAACCACCTAAATTAGAACTGACATGGCATTACCTCTGTTCCATCCAGATTAATGGAAACAGAATGACCATGAGGTGCATGCCCCCCCCCCCGTGTTCCCCATAGTATATATACTATACCCTCGTGTTCCCCACAATATATACACTAAATGTTATGATCTTCAAGCTATGGCAGAAACAGATACAAATTGAGTCTGAATCTGAAATGCTTGGAACCAGAAGTGTTTGGAATTTCATACTTTTTCGGATTTTAGAATATTTGCATATATTTATGTTATTTAATATCTACATGAAGCCGCTGGGTGAGATCATTCGGAGGCATGGAGCGCGGTGTCATCAGTACGCTGATGACACCCAAATATATTTCTCCATGACTATATCATCGGCCCAGACTTCAGATGGCGTCTCTGCTCTCGATAACTGTCTTAAGGCGGTAATGGATTGGATGAGGAAAAACAGATTGAAGTTAAATCCAGACAAAACGAAGGTACTAACAGTGACAGGCCCGAAACCAGATTTGGGAATACAGTCTCCAGTCCTGGATGGAGTCACACTCTCCTCTAAGGACTGTGTTTGCAGTCTGGGGGTGCTCTTAGATTCGTCGCTTCACATGACTAGTCAGGTGAACGCGACGGTCAGGAGTACCTGTTATCAGCTTCGGCTGATACGCCAGCTGCGCCCTTATCTGGATATGAGGGATCTGGAAACTGTAATACACGCTCTGGTAACCTCACGTCTGGATTACTGCAATGCACTCTACATGGGGCTACCCTTGTGCTTAACCCGGAAACTGCAATTAGTCCAAAATATGGCAGCCAGGTTAATCACAGGAACATCTAGGAGGGAGCACATAACACCTGTGCTTAAATCCCTCCAGTGGCTGCCAATTAGTTTCTGGGCGCAGTACAAGGTGTTGGTTTTGACCTTTAAAGCCCTACATGGCTTGGGTCCATCTTATCTCAGGGACCGCCTCTTCCCATATGAGCCCCCTCGTACCCTGTGGTCCTCTGGGAGGAACCTGCTACAGCCCATGAAGACCAGGCTGTTGCAGACCTCCCAGATGACTTTCTCTGCAACTGCTCCCAGGCTGTGGAACTGCCTGCCAGACGAGATCCGTCTCATTACTACGCTTGTTGCTTTTAAGAAAGCAGTAAAGACGGATCTCTTCCGGCAGGCCTTTCCGGAATAACATCCCGGACATGAGAAGCCTGGCAAGCCGCCTCGATTTACTGTTCCAAATGGTGTCCGCTGCCTTGTTGTTTTATATTGTTTTAAAGTTTGTATATGGTCTTTAATAGAATATTAGTTTAATTCAGTTTTAAGGGGTGGGAGGGTTAGGGGATTGGGATTGTCTGTTTTAACTCTTTATGTTTTAATTATGCTGTAACCCGCCCCGATTGCCTAGCAGAGGGGCGGGCTATAAATAAAAATTATTATTATTATTATTATTATTATTATTATTATTATTATATACATAATGAGGTATCTTGGAGATGGGTCCCAAGTCTAAAAATGAAATTAATGTAGGTTTCACATATATCCTATGCCCATTGTCTGAAGGTAATTTTATACACAATATTTTAAATAATGTTGTGCATGATTCAAAGTTTGTGCACACTGAACCATCAGAAAGTAAAGATATCACTATCTCCGCTATCCATGCCAATTTAGGATTTGGGAATATTTTGGATTTTGGAATTCCAGGTGAAGGAAGACTCAACCTATAGACAATCTCTCTCTCTCTCTGTCTCTCTCTCTCTCACACACACACACACTTTTATTGTTCTAGCTTTGAAAGGCCCTTCCATGGTTTGCACATAGGGTGGGGGCTGCAATTCAGCAAACAAAGGTCCAAAGCTCACTGCAGCTCTTCACACTGACTGTCTTTGTCAGGCACCCGTCAGCACCAACATAATAGTGGCAAATGCAACTTTTGTGTACCTTAAACCTAAGATGGCCCTCAACATTTTCCCTTGTTTATGACAGCAAGGGCCAGGGCCTCCCCAAATACTTCCATGTTCTGCTTTCATTGGAAACAAAAGACAAGACAGTGCTCACTCCATTCCATGTAGAGAAGACAACTCTTGAATTTTACTTCAGCAACAGCAATGGGAGAGTGTCGTACACAGCACCCAAGTGCAGCAGGCTAGTTTAAGAAGCAGCACTGCCCCACCAAAAGGGAAATACAGTGGGCTTTTTGTATCCGCTGGGCTTTGGTTCCAGGACCTCCCGTGGATACCAAATCTGTGGATGCTCACGTCCCATTATATACATAGAATCATAGAGTTGGAAGAGACTACAAGGCCCACCCAGTCCAACCCCCTGCCCTGCAGGAACTCCCAATTAAAGCATCCCCAACAAATGGCCATCCAGCCTCTGCTTAAAGACCTCCAAGGAGGGAGACTCCACTACTCTCCGAGGGAGTGTGTTCCACAGTCAAACATCCTTTACTGTCAGGAAGTTCCTCCTAATGTTGAGGTGGAATCTCTTTTCCTGGAGCTTGCATCCATTGTTCTGGATCCTGTTCTCTGGAGCAGCAGAAAACAAGCTAGAGCCCTCCTCAATATGGCATCCCTTCAAATATTTAAACACGGCTATCATATCACCTCTTAACCTTCTCTTCTTCAGGCTAAACATTCCCAGCTCCCTAAGTGGTTCCTCATACAATGGCATAGTAAAATGGTTTCAAGCCATGGGTAGTTGAATCTGTGGACAAAGAATCTGTGGATATGGAGGGCCAACTGTAGTAGCAAAGGAAGTTTGGGGAGCATCGCTCAGAGCGGGGGGGGGGGGCATCTACTGCCACTGTCCCACCCACCAGCCAGCTCCTACCATCTGAAGCAGCTGCCTCAATCCACTCCAGCAGATGCCATCTAACTGGAATTCCCTTCCTGCTGGAGGGATGCCCAAGTCTGAGCATCTGCCAGTATGCCTACAGGAATGGGATTGTAAACAAGTTGCTGCCTTGCGCATTTTGCTCATTGCCACTGGCTGTTCTTTTAGGTGTGGATCCTTTTAGTTCCAGGAGGGAGTATATAACAGCCCAACAGCTATGTCTGCATTTGAAGAATCCCTGCTTTGGTTGGGGCCATCTGTTTCAGTGCATCACCAATATTCTACTAATAAAGAAAGAGAGACAGAAAGAACAGTGCTTTGTTTTGGTTTGATTTGCTAGAGGGCAGCCTGCTAACAATTGCTAATCCTCCATTTAGAAAGCGAAAAGATGCATATGAGATAATATAGGCTACACTGGAACTGCAGAAATACTCCGGTTTGACACCACTTTAACTGCCATGGCTCCATGCTATGGAATTCTGGGAAACGTAGCACTAAATGTGGCATTAAAGTTCTCTGAAAGGAAAGGGTAAATGTCTCACAAAACTACATTTCCCAGAATTCCATAGCATTGAGCCATGGCAGTAAAAGCAATGTTAGAGTGGATTATGTCTGCAGTACAGAAGCAGCCTTTTCACCTCCAACTCTAATCTGAAGCAACTGGTGGGTGCATCTACATTGTAGAAATAATGCAGTTTGACCCCAGTTTTAAATGTTGTAGCTTCATCCTTTGGAATCCTGTGATTTGTAGTTTTACGAGGTCTTTAGCCCTTCTTTGCCAAAGAATGGCACAAAACTACAAATCCAAGTATTCTGTAGGATGCAGCTGTGGCAGTTAAAGTGGTGTCAAACTACATTGTTTCTACAGTGCAGATGCACCCTCGGGTCTGTCAGAGCGCTCTAGTGCCACAACAAGCTACATTTCCCAGAATTCCATAGCATGGACCCATGGCAGTTAAAGCGGTGTCAAACCGGATTATTTGTGCAGTGCGGATGCAGCCAAACTCTTTAATTTTTCCTCAGCCTTGTCCATAATTGCGCGCCTAAATGATTAGGCTCCCCCTAGTGTTGACAGGCGGGAAAGACTTCTCTGAACTTATGCAAATAAGGTCTTGGTGCTCCTTCCTGATTGGCTATGGCGGGCCAATGCCCAATTACACAGCTTGCCTTGATTCTCTAAACTGGGGAGTTGGAGGAATGCAGTTCTCAGGAAATCCCTAACAGCAACATCACCTTCTTTTCGGCAATTGGTTAAACCTAGTTTTTTTTTAAAAAATATATATTATTATTATATCTTATTTTGTGTTTTTTGGCTTGAGAAGAGCAGAGAACGATGACCATCAGACATGCAGATCAAGGGCAGCGTTACAGGCCAAGAATGGCATTCCTAAAAAAGGTAATTGTCTTATTATTTTTAGAATCTGACTTACAAGTGAATGAACGAGAACGCTTAAAGCAAAAAAGTCTATCCTTTGACCAGAATGTTATTTTGTAAAAGATTTTGTTTTCAAGAGACAGCCATGTTATCAAATCAGGGATGAGATTTTTCTAGTGTTTTCAGCAATGTTTTCAAAAAGTGTCATGATGTCATGAAATATGTCTGTGTGTGTGTGTGTGTGTGTGTGTGTATATATATATATATATATATGTATGTATATGTGCTGTGTGTCTCTTTCTTCTGCCCAGAGTTCTTTCCTACATAACTCTTGGACACAATTCTCTTGTATTCTTTGCAATCTCCAAAAGAAAGCAACCTGTTACATGGTCTTCTTTGCACATGTGAGCACTGGGACAGTAGCTGCTTGGAAAAACAAAATTGAACTATGATTGGTAGAGACAAGCATTTTAGAATTATTGTATTTATATGATATTAAATAAATTTATATATCTATTTTGCCATCTTTGCTTTATCCATACTGCATTCATTTTTACTCACATTTTTGGTATTTTCATTGGGGAGATGTTCTTTCCCCTCCCATTTTGCCCTGAGAAACATTAATATTATATTTTTAAAAAGCACCACCTTCAAAATCTGCAACCCTAATCATATTTAGACCATAACACAGTTAAGTAGTTCAAATCCCCTTCCCATATTACTAGAGCAATCATTTATTGTTGCAGGTATATTTTGACTCCACATAACAAAATCAGACACTTGTATGTTTTTAGGCAAATAATCCGTGATCTCCAATTCCTTCCAGGGCTGTATTCACAGCCTCTTGAATTTTCTAGTATGTGCACCTTGCAAATCTACAGGGAAAGAGTAAGAAAAACCCATCCATCCATAACCTTCTTTCAGAGGTAACTAACTTGTATTGCATTACCCTGCATATTTATTTAGGGTGTACATCCTTAATTACCTGCTAATGGTATCTTTTTACACAGTACAGTGCAACATCTGTTATCTGCCTGCTCCCAAGCTTATCTGTTTAGACTGTACATGCTTTTATAAATGGTTTATGGCTGGTGGCTTTTATAAATGGTTTATGGCTGATTGACAGCATCTGATAATATAACCACATTTAGGAGTAGCTGCTTCTCTCCTTTACCAAAACCATATACAGAAAAGCATTTTGGCAGAGCCAGTATGTGTAAAGATGTTAAGCAGATGAGGTATTAACCCAGCTTTTCTCCTATGAGTGTTCTGCCTTTCTCATATATGGCTTATCCTGGTAAATAGAATTAGTTGAATTCCCTGTGACATATATAGGCTGCCCATGACAGGGTTATGTGTGCTAGCACAGTGGAGGAAGACATTCACATCGCAGCTGTTTGAGCTGTGCATCAAAATAAAAGGGGGTGGCAGGAAAACAAGTGGAAAAGGAAAGGAACAAGAGAGTGAATTTATTCTGAGACAGTGTCTATTGTACATCACTGGGGCATGTGTTTTTCATGCTCAAAGGGGGACACCACTGTATTTTCCTTTGGAACTGTTTGTTCTTGCAGCATACCAAAATGTGTCTTTAAAAGAGCAGCTTGGGCATGCTCTCTTTTGATTTCTACTCTTGTAAATTCTACTAAAGGCAAGAAGATTGACTCAGGAAGGAACAAAAGATCAGCATATGAAGTACGTGCCACTTGCGTTAAGCTATATATATCCACACACACACACATATACACATACTGGGGAGGGAGAGATTTCATTTGCACAGATTGGTTTATAAGATTTTTACACTGTTCATCTGTAACAAAGTATGACATGATAAGATACCAGATTTATTAAAAATGTCCAAAAGTAGTGTAGATGAGATGCTGATAGCCGATCATTTAGCCGATCATTTACTCTTTCTCTTGAGTCTTCACCCTGCATCCCTGTAATATTTAAATCAAAGTTGGTCAGTTCTTCTTTTCCCTTTTTAGGTCTCTTACCATTACTGCAACAAATTAGTTTCCAGTATTGGTTCCCAAGGGAGCCAGTGTGGAGTAGTGGTTTGAGTGCTAGACTAGGACACTGGAGACCAGAGTTCAAATCCCTGCTCAGTTGTGGAAACCCACTGGGTGGTCTTGGACAAGTCATACTCTTTCATCCTTAGAGGAAGGCAACGGCAACAGCAACAGCAACCCCCCCCCAGGAAAAACCCATAATAGTGTCACCGTAAGTCAGAAATTACTTGAAGACACACAACAACGACATCATCAACAACAACATTGTTTCCAAAAGTTAAGTAACAGTTCTATTCATTTCTGCAGAAAGTTTTTTTGGGGTGTGTGCGTGTAAGTGGAGCCTACTGTGAGGTGGTACTTTATGTTGTTGTGTGCCTTCAAGTCGTTTCTGACTTATGTCAATTGACCCTAAGGCAAATCTGTCACAGGACTTTCTCGGCAAGATTTATTCAGAGGAGATTTGCCTTTGCCTTCCTGTAAAGCTGAGAGAGTAAGAGTTGTTATGTCTGTAGCAAAAGAAAAATGAAGGAAATGGTAGGGCCACTGTGCAGAGAAGATGGAGAAATGCTAACAGGGGACAGAGAAACGGCAGAACGACTCAACACCTTCTTTGCCTCAGTCTTCTCACAAAAAGAAAAGGGTGTTCAACCTGAGGAAAAAAGAGCAGAGGACACAATAGGGGAAATGCAGCACAGAATAAGTAAAGAGGAAGTACAGGATTACCTGGTCAACCTAAATGAATTTAAGTCTCCAGGGCCAGATGAACTACATCCAAGGATATTACAAGAACTGGCAAATGTAATCTCAGAGCCACTGGCAATAATCTTTGAAAACTCTTGGAGAACAGGAGAAGTCCCAGCAGACTGGAGAAGGGCAAACATTGTCCCCATCTTCTAAAAGGAGAAAAAAGAGGATCCCAACAACTATTGCCCAGTTAGTTTGACATCAATACCGGGAAAGATTCTAGAACAGTTCATTAAACAGAGGGTCTGTGAACATTTAGTAGGGAATCCATAATCACTAAAAGTCAACATGGGTTTCTCAAAAACAAGTCCTGCCAGACTAATCTGATCTCTTTTTTAGATAAAATTACCAGCTTGCTAGATGAAGGGAATGTGGTAGACATAGCATATCTTGATTTCAGTAAGGCTTTTGACAAGGTCCCCCATGATATTCTTGCAAACAAGATAGTAAAAAGGGGGCTAGACGATATAACTGTTAGGTGGATTAGTAACTGGTTGACTGGCCGAACCCAAAGGGTGCTCAGCAATGGCTCCTCTTCATCCTGGAGAGAAGTAACCAGTGGGGTGCCACAGGGTTCTGTCATTGGCCCAATGCTCTTCAACATCTTTATCAATGATTTGGATGAAGGAATAGGGGACATGCTTCTCAAATTGCAGATGACACCAAATTAGGAGGAATAGCTAATACCCCAGAGGACAGGATGAAAATTCAAAATGAACTTAATAGATTAGAAAGTTGGACCAAAGCTAACAAAATGAATTTCAACACAGAGAAGTGTAAGGTACTGCACTTAGGGCAAAAAAATGAAATGCATATATATAAGATGGGGGACACCTGGCTTAACGAAACTACGTGTGAAAGGGATCTAGGAGTCCTAGTGGACCACAAGTTGAACATGAGTGAACAGTGTGATGCTGCAGCTAAAAAGGCCAATGCAATGTTAGGCTGCATTAGTAGAAGTATAGTACATCAAGGGAAGTAATAGTGCCACTGTATTCTGCTTTGGTCAGGCCCCACCTGGAATACTGTGTCCAGTTCTGGGCACCACAATCCAAAAGGGTTGTTGAGAAACTGGAGGGTGACTAAAATGGTGAAGGGTCTGGAAACCATGCCTTATGAGGAAAGACTTAGGGAACTGGGTATGTTTAGCCTAGAGAAGAGACGGTTAAGAGGGGATATAATAGCCCTCTGTAAATATTTGAAGGGATGTCATATTGAGGAGGGAGCAAGCTTGTTTTCTGCTGCTCCAGAGAATAGGACTCAGAACAACAGATGCAAGCTGCAGGAGAAGAGATTCCACCTCAACATTAGGAGGAACTTCCTGACAGTGAGAGCTGTTCAACAGTGGAACACACTCCCTCGGAGAGTGGTGGAGTCTCCTTCTTTGGTGGTCTTTAAACACAGGCTGGATGGCCATCTGCCGGGGATGCTTTGATTTTGAGTTCCTGCATGGCAGAATGGGGTTGGACTGGATGGCCCTTGTGGTCTCTTCCAATCCTGATTCTATGAAGGAAATGGAGCCTTTCCAGCAATGTATAGTTTTGCTGCATTCCTAGCCCATGTCAGTAAAATAGGGAGGGCTGTGGTGTATCTCACAGGACACATAGCTGGTTACTTGTGTTCAATTTTGGTATGGCTTACTAAGTGGACTTTCACTGTACCACTGCTTTTGTTTTAGACATTGGTGGTAGCATGACAAGAAGTGTCCAGTGATTTCACTTGTGGAAATCTCCAAGTAGTAACAGCTGCCATGTGGAGCAATTCAAATGAGGTTTCAGTTTGTGAGCTGTAATTTGTTTTTGGGTTTTTTTTAGCTATAATTTGGAGATTGGCCTTTTTTGCCATGATCATCCCATGGACTAAAAGAAAATCCACATGGTCATCTTCATTGCTTATGACTCTATGCAAGAAAAAGGACTCATACTGGGAGAAAGAAGTCTCTAAACTACATGGGAATTTTCCATTACAAACTTCCCAACAGACCACACTCATCTTGCCACTCACTTAGGGGGGTTGCAGACTGCCAGAAATAGTGCAAATTGAGTCCACTTTTAGGGTTAGGGAATCATGGGAACTGTATTTTATTGTGGCACAAGAGCTCTCTGACAGAGAAGGCTCAATGTCTCAGAAAAAAAAAAATTCCCATGATTCCCTAGCACTAACCCTAACCCTAAAAGTGGACTCAATTTGCACTATTTGCACTGTGTTTTTGACTTTAAAAAGAATGGTAGTTGACACTATAGCCTTATAACTTAGTAGAGGAGACTAGAAGGACTAAACTCATTTAGGCCCAGTATATAATCTTACCTAGTAAAGACAAAATTATTTTATAGGAAGATATCCTAACTCTACAAATTAGTGGAGTCAGGTTGCATACATATGTTTCATGTATTCAGCCTTAAGAACATGCACTGTAATTCCTGAAGAAAAGCTGTCACCAGTGGGAAGCTTGATGGAGGTTGCTTCCACCATGGCTGCTTTGTCTTTTTTTTTTCCTTTAATGGATTTTCTGTAGTAAGGGGGGAAAAAGAAGAAATGGCAAGTAAATATAAGAGGATTACAAAGGGAATATGGCAAATGGGACAGGAGAATGCTCTACAGATTGAGTTTCTCTTATCCGGAATTCAGAAATATTCCAAAATTCAAAATTGTCCACATGGGTGGCTGAGATAGTGACACCTTTGCATTCTCATGGTTCAGTATAAACAAACTTTGTTTCATGCACAAAATTATTTAAAGTATTGTGTATAAAATTACCTTCAGGCTCAGAAGGTGTATACAAAACATAAATGAAATTCAGATTTAGACTTGGGTCTCATCTCCAAGATATTCCATTATGTTTATACAAATATTCCAAAATGCAAAGACATTCTCATTCAAAACACTTGTGGTCCCAAGCTTTTGAGATAAGGGAGACCTAACTGTATAAAAACTTTGTCTAGAAGCACCTCTAAGCTTTGAAGCAATTTGTGACTTTCTTCACAGCAGTTTCTGAGTCATCAGTCAGAATAGCCCCATGTCAAGTACATTACAGTTGCCAGTCCTGCAGATTACAAAGGTATGGATAAGTGTGACAAGATTTCTTATTCTGAAAAAAGAAAATTTCAGATTCAAATTCTTTCTTTTAAGCCACTCTTGGGCATTCTGTCACTGTTTGCAGTTGTTATGCCTTCATGGACACCAGGATTTCCATTGGCACCGCTTTCATGTTGTCCAGATTTAGCTTCATTTTGTTTAGTCTGAAGTCTGTTCCTGCAGGCTAAAGTAACTGGTCTGCCTTTACACTTGCTCAAAGAATTTATGGTAGGGAGGGCAATGAAACCTAAAAAGGAACTTTGGGTTTAAACATGTGTAAATATAATCTTTCAAGGTTTTATGTAAGTGCCCAGCAATTAGTGACAGTTAAACAGTTCCCATGTTGGTATTGATTTATGCTGCCTGAGATACAGCAGAGTGTACTGTGGTTGAAGTTGGTGAATAATTAAAAATTTTAAAATTTATTTATTTTCCACCTTTTTCTAAGAGTGGGATGCAAGGCAGTTCAGAACATTGTTGTTGTTGTGCACCTTCAAGTTGTTTCTGACATATGATGACTGTAACATAGTTTTCTGAGGCTGAGAGATTGTGATTTACCCAAGGTCATCCAGCGAGTTTCCATGGCCAAGTGGAAATTTGAACCTTAGTCTCCAGAGCTGCAGTGCAGTGCTCAAACCACTATGCCACACTGACTCAGAACATATTACAACCTCAAAAAAGCACAGTAAATTATAAATGTTGAATTATTCATTAATTCAAAATATCAATGAAACACTTTAAAACTACTTATAATTTTTCATGTATTCAACAGTGTCAAAATATGCATCTGCCTTTCAGCTATTTTTGGCAGTCCTTGTGCAAAAACTTACTCTTTTTAATTACTGTCACTTGCTGTCAGCGACATCGAACCTTATTAGCTACAAAGCACTGTGATGTCACCCTGTTTGCAACATAATCCCTTAATTGAATGGAATACTTATTATCCAACTAATCCAGGAAAGAGAAAGAAGCAGCAGTACTTTGTAGGAAAATGGTGTGAGGTAGTAGCTGCAGCAGCAACTAGGAGAAAATGGTGGCAGATATGACCATAGAACTATTGGTGAATATTTGCACAAAGTGGTTTTGGAGACAAATGTTAAACCTACTGTAATTGCTGGTTGCATCCTAAGGACAGGAGCTGACGAACATTCAGAGCATACCCAACCACAATCCCTCCTTTTGCATTCTCCTATATTAGATCCAGTGGAAGCTGATAGATTTGATGTCCTTTAAAGATCAGTTTAAAACATGGAACATATTAATTGTTCCACTAATGTTGGAGCCTTCAGCTGCCATAGACATTCAGAAACCATAAAGGTAGTCACTATTTATTCCCATTAGAAATCCTGAAGAAGTAGGTAGAGAGATTCTGCAACTCATCTGCATTAGACAGTGACACAAACCTCTGCAAAACTGTAGGTGGGCAAAACCTTCATTACGATCAACTGTAAGGCATGGATTACCTGTGGATGTTGTCTTCTTATGGACCCTTTTGTATGAAAAATTAGCAGAAGTCTGGCTTCATTTTCAGATGTTGCAAGCAGGGGTAAGATCTTGTAGACAGAGGATGGTGAGCTTTGTTGAACAAATAGCTCTGTCTCAGCTTGACAGTTCTCCTGTGATGCATGACTGAGATTGTCCATAAATTCTCGATCATATGTTGTTATTCAACAAAAGGAAAATATTACACACTTGCTACAGTCATGCTAGCAAGTGCCTCATTAGGTGTCAACTAGTTGTAATAATGATGTTTCAAGAGCTGAAGTGAATGCCGAGTAGTAACTGACTCTCTATTAACTGCTCATTTGTAGATATTTTGACTTGGAGTGTAAAACTTGATTTAGGAATCACTACTGTATATTCTGATGTTGTTGCAGTAGATATGGCTGGGGTATGCCATGAAAACAAACATGCTTTCAGAAGTTTAAAAAAACCCCCCAAAACATGTCCAGTATGTGACAGTTAATAAATGACTTAACCTTTGAGAAAGTATTGTATGTGATGTTGGCTGCTTGTGAATGCTAAATATTATTGTTTGTAACTGAGGAAGCACTGGGCAAAAATGCCTGAAAAACCATTATCAGTTTGAAAATGGAGATAGGATTTTTATCTCAGCAAATGCAATTGGGGAAGGAGAGGAGTACAGAGTGGGTTATCTTTTCTAGCTGGAAGATAACACACCAGTCTAAAAACGTTCTGCATAAGTAATATAGAGCATTGGGATGCAGTGGCCCAAGTGGTTAAGATGCTGACTCTGTTGATTGAAAGATCGGAAGGTTGGCAGTTCGAGGCTCAGGTGCTGCATGATGGGATGAGCTCCTGTCACTAGTCCCAGCTTCTGCCAACCTAGCAGTTCAAAAGCATGCAAATGCAAGTAGATAAATAGGTACCACTTCGTTGGGAAGGTAAACAGTGTTCTGTGCAGTCATGCTGGCCACATGATCACAGAGTAGTCTCTGACAACGCTGGCTCTTCGGCTTAGTAACGGAGATGAGAACTGCACCCTATGGTCGGGCCCGACTTAATAACTGTCATGAGCACTGCTTACTTTTCTTGATGTGGCAGCCCAATGGGTATTACTATCCCACCACAGCCCCAAGATATTATGTACCAGACCACTTTTACTTATATCTATTGCTTTACTCCCCAAACCTGGTTTCTTTATTTCTTAGTAGCATGGAAATTCAATCCAGATTCAGACAAGCTTGTAATAAAATAACAAAACTTTATTTGAATGATGGTTAACAATGTTTCATTTGTTACGACGTTGCATTTACTTGTTTTTGTTATACTTTGTTATACACTCTTTAACTTTAGAGAACGCCAGATTCTATTCTTTAAGGCCCTCACACCGTCCATATTTATGGTTATCCTTTTAACCTTATTTCTATAATAGCCTAACTATATCCCACAGGATATCAAAAATCAGCAACTCCCTCTCTTGGAGTGCTATATTCAACTAAGTCCCTCACTTTTCCTTCACACTCCTTCACTCCTGGACTGTTACCCCTCCAGAGCCGGTCTGACTCCAACTGTCAGCAACGGAATTCTTTTTCATTTGCAGCCCAAAATTCTATTGGCTGTCATCAGCTCACTCCTGATTGGCTGTTGCTAGCTTGGCATAATTTTGCCTGCTCTACACAACAACCTTGTCAACGAGGAATATCTTTACCTTTACCTAATATAGGGCATGGCACATTAATTTTGATAAGTGTCTTGCTCAGTGACTATTCTGTGGGCTTGTGTATTCATTACATTTTATCCACTGATTTTTGTACTGCCGTAAGCTCACCTCTGAACCTGGGCTGGGCAACTTGTGACCCTCCCAATATTGTTGGACTATAAACAGTATCTGAAGGGCCACAAGTTGCCCACCCTTATTCTAAGCAGTAACTTGCAGTGCTCTGGTGAGTTTATTATGTTCTCTCTACTCATATTTTTTTCTGTCTCAGGAGAGGTATTGTTTATCATAATTTATGAATTATGTATTATTAGCCTATGTCAGTGGTGTCAGCTTCCTGACTGCAATATGTCTGCAGAAAAACTGAAGGCAGGTCAGGAGGTGTGCCTGCAGTTTGGGCAACAAAAGTAGAATTCCAGCTTGTAGGGATGAGCCAACTTGCTGGCTCCCACTTTCCAGTCACTCCAGTTTGCAGTGGTAACAGCTAAACAAACCATGAACCTTCAGTCCCTGATTTGGTTCTCATGAGGCCCATATGTGGTAAGAGTTTAGTTGTGTTCCTGTCAAAAAGTCAGAGAAAGTATGCAAGCTTTGTACTTGGCCTGGATGATATAACCATGCTGTAAATAAAATTAATAATTCCCCTCAAACCATGTGGGCTATCTGTGCAAATTATCCTTTGAATGGAAACAGTTTTATGCCATATGTTTCAGGTTGTAGAACTGTGGCTGTACTTGTCATATTTCTAAAGATGTCTGATTTAAAAAACACCATACCTGGACAGCAAGATTGAAGCCTGTGAGTTTGAAATGTAGATGAAATGTGGTGCAGTCTGAAACAGGTGGAATTTAGTAAAACAAAACAAACCAGTCTCAATCCAGTTGAGGAAAAATGGGAGGTGTCTCAAGAAACCAGGATACTTGACTAAAGAACTTTCAACTCAGCGAAGTTTTAAATGAGACATGTATAAAAAATGGGAAGGGGCAAAATCATCAAAGAGGAATTCAAACAAATAGCAAGCATGTATAGGGGGAAAGTTAGACAAGCTAAAGCACAGAATGAGCTCAGGCTTGCTAGAGAGGTTAAGAACAATAAAAAGAGCTTTTGGGGGTATGTCCCTAGAAAAAGGAAGAAGGAAATGGTAGGGCCATTGTGTTGAGAAGATGGCAAAATGCTAACGGGACAGAGAAAAGGCAGAACGACTCAACACCTTTGCCTCAGTCTTCTCACAAAAGGAAAAGGGTGCTCAACCTGAGGAAAATGGAGCAGAGGATACAATAGAGGAAATACAGCATAGAATAAATAAAGAGGTAGTACAGGAATACCTGGTTAATCTAAATTAATTTAAGTCTTCAGGACCAGATGAACTACATTCAAGGGTATTAAAAGAACTGGCAGAAATAATCTCAGAGCCACTGGCAATAATTTTTGCGGACTCCTGGAGACCAGGAGAAGTCCCAGCAGACTGGAAGAGGGCAAATGTTGTCCCCATCTTCAAAAAGGGGGAAAAAAGAGGACCCAAGCAATTGCTGCCCAGCCAGCCTAACATCAATACCAGGAAAGATTCTAGAACAGAACATTAAACAGGCAGTCTGTGAACTGCAATGCCATTATCACAAAAAGTCAACATGGGTCTCTGAGAAACAAGTCATGCCAGACTAATCTGATCTCCTTTTTTGATAAAATTACCAGCTTGGTAGACAAAGGGAATGCTGTAAATATAGCATATCTCAATTTCAGTAAGACCTTTGACAAGGTTCCCCAAAATATTCTTACAAACAAGCTAGTAAAATGTGGGCCAGACAGTGCTACTGTTAGGTGGATTTGTTATTGTTTGACCAGCCGAACGCAAAGGGTGCTCAGCAATGGCTCTTTTCCACTTTGGAGAGCAGTGATCAGTGGGGTGCCACAGAGTTCTGTCATTGGCCCAATGCTCTTCAACATCATTATTAATGACTTGGGTGAAGGAATAGAGGGCATGCTTATGAAATTTGCAGATGACGCCAAATTAGGAATCATAGTTTATATTCCCGAGAACAGGATCAAAATTCAAAATGACCTTACTAGATTAGAATGCTGGGCCAAGACTAACAAAATGAATTTCAATAGGGAGAAATGTAAGGTACTACACTCAGGCAGAAAAAAAAATGCAATGTATAGATATCAGGTGGTGGACGCCTGGCTTAACAAGACTAGATGTGAAAGGGATCTAGGAGTCCTAGTAGGCCACAAGTTGAACACAAGTTAACAGTGTGATGCGGCAGCTAAAAAATGCCAGTGTGATTCTAGCCTGCATCAATAGAAGTATAGTGTCTAGATCAAGAGATGTAATAGTACCACTCTATTCTGCTTTGGTCAGGCCTCACCTGGAATCCTGTGTCATGTTCTGGGCACCACAGTTCAAAAAGGATGCTGAGAAGCTGGATTGTGTCCAGAGGAGGGTGACCAAAAATGGTAAAGGGACTGGAAACCATGCCCTATGAGGAGAGACTTAGGGAGCTGGGTATGAGCCCTCCCTCCATTACCATCTGATGTCATCTGGGGGAGAGACACTAAGCCCAGCACCACCCAGCCTAGAATAAGAAGAACCCTTACTTCTTAAAGGATGGGTGGGATTCAGGATTTTATGTTTTGTTTAATGGAAATTGTAATGTTGTAAGCCGCCCCGATTGCTCTGCAGAGGGGCGGGATATAAATAAAAATTATTATTATTATTATTATTATTATTATTATTATTATTATTATGGTGGCCCTGTTTAAATATTTGAAGGGGTGTCATATTGAAGATGGAGCAAGCTTGTTTTCTGTTGCGCCAGAGAATAGGACCTGGAGCAATGGATTCAAACTACAGGAAAAGAGATTCCACTTAAACATTAGGAAGAATGTCCTGACAGTAAGAGTTGTTTGTCAGTGCAACACAATCCCTAAGAGTGTAGTGGAGTCTCCTTCCTTTGAGGTTTTTAAACGGGCTGGATGGCCATCTGTCAGGGGTGCTTTGATTCTGTGTTCTCGCATGGGAGGGGTTTGTACTGGATGGCCCTTATGTTTTCTTCCAGTTCCATGATTCTAGGATTCATTTGCTTCTAATCCCAGTACTGGTTCTCTGACAGTACAGATAAGATGAGATCTGGTAGTTTTAGAAACTAACCAGTGTTGGTTCATAAAGGCACCAGATCCCATCTGATCTTGGAAGCTAAGCAGAGTCAGCCCTGCTTAGTACTTGGATGGAAGATCACCAACAAATATCAGGTGCTGTAGGCTATACCTCAGAAGAAGGAACTAGCAAAACCACCTCTGAATATTTCATGCATAAGTAAACCCTATGACATCCATTAGTTGACAGGTGACTTGAAGACATATAAATACGCACACATACTAGTAATAACAGGAAATTAAAACCTCTGTCTTCTTCCCAAGAATTAGCTCCTTATGTTGAAGAACTGAAGTGTTTCAAATCAAATGCAATGTAGTTAGAGTGTAGGTAAGACAAAACATGGCAGTTCTATAACAACTTTTTGGAAATCCTATAGCAAGGATGAGGAACGTTTTGACTTCAAAATGTAGTTGGACTGCTAATCACTTCATCCTTCCTCATTGACTTGGCTGGCTAGGGCTGATGTGAGTTGTAGTCCAACAACATCTGGCAGGACACATATTCCCCAACCTTGCTTTACATAATGACAAATGTTTGTGTGCATATGTACTATCAACATGCCTGTCAACTTATGACAACTGCATGAAGTTTACGGGGGTTTTCTTAGACAAAGGATACTCAGAGGTGGTTTTGCCATTGCTTACTCTGAAGTGACACATTTATTGTGTCCTTGGAAATGCTTTCCCTCAGAATTTTTCTTAGAAGTTTAACAGTTGACACTTAGTGTGTGTTATACTTATTCCTTTTCCGACATATGGCAACCTTAAGGTGACCCTAACATGGGGTTTTCCTGGCAAGAAAACCATCCCAGTTCAGAAGAGGTTTGCCATTGCCTTCCCCTGAGGCTGAGAGCATGTGACTTGCCCAAGGTCACCAAGTGAGTTTCATGGCCAAGCTAGAAATTGAACCCTGGTCTCCAGAGTTGTAGCCCAACACTCAAACTGCTGTGCCATGAACTTAGTAAGGTGCTTTGAATTCTTCACCTGGAGAAGTCAGGCTGATTGGATAAGACCTTGTTGATGCTGGTTCAGGTTCCTGCAATCCATCATCAAAAAAGATGAAGTGAAGTGTATCTCCCCAGACTTTTAGATTAAAAATGTTCAGTTTTTAAATTTATTAAGGTCTTTATTACAAACATCTTTTACATGTCTCTGCAACCACGTTATTCTTCTACCTAAAGTCATTGCTGCCTTTCTTTGTTTACAACATCTGTTCTCAACTCTCTTAAAATATTTTAATGTACTTCTTGTATCACATTTTAATTATATATAATATTGGAAAGTTGGCAGTATTGCAAACTATGAAAAAACTAAAATTCCCCAGAGACACTAAGAATGAAGAATCTATCAGGAATAAAGGCAGTCTCTTTCTCCTTGTTAAGTTAATAAGGAATCTTATTTACTTATGAGAAAAATGTTGCAAAAATGTACCGTATTTTTCGCCCTATAGGGCGCACTTTTTCTTCCCCAAAACGTGCGTGGGGAAGTGAGTGCGCCCTATAGGGCGAAGGGGCCGAGGCCGTGGGGAGAAGGAGCCCTCCTTCCCCCGCGACCTCAGTCTTTGAATGGACTGGTGCTGGGATCGAAGCGATCCCGGCACCAGCCCATTGAAAGACTGAGGCCACGGGGAGAAGGAGGGCTCCTTCTCCCCGCGGCCTCAGTCTTTGAATGGACTGGTGCTGGGATCGAAGCGATCCCGGCACCAGCCCATTGAAAGACTGAGGCCACGGGGAGAAGGAGGGCTCCTTCTCCCCGCGGCCTCAGTCTTGGAATCGGCTGGTGCCGGGATCGAAGCGATCCCGGCCCCAGCCGATTGAAGACCGAGGCCGGTGGGGGAAGGAGCCTTCCTTCCCCCCCCCCCCCCGGCCTCGGTCTGGAATCGGCTGGGGCCGGGATCCAAGCGATCCCGGCCCCAGCCGATTGAAGACCGAGGCCGGCGGGGGAAGGAGCCTTCCTTCCCCCCCCCCCGGCCTCGGTTTGGAATCGGCTGGGGCCGGGATCGTTTCGATCCCGGCACAAGCCCATTGAAAGACTGAGGCCGGGGGGGAGAAGGAGCCCTCCTTCCACCCCGGCCTCAGTCTTGGAATGGGCTTGTGCCAGGATCGTTTCGATCCCGGCACAAGCCCATGGAAAGACTGAGGCCGGGGGGGAGAAGGAGCCCTCCTTCCACCCCGGCCTCAGTCTTGGAATGGGCTTGTGCCGGGATCGTTTCGATCCCGGCACAAGCCCATGGAAAGACTGAGGCCGGGGGGGAGAAGGAGCCCTCCTTCCACCCCGGCCTCAGTCTTGGAATGGGCTTGTGCCGGGATCGTTTCGATCCCGGCACAAGCCCATTGAAAGACTGAGGCCGGGGGGGAGAAGGAGCCCTCCTTCCACCCCGGCCTCAGTCTTGGAATGGGCTTGTGCCGGGATCGTTTCGATCCCGGCACAAGCCCATTGAAAGACTGAGGCCGGGGGGGAGAAGGAGCCCTCCTTCCACCCCGGCCTCAGTCTTGGAATGGGCTTGTGCCAGGATCGTTTCGATCCCGGCACAAGCCCATGGAAAGACTGAGGCCGGGGGGGAGAAGGAGCCCTCCTTCCACCCCGGCCTCAGTCTTGGAATGGGCTTGTGCCGGGATCGTTTCGATCCCGGCACAAGCCCATGGAAAGACTGAGGCCGGGGGGGAGAAGG
This sequence comes from Phrynosoma blainvillii, assembly GCA_026167975.1. Classification (NCBI taxonomy): domain Eukaryota; kingdom Metazoa; phylum Chordata; class Lepidosauria; order Squamata; family Phrynosomatidae; genus Phrynosoma; species Phrynosoma blainvillii. Next base: position 220,333,354 of record JANUYF010000002.1, on the reverse strand, counting down.
AGCCCTCCTTCCACCCCGGCCTCAGTCTTTCAATGGCCTTGTGCCGGGATCGTTTCGATCCCGGCACAAGCCCATGGAAAGACTGAGGCCGGGGGGGAGAAGGAGCCCTCCTTCCACCCCGGCCTCAGTCTTTCAATGGGCTTGTGCCGGGATCGTTTCGATCCCGGCACAAGCCCATGGAAAGACTGAGGCCGGGGGGGAGAAGGAGCCCTCCTTCCACCCCGGCCTCAGTCTTGGAATGGGCTTGTGCCGGGATCGTTTCGATCCCGGCACAAGCCCATGGAAAGACTGAGGCCGGGGGGGAGAAGGAGCCCTCCTTCCACCCCGGCCTCAGTCTTGGAATGGGCTTGTGCCGGGATCGTTTCGATCCCGGCACAAGCCCATGGAAAGACTGAGGCCGGGGGGGAGAAGGAGCCCTCCTTCCACCCCGGCCTCAGTCTTGGAATGGGCTTGTGCCGGGATCGTTTCGATCCCGGCACAAGCCCATGGAAAGACTGAGGCCGGGGGGGAGAAGGAGCCCTCCTTCTCCCCCCGGCCTCAGTCTTGGAATGGGCTGGTGCCGGGATCGAAACGATCCCGGCACCAGCCCATTCCAAGACCGAGGCGGGGGGGGGGGGGAAGGAAGGCTCCTTCCCTCGCCGGCGGGTCTTCAATCGGCTGGGGCCGGGATCGCTTCGATCCCGGCCCCAGCCCATTCAAAGACTGAGGTCGCGGGGGGGGGGGGGGGAAGAAGCCCTCCTTCCCCCCCCCCCCCCCCCCGCGACCTCAGTTCAATGGGCTGGTGCTGGGATCGGTCTCCAATCCCAGCACCAGCCCATTGAACAACTCCGGCTAAAGGGAGGAATCCTTTTTTCTTGGATTTTCCCCCTTAAAAATTGGGTGCGCCCAATATGCCGGAGCGCCCTATAGGGCGAAAAATACGGTAATACTTCACAAGCTCTGCACATTAGAACATCTATGTATCACTTGGAAGCTGGTATTGAATAGGCTAAAGACATGAATTATTTTGAAATTTAACATTAAACAACAGGAGAGTAGAGGTAGCATCTGGCTGATATGAATCCACTCTATAAACCATTTATGTACTTTAAATCTGCTTGAATAGGATATGGGTAGGAGAAAGGAGGTCAAAGCCTGAGCATTTTAACAGCAGTGTTTATTTGTTTATAAGATCCCCACTGTTTTTACGGCAGATCTAATAAATTAGTCCACTACTTGATTGACTACAATTCTTTGTTTATTCACTTAACTCTTTGTCAAATTGGTTTTAGGACAGTTTAATTAATTATATCATTACTCTACACATTTTCCCTCTAGACACAGTGTAAGGATGCTTGTTTAAAAAAATAATATTTTAATGCTAAATAGCACGTTTTGAGGCTAATTACTCCTCTGGTGGTCTTAAGTAGGATCACAGGAACAGAATGAAGGACATGAGTCTACATTAACATAGGAGAAGGGAACAAAAGTGTCACAAGAGAGGGTGAAGTAACATGACTGATGTTGTGTTTCTGTACAGTGTATATACGAACCTGGGGGCAAATTCCACTTAATTAAATTAATTATACATAGACATGCATATGGTTATTTTGTGCAAGACTTAAAACCTCCCCCATGCTGTCTGTGCTGCATATCCCTGTAATCCCTGACTGTATGGTCATTTAAGTATTTAGCCTCCCATTCCCCCTCCAAAAAGGAAAATGCTCAAAGAAACATGCAAAACTTCAAAAGAAAATATCAATAAATGATAAAGAGTGTCAGACAAAAACAACATTGTAAAACAGATTCACTAAAAGCGTGCTGGAAAAGTATTGTCTTAAGATATCAATGGAATATTGTTAAAGTGGGAATTCATAAAATTTTCAGCACCAGACAGTGCCATGTTCTGGATGCCAAAGCAGAAAGGGCCCCCTTTTATGCTCCCACTAACCAAAGCTAGGGAACTAATTGCATACAAGCACAAAGGCTGAATCAGATGGCCTCAGAGAGCAGGCAGATTCATACAGGGTTTGAGGAGATTTAAAAAAAACCCAACTGTGTTCCTAGGTTAGTGAGGATTTCACAGGAAACAACCAGAGCATCTTGAATTGGACCTCAAAATGATCAAGAAGCTAGTGCAACATGATAGGAGTCTGCAGAACTGGGAAACATTACATTTTGGACCACGTTTCCAAGAATCCTTAGCTAGTTTAGGAGTTGTAGTTGAAACGTTTCTAAATTCAGAATATGGACCACTCAGAACGTTTGCAACAGTGTTTTATACTAGCTGAAATTTCAGAACCATAGCAAGACAGTGGACAAATCAGTTCTGTCCAGGAAGAAACACGGTTAGTACTGCATTAGTGAGCCAGCATGGTGTAGTGCAGTGATTTGCAAATGCTGGCCTTCCAGGTATTTTGGACTTCAGCTCCCAGAATCCCAGAACTTTGGCAAGATGGCTGAGGCTTCTGGGAGCTGAAGTCCAAAACACCTGGGAGGCCAGAGTTTGGGAATCACTGGTGTAGTGGTTTGAAGGCTGGACTAGTACTCTGGGAGAACAGGGTTCAAGTCCCTGCTAAGACAAGGAAACACACAGGGTGGCCTTGGGCAAGTCACACCCTCTTAGCTTCAGAGGAGAGCAAATGGCAAACTTCCTCTGAACAAATCTTGCCAAGAAAATCCTGTGATAGATTTGCCTGGTCACCATAAGCCAGAAATGACTTGAAGGCACATAACAACTGTGTTAGTACTGCTAAGTGGAATAAATGTGCTCCTGACAACAGCCACATCACCTGAACATCCAAGAGTAAAACTATGCCCAAGTCTTGGAGCATTCTATCTGTGAACCTGATCTTTCATATGCTATATTACTGCACTTCCATAGATCTCTGAGCAGGAGGGATTGCACTGGCTTAATGGTGCACTTCCAGGCACCCACTTCCCAGTGTTCATCACATGTCACTGATGTGAAGAAGACTGGTACTAGTGGCATCACTAGGGATACTGTCACCTGGTGTGGCAATTCATGGTGTCACCTCCCCCATTGACCTCCTTCTATACCAGAATCCTTTGTAATGTTTTTTTTTGTATTAATTTTACTCATAAATTATAATTCCTTTATATCACTGAATGTAATGGCAATAGTTGTGACATAAACAGTTAGCAAAATTAAAATTATACCTTAAAACTACAATATCATAACCATAACCTAAATGGATTTACATTTACATAGTTTCATGTAGCTAAAGTGAAAATTTGGTTTTATATATATATATATATATATATATATATATATATATATAATCCTGAGGCTTCTCCTTTCTCCTCCTACTGGGTCTCACCCTACTTACACCATCTCTTCCACTGAGCTCCATCATTTCAAAGAGATGCAGGTGAATTCCACAGCCCATTTATGCCAAAAGGCAGATGTTTGGGGTGGGGAAACTGTTCCCCCCCAAAAAACTTCTGCCTCAGTGTGTCACCTGATGTGGTTCACACTCCCCACACCCCACTAGTGACACCCCTGACTGGTACTTGAGGAAAATAGAGGGGGGCTTAAAAAGACATAAATATGGAGCCTTCCATAGTAATGCACATAAAGGTCATAAAGGGAGGGACCTTAGGAGAATAGGGCTCAAGGCCACACACACACACACACACACACACACATATATGTATGTATGATGGGGTTGTACACAATTTCTTTCACACATTCCCTCAACACGAGAGAGTTCACATGTTCGCAGCAGTAGGCCCCATCTCTGATGATGACCTACTTTCTGGCCGTGGGCCCTTTCACATGATGCTGTTATAGCACTAGAATTCCACTTTAACTGCCATGACTGCATCTTACGAAACCCTGAGGTTTGTAGTCCGGTGAGGTACTAGTGCTCCCTGACTGAGAATGCCTCTCCCTAAATCATGCATTCCAGGATTGCATAGAATGGACCCACTGCAGTTAAAATGGAATTGTAGTGCTATATTTGTGTAAAGTTCCCCATGTTGATTCAACTCATCACCTGTGTGTGGCTTGGTAAAGGAGATTTGGATGTATGTGTGTAGATCTCCTCCATGTAAGAATGCACCCTGATAGACTCAGAATCTCCCTCATCATCATTTAGAATGAATTTACACACATGTTGGTAGGCATGCATTGGCTCCTTCCACAGACATCAGACATGCCAGGGGTGCGGGCTGCTATATGTACTGTTAGAAAGTGGGCTCATGCATCACAAATCCCAACCCCTGAAGGATATTTTCAATGAGTGAAAGGGTTTGTCTTAACCCCTGTATAATATTAATATACATTCCCCCTTATCTTGGTACTGTAGCAGTGCTTTGACATTAAAAGGACATTTTCTTTTAGGTAATATTCAGCGACATGATCTTTGATTCATGTGGATGAACTCTGAAGCACTTGTGAAGGGCAACTTCCGGCACCGACAAATACCCATCGCTCAGTGTTGTATTTTGTGACAAGGAGGAACTAGATATTATTTGCTCATAGCCCCATTTTTTAAAAAAAAGGCCAAAAAAAAAAAAAAGGTCCAGGCAAAGGAGACAGGTGCCTTCATCATTACAACATCACTTCTGGGGTTCTGTTGACATAACAACATGGCTAGCACTTTTCAATATTTGGAACTCTTAATAAGCAGTCACTTCCCTTCTGAGAAAAGCAAGGTGACCCATGATTTGTGGTTGAGTCCGTGGGCACACCCAGTGAGAGCTTCCTAGCTAATCTTGCTTGTTCCCTTTGACATGTACAGTTTATTATTTCTTAAATGACAATGGGCTCCTCAGCAGGGAAAGGGAAGTGACAAAGCCTCCGGAGTTCTTTGCTCATTAGGAAAACAGTCTACCTTGTATCACAGGGCTAGTGCGGGTTTCTTGAACAAACGTGTTTGCTCATGACTGATGGAAGCGTATCTGGATGGCACAGCAGGAGTATACCGACTATGAGCCCCTTGTCTTTGTGTTCAGAAGATGTAGGCTCAAAGACCAGAATGGAGCTGCCTGATTAAGTGATTCTGGGCAAAGACAGAATCTAGGGACGGATTTGCTTTATTTTGAATGCAAAGAGACTTTCAGCAAGAGTGTGAGCCTGAAGATTCTTACTGATTTCTTCCTTTTTGTTTTTTTAAAAAGCCAAAATAACAGCCTAAAGCCTGGGAGAAAACGTTCTTGCCTTGGGATCCTCCAGGGGCCACAGAAATTGCCAATAAAGTAAAAAAAAAAGTGGCGTGGGGGAAGGAAGTGACTAGAAGCCCATTTTTGGTTTTGAAAAACTGTTATTTTAAATGTTAACGTTAGGGAGGCATCTGCAACCTGTCTAAATGGTGAACCGCCTCTCCTGGAGGTTGCAGGGAGAGCAGTTTTGCCATTTGTCTCCCCTGCCTCTTTCAGGCCCAGGAGCATCCTTTTCTAAAACTATACAATAATCCAGAAGTCAACTTTCATTTTTGAAAAAGAATGAAAAATGACAGTTTTGAGGTGGAGGCTGGAATACCCTTGCTAGCCTCAAAAACAGGCTTTTCTACTGTTTTCCTGACTTCTGCCCACATCTGTATCTTTAACATCTGTCTGTTTTATTTCTTTCTTATAATTCTGGATAGGCAGTTACCCACCTGACTGGCTTCTCAGACATTCAAGTTGATCATTTAACACTTCCCATCTCAATGTTTTTGCCCCTGCTGTATTCAGTAGGCATACCTGAGTGACACAGTTCCTCCACCAGTCTCTTCTGCCATTCTCCTCCCATTCCCTGAGGGGGGAAATATCTTGGGAAATGATGACTGGAGAAGAAGATGTAGTGGAAACAGGAGAGCTGGATTGCATAAGCATAACAAGGCAGGAGGAAGATTTTTGCACCTCCACGAACTTGATTTCACATGCCAGCCACTGGTGTTGTAGCCAAAGGCCAGAGAAGTTCATATGGGCACTGCCCTACCCTGCCCTCCTTCCCCACCTCTGTCTGCAAAGAAAATCTAGCAGAGACTTTTCTGGGCTGAACCAAGCTGCCTGTCATTCGCAGTTGGGAGATAGTGGCAATACACCTGCAAATGCTGAAGATGAGCTCATCCTGATGTGAACAAGGAAAAGCCCCAAGGGTAGTTGGAAATCGGGCACTCATATTTTCCTACTTTACAGTCAGTGTTCAAGCCCCAGTCTGGATCATGATCAGTATAATGCAGGCCAGGAGAGCTTAGACATGTTTTAAAATAAATTGGTACCAATATAATAGCATCCAAAATGAACCAAACAGTGATTTCCTAATGCAAAAGCATGGAAGCTTCTCTTGAAAGAATGAGTGTTCTCTGCTGACAAAGTGGGTTCTAAAGGATGGAGATAGAGTAAATAACTTTTTCATCTCAGAGGAAATAACTTTTTGTTTTGCTAATGGATTTTAAATTTCATCTCTTGGTCTCTGGAATGCTTTGTTTCCACATGGCTAGAAGGAGGATGGGCCTGCTTGCATAGATTTCCCTCTATACCATCTCATCTCAAAACTACACCAACAACAGTTTGATAAAATGCAGGCCTGTAACTAACATTGTAATCTCCTCGCCATATGATTTTAACACCTTTGCCTGATGAAGAAGCCAGAGGAGTTACAAAAGCTTGCAACATGTATTTTATGCATTTTGGTTGGCCTAATAAGAGTATCACTATTTTGTGGATTTTGAATGTTACTGTACTTTGCTATATGGCCAGCATTGCTACCCCTGGATATGTTTCCTGGTACCAATATAATTCCCTCATCCCCCCCCCCCCCCGGTTAGATCTTGCATGGGCTACTTGAATTTCCATATTATAAAAAATCTCCTGCGTATGATCCAGATTAGGGCTGTGAATCCTTACGGTAGAATAATATTGAGTTGTTTCCCAACTCCAAACAGTCTTGGATGAAACCGATTATCTTGATCCATTTCAAACCGGACAGGATATGGAGTTGAGACTGCCATGGTTGCTCTGACCGATGACCTCCCCCTGGGCATCGATAGAGGTAGTGTGACCCTACTGGTGCTCTTGGATCTCTCAGCGGCCTTTGACACTATAGATCATGCCATCCTCTTGGATCGCCTGAGAGAGCTAGCAATTGGAGGCACTGCTTTGCAGTGGTTCCGTTCCTTCCTTTCGGGCAGATCCCAGAGGGTGAGGCTCGGGGACAGTTGCTCGTCTAAAATTGAGCTTAAATGTGGCGTCCCTCAGGGTGCCATCCTGTCCCCGATGTTATTCAACATCTACATGAAGCCACCGGGTGAGATCATTCGGAGGCATGGAGCACTGTGTCTTCAGTATGCTGACGACACCCAGATATATCTCTCCATGACTAGATCATCGTCTCAGACTTCAGATGGCGTCTCTCCTCTTAATGACTGTCTCAGAGCAGTAATGGATTGGATGAGGAAAAACAGATTGAAGTTGAATCCAGACAAAATGGAGGTACTCACAGTCACAGGCCCGAAACCAGATCTGGGAATACAGTCTCCAGTCCTAGATGGAGTCACACTCTCCTCTAAGGACTGTGTTCGCAGCTTGAGGGTACTCCTTGACTCGTCGCTTCCCATGACTAGTCAGGTGAATGCGGCAGTCAGGAGCACTGTTATCAGCTTTGGCTGATACGCCAACTGCACCCTTATCTGGACATGAGGGATCTGGAAGCTGTGGTACATGCTCTGGTAACCTCACGTCTGGATTACTGCAACACACACTACATGGGGCTACCCTTGTGCCTAACCCGGAAACTACAACTGGTGCAAAACATGGCAGCCAGGTTAATCACAGGAACATCTAGGAGGGAGCACATAACACTGGTGCTTAAATCCCTCCACTGGCTGCCGATTAGTTTCCGGGCAAAGTACAAGGTGTTGGTTTTGACCTTTAAAGCCCTACATGGCTTGGGTCCATCTTATCTTAGGGACCGCCTCTCCCCGTATGATCCCCCCCGCGCCCTTCGGTCCTCTGGGAGGAATCTGTTACAGCCATTAAAAACCAGGCTATCTCAGACCTCCCAGAGGGCCTTCTCTGCAACTGCTCCCAGACTTTGGAGTGGCCTTCCGGACGAGATCCGTCTCATTACTACTCTTGCTGCTTTTAAAAAAGCAGTAAAGACGGATCTCTTCCGACAGGCCTTCCCAGAATAACTGCTGCTTGATGGGACATGAGTTTTCATTTTGTTTTATTATCACTGATTCCTTGTTTTTATTGTTTATCGTTTATTATATTGTTGTATTTTAACTTTTCTTTAGTTTAATCCTGTTTTAAGGGGTTGGGAGGGTTGGATTGTGGGACGAGGGAATGTTTTTGTTTGTTTTAAAATGCTGTAACCCACCCCGATTGCCGCGCAGAGGGGCGGGCTATAAATAAAAAAATATTATTATTATTATTATTATTATTATTATTATCATCTAAATGCCATCACAGATATTTAACACATTGAGTAGTTTGACCCTGAGGTGTTTAGATCTTAGGTAGTGCCTAAGGCAGGCATTTCTAAGTCATAACCTTTATGTTTAATTTCCTCCAGAAAAAAAGGTAGTCTGTGTGTGATCATTTTTGCCTGACCACTACTGTAGTATGTTCCTAGTGGGGAGCATAGCCCCTGTCACTGGAGCATTCTGACTATTGGAGAATCTGTTCGGATCCTAATCACTAATTTGTTTATACTTAGTATGCCACAGTACTTGATTCTGATTGTACTTGAGCTCTCTGACAGAGAAGGCTAAATGTCTCACAAAATTACAGTTCCCAGAATTTCATAGCATTGAGCCATGGCAGTTAAAATGGTGTCAGATTAGATCACTTCTGCAGTGTGGATGCAGCGAATATAACAGAGTTCATGGATCTTATTGTCTGAAGCATTCTGCTGAACACGTGTAAAATTCAGTCAGATTTATAGTTGGTGGGCCATTTGTTTTGGACTTTATATCCCAGGATGAATGCGGAATGGGAAGAGTCTGAACCACATGGAGGTTCCCCATTCCTCATACAAGGTAACTAGAAAATAGAAACAGGTGTCAACACAGTTTTAGCCTTGATTTTGGCTATTGTTTTCTCTTGTTTTCACTTTGATCTTAGCTATTCTTATTTATATGTTGTTCCATTTTTTACTCTCTCTTCCACTTTTTACCTGTATCTGCTGTAACCCACAGCTTGAAGTTCTGATGGTGGAAATGCAAGATCCACGTTCAGGCATCAAAATGAACACTCAGAAGATCATGGTCTGCGACATACCACATGCTATGACAGGTAAGTCTTGACAGTTGGAGGGACTGGAATGCAATGCCAGCTCTTAATCTCCTTTATATAACCTTGTCTAGTATTCATAACCATTTTATTTCTCCCTTTGATGTTGGGAGGGCAATCACAACAACCCCTGCCTTGAGGAGAAGTCTTCAGGTCAGTTGAGACTGTTACCATGCCACCATCAAGAAAATAATTTACGATAAGAATTCTGCCCCCGATAAGGAGAGTAAACTTTAGTTTTTAAATCACACCCATCACCTATGTTGGTGAAAACAGCCTTGGCTGTATTCCAGGAATTTTAACTTTTGTAGAACAATTATTTATTACTTAAAATGTAATTTTGAGGTTAAACATCACCAAAATACAGATGGCCCTCCACATCTGAGATTTTGATTTTTGTGGATTTGATTATTTGTGGATTTAATTGATATGTTCTCCCTAGGAATCCCTAGGTGCTCTGGCGTGAGTCTGCTAGAAATTGACCATAGAGTTACTCTGGAGGACCTAAAGATTCCTAGAGAAAACATTTCTGTAGGGATTTTTGGGTCCTCCAGTATGATTCTGTAGTCATGTTCAGGCTGATGTTGAGCACAGAGTTGTGCTGTAGGACCTAGAGATTCCTAGAAAAGTGTTCTCTCAAGTAAAAACAACAGTGGCTATTTATTTGCAATTTTTTCACTTTCACAGGGGTCCAGTGCCCCTAACTCCAGCAAATGAGGAGGCCACACCATAATAAGGACTTTCTTTAGCATCCTAGGAGCAGTGGTTCAACTAGGTAATTCTAGACTCTGTAAGTCAGGGGTAGGCAACCTAAGGCCCGGGGGCCGGATGCGCCCCCTCAAGGCCTTTGGACCGGCCCCAGGCCAGTCCTGCCGCTGCCGCCACCGCCCCTCGCCGCCCCCTGCCATCGCTGCCATGATGATATTGATTACTGTTGTTATTACTGTTCTTGGGGTTTTCTTGGCAAAATCTCCACAGGGGTTTTGCCATGGCTTTTCTGGGGCTGAGAGAGTGTGCATGCATATTTTTTAATTTTTTAATTTTTTTTAATTTTAAATTTTTATATTTATTTATTTATTTTTGGTGCTTCGCCCCCCCCCTCCAATTGTCTGAGGGACAGCAACCCGGCCCCCGGCTCAAAAAGGTTGGCTACCCCTGCTATAAATAATGAATGGTCTGGCATTGGGCTCTTCAGAATGGTAGTGCAAAATATGGGAAGCCAGCCCTGTCGTGTTTGGCATCTCTTCTGTTTGTGTGGTTGAATCTCTGTCCTACATTCCTCATCTGATGGTGCCTCTGCCATGAAATACGATAGGGCAAAATATCCAACCCAGTTGTAGGTTTGTAAATTACAGTTTTAACTCCCTCCTGGATATTGAATAAGGAACATGCAGGTAGTAGTACCTGATAGCTTCAGCCTGTCATTATGGTTTGCAACAACAATTCTACTCTTCTTAGATGTCTACCAGTAAAGTTTTTTCAAGGCAAGTCTCGAAACACACCATAAACACCATTCTTAGTTTTAAAGAAACATTTAGGTTTTAAAAAAACAAAACAAAAAGCAGGCATATTGTAAATATTTTATTTCTCATTTCCTTGTCGTAAATATCAAGTCATACTCACTTTAGATCAGGTTGGGAATCAGGTGGCCTCATTAAAGTTGTTGGGTTATAATTCCCAGCATTCATCACCACTCACCGGCTAATCTGCTTGGGGCTACTGGGAGTTGTAGTCCAAGAACATCTGGAGGGAGGCAGATGATTTCCTAGAGGGGATATCACATGATGTGGAAGATAAGCCAGTCAGCTGAAACTGACAGGCCAAACTACAGGGGAAGATTATAACAGTGGTTCACACACAGTAACCTCTAAATTTAGATATGAGGAACTGTCTTACTGGCTTGATCTCTCTAATTCCGGAAGTAAATGAAGAAAACTGAATTCAGCAGAACAGTTTTATGAACAAAACACATTAAAGTCCCAGTGATAGGTTCCTAGCAGGGAATATCAGTTTGATTGTGGTTTGTGTGTATGCTTTTTTAATTTGTATCCTGTTTGGGATCCTGGGATTCTGATTATATGTTCTTTCTTTTTTAGTGTTTTAGCTAGAGTGCAGGAAGTCCAAGATTGCTAGGTTTTCAGCTAGAGATTATCTCTCCAAGACATCAAGAGAAGAAACAACTGTTGCATCTTCCACCCTGTTTCTTTGTCAATCTTCTGACTGCTGCAGCTAAGAAGATATTACTTTTATCCCTATCAGGAAGAAGAGGAAGTGGTAAAATGGGGTGTGTTGTACAACAGCTGCATTCTGTCTTGGTGTGCTACTAAGCAAAACTTTTATTAAGCAATCATCCTGCCTCACATATGAAATTTTATGGGGAAGGAGACATACAGCCTAAATATTAATTCTAGTCTGAGTTAAAGAGACCAATGAATAGGATGTATGTAATTGTTGACTTACAATGATTTAGTGCGTCTGCTCTAATTGGGATTGGCAACTGATTTTATGCCAATGCCATCTTTTTCTAAATCTATCTCTTTTGCTCATGAAATTTTCCATTTTTCTTAACCACAAAAATCAGTTAAGCAGGAAGGATAGAATAGCTAAATTAGGGGGCGGCAACCTGCGGCCCCCTTAGGCCTCTGGACTGCCCCCTGCCGATCCCCGCCGCCTCCATGTGCGCTGCCGCTGTGCCACTGCCGCATGTGTCGCGGCTGCCATTTTGTTTTCCAAAATGGCAGCAGCGACTCGTTTGCGCATGCACCGAGTACTGTGCATGAGCAAATGAGTCGCGGCCGCCATTTTGTTTGCCAAAATGGTGGCCACGACTTGCTTGCGCATGCGCAGTACTCCGGAAGTACTGCGCATGTGTGAGCGAGCGTGTGTGCCACCATCTCCCCCCCGGCCCGGTGGAAGACCCCAGGACCAGCGGACCGGCCCCAGGTCTGTAAATCTTGCCGACCCCTGAGCTAAATAATACCTTTTAACTGGTAGGACTAGAAACTTCGAAGGTTACTTTTTGCAAGTGACACATTCTTATTACTCATTAGTGTTCAAAAAGTAGCACATTGCTATGCTCTTCACAATCTTCAAAAAAGTAATATCTTGCTCTTCTTGTTGTAGTGCTAATTATTTTTTGTTCATTTGGGGGGAAGGAACACACCTTAAGGTTGAAAAAGAATGTCCAATGAGCCCTTGGTATCTACTGGGGTTTGGTTCCAGGAACCCTCATGGATACCAGAATCCATAGATGCTCAAGTCCCATTAAATACACTAATGTATTAAGACGGTATCCCTTATATAAAATGGCAAAATCAAGGTTTGCTTTTTGGAATTTATATATTTTTGAATATTTTCAAACAGTGGATGCTTGAATCTGTGGACAAAGAATCCATGAATATGGAGAGCCGACTGTAAAATTTTATAAATCTTGTAAAATACTTGTCAAACTCTCTCTGTACTTGCCCTTTAAAAGTAACTTTCAAAAGAGAAAAAGTCACTCAGTGCACTAACGTTAATTTCATTTCCATTTGCATTATTGTATTTTTGAGATATAATTTTGTCACATCCTTGTTACAAAAAAGGTGACTCATCTGTATTATTTTGCTGTGGTGGCAGAATTAATATATGAACAGACCCTGTATTCCCTTCACAGTTGGTCATTAAGAAAGTTCAGGTCAACAAAATTAGGTTTTATGAAATGCAGATTTAGAGCCATGTCATAAACTGATTCCATGTTTATGGAATAAATTACCAATTATACCAATTAATAGATTAAGAAGAGAATGTGGGTTAATGTGATGTCAGTTGCTGGACCTCGGGCTTTGAGCATCTTCCATTTAGATAGACAGCAGATAAATAAGATAGATATCCAGGGGTAGCTATGTAGACCATGCAACAAGATATAGCAAAATCCATTAAAAAACCACATTGTAGTAATACCTTTATTAGAGCAACCAAAAGGTGCAAAATACATTATGAAAGCTTTCAGAGCCCCAGGTTTCTTCATCAGGCTTGAATGTTGAAAGCCAGTTCATGGGAAGAAATGTGATGAAGGAAAGTCACAGAGCTGCATTTTTGAGACATTAAAGCTGAATTTAAGGGAGCTTAGATGGAGGTAAAGGTCATACCCTTTATTGAGGCATTTGGAACACAAAAGCAAGGCAATGCACTAAACTTTCCCCCCATTGTTAGAAACAAAGTCAGTTCCTCTGAGATTTAGCTTGTGTCTGTCCTCTGAGAGGCTAGAAGCCACTTTGTAAGCATAATACAGTAAATCTCTCCAGATACACATCTGGAGACAAATGTAGGTGCTCTAAAAGGTAAAACATGCCAATAATAGCCAATTTCAAATTGTTTTACATCAGCTGGAGTTAAAACCTCAGAGAATAAGTCTCAATCCATGTGTTCAGCATTCCCTTGATGCAACTGAATTTGATATCTTCAAGTCCAAAGATAACTTTCCTACTAGGTATCTTTCCTAGTTTTATATATTTGGATTTTATATATTAGGAAAGTTGCTAGTTATCTAAATATTATTGCTGAGATTCACTAGTGTGTGTCTGAAAAGCAGGCAAATATATATCCATCCCACAGTAGCTATGCTGGTAACAGATGGCAGTGAATATGCAACATTTGGTAAATATTGGCATTAACTTGTGAATGCTGATACACACAGGCAGTATTTTTAAATATCTTAAAATTCAGAGAAACACCGGTGAAAGTTGCTAGTTATCTAAGTATAATTGCTGAGATTCACTAGTGCGTATCTAAAAAGCAGGGGAATATATATCTTTCAGGAACTTCATGAAATGTGTCTACTGCTTGACCCAGCAGGGTTACATGCTGTCTATTAGTGATGAATTTCAGGGCACTCCAGAACAACAAGAACAATAATTCTGAATGGCCAACATTAACACTGGAATGCCAGTGCTTTGAAAGTTCCTCTTCTGTACTGCAACATCCAGAATGCTCCAGACACCAGAGCCAGTGACCATGGTAGCTGGGAGATTTGGGGAACTTGCCCAAGCAGTTCAACATTTGCTAAACTTTGAACATTTGTGGCATATATCATCAACATCCTCTCCAACTGCCCCAATTTGCCAGGGACAGTCCCAATTAATCCTCTGACCTCCCTCATTTTCATCTCCTTTTAAAATGTCCCAGTTTCTCTCTCTTCTTCTCACTTTCCTCCTTTTTCCTCTGCTTACTTTCACTGATGCAAACTGTGGTCAAAGTGAAAAAATAGCTCAGCAAGGTGTGATGAGGTGAGGAGGGGGCTGAATCATGTCCTTCCTGCTAGACTCAGGAAAAAACAAAGCGCTGCAGCCTTTTCTAGCTTGTATTTTCTTCCTTGTTAATAACTCTTGACCACACTTTGATGTTGCTTGACCACATGTATCCTGATTTTCTTCTATGAAATATTGAAAGGTGTGTTGGCTCTCTTCTATGTCCTGCAGGCAAGCAGTGACAAAAACAAAAACAAGGCCCACTACAGAAGCCAACTATCAATTCTGACTGAGGTGTTTGACCTTCATCAGTAGCTATTAACACAGCAGTGTAGAAGCACAGTTAGTAGTATTTGGCAATATTGAACTGACCAGCTTTGAATGATGCACAGATACAGTTGGATTCTTCCAAAAGTCCTTGGAGGCTCTTATCACTTGTTGCAATATGTACAAGTTACATATATACAAACTCTCCTGTAACTCTCCCCAACACAGTCTGATGTACAGCAATTCATTCTCTACAAACCACTCTCTTCATCAATCCACACCTGCCACCGGTTTTAGAGAACTTATATACAGTGGTAATGACTAAGTGTTGTAACCTGGTGTTACTTCTCATTTACAGCCGTACAAACTATTTTACACTGCCTTAAAGGAACATTGTTCCCAACAAGGCATGAGTCAGTTGTATCCCAAATACAATATGATTGATAGCCTTTCCACTATAAAATCTTGGCTACCTTTCTTCGGGCTGTAAAACCTCTTTATAGTTCTGCCAGCACTGTGTTGATTTAATGCAGATTGTTGGAATCCACTTCCCCATATCTATGTATTTATGAAGTGGAGAAATTAGAGATCTTAAGCCCCTCTTGAATAAACAATAACAGCTCTGTTACTTGATGTCAGAGGACTTGAGGTTTCCCCATGATTTTGAAAGTAAGCATTGCCTCTTCAGGGAGAGGTGCAGGTGCAAGCTGGTTACCTAAGTCAGGTCTGAATGACAGACTAATCTTTTAATTTCATCTATTTCAGGAAGCAGCTGAACAGGGATAAGAGCTCTGGATTGCTAGTACAAATCTCAAGTAATCAGTATAATGTCAGGAAAGGTTATCATTTTAATCCTACCTTGAAAGCATTTGGAGACCTGGATTAGTATATGTTCAGGGAGTAGGTGCATTTCTAAAGATCAGACTTATCCCAAAACACAGTATGCAAACTAAGATGGTAGAGTTAGGGGATGGCTTAATTCCAGATTCAACAATGTAAGCATAATAATATGGTTTCACCTCACCACCAAAACTGGCAGATTAGTTAACGTGGGACTGAAAAATATGCCTAGCACCCATTAATGTAATTCACTCTATATCCCCCATTCACTTTCAATATTCTCTCCAGAAGGCTTGAAAAGTCATAGATTTTCGGGCATCATGGAGAACTGATGGAAAACGGAAGAGGGAGAAAGTCCCATTGATGGCAGATGGAAGTTATGGGAGGACAGGTGGAAAGCTCTGCCAATTCTGGAACTTGAATTGTGTCCATCAGTGGAAGTCTACCATTAGATCCTGGCATATATTCATGTGTGTCTGTGTATCCCATTAAATCAAATAATATGTCTTTAATAATCTTATTCCTTTTACCAACAAATGTTGTTTGTCCTGCTCACTGATGTATTTGTACTGGACACAGTGACTACACTTTTAATATTAGTCCCATGCATCTCTTTTTTTACTCCTTCCTCCTTCCAAGTTGAAGTCTTCAACCTTTCAAACTGGATTCTTTCTTTGTGTCCTTTAATTGAATTGCACAGTTCTCGGCTAGCTTGACCTTTCTCTTTCATGCAAGAAATAATATATTTCTACCTTTTCAAGAGAACAGAATTCCATTTCCGTTTCCCCTTATGTTGGTTGATAATTTAGCCTTTCAGCTGTGAGTCTGAATAGCATTCATCTTTAAAGAAATTGCACAGCAAAACATGTGTATTGTAAAGTAGTTGGGACATGCGTTTTTGAACAAGAAAGTGGATTTAGATCATTAGAGGCACAATAGTAGCTATGGAAGTATTTTTTTAAATCCCACAGAGAATGAGTAGGCAGCTCAAGGTTAATATCAGGCTAAGCCTAAATTATAATTTAGGTTCTTGCAGAATGATTTTTCTTTAAAAAGAAACCAAGGTGCATGCATTTTCTCATAGGGCTTAATGGCACTACAGTAGGCCTCACTTCCAACTATCAAAAGGATTGGTTTGGTTTATATTCCCTGCATTTTATTTGTCTGAGCAGTTTGGTTTCCATTTCTTCTGGTGCAGTTGTGGGGTGGATTGCCACAATGGGTTGAAGGTTGCACAATGGATTGATTTTGTAGTGATTCATTACATATGCACACACACAACTGTAGGGCAGGAGTAGGAATCATGCTGCTTTCCATGTTATTGGACTGCACCTTCCAGCATTCAGCATTCTTTACAACTGGCTATGCTGGCTAGGGCTGATGTCAGCTACAGTCTGACAACTTCTGAAGGCTGTATGATTCTCATCTCTACCATTAGACTTTAGTTAAAATTACACATATACTCTGTCCCCTGGGAGGCTGAGACAATCAGCTTACTATTTATCTTCTCCTTAGCTCTTTCATGACCAGAAATTCTCCAGTAAGGTTGTGTGTATGTCCCTTCAAGTCTCACATCAATTTATAGCGACCTTATGAATTTCATAGGGTTTTCTTAGGCAAGGAATACTCAGAGGTGGTTTTGCCAGTTCCTTCCTTTGAAATGTAGCCTGGTATTAATTGGCAATCTCCCATGCAAGTAATAACCATAGTTGACCCTGCTTAGCTTCTAAGATCAGACGCAATCTGGTGCCTTTGGATTACTGAACAACATTTACCTTTACCTTTAGTCTCCTCTCAGAAATTTTATTTTCCAGTTCATCAGTTCTTACTATACCCTTAGATTTTGGGACCTGGTTCACAGTTAGTGACCACAAGATTTTCCACTCACCTCTTCATTTTTTGTACTGTGATGCGTGCAACAGTGCGCAACTTTTGTAGATTTTAGTGGTTCTTAGCAAGATTATTGCCCAAATATGCATTTTGTTTCTATTTTTGGCCCCATGGTTTCTTTGCTTTCTACCTGCTGAACAATTTGAGGACCAAAGCTAGCAATCCATGGGAATGAGAAAAGGAAGAATCAGCTATGAAACATGTAGATATTCCATTGTTTTGGTCTTGCATGTGAGAATGAAAATTTTCAAAAGTTTTCTCCTCATTGGGTGAGAGCACAACATCAGGACTGTATTTTCCTGTGATCTTCCAAATTTTGGAATTTTGTGTGTGTGTGTGTGTGTAAATTTCACTAGGATTAGTTTGTTAAAAAACACACAAAAATGCTGCATTTTGTACAGTAACATTGTCATTTGTGCAAAATTAACAAATTTTATGTGCAAATGTGTTGCCCAAACAACAGGCCTAAAAAAAAGGGATGGGCCCTTTTGTACCTTACACCAATGGTCAGAATGCCTAGACCTAGCTTTGCAATTTGAGGGCACCATTTGGTATCAGGTTCTGAAAATCCAGTAAGCTTCAAAGTAAGCTCACAATGTTTTCCTTTTCATTGAACTTGCCCGTACAACACATTTTAACAATTGCCTTCAGATTCTGTCTTTCTTCCAAGCAGCTCAAATGAGCATACACAATTGCCCCCCCCCGAGCCCCAATGTCACTCTCACAGCAGTCCTGTGCAGTAGAAAGCACAGATAGCTTTATTAGCATACCCTACACCCTCTCACTGAATATAGGGTTTCATATTGTCATAACTGATATCCAGCATCAGGCCTGTTTTTAAGAGGTTACAATGATCTTTGGAATGCTAGTAAGTTACATGAGTGAGAAGGCATGCTGGCCTGAGGAGACCTAGTTAGTACTAAAATAAAAATTAAATGGGTTTGCTGCTTACTCCATCATGGGGACTAGGTCAAGTCTCTTTGCAAAACAGTTAAAGACCATACTTCTACCTTACCTCAAGCTATGTCCCTTTGTTTACTTTTCCTGTCCAACTATCCAGGGATTGTCTCAATCCTATCAGTTTTGTCATTCTGGAGTTAACCATCATCAGTTGTTCCAGAGTCTTTTTGTCAATTCCATCAGAAACACATCAAGTCTTTGTTACACCATGGGATAGCATCAAGAATCATTTGAGGCTATGAAATTCGATATCAATATCAGCCCCAGTTCTAGCATCATGTGCTCACATTTTGCCCACGGACTGTGTGTGTACATAAGGTCCCTCTCACTTTCTGTGTTGCCCTCAGACTCTGTCTGAGCCATTCTCCTTCTTCTGTGGACCCCTCTTCAGGAGTGGGAATTATCACCCCTACAAATTCGCAATCTCTTGCTATCCAGTCTTTCACATCTTTCTTTATGTTAGCCTTTTATGGTTACATTGGTTTTGTGTGTTTGCATACACCTTTACACATTTCTAAAAGAAAACTCTTCTTAATTAAAACTGGAATCTCTCTACAGTGAGTATTGGTATCTATAGGTGGAAAGATTCCCTTAAGTTATCCACTTCTCACAGGCCTTCTTTTGAGATAATAATTATCCCCAAAATACCAAGGAGATGCTGACAGTAGTTCCAACTACCTTTTAGGGCAACAGCCTCAACAATCATAAAACAAAATTCAAAAAGCAAGTATGCTTTCTGATGGCACCTTTATTGGGCCAACCAGAAGATGCAAAATTCATAACACTAACTTTTGAAGTCCATTTCAAAGCCCCATTAAGGTTTCCTTTGTCAGGCAAAGATGGTTAAAAAAAATCATACAGAGGGAGATGAGTAATACTGTTGTTATGGGTCTGCATCTTGATTGTTTGAGATGTTCTAAAGAGAAGGTCTATGCAGACCAAATGTTTAAACCATGTTCCTCTATCTCCCCACCCATCAAGACTGCAGAGTGACTGGCAACAAAAGCAGTAAAAGTAAGCCATACAGATCTCCATAAAGTGCTTCCTATTTAGATCTGGGTCTGTCTCTGTCCTGTGTGAGGCTGCTGATCCCTATGGTGGCAGAGTGCACTCATAATCTCAATTCTTTTACCCTCATACTATTAGGTCTGGACAAGAATGTAAGGGTTGTGCAGTAGGTTAGGCAGAGAGCTAGTAACCATCCAAAAGTCACCCAATGTCATGCCCAGAAACCTCAGTCATGGACAGCCAGAAGTTTATGGACCTACCATATTAAAGAATAGAAGGAAAGGGGGGAAGATCAATGGGGTTGTATAGCAATATAGAGGGATGAAACAAAATCGGGAGGAAACTTGCATCTGAATGGTAGGGAGGACAGATGGGCGAAAGGGGATGCCACTTAATGACTTTGTTTACTTCTTAGAATCAAGCTTTGATGGCAGGCAAACTAACACCTTCCTTTTTTGGGACAGATACAGGTGATAGCAAAGCTGGGGAAGCGCGGACCGCAGTCACTTAAGAGAATCTTTTGATGTGGTTAAGAGTGCCTGGCTGGCGAGCTGGGGAAGGGAGGCGGTTAGATGGGTAGAGATTTAAAGGGGGGAATCATCTGGGGAAAATTTAGATTTGACACTAACTGTTTGTGTGCTGAACCTCTGTTTCGGATCCCAAAATAAATCATTAGTTAACTGTTGCTACAATATTTTCTTGGCTATTCCAATTTTGGGCCAGCAATCCTGACACTGTGTCAAATCTCAATCCAAAGCTTCATACAATGCACACTCATTCGGCCTGAGGCAAAACTGACCTGGAGGAGCCCTCCCAGGGCAAGCAGAGCAGCGGCTGGGTGGCCACAGTCCTTCCACTTTGCCCCTTTGTCCTCAGTTTACTTCAGTTGCTGCAAACTGAGTTAACTAACTCAGCAGGCAGGGCGAGAAGAGGAGGGGTCAGAACTTGCTCTTCCCAGTTGTTGTTGTTGTTGTTGTTAACTGCCCTTGACTCGACTTTGACTCTTGGCAATCCTGTGGATGAGACCTCTCCAAGACTCTTCAACCTCTCTGCACAAGACCTGAAGGCCAGTCCTGTGTCCTTCCTAATTGAGTAACCATATGGCTTGTAGTCTTCCTCTCTTTCTGCTGCCTTCCACCTTTCCTAGCATCATTGCCTTTTCTAATGATTCATTTTCCCTCATGATGTGGCCAAAGAATGAGAGCCTCAATTTAGTCATTTTGGCTTCAGGTTCAGGCTTGAAAGCAAACTGCTGGAGCCTCTCCGAGCTTCTGTGTTCTTCCTCATTAATAACTTTTGCCATCTTGACCACACTTTGTTGTTACTTGGTCCCACACATCCCCATTTTCATCTGTGAAAGGTTGGACAGTATGCCGCTAACATGGAAGAAAAGGAAGGTGAAGCTGTGTGATATTGCAGAGGGGGCAGTGTACAGAGACATGCCATGTTGTATGACTGAATCTTGGCTCAGCCTCTTACACGGTGTTTATGGATTGTGGCTGCAGTGAATAATAATGTAAAACAAAATACCTAATCTGAGGCTGGAGGCAGGCAATTGTTTTGAAGAGACAGTTAAACAGCTTCTGAAAAAAGTTTTTGTACCCTGTGGCATATGTACACCGATGATGCTTTTCCCCCATTCTTTCCTCTACTCAAACATGTTTTATGAGGTTTTGGAACAATACAAATAGCAGGGTGAGTATGCATACTATATGCATCTGTCCTCTCTTCTAGCCACCTTCAGCTCCCTGAAAAAGACTACTGGTCTCATTCCCACTATGATTTAAAGCAAATTGCAGATTGGGTTATATGACCGTCATTCCCACTTCAAACTGGTTCCAATCCTATTGAGCTTGGTTGCAATCACGATGAAGTTAGGCAAACACAAAACCCCCGCTGTTTCCTGACACTAGTTCTTTGGCAGTTCTTTTGAAAAGAATAGTTTCTGAAGAGTGTTCAACAAGTGGGAATGACGGATCTGAATTGGATCATACTGGAGGGGAGGGACTAATGGCAGAGGGGTGTTTACCATCCCTCCTCGGTTTTTGAGAGATCTGCCATTCCCCACCCCCCAGCACTGCCTTTGTGCTTGTGTGACCTTTGGGCAATACACACACACACACACACACACACACACACCGAATTACCAAAAATACAATCCATTGTTTTTGCAATTTGGCAGCACACTGGACGATCGGGCTGATGGAAGCTCAGCGAGACAAGTAGTTGCAAAACCAATGGATCAAATCTTCTGTCAATTAAAAAAAAAATAGTTCCCAAGCTGGGCTGCACAAAGGGAAAATGGTGTACTTTTGAGCAGCCTGCTAAAGTCGCCCTGCCTTGGCTCTGTCCTCACAGCCCCGCTTGCGTCACTGATGATGCGTAGATGATTGATATGCATTTTGAAGTGGCGCAAACTAGTGGTAATGACCGTCGTGCCAAAAAAGAAGTGATTACAAGGGAATAATGAAAAGATTCGCTTTCATAGTGGGAATGACGGACCTTTTGGAATCGATTCACCGACACACAGTAAAGGCGAATCACAAACTGGTTTAAATGTAAGTGGGAATGAGCCCATTGTCTGTTTCCAGCCTGACACGTATTGCATGACTGTTACATGTCTGGATCTGAAGAGTTCTGTGCATATTAATGACTTACAAATTTATGATAGTATAAGCAACTATATCCCACTTCAGATGCAGATGGCTGGCTGGAGTGATACATTTCTCAAGGCATCTATATATTTGATAATTACTGCTGGCAGGCCACTGGGGTCAGAATGTGAAGAAAGTTATTTCTGATGAATTACACCAGGGGTTGGCAACCTACAGCCCGTGGGCTGCACCCGGCCCACCGACCCCTGCCGACCTTTGCCGCCATGCACGCGTGCCATGGCTGCCATTTGTTTGCCAAAATGGTGGCCGTGACTCGTTTGCGCATGTGCAACAGTACTGCGCATGCACAAATGAGTCACAGACGCCATTTTGGCAAACAAAATGGTGGCTGTGACGTGTGCGGCGGCTAGCGGCCCCAGGTAAGTTAACGTTGCCGGCCCCTGAATTACACTATTGTCTTTGCCTTGCAGGTTCTGATATATTACAGTGGATCATGCAGCACCTCCAGATAACCAGTGAAGGTGGGTAGAGACATAAAACCAGTTGGTTATTTTATAGGTGCTTGCAAAGTAGGGGTGGTTGTCATTGTTTGCAGTGTCTATTGTCTTCCAAATAGTGGTTTCTTTCTGAATGTTTGGCATAAGTATATTAATTAAAGCAGCTAACTCTTTTTTCAGAGGCTCTGAACTTGGGATGCATGATTGTTAAATATGGATACATCTATCCTCTTCAGGACCCAAAGAATCTCACTCTCAGACCAGATAGCAGCCTGTACAGATTTCAGGTGAGTGAATGAAAGCCTAAGCTTAATACGCTGGCTAGGTATTGAGATTTAGACAAATTCCCAGAGGTAAGAAATGTGTGGTCATTGAAATGTTGGATTTTAGTTCTCTTCAGCTTTAGTCAACAGATCCAGTGGTGAGGAATGCTGGGAGATGCAGTCCAATCACAATTAGGGCCACACATTCCACACTTAAAATTTAGATTAACAGTGCCTTTGATTTATTTGTTTAAGACATCTATATGCTGTTCTTCCACCCAAATGATCCATAACAGAAGCATAGTAAAAACATAGTAAGCCATTGCAAAGATACAGCAGCGATGTAGTCCAGAACTAATAACAAACAAACAAAGCTTGAATGACAAATTGAAAAGAAAAGGGATGTATAGGATGTGGTCCAAAGGCAGCTGCTGCTAAAATGATGATAATTGTAAGTAGACCTGAACTGGGCCATTGCCTGGATGGGAGACCACTTGGAAACTCTGGTATACATAATATCTTTGCCTTCCATCTGGGCAGAAAGATGAAGTAAATAATAAAATATGTGGAATATGTACAAAATAAAAGAAAATAAATATGTGGATGATTAGCTGTCCATTGAGAAGTGAGTTCTAGAGCCTGAATGCTCCTAAATAAAAGTATATTGTCATCACAATCGTACCTCAAGTTGGGTATGAGGTACATAAAACTCATTCTTTGAACATGATCAGAACAATAGAGCACTTTCATATGACATGGGACTGATTCTCAAAACTCCCCACCTTCCTCTGAGATACTGGGGCTTTTGTAGTTATGTCATTATGTGAATGTCCACATAGGTTCTAGTCCCATGTTGGTGAACCTGTGGCACGCATCCCCTCTCTGACACACGAAGTCATCTCTGAGGGCATGCAGTGGCCACAGCAAGTAGTGGTGGTGGTGGGGCATGCATGCTTGGCCTGGCTCCTTGTCACGGCTTGGTTTGACTTGGGAGAACAGGTCTGCGGCAAGGAACTCCAGGGAGGCGCACATGGCTGGCTTGGTTCCTTGCCGCAACCTGCTTCTCCAGCGGAAACTGAGCCATGACAAGCCATGCGCAGACCTTCTGGGTGGAAACCCCGCCCCTTCAGGCTGGAAGTCCTGTTCCTTCTGGCCAGAAGGCCCACACCTTGCTATGGGATTCTGGGAACTGTCATTTTGTGAGGTGTAATGAGGCCATCGGGCTGGCTGTCTTTGTTGTTGTGTGCCTCTAACGGGGGAAGCAGACGGTGCAAAGCGCCGTTTTGGGGGCAAGGAAGGGGAGGGGCAGCCGCACGGTGGGCGCCCCAACCCCTTCCCGAAGGCATCGTCGGAGTGCCGGCCCCTCCGCACGGCTGGCGCTCTGACGATGTCTTCCCACCACAGTGGCCGCACACGCTGCGGTGGAAGAGTCGCCGAAGGTGCGCCGCCAGCCTTTTGCAGTGCACCTTCGGCGACTTGTGGAAGGAGCGCTATTTTAGCGCTTCTGGGGCAGCGAAGCTGCGCTGCGGGGCCGAGGTGTGGGGATACCTCGGCCCCGCGGCGCAGCTTCCCGGGGCGGCCCATGGCCGCCCGTCTGCTTCCCCCCTAAGTCATTTCCAACTTATGGCAACCTTAAGGTGAACCTATCATGGGGGTTTCTTGCCAAGAGTTCTTCAGAGGAGATTTGCCATTGCCTTCCTCTGAGGCTGAGAGAGTGTGACATGCCCAAGGTCTCCCAGTAGGTTTCATGGCTGAGCTGGTCTCCAGAGTTGCACACTCAAACTGCTGGCTCTCTTTGTTCTTGTTCTTGTGCTGTGCCTACTGTACTTGTGGGGGCCCAAGTCATTTCCAACTTAGGGGCCCAGAGCACCTTCCCTCCCTCCCTTCCGAACGCTGGTTCCTGGTGACCCTAAGGTGAAATTATCATGGGACATGCTTCATCAGAGGGGGATTTCCATTGCTGAGGCTGAGAGAGTGTGACTTGTGTGCGTAGTGCCTTCAAGTAGTTTCTGACTTATGGCGACCCTAAGGTGCAACTATCATGGAGTTTTCTTGGCAAGTTTCATCAGAGGGGTTTTTGCTATTGCTAGCCTGAGGCTGAGAGAGTGTGCCTTGGATTTTTCTCCTGAATGTCCCACCCCCTGAAGGCGGAAGCCCCACCCTGAAAAAGTCCTGCCCTCCAAAATTCCTGGACCCAGTGACACCCGGTTTGGGCACTTGGTCTATAGAAGGTTCACCATCACTGTTCTAGTCTTATCAGCCATGGCTCCTATGTCAGTGGGTCAGTGAATCCACACTGGGTTTGGATACCTTTAAAAGGAGGGATAGATAAATAGATGGATAGAGAGATAGATAGGATGGCAATGCAAACCCCATCTGAAGAAGCATGCCAAGAAAACCCCATGATAGGATTGCCTTAGGGGTCATCATAGGTCAGAAACGACTTGAAGGCATACAACAACAACACAAACATGCACACACATAGAAGAAGGAAGGAGTAATCCAAATATAAAACTAACACAATTCAATTGTAAAGCAAATTATCCAGATAGAAATACAAAAACCAATGCAATATAATATAATGCAGACTGATGAATGCATATAATCAAAATAAATAAGACTATAAAACAATATTAAACTAAAATACAAGAACTTTGGAAAACAAGGAAGTTTTAAATTGAGATTTAAAACGAATAAGGCAAGAAGCAACCTACAGTTGTTTAGGGGGAAAATCCAGTAGTGTGGAGAAGCAAGTGAACAAAGGACGACGAAGAGACAAAGAAGAAGAAACCCTTGGTTGAGTGCGAAGTAAAAACAAAAACAAAACACCAGCCCATACAGAATGAAGACATAGCAGCTTCTGGAATGACTGAGAAGAACATAGGAGGGATGCAGACAAGCGGCCCTGGACCGCCCTGGGAAGCGGAGGATCAAGGTCGAGGCTGCCGGACAGCATGGCCTCAATCCTCGACCTTTTGCCGGCCCAGAAAGGAGCGGCAAAATGCCACTCTTAAGAGCCGCCCCTTCCAGCGCAGGGCATCAAAAGGCTGCGCCGGAAGGATGTCCTGATGCCGCACGGCATGCATAATGGCACATGGAGTCAGGACGTCTTCAGGGAGGGGTTGAGGTGGCCGGCGTGCAGCTGCCCCACCCCATCCCTGCCTCCAGGATGGCCCAAAGGGCCTGTCTGTAGAGGCCCATAGTTAAGCTATTGATTGATAACCTGTCTCTTAATTTTTGTGCTTCTTCCTTTCTACAGACACCCTACTTTTGGCCAACACAGCAATGGGCAGCAGATGATACTGACTATGGTAAGCCCTAATAGTGGTGAGGCTCTCTCAGTGTTCTGGTTGAAGCTAAAAGTCAGGTGTAACCTGGGAAAAGTTCCTTTTAGGGCAAGTGGGCATTATTCTAATAGGGTTCACACGTCCAATCATTTACAGAGGAAAAGTATGCACTTCTCTTAATACGGGAGTCTCTCATCCCTTTAACCTCTTCATTTATCTAATACTTCAAATGGAAATGGAGAACAAAGTCTTATGGTATAGATAGGGTATAGACCTTACTAGGACAGTGTCATTTCCAGTGGCATCATGGAGCTAGAGCTTATAGGTGCAAAGCTCTGGGCTTTTTGATTAGCAGGGACTGTGAAAACATCTGCCACCCTCACCCATTCACACTTCCATAGTCCCTTTGAGCTTATCCCTGAGTAGCTGGAGGGGAATTTTCCAAGCAACAATGTATTGTTCTGAACTATTCCTGTTGCAATCCAAAGTATTTTGGGTTGGGGAGGAGGGTTGTCTTGGTCTTGAAAGAGCCAAGAACCATTAACTTTACAAAAGATCTATTCCTGTTGGAGATGAAAACTGCTATTATATATATATATATATATATATATATATATATGGACTCTCCCTGGTGATGTCACTGTAGGGGTGTCATACTGAAGACCACTGACCATTTCAGAGTGCCTCCCGATAGATCATACAAAATGACACATCAGCAAAAAGGCTAGGCTATAAATCCTTCACCCTGGCATAGTAGGATCCCATAGTAGATTTTGTGTGTGTGTATGTGTGTAGTAGAGATTTAAGAATGCTTATTAATACAAGTAAATTTATGAACTATAATATTTCTGTTCCACCCTATATTAAAAGACCTGTGTTCACGTACCTATGGTAACTGTGCTTGCCCCTTTTCTGTGGATGCTTAAACTGTATTTCTTAATGCTCAAATGAAGTTTAAAGTTACTGTAATGTTAGAAATTTGGGGACTGAAGGAACATTTTTTGGGGGGAATTTTATTTGACAGCAACATCCTGGTGTCCACACTCCCTCTTTCTTCACTGTCAGTCTTCCCCAAAGTCTCATTTTGCATAAAGTGTGTATGTATCTGGGTGAGTTGGTGCAGAAGCATGAAAATTTAACAACTAAAGCCCAAGTCAATAGGCAGTACCCTAAACCAAAAGCCCAAACAGTAAGTACACACATGGATCTGTAATTCAAAATGTACTGAAATGTACTAGGAAAGGAAATAGTGCTGCATTCAGTTAAGAAGTAAACAGTTTCTGTAATTGATGGGAATTATTGGGAAATGAACCAAAGAAACAGGGTGAATGCAGTAATGAACACCGCTACATCCCATTCTGGATGAGCTCAGACAGACAAAACAGAAAAAAAAAATGAAAGAAGGTAAAAACCCACAAATCAAACATCAGTCATGGACACTGCTCCAAAAGCTTGAGTGCACCCACCTTGGCTAATACAGTTTAGGCCAAAGTCAAGGCCAGTTGTGCCTCCCAGGACTCATAGTTGGGATGCTGCTGCTGATTGTCTTTTCTGTGTGTCCACCTGATCTCTTCCAGCCACTTGTGGGATGATGGGGAAGACCTTCTGCATAAATCTTAATGCTTGGAGAGGTATATGCAGGGATAGCAGCTCCCTCTAATTTCAAATAGAGCCTTTTACCTCTAGTTTGGAGTACCAGATTCCTGATAGAAGCTCTTACTGTGTGATAATTTGGAGCACGAAATTTCACACTTGTGATCAGCAGTGTGGTAAACTTCTTGAAGTTCACTCTGCATGGAAGCTCACACTTCAGTAATAGTGAACATTTTTTTGAAAATTGTTACAAAGTTCACCAGTTCTTTTAAAAGCCTTGTCTATATCAGAGTGGCAATTGCCAAAGGCTGATCAGAATAGAAAATTCTTTGCTTTATTTGGTTTGTGGATCAGAGTCTCACATATTTTAACTTATTTGTTTAATTATTTAAAACATTTATATCCTGTCCTCCACCCAGAGATCTCAGGGCAGTGTACAATAAGACCAATCTGACAAATTTAAAATCCTGTGAATGATTTTAAAAGGCTAAAAACATATTAAATGATTTAACAAGTTGAAAACAGATTGAAAGAGTTAAAATACAATGGGTCCTTGGTATCCTTTGTAGTTTGGTTCCAGGACCTCCTTTTGTTCCTTAGTCAATGGATATTCAAGTCCCATTATATACTATGGGGTAGTAAGGCAGTTCCAGGACCACCTTTGGTTATTCAGGGCTGATGCAGACCGGCACAAAGGGCTGGCCTAGGGGTGGAGTCACCCCGATGCCGTCCTGCTGCCGCATGCCCGTCCGCATGGCACATGGCATCAGGATGCCCTTTTGGCGCAGCTTGCACACATGTTACACCAAAAGGGCTCAAAAAAGCCGCCGTGGTGGCTGAAAAGGCGGCCTTTTGCCTCCTTTAAAAGTAGCGGCAAGAAGGAGGATAAGGGCCACGGCGGGTGGTTGCTGCGGTCCCAATCCGCTGCTCCCAGGGGCAGCTCTGTGCCACCCCTTTCAGGCCATCCATATTGGCCCTCAGTCAGTGGATGCTCAAGTCCCATTTTATATACAATGGGGTAGTAAAATGATGTCTCATATATAAAATGGCAAAATCAAGGTTTGCTGGGGGGGGGGGTGTTGACAAAAATTTCAAGCTGTAGATAGCTGAATCCATGGATGTATAATCTGTGAATGCGGAGGGCTGACAGTAGTTTAAAATGAACTAAAACCATATATGTGTTTGGGTTCTTGTAAAACCACTGAGATCCCCCAAAACCTTTGTGAACAACCATGTTTTCACTTGGTGCCTTGGCGACAGCAAATAACATCTGTCACACCTGCTTTTATTCTTTCCTACACCTGGACATGTTGCTGAGACACTGGACTTCATAGTATTGTTTTAACAAAAGCAAAGTTTCAATTCATTCTAGTGATATTCACTATTCCCTAATAGGGAAAATAATATTAACTATTTGTTTCAAAACTTTTGTTTCAAATCTCAAAACATTTTCTCATGTATGGTATAGATTATATTTTGAAATGAACCTGCCTTTCCCCTTTTCACATTGCTGTTAATCAAATATGTTCCATTTGCTGTTTTGTAGCTGGGTAAATTATCTCCTGTTTAAATTGTGGATTTTTAGGGACACAGCCATATTTGGAGAAATCGTTTTCACGGTTAGTTATTTTATTCAAAGAGGTTCAACAAGACTCTTGAACAAAATAAGAAGTGAGAGGGGTGGTTGTCTGGGGATTTTAAGGACAAATCCATGTCATAATGCAAGAAGTATAGGATCCCTCTCTGTTGGATGGACTTCAGCATGTGGGGTGAAGGTGCTCGATTAATTCATTGTGCTATTCAAGATACTGTGGATAGAAAGTGGTACAGAAAAGAGTAACAAAGATGATCTTGGTTTAGAAAAGTTTTCTCATGAAGAAGAGCTTAAAGGATCAGGACCAGATTATGATCTGTCCATATTTTTGTGTTTGTTTCCTGAATATAGGGAATTGGGACATCCCTTTACAGCAGGGGTAGGCAACCTTTCCCCTTTAAGGGCCAAGGGACTTCAGCTCCCAGAAGCCTCAGCATGTTGGCCAATAGTCCCATATTGGCCAATATCTCCTGGGATTCTGGGAGTTGAAGTCCCTTGGCCCTTAAAAGGGAAAGGTTGCCTACCCCTGCTTTACAGGGACAGTTTTCTTATGTGGAAAGAATTCAGGAGTTTCATTATATTTTCATAGAATCATAGAGTCGGAAGAAACCACAAGGGCCATCCAGTCCAATCCCCCGCCATGAAAGCATCCCCGACTGATGGCCACCCAGCCTCTGTTTAAAGGCCTCCAAAGAAGGAGATTCCACCACACTCCGAGGGAGTGTGTTCCATTGTGTGTTCATAAGATCTGTTTCAGGGATAGGCAAATTGTCCCCTTTAAGGGCTGAGGGACCAGCTCCCAGAAGCCTCAGCCATCTTGGCCAATAGTCTGGGATGTTGGCCAATAGTCTGGGATTCTGGGAGCTGAAGTCCCTCTGTCCTTAAAGGGGACAGTTTGCCTACCCCTGATTAGTTACAAAGAAGCCAAGCTAGGGCAAAGAGACAGACACCCACACTCAGATAGTGCTACTCTTTTTAAAAAAATATTATAAGTAAACAACTATGTACAAAACATATCACAACAATAAAACAAAGTAGAACAATTCATCTCACAACTTTGAATTGTGTTGCGGGTCTCCTTCTTGGGTTCTGTTCAATGTAAGTGGTCATTTTAAAGTCCAGTGCTGCCTTTGTGTAAATCTAGTCCAGAATGTCCAATCAAAGGTTCAGATGAGATGGAGGTTGTCTTCTCTTGTTTCTTTCTTTGTTTATAAAGTTAGTGAGTGGGAACCATTTGTCTCCTGATTTTGCTCGTCCTGAGTAACTTGTCATTCTGTCAGACCATATTTTCAAGTAACCATAGGTCCCATACCTTTTCTCACCACTTATCTAGAAATACCTCCCTGTTTTCCAGCATCTGGCAGTTTCTACACGGGCTGCTGTGATGAAGAAATCTATGAGGTTTTTATGTTTCAGATCTGAGTTTGTGTCTAAATGTATCAATAACAAAAGCATTTCTGGACATAATTTTACTTCTTGGTTGGTAATCAGTGAAATTTGTTCAAGTACCAATTGCCAAAATGTGTTTATTTTGAGGCAGTCTAGCCATTATTATTACAACCATGCCAACATTTGGAGGAAACATTTTTAACCATTCTGGCTAGCTTCACTGGAGTCAAATACTACTTGTGTATAATATTCAAGGTGTTTTCTCTAATAAGTGCTGATCTGGATTTAAAAGGGGTGGAAGACCAAACTGTGGTCCATTTTGAAATGGGAATTGAAAGGTTCAAATCAGCTTCCCAAGTTAGTTCTATGCCACAGACATTTTGGTAAGAGTGCTCAATCAAACAGTTGTAGATTAAAGATGTTAATCCTTTGATGCTTTGGGAGTGATGAAACTATTAATCCTATCTGCTAGAAATGAAGTCAGTAGTTTCACATCCTGGTTTATTAATGCTATTGGTATAATGCTGAGGTGGGAGGTTGACAGTCACTTGTTTTGGGGATGGGGACACTTCTGGAAGTGTGCCAAGACCTTGTGACATTATCTTATTGAATAGATCTTGTAGGTGAGGGGCAATTTTATTACAACATAACTTGTAAAATTATCTCATAAATCCATCTAATCCAGGAGATTTCCCTGGTCTGAGGTTTTGGATTGCCTGTTTGACTTCTTCTAACAAGATGGGCTGGTTGAGTAGAGTGGTGTGTGGTTAATTGATTTTCAAAATGTTGAGAAAATCGAGGAATGAATTAAGTTTATCTGGGTGTGTGCGTGTGATTCTTCAGCATAGAGTTTGGAGCAGAACTGTCAGAATTTCTCTACTATGTCAACTTGAGAGGTTTTGATATTGCCATTTGGGGAGGTGATAGCTGCAACAATTCTTTTTTCTGCTTTCTGTTTTCCTAATCTGGCTGGTAATTTAGAGTTCCTATTATTGTTCTCATAGAAGTAGGCTTTCATGTATTACAATTTAGCTTGAATTGAGTGTAGGTCTAATTCTTCAATTTGAGCTCTTTTTCTAATAAAGTTTTTAGTATGTCTGAGTTTTGGATCTTCTTCTGGGAGTCTGACAAGAGTTCAATTTCTTTAATCAATTCCTGGTATTTCTTTTCTTTAATTTTATCTTGTTTAGAGCCCTCCTGTATAAACCTCTGAGCACCGCTTTCAATGTGTCCCACAGTAGCTCTTCAGAGGTGCTTTCAGATCTATTTTCCATTTCTATTGCTTTTTCTATGGTCTTTTAAAAAGGGTCTTGCATTAGGAATACTGGGCTAAACCGCCAAGACTTTGAAGTTTGGGAACATCCTTCTGGTGCACAGTCTAGTATTAATGGTGAATGATCTGAATATAAGATTGGATTGATTGTGGAATTTAAGGTTTTGCCTAATAGGGACTTGGAAATAAAAAATGATCAATTCTGGAATATGTCTTATGGACTGCTGAGTAGAAGGTGAAGTCTTTCTCTATCCGATGTAGAGATCACCAAGGATCAAGTAATCCTGCATCTTTAATTATCTGCATCAATGGGGTTGGACCTATATGTTTAGGAGGTTTTGATTTATCAAGATAGGAGTGCAGAACTTCATTAGAATCACTTCCCATACTATGAAACTAACAGCCACTTCACTTAGATGGTGTAAAAAAGCTGACATAAACTGGTGCTGACCTGTATTGGGTGAATAGAAGGTGCCTAGAGTGTAGGGATGGCCAAAAA
This sequence comes from Phrynosoma blainvillii, assembly GCA_026167975.1. Classification (NCBI taxonomy): domain Eukaryota; kingdom Metazoa; phylum Chordata; class Lepidosauria; order Squamata; family Phrynosomatidae; genus Phrynosoma; species Phrynosoma blainvillii. The sequence goes on along the minus strand of JANUYF010000002.1, from coordinate 220,300,926 downwards.
TTTACCCCGTCAGTATTAGCATCATCTTTACATTCATTATGTAGAGAGCTCTTGTAGCACCTTTGAGACTAACTGAAAGAAAGAAGTTGACAGCATGAGCTTTCATAGACTTCAGTCTACTTCCTCAGATGCTTTTGGTGGAGTGGAAACCAGGAACAAACATATATGCCCTTGTTGTGTAAGATTGTCAATTCAAATGCAAAATCTTTTGTGTATGGAAATGAAATAGCAAGTCCAGTTATAACGATGGTCATTTGTGGACAAAGACATAGCCATTTGGGATGGAAATGAGGTGGCAAGACCAGTTTGGCCTTGGAAACTAGCCGGTAAGTAGGGAGAATAGATGAGTGTAGGATGCCCCCATGAGGATGGGGTCAGATAGTGTTGAAATGTGTGCAGGAAGCCAGGAAGCCATTGTCTCTGTTCAATCTATTGCTGAGGGACTGCAGTTTATGGACGATTTTCAATTCTGCTGTTTCTCTTTCCAATCTACCTTTGTAGTCCTTTTGTTCAAGGACCACTGTTCTGAGGTCTGAGATGGAATGCCCAGGGAGATTGAAATGTTCAGCCACTGGTTTTTGTGTATTCCCATTCCTGATGTCTGATTTATGTCCATTTATCCTCTGGTGCAGGGACTGGCCTCTTTGCCTGATGTAGAGTGCTGATGGGCATTGATGACAAAGTATGGCATAAATCACATTGGAGGATGAGCACGTAAAGGCCCCCCCTAATATTATGGGTGATGCCATTAGGTCTTGTGATGACAGTTCCTGGATAAATGTGTGGGCAAAGTTGACATCTTAATTTACAGCAAGGCTTAGTACCTGTGTCCGCATCTGTGTCATGTGTCTACCTGTTTGAGGTTTGAAGGCTGTCTGTCGGTAAGTAAAGGTCTGCCACCAAGAACCATTGAAAGAGTGGCATTATTGTCTAGAATGGGTTGTAGTTCATTGATTATGTGCCTGAGTGGTCCCAGTTAGCAGCTGTATGGGACCACTAGTGGGGTTCTGTTGTTTTCCCTCTTCAGTTTGTTCTGTAATAGATCAGTCCTGGGTACACCTCTTGCCTTGTTTATTGGTTGTTTTTTTACTTCATGTGGTGGGTACTTTAGTTTGAGGAATGCTTGTTGTAATTACTTCAGTTTGGCATCCCTGTCTTGTGGATCTGAGCAGATGCAATTGTATTGGAGGGCTTGGCTGTAGACTATGGTTCTGGTGGTGTGTTCAGGGTGAAAACTGGAGGCATTTGAGTACATGTAGCGGTCTGTGGGTTTGCAATATAGTGTGGTGCTTAGATGTCCATTTTGTGATGGACAATGAGCTGTATTGTCATTTTGTGACAATGAGCTGTACTGTGGTGTCCAGGAAGTGAACTTCTTCTGTAGATAGTTCCAGGCTGAGGTTGATGGTGGGATGGAAGTTGTTGAAACTTGTGAAATGTCTTGAATGACTCTTCTCTAAATTCATTGTCTACCATGTAAGGACATAATTTGCCCAGGAGCCCCTTTAGCTTTTCCCGTGCCCCTCACTATTGGTTTCCAAACATTTTTTTGGGGGGGGGGGATGGGGTCAGAACCCTTACGATGTGTTTCTTGAAGGAATAAGAAATTTGGATATAGTTTGATTTGTTTTAGTATTTTCCCTCTCTCTTTTGCTGGGCATAAACCCTTAGCATTATAAGAAATGACTCTCATGTTAAGAGAAATTGGAACTTATTTTCCTATTGCCCACATTATTTTCCAATTTGAGGGTTAGCATTTGGGGATCTAAAAAGTTCAGTTTTGCTACTTTTGGATATCTTACAGGTTTCCCTCTAAAGATTTTAAGAATAGTCATGAGATAAACATTCAATAACATAACAGTATAGTTAGCTATTAACAATGAACTGAGAACATTATCATGACCAAGAGGAATGGAGGACAGGTATTGCCTTTTCTCCCGATCAGAGTCAAACATTCTGATCTCCTCTGGAGGGATAGGGGCAAATAATATCTTTTTGTTGTAAGATATTATTTTCTATGTTTTTGGCCCATCCTCTGATTAATATTTTTATAATAGTTTGCTAAGAAGCAAGAAATATCAAATTCTAAAATATCAAATATCAAATATCAAATTCTAAACCTTAAGAATATCATATAACTCTGTATAGGCTTGTAGAACCTTAAGAATATCATATAACTCTGTATAGGCTCTCGATCCATTTCAAACTAGCTTTAGGGCGGGATTTGGAGTTGAGACTGCCATGGTTGCTCTGACCGATGACCTCCGCTTGAGCATCGACAGGGGTAGTGTGACCCTGCTGGTGCTCTTGGACCTCTCAGCGGCCTTTGACACTATAGATCATGCCATCCTCTTGGATCAGCTGAGAGAGTTGGGAATTGGAGGCACTGCTTTGCGGTGGTTCCATTCCTTCCTCTCTGGCAGATCTCAGAGGGTGAGGCTCGGGGACAGTTGCTCTTCTAAAATAGAGCTTAATTGTGGCATTCCTCAGGGCGCCATCCTGTCTCCGATGTTATTTAACATTTATATGAAGCCGTTGGGGGAGATCATTCGGAGGCATGGAGCATGGTGTCTTCAGTACGCTGACGACACCCAGATTTACTTTTCCATGACTAGATCATCGTCTCAGACCTCTAATGGCGTATCTCTTCTTAATGACTGTCTTAGAGCGGTAATGGATTGGATGAGGAAAAACAAATTGAAGTTGAATCCAGACAAAACGGAGGTGCTCACGGTTACAGGTCCGAATCCAGGTTCGGGATTACAGCCCCCAGTCCTGGATGGGGTCACACTCTCCTCCAAGGACCATGTGTGCAGTCTGGGGGTACTCCTTGACTCGTCACTTCACATGACTAATCAGGTGAATACAACAGTCAGGAGTGCCTGTTATCAGCTTCGGCTGATACGCCAGCTGCGCCCATACCTGGATAGGAAAGACCTGGAAACTGTGGTGCATGCGCTGGTAACCTCACGACTAGATTACTGCAATGCACTCTACATGGGGCTACCCTTGTGCCTAACTCGGAAACTTCAGTTGGTGCAGAATATGGCAGCCAGATTAATCACCGGTACATCTAGGAGGGAGCACATTTTTCCAGTGCTGAAATCCCTCCACTGGCTGCCAATTAGTTTCCGCGCACAGTACAAGGTGTTGGTTTTGACCTTTAAAGCCCTACATGGCTTGGGTCCATCTTACCTTAGGGACCGCCTCTTCCCGTATGAGCCCCCCCCCCATGCCCTTCGTTCAGCGGGGAAGAATCTGCTCCTACAACCTAAAACGAAATTCAAGCAGACTTCCCAAAGGGCATTCTCAGTCGCTGCCCCTAAACTGTGGAATGGCCTGCCGGATCAGATACGTCTTATTACGTCCTTTACCACCTTCAAGAAAGCAGTTAAGACAGAGCTTTTCCGGCAGGCCTTCCCAGAATAACTCTTTGCAGGGGTATGTACATTCGAGCCACTTTATCTCTGATCTCTCTACCGAGAGTGGCATCTTGTTATTGCTTTTATTATCTACTTTTAGTTATATGTCCGATTTTAATTTTATTATGTTTAATACTGTTTTAAGGGGGGAGGGTAGTGGACGAAGGGTAAGAACTTGGATTTTAACTGTAGTATTTTAACCTGATGTACGCCGCCCCGATTGCTGAGCAGAGGGGCGGGTTACAAATAAAATTTATTATTATTATTATTAGTAGTAGTATGCCAGGTCAATTAATAGTTGTGTATATAGAAAAAAGCATAGTTTTGGCCTGGCTGCAGCCATCAATTACTAGCTATGAAGAAATAGATACACCAAATTGCCCACCAGGTGTCCCATGTGGATAGTTGCCTCTCTGGAATGAATCACTGTCACTAAGTTTTTGAAGTTCAGCAGCAAAGATGGTGGACGAAAGTGATAGTTGGTAGTGCAGAAACACAAGCCTCAACATGGCACCTATGGGGGTGCTGCTAGGCTTACTCCACTGCCTGCAAAGTCTTATTAAAGCACTGAGGATAATCACCAACAAATTCCTAGTGATTTGCAGGGTGCCTAAACTGAAGTGGAGGATTGATTGAACTTCTTTTGTTTTTTCTTTTCTGTACTGTCTGCCATTGTGTTCCTGGATAGCTATCACCCTTGGGGGTCTAACTGAGCAGGTATTTCTTTCAAGATCTGTGGGTATTGTGATGCCAAGTGTTTCAAAAATTTGCATCATTTGGGCTTTGGTAAAAGCACTTAGGATCTCATTGCCATGGAAGACAATGAGCTTGAAGGGGAATCCCCATCTGTATTTTATTCCCTTGGAGAGCAAAACAGCTGTAAAAGGCTTGAGGGACTGTCTTTTTCTTAATGTCTCCAATGAAACATCTTGGTAGACTACTACTTATGCTCCTCATAATTAAGATCTGAGACACTCGACAAGGTGTTCAAAACTAAAATTTTCTTTGGAAATCTCGTAAATTGCATGATAATATCCCTGGGGGCCTTGTTGGCTGGCTGTTGCAGCATTAGGGAACGATGCAGGCATTCTGTGTCTGATGGTGATAAATTTAGCTCAGGATTTATTTTATTCATCCATGCAAGTATTGAATCTTGAATACCCTCCAGAATACTGATTCTAAAATACTCTTCAGATGAAGGTTTAGCCGTCATCCTCGGTTTTCCAAATCCTCCAGCTTACTTTGCAGATGAGAATTTGCTTCTTCTAAGGTGCAAATTCTCTGTTGGAAGGCAGCATTTGCTGTTTCCTCTATCTCTTGGATTTTGTTTGAAATTTCAGAGATTTTCAAACGAAGTGGTTCTAAATCATGTGACCAGTCTCTTTGTAGATCTCTGACCAAATTTACACAAACTTTTCCAGTAATTCTGGGAAGGGAAAGTCTGACACAACAGGAGATCCAGGGTTTCCTGTTCTATTTGCCTTATTAGAGCCACGCGTCATGTTGGTAGTTATCAAATCTCTCTCCTTCAGTTGTGCTTTTGCTTCTTTTGCAGGTGTGCAAAAATCTGTAATAGGTTGATCAGCTGCCCTTTTTAATATGAACACCAATACCCACTTTTTAATATGGACACCAATACCCACTTGATTTTTAAGGTGAAATTCTTGCTTTTATTTACAATTAATCATCATGGTTGAGGTGAGCTCTTTGACTCTGCCATGTGTGTCTGCCATATTCGATGGCTGGCCACGCCCCATTGGCAGTGCTAATCTTTTAAAATCCCTAAACTTCCATGTGTACTACTTGCTGCCAGCATAACTGTAGTTGGTATTCCATTTACCACATTTGTGGTGTGAACTTGCAGAGATGCATTAGTAATCAGCATGGGGTGAAAATTATGATAGATATGGCCTTTGTGAGTCTGGCATGCACCAGAATCAGACCTATCCTCTTAAAAAGCCATCCAGATGTTCCCATGGTGGAGTTCTGTCTCTTGAAAAGGTGCCATTCTTTTATTTATTTATTTATTTATTTATTAGTTTTGATATAGACAGTCTAATTTAACACCAACACACACATACAAAACATTCAGAAGAGAGGAAAAAAAGAAAGAAAAAACATACATACATACAAATGCATACACACAAACACATCTGAACTCAATCAAAAACTAAACAGCATATTAATGTGCTAAACTAATACACTAAACTAAAACAGTTGGTTTAGAAAAGAGGCAATTCTTGATTATTTCTGCAGTTCTGCCATCTCATTAAACACATATTTTGTTTTTTGCAGTTGTGGAAACCTTTGCTTTTCTTTTTCTATCTGCAGCTATCTACTTAGCCAAGAAAAATATTAAGAGGAAAGGAGTTCTAGAAGAATATGAAAAGGTAGGAAGGTATTCTGTTTTCTTGTGTGAGCTTTTGACTGAGCATCTTGTCTCATACCACAGGACCTGTCCCTTCATTTCAGCTCTGGATCAGTTTGCCAAATCATTTTGGTTAGATATGATATTACGGGAATTGAACATTCCTGGCTTACTCAGATCAATAAGAACTTGAATAGAAATGGCTTCCAAGTCAGTAGTGTGGCGGTCTACTCTAGTTTTAATTTGAATTGCAAAGGAACTCACTATGTTTAGACCATGGGGTGGGATGGGGAGATACGCCTTAGATGTTCAGAACCTTAGATAGTGACTATCTGCCATTTCCAAATAATTCCTATTTGGGTGTAGTGAAAGCCAGGTGAAGTTTGAAAGTCTGACTATAAGATATTGATTGGCAAGAAGATTTGTCTAGCAATGCAACTTCTGTAGTCTTGCTTTTTATTTTCTCAACTTCATGTATAAGTTGACCTCATGTATAAGTCGAGGGCAGGTTTTGTGGCCAAAATTATGGATTTTGATATGGCCTGCTGATAAATCAAGCAATGTGTAACAAATGATGTAAAGGATGAAGCAAAGGAAAATGATGCTAAAGAACTTAAATCTTTTTGACAGGCATAATTGTTTTTGCTCACCTTGAATGCTGGATGGATGAGATGATAGAGGGGGTTGATGCTTCTTTTAGGTGCTCTGAGAAGAGATTAATCTCTCACATTTCACCAGGGGATGGTTCTTTTTTTTTTTTTTTGATAAAGAGTTAAAGTACAGTACTACTTACATTGACCAGTGGATAAGTTGACCTAGGTTTTTTGGATCAATTTTTTGACTAAAATTTCTAGACTTATACATGAATATATACAGTAATTGACCACATTATTTTCCTGAGCTTCTCATCTTAGAACAGTCTTTTGTGCACTTTCTGACAAGAACAGCCATTACATTTCAGTGACACCAATATTTATATGAGGGAAGTTTGTGGCTTTGTGGATTGGGGGAATGGAAGACATTATTCATTGTCTGTGTTATTGCCCCTTGTGTAGGCCATTGAGAGAGGGACCATAGGGTATGTATATGTCCAGCCTGCCTGGTTTGCTAGCAAAGTTTAAACTTTTTAAAATTGCAAAGCCAATAAAGCCAAGATGCCTTCATAACCTGATGGACAACAAATGTAGTGAACTTAACTGATATGATGGAGAGGGAGAGTTCATAGTATTGGTATACTGTGTATCATTTTCATTTATCTGTGATAAGTTGCTCCCTCAGGGTTAGCTGTTCCTTCAAGGTAACTAGCAGCTCTCCCTAATACACAAGTAGGAATCTTGAATTTTGTGAGAAGGGAAGGATATACAATTGCCCCTCCCAATTCGTGGGGGATCCATTCCGGAACACACACACACCGTGAAAATGGAAAACTGCAAATATTTGAGCCTCATTGAAAATAATGGCAGCATGCTCCTGTGCGCAGCCTTGCATGCACGCCATGGGCGTGCACACCATTTTGTCCCTCTTGAGTTCCTGACTGAGGAAATTCAGAACCGTGAACGGGAAGTCAGCAAATCCAGAGGGATGACTGTAAATCCAATAAAATAAATAAATACCCTACGGGCCTCCAGTGTTATTTGGGTTGTGGCTCCTATAAACTATGATTATCACCACCAACTATGCTGGCTGGTGCTGATGGGTCCAACAACATCTGGAGGGCTGTACATTCCTCCCTCCTGACTTAGCCAATTGGTAGACCTCCATTATGTGTATATGTATATTTATATGTATATGTATATGTATATGTGTATGTATATGTGTATGTATATATAGGGCCCTCCAGATATTGTTGAACTCAGTTTCCCATCAGTACCAGCCAGCATAGTAGGTGCTGATAGTCATGGTTTATAGGAGCCACAACCCAAACAACACTGGAGGCCCATAGGGTATTTATTTATTTTATTGGATTTATATCCTTCCTTTCTCACAAAATTCAAGATTCCTACCTGTGGACTAGGGAGAGCTGTTAGTTACCCTGAAGCAGCAGCTATATGCTATCAGACTGAATGGGCTGCATCTGCCAATTAAAGTAGCAGCCTCCTGTCAAGTTCCCCTCCCTCCCTCCTTCCTTCCCTCCCTCAGGTCAGGTGAGTTGACATTGAGAGGTGTGGTTAGGAATACATGTAAAAAAGCAAAAGAATTCTGGTTGATTATAAAATCTGCCCTTTGTGAAATGTTAGACTGTAAATTGACTTTGGACCCACAGTTGTTCTTATTAGGAATGTGTATGGATCAGGGTCTTGAGAAGAAATACCGTAAAATAATTTTCTATTCTCTCTCAGCAGCCAGAGTATTATATGCCACAAAGTGGAAAACTAAAGATATTCCCCAACTACAGGAATGGTTATCGAAAATGGCTGAATATAGAGATATGAACAAACTAACAGCATTAATTAAAGGAATAAATCAAGACAAAATTAAACCATTTTAAAGTTAAAACAGCTATGGATTAAAATCGAATATTACAAATATAAATCTTAAAATTTAAATATTACAACACTCCCAGACCTTATCAAATTGTAAAGGCCTGCCAACACAAAAATGTCTTTATCTGCCGCCGGAAGAATAGGGATGGAGCCATCCTGGCCTCTCTAGGGAGGGAGTTCCAGAGCTTGGGAGCAGCCACTGAGAAGGCCCTCTCTCTTGTTCCCACTAAATACGCCTGAGAGGGTGATGGGACAGAGAGAAGGGCCTCTCCTGATGGTCTCAACACCCTTATGGGCTCGTACAGGGAGATACAGTCTTTCAGATAGTCTGGACCCAAGCCGTATAGGGCTTTATAGGTCAAAAACAGCACTTAGAATTGTGCCCAGAAACAGACTGGCAGCCAGTGGAGCTGTTGCAACAAGGGAATTGTATGCTCCCTGTAACCAGCTCCAGTTAACACCCTGGCTGCAGCTCTTTGGACCAGTTGAAGTTTCTGAGCCCTTTTCAAAGGCAGCCCCATGTAGACCGCATTACAGTAATCGAGATGGGATGTAACCAAGGCAGGTACCGCTGTGGCCAGATCTGACTTCTCCAGGAATGGGCACAGTCGGCGCACAAGTTTTAGCTTATGACTTTGTGCGGCTAATCCATAGAAGGCAAACATATATATATACACACTTATTGGCATACTTTACCCCTCAGAGAGGTTTTGCCCATGACATCCTCTGAGACTGAGAGAGTGTGATTTGCCCAAAGACACCCAGAGGAGCTACATTTCTGCCTTCTGTCAAATTCTCTTCCATTTTGAGCATGACTAAGAAGCATGCATTTATATTAATGTTTTTTTTAATTTATTAATGTTTTTGGCTGTTAATTGGGCATGTCCTCCATTTTTCTTGAATGTCTTACATTTGGGGCTAAATTTTGTCCTACTTTTTTGTTTACATTTTGTCCCAGTTTGGTGGTAGAGAATTATGGCAACCCTAGGGGGAGTGTAATCCCACCTAACACAGGCTGAATCCCTGTTCCCGGAGCTGTCTTTCGACTGACCAGAAGACTGACCTCTGTCTTGTCTGGATTAAGTTTCAGTTTGTTTGCCTTCATCCAGTTCATTACAGAGGCCAGACACCAGTTTAGGGACAGAAACAGCTTCCTTGGAATTAGGTGGAAAGGAGTGGTAGAGCTGGGTATCATCAGTGAACAGGTAACACCTTACTCCAAAACTTTGGATGACTTCTCCCAGTGGTTTCATGTAGATGTTAAAAAGCATAGGGGACAGGACTGAGCCCTGAGGGACCCCACAGGCCAATGGTCAAGGAGTCGAACAGGAATCCCCCAGTGCCACCAAACAGTAGAACAGTAGATCAGTGCCTCCAAATCCCATCCCAGAGTGGTGACCCAGAAGGATACCATGGTTGAAGGTATTGAAAGCCGCTGAGAGGTCTAGTAGAACCAACAGAGACACACTGCCCCTGTCTAGTTCCCTGCGTAGGTCATCCAAAGCAGTCAAGCACTGTAGGCACTTCATCACAGTCTTTGCTCTGAGGAGGGACATCATTAGGAGGTGCAAGGAGTACAAACTACACCTGGTAACACTCTAAAGGGTGTGTGTGACACCACTGCTCCCCAAATGTCTGCCTTTTGATATAAATGGGCTGTGGCATTCACCATTAAAATCCTGGAGCTCAGTGGAAGAGAAGGCATGAGTGGGGCAAGGCTCAGTGGAGAAAGAAGCCTAAGGTTTTTTAAATTTATTTTTTACTCTTAAAATTTTCTTTAAAAATTACATCTTAACTATATAGCCTTTAACTATATGAAACTATGTAAATGAAAATACATTTAGGCTGTGTTTATGGTATTATAATTTAAAGGTATAATTTTAATTTTGCTAGTTCATGTCACAGCTATTGCCTACATTCAGTGATATACAGTATTCTGTGATATACAGGAATTACGATTTACAAGTAACATTAGTACAAAAAACATTAGTAAGGATTATCTATAGTGTGATATGGCAGGAGGTCAATGGGGTGTGTGTGACACCATGAGTTACTGTACTGAGTGACGCCAATCCTAGTGATGCCACTGCCTCTGAGAGAAAGAAGGAAACTTGCTGCTTTTTTACTGTCTCAGTATTACTTTTGTTTCCCCCCAGGAACATTATAACATGCTGAACAAAAAAATCAACCACAAATGGGACTTCATTATTATGCAGGCAAAAGAGCAGTATAGGTAAGATGTTCTTTAACACTCTTTTTGGTTTTTCATTTTCTGTTTTATGTGTGAATGATTGTGTCAGCAATAAGGAGTGGTTGGGTCACAGTAACAAAGAATTCTAATCTGTTTCTGTTTTTTTAAAGAGCCTTCAAAAGTTGACACAGATGTCCATTGCCTGTGTGGTTCTCTGCTTTTGCTCCTTCATCTAACTGTTACTAAATTGGCTTGTGCAAGTTCGGCCTACAAATAATCGCACAGACAGTGGTTTGTGTGTAGTCTTCTTGAAAGGCATCTGTCTCATTTTCTGTCGGTGCCATTTCCTTTTTTCTCTGATAATGAGAGTGTCTGACTTTGAAATCCATATTCAGGGAACTCGCTTCATGATTCTCAGTAGCAATTTTTTAAAAACCAAAAAACAGCTTAGATAGTATATCGCCAAAGGCTGTGAACCAGGAAATGCATGCTTGTTTTGAATCTCACTGTATTCAGAGACAACTTTTGAAGACGTTTTGGCCTTCTAGATCTTACTAGATTGCAGCTCCCCAAACTTCCTACTGTCTGTAGAATTCAAAGATATAGCCATATTAGTCTGTAGAATCAGTATGTAGAGAGGTCTTGTAAGCACCTTTGAGACTAACTGAAAGAAAGAAATTGGCAGCATGTGTTTCGTAGACTTAAGTCTACTTCTTCAGATGCATTTGAACCAAATGCATTTGAGGAAGTAGACTTAAGTCTACAAAAGCTCATGCTGCCGACTTTTTTCTTTCAGTTAGTCTCAAAGGTGCTACAAGATCTTTCTACATATTGTCCCTACTGTCCGCCATGTTGAGTGGGGCTTATGACAGTTGTAGGCTCAAACTTCTGAAGGACCACATGCCCTCCCTATTGCCACTTTAGGCAAACTGTTCTCAGCCTTTGGTCTGTGGCTGCAATATGGAGATAGTACTAGACTACTCCAGAAAGTTGTTATCAGAATTAATTTGCCCACCCCAACCATGGGCTTGCCATCTACAGTTCTGAGCATTTGTGAATGGCTCCACCCCATTCATCCCCAAGGTGGTGTATGCATGCCACCATGCCACCATTAAAGCCAACAGGACTTGAGGGCCCGTAGTTTTTGGCATCTGCAAGGGGGTCTGGAATGGAACCCCCACAGATATGAAGAGTTGACTGTACTGTAAGTAAAACAAGTTTCAGCTCTCTAAACTGTTGTGTAAATAGCTGAAGTTATTTTTGCCTAAGTAAGGGCTACAGCATTAGGGTTGTTGCCCTTCATTCATTCATTCATTCATTCATTCATTCATTTATGGCGTTTACCACCTCTCAGGCCAGCAGAGCCCCTGAAATGATGTACAATCGATAAAAGCATTTAACTAACAGCATGATCACATGTGTAAGTAAAGTGGAATTATAGTAGGATAATAGCACCCCCAGAAATGGGTTACAACATGATGTTGTTGCTCTGTTCTTCTCCCATTTTCTCTTGTTTAAAATCCTTTTTAATATCACAAAAGATCAGTTAACAACCCCCTTTCTTGCCTCTGCTGTGCTATGATTCCCGTGCAAAAGTTCAATAGTGCTTATATGGTGATTTGGAGTGGTCAGGGCTGGTTAGGGCTATGCTGTGAGCTTGCTGTTCTTAGAGAAATGCCAGTCTCCATCTCTAATGATCAGGGGAGAAAGAGAAGAGGTGGACATTTCATTTTAGTCCTCCAGTGGAAACTTTCTCCTCCAGCCCTGCTTCCACCACAGAAGGACTACATGCAAAGTTGAGGTGCCTTCTTTTCCAATTCCATACACTCCAATATTTCACAGTCAAGCAACATCAGAGTGTGATCAAGATGGCAAAAGTTAGGAATGAGGAAGAACAGACAAGCAGGAGAGGCTGTAGTGGGTTTCTAAACTTTTAGGTTTTTTTTCCTTTATAGAAAAACAACGGTTCCCCCGCCCCCACTTCCAATTGGGGCTTGTCAGGGAAGCCAAAACTTTGCTCATTGTCCCCTCCTGCCTTTTCCAGCTGCATGTATTAGCTGCATAGCATTATATACACTCAGGAGTGTAATAGAAGCCAGCGGGCAAAGCCAAAGGGAGGGCAAAATTTTGGAGGAGACAATGTTAAATAGTCCTATTTTCTATGTATTTCTGCAAGCAACATTCAGAACTACACTGCCCTAGGTTTCCCGAACCCACAAGCCCAACCTTTTTTACTTCCTCAATGCTATAGAACAGGGGTAGGCAACTTTTTTGAGCCGGGGGCCGGGTTGCTGTCCCTTAGACAATTGGGGGGCCGAAGCACCAAATATATATATATATATATATATATATATATATATATATATATATTTAAAAATATATATGCATGCACACTCTCTCAGCCCTAGAAAAGCCATGACAAAACCCCTGTGAAGATTTTGCCAAGAAAACCCCAAGAACAAGTAATAACAACAATAATATCATCCAGCCCCCGGGCCTTAGGTTGCCTACCCCAGCTATAGAGTGTTATACTACAGCACCCTCAGGTGAGGTAATGAGGAGACCAATACCAATTGAGTAGTGCTTTAGAAAAACATGGTATTTTAATGCTCAAAAGAACTTGTGTGATAAGCTGTAAAACACATTTGAAAACAAGAGCATTCCCTGACTGTCAAGCTCTGTTGGGCTCTGGGGAATGTAGGAAAACCTGCCAACCAGGTTCTGTCTAGTTGACTGGTGTGTGGAACCAAAGGAGCTGAAGCAGAGACTTCACTCCACTTTGCAGCCTGGTTTAGAGGCCAGTCTCCTGCTCATCACTCAGTGTGGAGCTTTGACTCTTTTGTCACCTCCACTTTTGCCAACACGTCTTAAGAGTGCTCATGTCTGTGTTTCTCTGCTTCAGCCTTCAGTAGATCCACTTTGGAGCTCAGAAGGCAGGAGGAGAGGAGTTGCAGCAGGTGGGAACCTTACACTGGTATGGCACTGACGTGCATCACCCAAAGGATTCTGGCCATACTCTTATTACTATTAAAGAAGAACCACAGTGTACGCAAAGACTATGTTATGACTAGGCAAATGGCAGCTAAGGCTGTGTGATCCTTTTCTATGGGACAATTAAGAGGATGGCTCATGTTTGCCTGTTGGGTTAAAATATTACCAGATGCTGATGTCATATTTGGGGTAGCTGTGTTTTGGCCATGCAGCATAATACAAAATACAAAATTCAAAATTCACAAAACAACACTACTTTTATTGGCCAACAAATGCACAAAATACATCATGCAAGCTTTCAAAGTTTCACTGGCAAAGCTTCACAGGCAAAGATGTTAAAAATCATACAGGCGAAAAAAAAAGTGATGGTGTTAGTCAGAGGCCTAGCTTTTGTCTCAGACATTACTTTAGTTGTCAGTTAGGTTGGTCTTGAGAGATCCCAATGCAGGCAGAGGCTGCTTCCCTTCTTGGCCATGTGGGAACTAGGGTCAAAGGGCACTACAAGACTATTAATAAAATTTCAATTCCATTAGCAACAGAAAAGTAACCTTCCATGAGACTGTACCAAGAATGATTTATTTTAGCATGAACTTTTGTAGAATTCAATCCACAATGAATCCTCATATTAAAATAAATAATGGGGGGTTGCAGACTGCCAGAAATAGTGTGAATTCAGTCCACTTTTAGGGTTAGGGTTAGTGCTAGGGAATCATGGGAACTGTTATTTTTCTGAGACATTGAGCCTTCTCTGTCAGACAACTCTGATGCCACAATAAAATACAGTTCCCATGGTTCCCTAACTCTAACCCTAACCCTAAAAGTGGACTGAATTCACACTATTTCTGGCAGTCTGCAACCCCCCTATATAGGGCCTTTACAGACTGGCAGAAATAGTGCAGCTTGAGGCCACTTTAACTGTCCTGGCTCAGTGCTAGGGAATCATAGGAACTGTAATTTATGGTAGCAACAGAGCTCTCTGACCGAGAAGGCTCAATGTCCCAGAAAAAAAATACAGTTCCCATGATTCCCTAGCACTGTTAAAGTGGACTCAAGTTGCACTATTTCTGCCAGTCTGTAAAGGCCCATAGTTAGTCTTAAAGGTGCAGCTAGATTCCTCCTTTCCTTCACCCTTTTTCATTTCTATGCTGTGCCACACTAATGGGTCTCTTTTTTGTGGAGGGGGGGAGGCAGAAGGAAGTCATCCCACACTGTGATCTGTGAAAATGTCACTGTCTTCCTGTCTTTGTAGGGCTGGAAAAGAACGAAAGAAGGAAGACCGGTATGCTCTGGACTGTCAGGAGAAAGCCTATTGGCTAGTGCACAGAACACCTGTAAGTTAGGAATGAGACAGTGGATGCAATTCTGCTAGGCATGATGGCTATATGTTACTTCTAGCATACCTCTCAATATCAGTTGCAGGGCTGGAGGGAGCTACTGTGTAATGATATTTGTGAAGCACCCTGGTTGACTGCTGTGTGAGGAAGATACTGGATTAAATAGGCTTTCTATCTAATCTAACACAGTTCTTCTTATGCTCTTCTAAACAAATATGTTTAAATACCTCTCACAATAGTGATAGAACACTAAACATTATAGACCAGCCTTCCACAGTCCAATGCCTTCTACATGTTTTAGGTATTCATCATGCTAGCTGTTGTAGTCCAAAACATCTGGAGCCCAAATCACCAACTAGGTTGACTGCTATAAATAATAAGTTAGTCAGTTTTGAGAGCCTCGTATATATGTGAATGCCAGTGTCTGAAAAGGCAAAACAGGTTATTTGGTCTGCATGACTGTTTTCTTACTTGTGACAGGATTATTTCAGGGACAAATGCACTTGCTTTGCCCAGATTTGCTGATTGGTGTAGCAAGGGAATCTATAATGTAGTTCAGAATAGAGTTTTAAAGTATTCTGAATGACTTTGTGATTTGGTTATCCAGGAGTAACTTTTGAGACACAGTTTTCCCCTCCATTAAAATTAGAGGAAAACTTCTTTCTTGTTAACAAATACTTACCTTTGGTATGTGCAAGAATAAGAATTACCTGCCTTTAGCGGGGCCTATTAAACTATGGGCCTTTACAGACTGCCAGAAATAATGCAGCTTGAGGCCACTTTAACTGCTCTGGCTCAGTGCTAGGGAATCATGGGAACTGTAGTTTATTGTGGCACCAGAGCTCTCTGACAGAGAAGGCTCAATGTCTCAGAAAAAACTACAGTTCCCATGATTCCCTAGCACTGAGCCAGGGCAGTTAAAATGGCCTCAAGCTGCATTATTTCTGGCAGTCTGTAAAGATCCTAAGTTTCTCTATGAATTGCTGATCTCTGTGTTTCATTGCTGGAATTATTATTATTATTATTATTATTATTATGAATCCAACATTAGAACATTGGCTCATGCAGAGGCATAATAGGCAGACAATTTTACATTAGGGTGGACTGAATTTTCCCTTTGAATCTGATGCCAAATTACCATTCCATCTATAAGGATTCTGACTGGAAGACAACAAAGCCGAAGCAGTGAGTTATGCAGAGATTCTGCATGAAGCTTCCACTGAGGGTGTTTATTTTGAACTTCCAGGAGATGTGGCTTGCTGTCTTTACCCACTTACCTGGAAGTAAGATTAATAGAATTTGCCCGATTTTTAATGATATTTTATCTTCAATTGCATTTAATTGGTTGAATTACGAGTTGCCAAGAGGACAATATTTGGGGTACCCTTGCACACACATTGTAAATAAATAGCAAATAATAAATATTGAGTGGATAAGTATAGGAGTGCACTGTTAGGTATGTCTCAGAAATGTTAATTTCTCTCAGCAGAAAAGCAGCAGGTCACTTGGGAACTAAAACTGCTGTAGGTTTAGCAAAGGACAGGTCTTCTAATGAAGAGAAAAAACACAGATACTCTACTTCCTACAGATAAGGGAAATAAGACACATGCATACACAGAAAGCAGTTGGAAACTGTGAACACATCTTTCTCAGAACTACTGTTAACATTCATGTTGTATGTCTTTGATTCCTTGAACTCAACAACTGTAGATTGACCTTTGGAACTCATGTTTCTGCAGGGTTGTAATTGTAATCCCACCCCACTTTCAACAATAGCAGCAAAAAATAAAATAATAATGGTACATGAATCCATGGAATCTGCCTCCTCAAGACATGACTTTCCCATGTTGACAGTCCATGCCTTGGGTTGCCCTTGAAGGGTGCTTTTGGTAAATTTTCCAGGCTGGAAGAAAGACTCCAAGCTGGGCAAGCAGCAGCAGTGAGCTTCTGTTGTTTTGGAGGCACTTCTGGCAGGTGCCAGTGGGGTGTTTCCTGAGCAATACCACACTGATCACAGCATGCCGTATGGCTTTGACACATGCCAAGAAGCTACATTCCCTAATCCCAAATCATAATCAAAGATCTACTTTTAATTGTGCACACTGTGTAAGCAGCCAACTGAGAGCCCAGCAGTTAACAGACAGAGAAGGTATAAGCCTCCGGCAAATGTCAGACTGTAATTGGAGCTTAGCTTGGGGGCGAAAAAGCACCATCTGTAGAAAAGGCCTGTGTGCCACAACAACCCCTTTGGTCCCAGTTCATCCTCCCCACTGAAGTGCCTTTGATCACACCAGAGCTGCATTTGGATCTTTCTCTTTCTTGAGCTGTTTCCACTATTTTCACCCTTTTAAGATAACACCAGCTGAGGCTTAATTATTGATGACCAAACTTTGGCGGACATCAGATAACTGATCAAAACTCAGCTGTGTTCAAAGCAGATGTGATAGTTGGTACCAATCTGTTTGCCATGTCAAGGCATTTTTTCCTTTCCTGGGTAACACTTTCTCTCTGTGATCCGACTTCCCATGCCAAGATTTTTGCTAAAACATACTTA
Source organism: Phrynosoma blainvillii (assembly GCA_026167975.1). NCBI lineage: Eukaryota > Metazoa > Chordata > Lepidosauria > Squamata > Phrynosomatidae > Phrynosoma > Phrynosoma blainvillii. The sequence continues at coordinate 220,283,583 of JANUYF010000002.1, read as the reverse complement.
AACACACAGAAAAAATAATTCCTGTCATTAAAGTTGTAGGCTGATATGAAGGACAAAGCTCTTGCACATTTAATATATATAAAAGGAAAGTTTTTGCCTACTTTGATTTTTCTCACATTTGCAGGACTGTGATCATGACTGGAAGGGGCCCTCAGCAAAGTTTCTTCTGATGTTTTCTCTTTTGTGTCAGTGGGTCCCCAGATGTCTGCTTCTCTGGTGACAGCTATGAGCCAACATTAAATCATTCCCACAGTGCTCCTGTTATGGCATTGCTTTGGGATACTGTGGATGGGAGCATTATTTAAATTCTGCACAGTTCCCTGGACTGATGTTACTTTAGAAGGAAATTTAAAATTATAGCCTGAAAACCAGTCTGCCTGGCATAAAAGTGCCAGAGCAGGTGTGAGTGGCCATCACTGGATGGATTGTGCACTAAAATGAAATGAAAGTAAAATGGTTTTGTTCCAAGAATTCTGTTACCTATAGACATTTTGCAGATTGAACAAATATGCAACTATTTGCCCACTACTTTTTTTTAACCTATTGAGTTGGCAGTTTCAAAGTAGCCAACAAAATAGTCTAATTTCCCACATCTTAGAAGTGGTCCAGGAGAACTGAAGTAGAGTTCTCGGTTTCACTAGACATATCACCAGACATTTCAAAGTCTGCTTTTACAGCCACAAGGGCTAGAAATCCAAGTTTAAAAAATGAAAATTCAAATTATGGCTATGCTAAGTTTTGAAACTAGTGATTTTCTGCAGAATTGTAGAATACACGGAGCCCTGTCTAAGGGCTATAAGAAAAGACACAACATAAATAAACATGAATAAAATTCTTCCTGATTAAGGTAGACTAGCAATGACAAATCGGTGACTTGTGAAATGTTGCTGGACTACACCTCACATCAACCAAAACAATGATGGAAGTTGGACTCCATTAACATCCAGGGCTACAATTTTTCCACTCCTGTAGAGGATCTGCAGGAGCTGCTAAGAGCTTAGTGGTTAAGATGCCAATTCTGACTATTGTAAGAGTGGAAGGTTGGCAGTTCGAGGCCCGAGTGCTGCATGATGACTAGTCTCAGCTTCTGCCAGCCTAGCAGTTCAAAAGCATGCAAATGCAAGTAGATAGATAGGTACCACTTTGGTGGAAAGATAGCAGCATTCAGTGCATTCATGCTGGCCACAGGATCACTGAGTAGTCTCTGACAATGCTGGCTCTTCGTCTTAGTAATGGAGATGAGCACTGCCCTCTACAGTTGGTTATGACTAGACATTCATGTCAAGGGACTACTTTCACCTTTACCTTTAGAGGAACTACTTCAATAGGATGTATCATTAAGGTCTCCATCTTTTATCATGCAGCTTCCAGTGAATTCATCTGTATAATCATACCCAATAATATAAACAAGTTGAGTTAAAAATAAATTTTAATGTCTTGTTATTTATTTTGTTACTGTATAATAGCCAGGGATGCAAGATACACTTGATTATGGCTTAGATCGAGCAACTGATCCCCTTGAAAATACGGTAAATTAGGTAAGTGTGTATTCTTCAGCATTATTGTGATTACAGTCTTGAATATTGATGAACCTTTAAAACTTTTCATTCATATGATTAAAAAGATCACTAATGTTGACTATGGGAAGGAAGACAGTTCCAGTATTACTGAATTTCCAGAAGCTCTTGATCTGTACTGATCACTATTTAGAGTGCCAGCAAAAGTTATAGAAGTTTTAAGTAATTGGTTTCACATGATTTCCTTGAAGTTCCTTTTCCTATATTTAGTTGACTACAAAGGAATACAGATCACAACTCTGAAATATTTGTTATTGGCTTTCCTGGTTTATTTCTCTCTAGGGCAGCAGGGCTCTGTCTTGGCTATTTCACCACAGGGCTAAATTACATAAGATAAAAGAGGATGCTGCCTAGATATCCTGTCTTTTTAATATTTGGCAAACAGCTGCTGAAGCAAGGATTCGGTTCATTCTAGCACCCTGATCAGATTGGTACCATGTGCCATTCTTCCCTTGTACCACTCTGTAGAAGCCTCTGCAAAAATTGTGATATCAACCATATAGTCTGTTAGAAAAAATTAAAATTGTGTAGGAGTTTCCCTCCAAAAGGCAAATAGCACCACAGATATCAGCCAAAGGGGGAGTAAAATGAGGGCATTGCTCCCCATTGATTCTGCCCCCCCCTGCTTAAATTTCCCTTTAGTCCAAAAATTTCCAGCATGGTGGAGAATTAGATAAATGAAAACTGTTCACACCTAAAACTCATATTTGCTGTGTTTACTTTGCCTCCTTTTCTTTGGATATCTAAATTGTATTTCTAAATGGTTAACTGAAATGTTACAGTATTGCAATACTGAAAATTTGGAGACTGCAGGAAAATTTAATGGGGGAAGCGGAGAATTTGAAGGGAATTCAACAATCCCCTCAGTTTGCTTCCAGGCCTTGATAGCAGTAGGAGTGGAAAAACAATTTTCAACAGGAGTTAAAAATTAATTCCCATTCCACTAGTTCCAATCTGAAAAATCCAAAGGCAGATCTTATGATGTGTCTACATCATTTTGTCTAGTTTGGCTCTCAGATTCCAATTAAGGATTACATCCCCTTGCATTGAAAACTGGTATGAGTATGCCATGCTTAGCCTTCTCTCTGACACCCTGTTTTTTCTCTTAAGTACAAACAATCTTTTTTGGATGGGGAGCATTTCATTAAGTAATAAATTCATTAGGAAGAAGCACTGTAGGGAGAGCAGATTTGAAAGAGAGAGAAGTTCCATTGGTGGTGGTTTCAAGTGGATGCACTCCAAACTTAAATCATCCTCTCAGTGAGAACCAGACCTTTGTAAATCTGATTTCATTTCCATCACACAAAAGGCGTTGGAATGAAAAGGATATTTTGGTGTAGTGTTGTGTGCAGTCGGACTGGCTGAGAGTACTTCCTAGGCTACATCTGCACTGAAAAAATAATCCTCTAGTATGGAGCCATGGCAGTTAAAGTGGGGTCAAACTGGATTATTTCTGCAGTGCAGATGAAGCCCCAGTCATGTATGGTAGCTCTTTACAGCAAATGACATATAAGGCTGTTGAAGTGATACGGTAAATAGACCTAAATATAGCTAAATAGCTAAATAGATCCCCTGTTGAAGTTGAAACCTGGATGTGGATTTGTTTGTATGAAGCTGAAGCTCTCCTTGAGGCAATTGTTTTCTCCAAATCCTTTCAATCCTAATAAACTTTTCATTTGGGTTAGGTCTCTCCCAGCCATTTCAGGTGCCAGAGGCAGGTAATTGCTGTGGCTTGGTTGCCATAGAGATGTCAGAGGAAAGCTAAATGCTAAGGTTTAGGATTTACCTTTTCCCTGTAAGAGGCAGCGGCTGACATGTCTTTTTCTAAAGGAGAACAAGAGTCTGTCAGGCATGGGGAGAGATTATTGAGCTAAGCTATGTTGCTCTCATATTACAGTCCTCCACGAAAGAAAATTCTAGGCTTTGGGTGCTATAGAAAGCTGTTATCACTTTCTTTATTCACATACACCCAAGTTCTAACACTGCAAAATGTGCTACATCAAGTCTTTTCCCCTTTCTTGCCTAATAAGGCTTTGCTCATGAGATGAGCACTGGTTTCCCTCAAATTTCAGGGGGGGGGGGGAATCCATCTAACTGTGCGAGAGTGTAGATGGAAATATAATAGTGTAGTGGAGAGGATCTCTTCTGAAAAATGAAATGAATGCATTTATTATGGGAAGAAAGCTTCCCATCAGTTGCTGGAAGGCTTGATAGGTGGAACACAAGACTATTTTTTCCCCTCCTACTGAGCCGGAATAAAGTGGATGATGGGATTAGTAGCTAGGAAAGTGGAGTCCCCCCCCCCCCCAGCAATGGCATAAAGTGAATGCTGGGGAAATGCAGCTTCTTTGTGTGGAAGAGTCTACTGCAACTATCTGTTGCTAAAGGACAGTTGGCTGGGTGGGATGTGTTGCTGTTTCTTGGCTCCATTTTCATTAATTAACCTGTCAATGAAAAAACAAATTCATCACAGCTGATTTCAGTATTGAAAAGTAGATAGGTAACTAAGTCATGTAAGAATTCTCTCCCTGCACCTACGATGTACAAAAAATGGTGGGACTTTATAGACAAGTCAGCCAGACTTTTACAGGCATGCCTGACTTGAGCAGGGGCAGACAACTAGTGGCTCTTCAGGTATGTCTGAGATTGCAGTCTCCATTGGCCCCATATAACACAGCCAAAAGTGAGGGATGATAGAATTTGTTATGTATACCAATGTAGGATGAGAGGCGTTATTTGGAGAGATTGTTTCACTTTGCATCTCTCTCTAAAGAATCCATTTTTGGATGCTTGGTACATGTTTTAAATCTAAAATTTGAAGGGTGCTGTCTGTTTTTTTGGGGTGTGTGTGCTTTTATGTATTTTATATTGTTCTTCTTGGTCTTTATTTGTGGTTAGATTTTATTCTTGTACTGTTCTGTATTTTGTTCTTATTGTAAACAGATCCCCAGATAGGGGGAACAGCATGCTAAAAGCTTAGAAAACAGGGAACAAAGCAATCTATAAGCAGGGTGATACAGTTTCCTAGTCCACACCCTTCAGGCCCTGTTGTTAATTCAGAATAAAAATATAAGCTCTGTGTACAATGTCAAATGAGTAAATTCTGTTGAATTCATGAGTTGTTATACTAGAAAATAGAAAATATGCTAGGAAGAAATAGCTGCAAACAGCTTGTGAAACTAAATCAGTTCACTTCCCTGTGAAGTTTGCTGCTATTTTCTTTAAATTGTTGGATGTGTAGCATACACTTGAATCTAACCAATTGGACATGAGGGTGACAGCCCTAGACCAATAAGGTATTGTATTTAGGCAACAGATTATGTATGGAGAATGTATAGTTGCTTGAATTAATGGAAAAGGTGAAAGCAAAAATCTCTGGAATAGATGTATGAAGCTATTCCATTTAAAATATCCATTATATTCATAACTTTGTTGCTCCCTGAAATAGTTAATTAACCATTTCTCCCTTCTTTTCTTTTCTCTTTTCCTCCAGTCTTATTTTTCTCCGATGTGTGTATGGCCTTCCTGTCTGTGAAGTCCTTGACTGATTGTACTGTAGAAGATTAAAGCACTATAACCTTCATATGAGTCACATTCTGCTATATCGCCGGTGTTCTCCTTGTAGAACTGTACTGTATATTTAAGAAACATTACCCTGGAAAAATGGACATTAATGGGAATAATGGGTCCAATTTAACTCGGTAGACTTCAGGGGGAAAATATATATGTTTGCCTTCTGTGGATTAGCCACAAGAAGTTATATGCTAATATTTAGCTGATTGTTGGGAATTGTAGGAATTTATTGTGGCTACAGACTTTCTAATGGGATAACATACTAAAGAGGCTTCCATTTTAGAATCAGTGGCTTGCTAAGCCAGATACATACACAGAGAGTCACATGCTCTCAGCCTTGGAGGATGGCAATGGCAACCTCCTCTGAACAAATCTTGCCAAGAAAACCCTGTGATAGGGTCACCTTAGGGTTGCCATAAATCGGAACCGACTTGAAGGCACACAACACACACACACACACACATTCCCTGTAGGCTTCTGTTGCTCTGTGTCCTTTATGTTTCTCACAATATTATTTACTGTTATGTTAACACTTTTTTGACTGTCTGTTTGGAGATTCTCCCAACCCCCTGGTTCTTGGTTGGTGTTTTGTATCCACAGTAGCCAGGCATAGATTTACTGCAGTGAAGTACGTGAGCACATTACCTTTATGTTCTCAAATATCAGTGATTAGGTCCCATTTCTATTGTAATAGGAGAAATAGGGGAAAATAATAGGGGAAAATAAAAAATGTTTATTATTATTATTATTATTATTATTATTATTATTATTATTATTTCTGCCCATCATCCCTGACACATTGGACCAAACCTAGGTACATCACTGGGGAAGCACCTAGCAAGTGGCTTTAAAAGGATAAAGTCACAAGACAAACATGTTTAGCTGTAATACTGCTCTTTAAAAATGTTTCAAGTTGATTTAACAGATTATACTTAGATTATACTTTAAAAATACTTGAATAAAACATAAGTTAAAACAGTCATCTATTGTATTATCCAGACTAATAACAAACTAAAGACCTAATATAGGATCAAGGACCTAATATAATGAAACATAAGAAATATTTACCTATTCTTTTCTGAAAATGGAACATCTTCTATAATAAGCAGTATTTAACCGAAGACAGGTAAGAGAGGGAGCTTGGAGAGGGAGGTTAATTACTCTTGCTTATGAAAGGGGTAAAACTCTAGGTGTCTTAGATGATATACCTACTAGCTTGGCTTGTTGAGTTGGTTCACTCTTGTGTCTGACAAGTTGGTTCACCCTTGTGAAGCATTTGATAACAGTGGCCCTTTGTGTTGGATGTAGGGAGGGAGTATCTATGGATTGCATGGTAACAATTATCCAATTCCCCAAACTGTTCTATACAACCAAAAGAATTTAGGAAAAAAGGAAGGTGTGCTAAACTATTCCTTGTGTATGAAAAATCATACATGCCCATTTGGAACTTCATAGATTGGGCAGCAATTTGGAGAACTTAGCAGGAATCCTGTTGGTGATATGTGCTTACATAGTCTGAAATTAAGCGAGTATAAATTTATCATGCAAGGAAGTATTCAGTACCATCTAATACAGTGCTTTCCCCTATGTGCAGGGCAGTGCTACAGTGCCCAGCTCATGCTCCCATGGGGTCTTGGAGGGGAACATCTGCACTTTACTCCTAGCTGCAAAATAGCAGCTAAACTCTGCTAGACTCTAGACCAGGGGTAGGCAACCTTTTTGAGCTGGGGGCCGGGTTGCTGTCCCTCAGACAATTGGGGGGGGCCAAAGCACCAATAAATAAATAAATAAATAAATAAATAAATAAATAAATAAATATTAAAATAATTTTTTTAAAAAAATTAAAAATTAAAAAAAATATGCATGCACACTCTCTCAGCCCCAGAAAAGCCATGGCAAAACCCCTGTGGAGATTTTGCCAAGAAAACCCCAAGAACAAGTAATAACAACAATAATCAATATCATCATGGTGGGCGGCGGCGGCGGCAGGACCAGCCTGGGGCCAGTCCAAAGGCCTCGGGGAGCCGCATCCGGCCCCTGGGCCTTAGGTTGCCTACCCCTGCTCTAGACCTTTCTCTAGTCACTAAATGGCTGTGGTGGTCACATATACATGCTGAGATGTTGCCTTGCATGCACCATAGAAGAGAAGTCACATGTAGTTGCACTTAGAGGGATTTATATGCTCAAATTTGATTGTAGCCTTTGGATGGAAAATGTTCTGGTGAGAAAAGGGATCTTTAGCCCTTCCTCTTGCCACTGTCCTACTCAGAGCGAGCCTCCTATATATGGGATGCGGGCCCTTTTACATACATTTTCATGTAACAGTTAATGCTCCCATCACACATGGCAAGCAGGCACTTGTGTGAGTCACGGAAACCAAAGAGCACCCCCCCCCCAAAAAAAAACAACACCAACAACTCAGGGGTTTTCCTGAGAGCCTAGGTTTGGCGTGCCTTTCCTCTGTATCCATCTGCTTATTCCAAATAAAGTCATGGCATGATACTTCAAAGAGAACTGCTGGAACAAACAGCCCGCAGTTAATTTCTAGCTTTCAGTTGTTTGCTGGCTGGTGGATGACACATAACATCATCTGAGCTATTTAAATCACAGCATAAGCACAGCAGATATTGTTTCGTAGGCTTTTAATTGCAATGTTTATGTTTTGCAATGTGTCGGTTCCTGTTGCCTTTAAGTAAGACTGAATGATCTAATCACTGTCTCCTAAATGAATTTCTATTAGCTCCATTAGAATAACCCTGTAATTAAATGCACACACACATGCAGGCTGAGAAAGAGCAGGCAGTACAATCTGCTAAATAAGTCTTTACAAATCATACGGTGGGTGGAAACATTTGCATCAGTGAATTCCTTGCTTGATGATCTGGGTAAATATTAGTCTGAATTTAGTTGTAATTGTTAAAGGGTTAGAAATATTTTCTTCCAATGCAGTTTTGAACATACAAAGATTTTCATTTTTATCTTGTTATGTGTTCCTTTGTTTTGCAGAAAAAAACAATGGATGTTTATAGGAGAGAGGTAATTTTATTCTATGCAATAAATATTAATCATTGATTTTTTCCCATTAAAAATGATAAAAAGTATCATTTTCCTAGATGTTAGATATAAAAGTCATATTATAATAATCCAGGTGCTGCTCTAATGCACTTGGGCACCCCACATATTTGCTCTGTTGAAGAATAGTCTGGGATGATGTTGTCTTGAAATTTGTGAGTGAAACCTGGACTATCTCGATTTCATTATCAGGCACAGCCCCAGCTTTACACCCAAGGAGAGTGTATTTTATGAGTACATTTAAATGATTTTATAGTGTTGTTTTTTAACTTGGTTTTGTGTGTTTTTAATTGTGTTCTGTATTTTAATATGTTGAATCCGCCTCAAGCCTTGGGGAGAGGTGGGAAATAAATAAATAAATAAATAAATAAATATTATGTTCCAGATTCTTGGGGGATCTACAGTTCAGAATACAATCTTTTGAATGCTTGGCTTGATCTTCCCCTCAAGCCTTTAACAGTGGAGTAGTTCAAGTATTTTGGTGCCCAAAGCAAACAATCCAAATATCTCGCTTTCACCATGCTTGACTCTTAATTAGATATAATAATTGAAGGGTTTGTATCTATTGGCCATCTCATTTCATTTAATAGTAGGATGAGTTCTCTGTGTTCATTTCTCCCAACTGCCAATTCTCAGCCCAAATCACCACCTGATACCACATTGGCTGAATTTGACACTTCATGTCTAACTCCCTCAATCCACATGCATAGACTGGCACATACATGTGCACACTTCTGCACACACACACCTCTCTCATGAATGTAACTTGACTGTTTCTCCATTGTGCTTGTAGGAACAGTGCACTTTTGGGTGTTTTACATGGCAGGAGGTGTGCAATGAACTCACAGTATATATGTGCTTTGTTTATGTCTCACATTTCCTATAAACTACACAAGTGCTTATATTTCTGGAAATTGGCTTCTGGGCATTCTTGTAAGCAGCTCCTTATGGATGGAGTTACAACATGGTATGGGGAAATACTGCTAGCTTTTTGCTGGGTGTGGGTTTCACTCAGGTTTCTGCTGTCCTAGTAACAAAATGTGAACTCTGTCCCTTTGTAGATCATGTACTACCAGCAAGCCATTAATAAGACAAGAGTGAAGTCCTCTGTCTCTCTGGGAGGGTAAGTTCTGACATCCTTGGTGCCCTTGAGTACATGAGCCAAGAATCCAGTGTCTTCAATAGCTGCTGTTGCTACTCTGCTTCACCCCCACATTATTTTTAGAAATAGGAGTGTTGGGGGGATCTCTGTCCTGAGCTTGCACTTCCTGAACTGGAAGTTTTTTCCCCTCATTTCAGATGTAATGACATAGACTGATTATTCTGTAGGAGGAGTGAGCATCTTTTTCATGTGGAGGGACAGATGGTGACAGAATCTTTCAGGATCAGTAGAATTGACTATGGACGTTATCACACGTGGGCCAGTTTCGTTGTTAAAGAGATAATAAAGTGGAAATGAAGCATCCCGAAAAGAAAGTGAAAATAGAGCTTAATTACGCAAAAGCTTTTCACATGTAATTACAGTAATAATGGAATTAAGTTAAAAGCGAAAAAAGACGTTTTTAACTTTCATACACAAGTGAAAAGAACCCGTACATGTACTGGAAATGGGTGTGTTTTGTGACAAGACTCCTCCTTTTCCAGGACAAGTCCTGCATTTCCCAGGAGGAAATGTCAGACTGTCCTACATTTGGGGTCATGTCCTCCTGCACAGGTCCTAACCCCCTTCCGTTGGGGTTAGGACTGTTAAGGAAAATGCAACATGGGACATACAGTGATAGAAATAAAATATGTATGTGAAAGTCACAATGACTAAGCAAGAGCAATTATGAAGCTACACAGGTGCAAAAGCTAATGTAATATAGAAGTCTTGAGAGCCAAGGACAGAGTTAGAGAATGCATATTGGAAACACCTGAGATTCATTAATTGTACAAGGTAAAATGATGAAATACTTGGGTTGGTCTTAAGTATGGGTTGAACTATGTGAACCAATCAAAATAAATATACACACCCACTGGGTGGAAACTAACTAGAGGGGTGGTGATTAACAATGGCTATAATAATTGCAATGTTTGCCAATGTATTTTTGTGGAGTAGTTTTGGAGATATTGTGGGTAGTTGAGATTTGTAGAGATTGTGATTTGTTGGGCATATAGTACTTGCATATAGTAGAATAAAGTAGATCTTTTATATAAGACTACTGAGTTGTCTGGTGTCTTGAGTGAAGATACAAGAGCCAGCAGAATCCTGGAAAAGTTTGGAGACATCTGGGGAAGAAGAGTGAGAAGGCTTGGAGAGTTTGTCAGGGTCTTCAGCCTATTCTCTGAAACTCTGCTGCTTTGGAGAAAAGCATTAACCACTGATCAAAGCTGGTCAGCTCTGCTGCATAACAAGGTGGTGAGTTAGAGCCAGAGGTGAAGAGCTACAACTCTCATCATCCATGACAAGGACCTCTCAAGAGAGCAGAGAAGGAGGAGGAGGAGGAGGAGGAAGCTGGAAAGGCAAGGCGAGGCGAGGCAAGGGAGGGATTGAGGGGGAAACTGGAGGTAGCTCCCATGCCCCCCCCATAAGCCTTTCCCCTTTGTAGGACCTGCAGGGCAGAACTTCATGGTGAGATGGATTTCCAAGTTGCTCTACAAGCACACCCCACACTTGCACCCACATCCACCCACAGCTGCTGCGAGGGAAGCCTTCTTTCCCCTCCTTTTCCCTCCATCCCAAATGCCAAACTTCTCCTCCGTCCCAAACTTTTTTCTCCTGGGCTGCCTTCCCTTCCCTTCCCTTCCCTTCCCTTCCCTTCCCTGGCACTGAGAAGGAGCCCAGGACTCTCCCTCCCTGGAGGCCCCTCCTCCTCCTCCTCTTGGCCCTCCTTCAGGTTTTAAAAGAGAATTGTCCGTGCGTATTTGCTTTTCACATTACAGTAAATGCGAAATTACTGTAATTTCGCAAATGCATTTCCTCTAAACTCCCGAAATTAAAAAGATCTCGGATAATACCAGTTTCTGTCCAGTTTCTGACCAGTTTCTGTGCAACGTCGTGTGAAATCATGAGGCACAAATTCAGTTTTTGTTTGGGATTTGTGTGGATTAACCAACAGATTTCCCCCATGTGATAACGTCCTATGAGTAGAACCAAGGTTCAAATTGGCAGTGCTGGACAAACACACCTTCTTTACACACACATACATCCTCTCTACATCCATGCACCTTCACAGGCATAGGCACACATCCTTGCCCTTTTACACACACACATACACCAGACACCTCCCCTACCTAAACACTGACAGACATCCTTTTCCCCACTGAGGCAGAGGTATACAGATGTGCACTCACATAGATATATGTTCTCCACAATTTCTCTTTTTCTTTCTATCACAGACACATGTGCTTCCCTTTTGTCTGCCCTGGGTGATGCCCATGAAGACTGCACACTCTGGGATCTTCTTCTCTGATTGCTCTTCTGGGATCCTCCCTAGTGGCTATGACAAGTTGGACAGGAAGATGCTCCAGATGCTACGGTCTCAGTGGTAGATCCTCTGAACCTTGTTGCTGCATCATCAGCTTTCAGGCAGCAGAGTTCTGAGAGGTGACTACAGAAAATATGGCAGCTAGAGCATCATCCTCTCCAGCTCCAGACAGATCCCTGATGATTCTTGTGAAACTGACAGTGATACTGGTATGGCCAGGTCACTTCATGGACCATGAAAGAACACACACATCCAGGCTGTATGCATCCCACAGGTTGCCTGTCTGAGAGGGGCACCGTCTAGCATCAGGAGACATCCTTTGCATGCAGGAAGTCCCAGTTCCCATTAGAGCTGGGTGGGAATTTTCAGCATAGCTTTATTTTCTTATTTGTGATGGTTTGCTAAAAAACAAACAAACAAACAACCTATGCAGAGTGATTGAGCAGTGGGCAAAGTGCTCTCAACTGATCAATGGAGAGTTCCTTCTTTGATTTAGAAGACAAAGTGGCTGGTTCCTTTTTCCCCCACTTAGAAAAAAGAACTCATTACAGCTGTTTGTACTGCTTCAATGGCAACTTGCTCAGTCCTGCAGCTTCCATTTTCTATACCAAAATACAATGGGAACAATCATATAAACTCTACAACTTTGGAATCCAAAAATCAGTGTGTTTTAAGCATGCCCAGTCAAGTCTTTTGAAATAATTTCTTAGGGTCTGAAACAGAAGTTAGTATTATGTTATACTGATTCTCTGACACACACCCCCATTTCACAAAAAAACCTCTTCTTCCTTCAAATAAGATACCTTTGTCACACTTTTATAAAAGTTGTGTCATTCTGAAACATGGGGAAGAGGCAAGAATGAGGACAGATCCCATGTCCAAATTGCTGGTGTGCATTTGAGCCTCAAATTCTGGCTGCCTTGAAGCTAGGGGACACCCCTGAGTTCTCTTGATGTTATTTTTGTCATTAAGCAACACACACGTCTGCTTGCATCAGGTATTTATGATTTCCATAGTTGGCTAGCCCATCAGAATCTTTGCCAACATTATTTCCAACAATAATATTCCTGCCCATCATCCCTGACACATTGGACCAAACCTAGGTACATCACTGGGGAAGCACCTAGCAAGTGGCTTTTCAGCAACATAATGAAATAAATAGTACTTTGTATAGTAGCTATTTTAGAGAGGAAACAACAATCTATTATTATGACAGGACTAGACAGAAATCACATCTCTTGTGTCTTTACCCCCCCCCCAAGTTTTATCACTGAATTGGCCAGTTAACATGATCAACTGGCAATGATTTAGTCTGAGTGTTCCAGCCCTATGAGATCCAAAGCACAAAGCATTGCTGAATGCATTTTGTTCACAAAGCCTGTATTTTGATTGCTTTTCTAAAAGTGAATTGTCTTTTTTTATCATATATTTTTCCATAATTATAATCAGATAATCTTGAAATCCCAAGACTACTATAGGATCTGTACAGACTGCCAAAAATAATCTAGTTTGAGACCACTTTAACTGTCCTGGCTCAGTGCTAAGGAATCATGGGAACTGTAGTTTATTGTGGCACCAGAGCTCTCTGACAGAGAAGGCTAAATGTCTCAGAAAAACTACAGTTCCCATTATTCCCTAGCACTGAGCCAGGACAGTTAAAGTGGTCTCAAGCTGGATTATTTCTGGCAGTCTGTACAGGCCCTAAATGCATAAGGAATGTGCATGCTCTACTGAGAACAGAATCTTTGTCAGTACAAAGAGTACATAAAAAAGAAGAATTTTCTACGGGGTTATATAAAAACCAAAGCTGTTATTTTCCTGTTTGCATAAACAAGAAGCAATACTAAAAGGTACTATTAGAGAGATGTATAGATAGTGCCTAGGCACACACCTCCACTGTAGCCTGTGGACTTCAGGATCTCAGCTACAAATAGGTAAATAAAAATAAAACAGATAACATGAAGCTGTGATATGTAGGTTGAGCATTGACCAGTAGAATCGTGACTCCTGACACCTTGGTACTTGATTAATTAAAGAGATTGTTTAGAAACCTTGTTGGCACATCTCTTTCTTGTCTGTAGCATTCCACAGTGCAGGTGGACTACATAATGTTTGAATGATCACTCATATTTGTTTATTTTTAAATTCCTGGAAATAGAAAACAGTAAATCTAGACAATGAAGAAATAGAAATAGTAAAAGAATTCTCATACCAGGGATCAAACATTGATAGAAATGGGGACTGCAGTCAGGAAATCAGAAGAAGATTAAGAATGGGGAGGGTGGCTATGAAAGAACTAGAAAAGACTCTAAAATGCAAAGATATACAACTCAGCACAAAAGTTAGAATCATACAAGCCATTGTATTCCCTATATCCATGTATGGATGTGAGAACTGGACAGTTAAGAAAGATGATAGGAAGAAAAATCAATTCCTTTGAGATGCAGCACTGGAGAAGAGTTCTGATGATCCCATGGACAGCCAAAAAGATAAACAAATGGGTCCTAGAGCAGATCAAATCGGAAACCTCCCTGGAAGCCAAGATGACCAAATTGAGGCTATCTATCGTACTGCGGACACATACTGAGAAGAGAAGATTCATTGGAAAAGACAATAATACTAAAAAAGGTGGAGGGAAGTAGGAAGAGAAGAAGGCCACATGCCGGATGGATAGACTCTACTAAGGAGGTCATGGTTATGGGTTTGCAGGATTTAAGCAGAGCAGTGGAGGATAGGGGGTCTTGGAGATATCTTATCCATACGGTCACCATGGGTTGAGATTGACTCAGGGGCAGTTAACAACAAAATCTGGAAGAAGGATCAGATAGAACGCTTCTTCCTGACATGCTAGCTTTCCATAGTTTTTCATGTGAGGATGCATTCAAACATGTGTTTCCCTCACCAGCACTGCAAAATCCAAGAAAGGTCATTCTGGATTGTGCAGTTGAAAGTTTGCGGTATTCATACAACACTTGTACACAGATGTCGATTCCAACATAGTAAATTCATGAAATGGTGGGTACAAAATCACCAGAATGGTAGATGTGAGATTCCAAATGTTATAATTTGTTCCACAACAGTGCTTCATGTTGTGAATTCACCCATGATCTATGTTCATAATTTCCTTGCTACCATTCCAATTATTTTATTGATTGTGAATGTTATTCCCGTTTTCATTTCCAATATTTTCAGAATAGTGAAATACTGTGACCAGTTCTGCTCCAATGATCCCATAATTTCAGGATGCCTCCCCAGTAACCCCTGGCAATCGGATGATGTAGATTTTTGGGAGCTCAATGCAAAGCTGTACGTATTGCATCTGCCATCATTTTGTGAATTATATTTACCTGCAAGTGATTTTTTTCCCCAAAACAATCTGGAGCTGTTTGTGACTATCTCTCTCTTCCCTGCTATTCTTTTCTACTTGATGTAATTTGTGGTAGAGCTGACTAGTCTTCACATGGTGCCTGTCCTGTCCCTTTAAAAATCCTGAGACATAACAAGAGGGCATTTCTGGCTTTTCCTATTGTCCTCCTGGTCCTTTGTCCTTATTTTCTTATTCTTCAAGCAAGAGTTCAGGACTGAAAGAGCAGCTGGTAAAGCACCAGTATTTTTTCTTGATCCTTCAGAGATTATAAAGGGATGGTGGTGGGAATATGCTGAATTGTCAGAGCCCACATTTGTCCAATCTCCAACCTCAGAGGGACACAACACAGGGTGTACATCTGTCAGGAATGCCTTGTGTAATCCTGCATGGCAGGGGGTTGGACCGGATGGTCCTTGTAGTCTCTTCCAACTTCTCTGACTATGAACTCTACCCTTGCCAAACTAAATAATTTTTGGCAAAAAAATAATTTTGCCAAAACATTTTGTCACAAAGTGGCAAATAGCCCCCAGAAGGTATGGAAGGTGCAACGTGCCATTTAAATATTACTTTGAGGTCTGCAGTCTATTTTCTAGAGGGAGAGGGAAGTCTATCATAGCAATGGGAAATTTTGGAAAGGTCACTTTTTAAAAAACCAATATTTCTTGCACAGAGACCCAAGGAGGAAAAAAGTAGCATTAAAGAGCAAATTGCACCACAAGGCTCAGTGTGTGTGTGTGTGCTACTTGCCATTTTAATCCATTTTTAATGGAATGGGAATCCCACAGAGCTTTGTACACTCCTGTTTTAAAGGGACAAGCACAGTTTAAAAGGCCAGAAACCTTGCAATCATATTGATGAGACCTCTTCTTAGTTACACTCAGATATAATACAATTTTCTTTATAAAATAAAGAACAGACTTTTGTAATGTGATAGAGCAAGAGCTCAGGACATTAAGTTTACAAAGTGATTAGTTGCAATTCCATTTTCAAAACAAAAATGCATGTTGCTTGCTGCATTAATCATTTTTTGAGAGGGTAGTAGTCTTGGCATTTACTTCCTCAATTGTTATGTAAAGTAGTCAGCAACTGTTCTTTCCAATTCTTTAAAATAAGGGCCCTTCAGTGATCATAAAAGCATAGGACTCTGTATGCTGCTTCTTCTCTAATTTCCATTCACATTTCCTTCCTCAAATGGAGAGCAGAGTAATGAAATATGACGATACAGCAATGCACTGCTCTCAAGCCATTCCAGGAAGTGTGGCCAGTGGTCATTCATATTTCATGGGATGGCCTGAGAATGATGCAGCATCGTATTTTGCCATGTTCCTGTTTATTTGAGGAAATAAGTGTGGGTGGTGACTAGAAAAATAAAAGCATTGTGGTGCTGTGCTTCTAAAAGTAGTGTGGGATTCTTCTTTTGATGTTAAAATTAGAGAACATCCCCTCCTGCACCTCCAGGCCACTTTGTTATGGTAACATTTCACCTGTCCTTTTAAAAATAATGAATAATTTTCAATCCCCCCATATCAGAAGTCATTATATTATTGTGCAGAGACAGTATTGTATGTCCTTGTTTACATGCCCAATAATTTAATATATATAAGAGTATTACTTCTAATGTACTATTTTCAAGTTCTGTAAAGAGCATTGTGGCCAGTACAGGTAGCTTTCTGACAAAGAAACTCAAGAGTACTAGTTCAATGAAGCAATTGTGTTATGAATCAAAGCAGAATCTTTTAGTACAGCAATCCTGTCATATGCAACTAAACTTAATTATTTTAGTGGCTTTACCTTAGGAGTTCTTTATAGTGTATAGAAAAATGTGGGAAAATCTCTTTGCAGCTCAGTTGGGATATGTGTTACAGGCTTAAAACATGAGAACAGATAAACAGCTTCAGTCTCACAGGAACTGATTTCAAACTACTTGTTTGTAATTAAACTTTTGCAGGGTGGAAATCCCCACCAAAGCACGAGTGGAGAGATGGGCCTTGAATTTTAGTGAGCTGATGCAGGATCCCAAAGGCCGCCAGAACTTCCAGCTGTTCCTGAAGAAAGAGTTTAGTGGTGGGTGTGAAATTGTGCCTGATTTTCTTTCTTTCAATTTTGCTTTTATGGTGCTGGAGGACATAGATTCGATCCTGTGAAGGTTACTGAATGTGATGGTTCTCTATAGTCCCACTCCACTCCTCTGAGCTGAATGGGACTCACTGAAAACACCAGTCAGCTAGCCGAGATGAATTTTATTTGCAGAACACCATTTCCTCCCTTTGCAATAGGTGAGGTGATCTGAGGTAACAGTGCATCCACAAAAAGGGAATAGCTCTGCCAATTATAGCTTTTACAGATGGCCCTGGTATAGAAGAAGCCACCCGCTAACTTAGAATATAAAAAAGCAATCCTTTTGTGTCATATCAAAAGGGCTTAGAAACGCAAAGCTCCTACACTTTACAGTATGCCTATCTGGATGTTTTAAAGAAATAGGGCACGAAATAAGGTGACTAGATTAAAGGGCTCCCATATTTTAATATTTGTGTAGAAGGGAGAATTCTACAAAAAGCAGCTTATCATAGCTTAAGGTTACCATGTCCTCCTTTTTCAGGACATGTTCTCTTTTTTCAGAGCTAAAATTCCTGCCTGGGTGGAATTTGTAAAATGTCTGGGTTTTCTTATGAATTCGGGAATGGAGGAGAAGTGGGTGATCAGATAGTAAATTTCTGAGGAGGAGGAGGAAGAAGAGAAACATACCAGGTTAAAGCAAGGTGAAGGAAAGCAGCCCCCAAAGCAGCCAGCCTCAGTCCTGTGAAGCTGAGAACACCTTAATAAAAAGAAAACAGCTTGCTGCCACCGCCTAATGATTTAACTTGTCACACCCCAGTAATGCACTGGGACATTGCTGGGCCTTATACTGGTAACCTACAACCAGAACAGACATTAGCTGAGCTAAGGCAGTTAAAAGGAATTAAGAATGAGACAGAGTGCTAAAGAAAAATATTTATTATAGAACAAAGAACATTAAAGAATAAGACATGGAGGACAACTGGTCCTCCAGGCACAAACATAAAGGATCAATTACAAGTAATAATCATTTCAGCCAAACTTGAATCCCTGACTAATAAAAAAATCCTAAAAGCCGATTCTCAGCTTCTCCTCTTCCCAACTGCTTCAGCGGTCTCTCTCCAACCACCATCCGGAAGGTTCTTTTCTACCTGCCACCTGATTGGCTGGTTGCCCTTACACACTAGTGATGCCACCCTCCTCATACATTCCAGTACCCCCTCCCACAGGGAAAAGGGCCCTGATAAATGAGGGACTCCCATTTATCACACTGAGTGACCCAACAGTTTCCATCTGGGCCAGCTGGACTACCGCCACTTTTGCTTCTGGGGCTGTCATCCTCCTCTGACCTGCGCAGAAGGCCTGTCAGGGAGGAATGGAGAAAGGTGCCCCACAGCCATTGCCAGAATGGTGCCCAGCCATAAGGAAGGTTCGTCTTGTCTGTTGGACTGACTCAACTGAGGAGTGGTGGTTCCTCTTAAAATGGTTCCTTATAAATACCTCTTGTAGGGTATTTAAGTGAGAGACATCATAGCAATTGGTGGTTTGAAGTAGTAAGTCACTATCTTTTTTACTTTTCCAAATATGGTAACCCTGCCATAGGTGATTGGGTGGGGAAAGCTACATCTACTCATCTTCCCTCTGCCAGTAAACTAATCAAGGTCTTCCTTTGCATTTGGTCAACTGAGAGTGATAGCAATTCTATTCCGCATATTTATTTAGAAGATTTTATATAATGTGTTACTATTTCTTTTTCCCTTTCCAAATTCAGGGGAGAATTTGGGTTTTTGGGAAGCTTGTGAAGATCTAAAGTATGGAGACCAATCTAAGGTGAAAGAGAAAGCAGAAGAAATTTACAAGTGAGCATAGCTTAGAGTTACAAAATTCTTTCTGGTGTCTTTTATTAACGTCTGTATAGTGTTGTTTATATAAAAAATAAATTATGAATGACAGAGTAATATTTTATTTGGAGACGACCGTAAGACACTGATGATCCAGGCAATCTGGATAGAGGATTCATGTATTGCCCATATACTCCTGCCACATGATATATGCAGAAGCCACTTGAAAGTGAAGGCTCATTTGAATCCATTTCAGGAATGTAATCAGTAGCATACTTAGATGGAAACCAGTCCCATGATATTCAGCAGTGTCTGGCTGTATCCACACTGCAGAAGTAATCCAGTTTGACAATTCTTTAATTGCCATGGCTCAATGCTGTGGATATCTCACAAAATACAATTCTCAGAATTTCATAGTACTGACAGTTGAAGAGCCAGTGCAGATGCAGCCTCAGGATTAATTGTAGTATTTTTTTTCTAGCACTGGAAGGCTTAGTTAGCCACAGGATCTGGGACCTTTGCATTGACAAGACTTTATAATAGCCTGATTGAAATGTCAGTGAAAGCCACAGAAAAGATTCTTAATGTTTTCTGTGGGTGGGTTGTGTCCACAGAACATTAATGCTGCAAAGTATTACATATGGAAACATAAGAAGGTGTTACACTAAAGCACTGTTGTCCACCCTGATTAGCAGCAATGGATCTCCAGCAGGATTCTTTCACAGCAGTACTAGGTGTTCCCTGGTGGTTCCCTACCCAAGTACTACTCAAGCCCACCTAGTTTATCTTCTGAAGTCAGTTGAGATTGAATGTATTCAAAGTGGTATAATAATGCTAATGGACTATTAGACCATTATTATGTAATAGTATTAGTATTTATATATCACTTGTATGCCTCATAAAGGCCTTAAAATGAATTTACAATTACATAAAAATAAAATGTCATAAAGAACAATAAAATCACAACAAAACAAAATAAAATACACACATATATACACACAAGACAAAACAATTTTAAAAGATTGCAAGTTTTCCCCTAATAGGGATATCAGTGACATGGTGAATCTTCTCCAGGCTTCAGTCCAAACATTAAAGAAGCCATTCAGGATACTGAACCTGTTTTTTAAATCAGGTTCATCACCTTGAATAGCTCCTTTAAATTTGGAGTGAAACCCAAGGCAGGTTCACTGCCCCAATAATATGGAAGCCATCCACTCTTGTCTTCCCCCACCCTTTCTTTTTAAGGAGAGGGCCTACAACTTCTCCTTTTAGAAAAGGTACAACATAATTGTCTTTCTAAAAAGTATCCACAGCCTTCATCAACCATCAGCCAGCTCTTTCCTGGCTTCTTTTATCAGCCAGTGTGTACACAGGTCTAATAAATAAGTAGTGGCCTCAGTCCTCCCAGTAACATATTCAGTTTGAAACTGATCTGTCAAAACTGGAAGAAACAGTTGCCATCATTATCTCGCCAGAACATACTATTCATGTCTAAGTCAGAGATGATAAGCAACTTTTTGAAAAAATCAGCAAAGTGCTTTGCAATTTTATTACAGCTGGTTAGTTTCCAAAGGATCCTCCTCAGTCCCCTGGAGCCTAGAATGTAATCACCCCTTAACCTCCTGAAACAACTCTAAAGGATGAGACAGTGTTGGCACAATAAAGGCAGATAAGAACCTTTAAGGCAGATGAGATCCTCAGACTTTCAGTTCATTGGTGAAAAGTGATGGAGAGCAGAACATTTAGATCTGCTTCAATACATGAAGAACTTGTGTGAATTCTTGTTTACCTTATTTTCCAATTGCAGAACCTTTCTGGCACCAGGAGCAAGACGCTGGATTAATATTGATGGTACTACTATGGGCATCACTGTCAGAGGCCTCAAACACCCACATCGCTATGTCTTAGATGCTGCACAGACTCACATTTATATGCTGATGAAAAAGGTTTGTCATTTTGCTTATAAATCCACATGGTGTTTTCCAAGCATCTGAGTCACGTGTCTATAACTCCCAAACAAATTTGTTTTAAAGGTAGAGTGTTTGCATTTAGTCCAAAGGTGAATCAACTAGTGAGTTCCACATGTGTTTGAAGAAAACACATTCCGGAAAACTAGTCTTCGAACAGCTCCCTCTAGAGTTGGCTCAGACCTGATTTTGACTATTCAAAAATAACAAAAATAAAAAGAAGAAGAAGAAGAGAAGACAACAACAATCTTAGTTCCTTATTTGAAAAAGTAGGAACTGGTTGGTGTGTTTCTTCTGCATAAAAAGTACTCATCTAAGAATTAAGGGCTCTCAGTGCATTCAGTGAAAGTGGTAACTTTTGCCATTTTCACCAAAGGTTACAAAGCTAAAGTTCTGGATTTCACTATCAGTTCCCTAGAATTTTAGGGTCTCCTTTTCTACATCATACCTCCTTCTTTGCCTTATGGCTGATCTATGAAGAAGAACTGCAATGACCAGAACAAAGAAATTGCCATTTTGTGTCATTCTGAACATTTCAGATTAATTGATTTATACAGCTGAAAAACATTTAGGAGGTCACCTGGTTCCATGGCACTTCCATGTCCAAAGATAGAACCACCCTACTTCAGTTGATCAATGCAGTTCCATCTACATATAATAGGATGTGCCCTGCAAACATATTTATCTAGTAATAGTTTCTACTACCAGATCAAGCAACAGAACTCTAGGATTCATACCACAGAACATTTAAGAAGGCAATTCCAACTTCTTATTTGCAACTGTAAGGTGTAAATCCACTTGCAACCCACTGAATCAACAGAATAGTAAATGTTGATTTACCATGTTAACCATTGAATCTATTGTAATTGCAACTAACAACCTGATTTAGGCCTATCCTTCTAAAACCTGTACTTAAAAAATGACAGCAAAGGGCTACTGGTACACTTAGCCCTTCTAGAAGAAGAATTTTCCCAGCCCTTATTGGATGCTTTGGTATCTGAGAAAATGACTTAATTGGCCCCAGCTTCATTGTGAATTCTAACCACATGAGCATTATTTTATCCACAGGTTTCCATAATTCATACATATTTAATGTGCAGAAGAGATGTTCTCTTGTATTACTGGGTGAGATTCTGTTATTCCCTCTTCCCCACTCCCAGTCTCTTTGACTCCTAAACAGCTGTAAGGAGAGATGATTTTAATTAGGATGCTTGTAATGTATAACCACCAGTTTCCTTTTCTTCTCCCCAGTAGGATTCTTATGGTCGCTATTTAAAGTCTCCAGTATACAAAGAAATGTTGTCCAAGGCAATTGTACCACAAGAAACAGTGAAAAAAAGGCAAGTCAATTGGGGTTTAATTATGTGTTATTTTCTGTTGGTTTACTTGAGGGCACTAAAAACAAAATGCAAAGCCTGAAGAAAATTGGATGTGATTTAGATATTTGCATAATTTAAAGTACATCTTTCATGGGAGAAAAATGTCTGGCTTAGGGAGTGTGAATATTTGACTTTTACCACATAGGTAAAATTATTAATTTCCAAAGATTTTAACCAGCTGCAGGAGAATATGACTCACACATCCCAAAGTGATTCAGGAAATTATTTGGAAATAGTATTTTTTGCACAAAAAACAGATTTTCACTAAAAGAAACACTTTTCAGATAGCTATATTTTTTTTGTTCACGATTACTAGGGTTTGTGCAAAACACATCAGCCTTAAAATGAAAATACATGGCTGTCTGGAAAGTGTCCTCCCCCCGCCAACCCCCCCTGTTTTTTAATAAAATCCCCACAATTTTAATGCAAAACAATAGCAGCAGCAACAACAACATACATGTATTTCTGTTCATAATATTTCCCAGAATATTTCACGATCTGCAAACACCAAGTGGAAGCTATAGAATTCTTGTCACTGTCTTATTCTTATCATCTAGAATCTCCAAATGTCAGAAAACCGATTTTTCAGCCAGTGAATGAATAATGCCAAATATTATTTCAATCCCTAATAGAAATACACCACAACTCTCTTTTCGAGTGAAGTGTGCAGATGCTTTTTGTCAGGAAAGAATAGATTTGTGGGAAAATAATTTACTTTGACAACAGTTTACATGTGCTGTGACCACTAAAATATAAATTCCTCTTCTGAGGGTACTTTAAAGCATAGCTAAACAGAAATAGCTGCACCTTGTAGTGCTATTGGTTGTTATGGGAACCATCCTACAGTAGTCCAATGTGAAGGCTTCTGTGGCTGATTTATTGACATCCAAAAGTAGCCATAACAAAATTAATTTGTTGTCTGAACAGGGTGCCCAAAGTGGTAGGTTGAGTTATTTTCATTGTTTAGACCATAGATAAAAATAAAGGCAAGCCAACATGGTTTAGTGGTTTGACTGTTGGACTTGGGATTTTATCACACAGGGAGAATTGGGGGTTTAAACAGTCATTTTCCTGGAAAGATTTTCACACGACATCGCAATAAAAGAGGACTTATCCCAGGAATAACCAGGGAATAATCATTCACAGGGAAATCTCATGAATGATTTGTTGCTGGTTATTCCCGGGATAAGTCTTCCTTAATCGCAAAAATCTTCTCCACGATCACGTGACTTTCCTGGGAAAATTCATTTAAACCCTGGATTTCCCCCACGTGTGATAAACTCCTATGACTCTGGACACAAGAGTGTGAACAACTGTTCAGTCATGGAAACTCACTGGGTAATCTTGAGCAAGTCACACTCTCTCAGCCTCAGAGAAAAGCAAAGACAAAAACCCCTCTGAACAAATCTTGTAATTTTTTTTCAGTGTTACCTTAGAGTCTCCATAAATCAGAAACAACTCGATGGCACACAACTGACAACAACAAGAATAGTAAAATGGTAGCATGCATGCATATGCACATGCGTGCACATACACACAAGGTGTTGAAGTATACAACTTCTCATTTGAATGCAGTCCTAAAGAAGATTACAACATCATGAAAAAATAAAGCAATAAGAACAACAAGGCTTTCCCCAATGAGTATTGCATGCATGTTCTCAGTATCATTACAAACGTGTATAGAAGACATTATCCTCACTTTACAGCTGGCTAAGGCTAAGAAATAGGGGCATCTCTAGAGATTACCTAGTGAGGTTTTGGCAGAGGAAAATTTGAAATAGAAGTACACCCCTTGTTTCCCATTTGAACTCTGCCTACCACTTTATAGCCATTGGGCAGGCACACCTGCTGCTGTCTGGGGAGAAAAGTATTGTGGTCCTGATGATAGCAATTAGAATGGCCAATATCAATCAAGATGGCTTTATAGGTTAAAAATACCATCTGAATATTTTGCTGGGCTAGAGATGGTACTCATCTACTATTGATAACATTCAGATTCCTCTTGAGAATTCAAGTCTTGGATCTGTCTGAGCTAGAGAGAGTTCAAAGTTAATCCATGTAAGATTTGTCTAGACAGAGAACTGCCACAGTTTAATCAAAACCAGATTTTAGAGAAATCAGATTAAGCATGTGTTTGAAATACTTTACAAGCTGGAGTGCTTTATACCCAACTGTTTGGGGGCTGGTTCATATTTTCTGTGTCATTTAGGTTTGCTGTGCCAAAATCTGTGTTTCTTTCACTAAGCACACAAAGTGTGAAAGGTAGATGTGACTGCTTAAACATGAAGTGGGAAGCACTGGGAAGTGTGGACAGCTCACAGCTTTCCTTGTACAAATTCCTGAATGCTGAGTATCAGGTATCTGACCATTACAACTGCATGTTTGTGTCAGGGAAACCCAACACCCCCCCCCCCATATGACACCAGTTCACATGTAGCAAATAGTTTAAGCATGCTTTAACTATCAGACTGCAAGCCTCTACCTTATTTACCTAGGAGTAAGCCCCTATCAAACTTTGTGGGATATTCTTCTGAGTAGACAGGCACCAGAAAGAGATGTACACGTGGTGGGGCAGTGCACCCAGAGAGACTGGTGCGGCTACTGGGCAAGCATGAAAGGGTGTCACCTCCCTTTCCTGCTCACCCAACAGTCCTCTGTAGGCCACAGCACTACTCCCCTCAGCAATGGCTGCTGCTGAGGAGGGTGGTATCTTCACAGTCTGGCATGGCTGCTGGACAGGCAGCTATGTCAAACCCTGAAAAGGTGCTCTGGAAGCCACAGTGCTGCTCCCCTCAGCAGAGGTCTGGGCAGCCGCGGGGGAAGGGAGGGCATGGCATTTGCCCCCTCCCTCTGCACTGGGTAATACCAACCACAGAGATGCTCTGCTAGTTAGAAAAGTCTCCAAGGAGTTTGCAAATGCCAGCTTCAAATTTTCATTTTGAGAAGATCTGCAACATCTGAAATTTATGCAGTTTGCTCTCAAAAATGACCATCCCCAATGCAGTTTTCAGATGCCACTATGCTTTCTTGTTAACTGTCCTCTATGTGAGGTTTTTTCTAGTCTTGCCACATGAAGTCATGTTTGTTAGTAAATGGATTTGGATATAATTCATACTTCAGGCAGTTTCCTGATTATGTTGAAATGAAGATTATGTGCAGGGAGTCAAGGCCTAAGCAGACTGCCAGAAATAGTGCACATTAAATTGAGGCACTGCCCTGGCTCAGTGCTAGGGAGTCATGGGAACTGTATTTTTTTCTGGGACATTGAGCCTTCTCTGTCAGAGAGCTCTGGTGCCACAATAAATTACAGTTCCCATGATTCCCTAGCACTGAGCCAGGGCAGTGCCTCAATTTAATGTGCACTATTTCTGGCAGTCTGCTTAGGCCCTCAGTTGTTTCACATGAAATGCTGTTTTATATTTCTTTTGAATCAATCAATGTTATTGATAACTAGAGAGTAGCTATGGGTGGAGGAACGTGCACATTTCTTCCCCAATAAGAATTCTGCTCCCCAATGTATTTTTTTCTTGGGTTCCCAAATTTCTAACATTGCAAAGAGTGAGACACTGAGAATCATTCACACTCTCTATTTATTCTGTGTCTCCATTTCCTTGGTAACTTGGCCTGCTCCTTTTCTCCGGGTGCCCAAACCGTGTATCTTTCTGGCTGAGGCTTTAAGTTACTACAATGCTAGAAATTTAGGAACAGAAGGGGGAAAATTGGCTTGAAGACAAAATTCTTATTTGGGGCAACAATGCCTTGATTTTCTCTCCCTCCCCCATATATACATACCTGTTAAACCATAAGAAGAAAATACAGGCATCCCAAGTATGGCATGGGCATCTTTACTGTGGGATGCAGTTAAAACTTTTTGATCTTGTAAGTGATGTTGAAAACGACAAAAGTAAATAATAATCCTTTGGTAGTAAATTCATTGTCAAATTGATTTTACTAGTTTAATAAGTGGTTACTTCTCATATGCATGTATCTGTGCACAGACCCTTATTGGATCTGATTGTTGCTGTTAACTGCCTTTGCGTTGATCTCAATCTATGGCGACCCTATGGATGAGACATCTCCAGCCCCCCCCGTCCTCTACTGCTCTGCCCAGCTCCTGCTAACTCATATTCATGGTCTCTTTAATAAAGTCCATCTATCTAGCACATGGCTTGCCTCTCTTTCTACTTCCCTCCACCTTTCCCAGGGGTAGGCAACCTTTCCCCTTCAAGGGCCAAGGGACTTCAGCTCCCAGAATAATAATAATAATAATAATAATAATAATAATAATAATAATAATAAATTTTATTTTTACCCTGCCTTTCCATGGATATGATCAAAGTGGCTTACAAAGAGTTAAAACAATAAAAAAGTTAAAATTGCTACAATATAAAGGTTAAAAACATCGGTGCAGGGAACAGGAATCAGACAAATCACAAATATCAGGGGCAAGAAGTGGGGGAAAAAAAAGTTACAAACAGTCCGGGGTCAACAAGAAAACACATGGGGCAGAGAAAGAAAAAAAAATACCATTACTTAGGGTGGAAATGCCAACTGAAATAGATACGTTTTTAGATTTTTCTTTTCAGAAGCCCCAGCCATGTTGGCCAATAGTCCCATGTTAGCCAATAGCTCCTGGGATTCTGGGAGCTGAAGTCCCTCGGCCCTTAAAGGAGAAAGGTTGCCTACCCCTGACCTTTCCTAATATTATTGTTTTTTACAAAGAGTCCTTTCTTCTCATGATGTGTCCGAAGTATGACAGCCTCAGTTTGGTCATCTTGGTTTTCAGGGAGGTTTCTGGTTTGATCTTCTCTAGGACCCATTTGTTTGTCCTTTAGGCTGTCCATGGAATCCTCAGCACTCTTCTCCAGCACCGTATCTCAAAGGAATTGATTTTCCCCTTATCTTCTTTCTTAACTGTCCAGCTCTCACATCCATACATGGTAATAGGGAATACGATGGCTTGTACGATTCTGACTTTTGTGCTTAGTTGTATGTCTTTGCATTTTAGGATCTTTTCTAGTTCTTTCATAGCCACCCTCCCTGTTCTTAATCTTCTTCTGATTTCCTGGCTGCAGTCCCCATTCCGAAGAATATTTGATCCCAAATATGAGAACTATTTCTGTTTCCTCATTGTCTAGTTTGAACGTGTGTATGTTCTCTGTGGTCATTATTTTTGTTTTCTTTATGTTCACAGTAAGTTTGCCTTTGCACTTTCTTCTTTGATCTTCCTTAGTAGCTGTTCCAGTTCTGTGAGATTCTCTGCTAGTGTTATGGTGTTGTCAGCATATCTCAGATTGTTGATATTTCTTCCTCTTATTTTCAACCCTCCCTCTTCCATGTCTGCTTTCCTTACAATATGTTCTGCATATAAGATGAATAGGTAGGGTGATAGGATGCAGCCTTGTCTGACTCCTTTGCCAATTGGGAACCATCCTGTTTCTCCGTGTTCTGCCCTGCCCTCTTGTCCTGAGTACATATTTCTCATTAGGACTATCAGGTGTGTTGCAACTCCCATGTCTTTAGGGGCATTCCATAGCCTTTCATGATCTATGCAATCAAAGGCCTTGCTGTAGTCTATAAAGCACATGCTAATTTTCTTTGGAACTCCCTGCTATGCTCCATTAGCCATCGTATGTTTGCAGTGTGATTCCTAGTGCCTCTTCCTTTCCTGAACCCTACTTGGACCTCTGGGATTTCTCTCTCCATGTATGGTTGGATATGTTGCCGTATTTTGAGCATAATTTTGCTTGCATGAGAGATTAGTGCTATGGTTCTATAACTGCTGCTGTCTCTTGTGTCTCCTTTTTTGTGGATGGGGATGTATATTGATCACTTCCAATCTGTTGGCCATCGTTTTGTTTTCCATATCTGTTGACATATGTTGGTTAGCACTAGAGTTGACTCTTGTCAATGTGGATTGCAACAGTACTATTGGAATATCATCTGCTCCTGGAGTCTTGTTTTTTTGCCATTTCCTTTATTGAAACTTCCACCTCAGTGTTTATAATTTGGAGTTCATCTTCATATGGCTGTCCATTCCATTTGTCCTTCATTTGTCATCTCTTTTATATAATTATTCTGTGTTTTATATATAATTTGTATTATTGTGTGTGTGTGTGTGTGTGGATTTGATAGCTGTTACTTATCATCTATTGAGTCTATTAAATGACAGCTACCTGCTGTTCTTTTGTTCATAAGAAAGATTTGATGCACAAAATGGGTGAAATAAAACATCATGATGATTTAATATCATAACTAGTCAAAATAGGAGTTCAGGTCACCAATTTGAAAAGAAAGGGATGAAAGGGAGAGTGGGAAAGAACCTTTGCAGTTGCCAGAAAACAGGAATTCCTTTAGCCAGGTAGTATTTGGTACTAGCAAATTTGAATCAAAGTATGGCTGACAGTTCATTCCAACTTCTAGAAGAAAAAAAGGGGGGCAGGAGGTCAAATGTCAGAGATTACATATTATACCATTGATATCAATCTGTCTTTTACACTTGGTGTATAACATACATTACTGTTTAAATGTTACACACATAACGTATCTGCGCCACTGGAATGTTCAGCTTCACAGCTTGAATGCCCTTACTTCTAGATGGCGATAGAGCCTGGCTACTCAAAGAATGGTCAATTTGTGCAGCAAAATGAACATAACATATAGTTTCTTGGGCAGTGCCCAGAGGGCAGAGCAGAGGGCATCTAATGTCATGCAAATGGACCACAGCTAGTGCAGTGGCACTTCTCTGCTGCCTTTCCCCTCACATCCTGCCTTGTTCTTTCTAGATCTGTTTCTGATATTCCCCATATCCTCTGGAGAAGATCTGGAGTTACATGGGGAACTCCAAAATTGGTTCAGCACTATTAATAATTAAAGTTCAGGCTTAAACCTGGAACAGATTCACCACCTTACTGCCAAAGCATAAAGAGAAACCCTCTCAGTTACATAAGCATCTGTGTCAGGCAAGTTAGATGGATAACTTTAAATGGGCTATTGTAGCACCTGGATAGAGTATAATTTGAAATGTGTGTGTATAAATAGATGGTGGTGTGGAGAATCTTCCATTGCCAAATCTCCATTGCTATATTCTGTGCCATTTGATGGCATCTGGCTTCATAGTATTTGGCATAGTTTCAAAACAAATAGCTGTGAAGGCTTTCTTAAACTCAGGGAAAGTACTTATAGCCAAATAAGAGGTTCTATTATGATAATGTTCAAATTTCCAGTGCCACATGGGAATGAGATACGATAATCTGCGCGGCAAATTTTATGTTTTGATAAAAGAATCATCCTTAAAATTTAATATCAGCTGAGAAAAACCCTGGAAATCTAAAAATGGGTATTGGGTGACCCAGTCTTTAGTTTTGAAATACACAGTTTTGATAGATGACAGTCACTTTTCTCATATTGCTGAAGGTAGCCTGTTCTTCAAGGCTTTTGGAGTACTGAGAAGCAGAGCTAAATGTTTATAAAAGAGTTTTGCAAAATTTCTAGTTTTGCATCCTAAGAATTATTCCAGCTCCTTAAATCTGCTTAATAGTGAATCTGACCTACCACTTTACTTTGCAAAAGCTTTAAGATAGGATCAATCAGAAAATTACTTTTAGTGCAGTAAAATTTTATGGTGCCACATATAACTGTAGTATCTATGGTTCTAGCAATCACAGGTTTCATTATTTCCACATGAGTCTTCCTGGAAAATTGTTGTTGAAAAATACCCCAAGATATTTTAAGACCTGAGTTTGATCATTGGATGGTTAGCTAACGGCCAGCAAAATGTATAAGTCTTCTTTCCAAAGACCATCCTTTTGGCTTTGCACAATTTATCATTAATTTTGTCTGTAGAAATGCATACATTGCTCAAACTTTAGGTGTTTCCTACAGTGGTTATACGTGCAACAAAGAGTTCTGTGGCACTTTAAAAGTTAACAAATGTTATTTGACATAAGCTCTCATGAACAACAGATCACTTTATGATATGCTCCTGAGTAAACTTGTTAGTCTTTAAGATACCAGAGGACTCTTAGTTGTTTTTGATAAATTAGGCTAACATGGGGCCTTTGCAGACTGCCAGAAATAGTGCCCATTAAATTGAGGCACTGCCCTGGCTCAGTGCTAGGGAATCATGGGAACTGTAATTTATTGTGGCACCAGAGCTCTCTGACAGAGAAGGCTCAATGTCCCAGAAAAAAATACAGTTCCCATGACTCCCTAGCACTGAGCCAGGGCAGTGCCTCAATTTAATGTGCACTATTTCTGGCAGTCTGCAAAGGCCTATGGCTACCCTCCTGGGAATATTAAACACTGTTGTGCAAGCAGTGACAAACACCAGCATATGTACAGCAAACAGGCTCCCTAAAATGGACCTCAACCTTAGGATAAAAAAGAGATGAGATGAGAACCCTTGAGTTTACCAGCAGTTTCTGTCTCCCTTTCAATTTCATTCCACCCTTTGATACATCCCTTGTCTGTATAAACAAATCAATGAGTTTAGAGAATGTTATCCCAGGGTAATTGGGTTTGTAAACAGGCAGTGATTAATCCATCAGCACACAGCACGTTGGAAGTGGTTTCTCAAAAAAGCACCTACGTTCCTTGCCTCTCCAGCCACCTCCAGATATATTTGCCTTTCACTGTCAAGCACAGTAACTCTCTTGTTTTTCTCTTGTTTCCTTTCAGCTCCAATAATCCATTTGCTCGCAAACACCTCCGCTCCAGCCCCAGCCCAGTCATCTTGAGGCAACTGGAGGAGGAAGCCAAGGCTAAAGAAGCAGCGACCAATGTGGACATCACCCAGGTTATGAGCAAGCTGGATCGTAGGAGCCAGCTCAAACAGGAGGCCCCGCCTGCTAAGTAGAGCCCAGATGTTACAAAGCACATTGTGTGTATGTGTGTGTGTTGGGAAGTAACACAACTCCAAAGTGGAGCCTGGCTGAGTGTAGGGCCTGCACTTCCTCCCCCTGCCTGCAGGTGTCAGTGGTGCTTCGCCATTAGTGAGCAGTGCCTCTCTAGCTCCCTCCCCACAGCATGCTGTTGCCATGGCATCCAGAGCAATGTGTCACTTTGTAAGCCATCGCAGATAGAATTGTAGAAACACAGATGGCAAAAGAGTCGCTCCCCCCCCCCCCCCCCGTATCAAATGGGCTCAGTTTTTCTCCCGCAAGTCAGGGGAACATTGTTTTCCGTAAACTGCCTGAAACATCCCTCAGAAATCTAAAAATCCCAAAGTCAAGGTGCCATGGTAACTGCCTGGCTGCCTTCTTCTTCTCTCACCGCCTGGAGGTGAAGGAAGCAAGGGGCTGAAGGAAAATGTGCTGTGAGACACTCACAAGGCAGAAATGAATTTGGTTTCCAGCTCTACAGCTGGAGGTTGAGCTGCACTGCTGAAAGATTTATGCTCTTGCCAGAGGAGGGACAGTTCAGAGCTCAGGATACTACTCTTCACATACTGTGGGAGTATGTGTCTAATGGGGAAACTTCAGTCCAGGTGCACATACTGCACATCATGTAGTTGCATGCTCCAGATTTAATATAGGTTGCTCACCCATTCATGATCTTTGACCTTCTTGTCGTATTCATAATTAGAGTCCTGAGTTACTTACAAAGGATAGAGTATTTTCTATTTCTCTTCAGAATGAATACTTGTGAAAGCTGTGGGGACTCTATTCGGTATTAATGTGTATTAAGAATGGAGTCAAGAGCAGGCCTGCACAACATATGGCCCGGGGGGCACATGCGGCCCGCCAAGGGATTTTGGGCAGCCCCTAAGGATGTGGAACGGCTTCAAGGCTCCTCTGCTGCTCAGCCTTCTCCTGAGGGGAGGGCATGCAGAGAAAGAGGAGGAAGGGTGAACGCTCGCCTTGCAAGGCTCCTCTACCTCCTGGCTTTCTCCTGAGGAGAAGAATGGGCAGAAGAAGAATAAAGGTGAACACTTGCCCTGCAAGGCTCCTCCACCATAATGCCTTGTCCTGAGGAGAAGGCTAGAAGGCAGAGGACGGGTGAACACTCACCCTGCAAGGCTCCTCTGCTGCTTGGCTTTCTTCCAAGTGGAAGGCTGGGTGGAAGAGGAGGAAGACAGGCAAGGCTGCTCTGCTGCTCAACTTTCTCCTGAGAGGATTGAGCAGAGGAAGATGGAATTAATATTAATTAATTATAATTAATATTAATAATTATTATTTATTAATATTATTAATTAATTAATATTTAATTAAAACCTGTCTGCAGCCTGAAGAAGTTTAGCCTATTTTAATTTTGGCCCCCACCTACTGCCAAGTTGTGCAGGCCTGGTTAAGAGGTTACAGTTATTTCAGGTTAATCATGATGGAGTACACTGACATCAGTATGTGTGTGCATGAGAGAGATACACATTTTCAGTGTTCTGAGCATCTGCCTATTTGAGTGGCATATAAGTATCAACTTGCAGAGTGTGGCTTGCTCATAGCCAGATTATTTCTTATTTTAAAGGAAACCCCTTATAGATTTGTGCAGGAACATCTTTATTTTGTATAAAAGGATATGTTATTTAGTGGAGACTATTGGCCACTTCTAACAAATTCCTAGCCCCAGAGGGTGTTTACTGGTCATTAAAGAAAATGTATACTGTAATGGAAAATCTAAGTTGCAAATCCCTTAGCACTGGCCTGAGAGAATTTATTTTGCAAAGCAAAACAACAGATAACCCCCCCAAACATCTACCGGTACCCAAATACTGGTAGGTTTGGGGTATTTTGGTGCTATTCCAACCAAGATGTTTTGGTATATGAGGCAGAAAATCCCTTAAGCTCCTTCCCCCATCCCTGGCAGTAATGAACAGTTCAGTAACAATTTAATATGATGCTTAGACTCTAACCCCTGCTCCAGTCGCCTCATTCTGCCTAATGTTAAGACTGCCCCTATCTCCTAGAGAGTATGGGGAATTGTGAAGTTGCAGGAACATTAAGGAGGGAGACAGGTGAGTACAAGAAGAGATTACCCTCATAGTAGCCATAGGGGCTTCTCTTAAAAATGATGGTGAAGTGATTTGAAGAGGCAACCAGTCTGTGTTGACTATAAAATGCAGAATATTACATAAGTGGCTTGTCATAGACTGTCCTGGCTCTACCCATGTCTTGATACAAAAGTTTTGAGAATTGGTCCTAAATATATATGTCAATGCGAACAGCAATGTCACCATGGATATAGGAGGTCTTGGTAGTAGTAGAAGACCTGACTGGATAGTTTGTCATACAAGGAATCAAATCCACTCTGAAGCAGTGGCCTGTGCATAGCATCCTTCTCCTTTTGTACATAGTTTTGTAGGATCTAGACATGAGCTAGAGGCCTTGATTAGGGTCAGTGTCTTCCAGACTGACATATTTCCCCCTCTGGATATATATTGTCAGCAACTATGGAGAATAAGCATTGTGAATAAGCCCTGATTTGCATATGGAGTGTGAAGAAACATAGGTCAAATCCCTCTGAATTGTACTGGTTGAAAGTGCTAAAACAAATGCACTCTTCACCTTTCTTGCCTGCATCATTAACTGAATCAGGAGGACCCAAAGTCATGCTAAAAAAAATAAAAATATAAACAAAAAATTCAAAAACTTGCAGAATTAATTTTACTTAAATGGTCAACATAAAGTAACTCCAGGCCAAGAATTATCTGAAATATTCCAGGAACTGCTTATGAACAACAGATTGGGATTATATAAATACACAGTAGGCTCATAACACCCAACTTATTTTTGCATGAGGTTATTTCAGCTATACACTTTCTATCTCTATCATTGGCTTCATCTATTCTTCAGCATACTTGAAGCTATGTCCTTTTGTCCCTGCATTTCAAAATTTCTTGCAAAACATCATAACTTTGAGAAACAAAGGGACAGTGGCAGAATTGGAATACCACAATTAAAAGGCCATGAGAAATGTAAGTTTAAGAGTGACAGCAGAGCTCCCTTAAACTCTCAGGTTTGAAAATGCAGTTATGTAGATTGGTTCATTAAAATATTCTGACTCTCTGCTTATCAAAACCAACATGGGACCACAGAACAGACTAGAGCAGTGGTTTTTAAACTGCATTCTGGGGACTTTGCAGTTTATAAACTGCAATCCTGTGCAAACCAGCAGTCCTTGACTCCCCTATACGGCAGAGGCTTAGTTCTGCAATCTCTTGTCAAGCAGTTGAGTATTCCTGCTTGCTGAGATGGGGTAAGTAAACTCTTTAGCAGCTGCTTCTTCTTTCACTGATGAGGCAGCAAAGCCAATTTTCATCTTACTGTAATGTTTTTTCTCTGGAAGGCAGCGAATGCAACCTCCAACAGGCCCCCAGCCTCCCACCCACCTCATGGCAGAGGTCTGTTTGCTTCCCTTTGGCTCTGGACTCTCATGGCAGATTTAACCAGTGACAGCTGAGCTTTTTTGACAGATCATTTGCTCAACACCGCTGACTTCTTTCTGCAGTGTACCATAGCAGGACAGTGCTGGGTAGGTTCTAGATTATATTCTCAGTTCAGGTAGAATGGTAAGTAGAAGGGTAGAATAAACCCAAAAATGTAGTTTGCCCATGAATATACCTCTGAATCCTTTGCTGTTAGACAAGCCAGTGTGGAAAGGATTCACCCACTATAAAAAAATCCGAATACCTCAAGACTAAAGAAACAACAGAGCTGTAAACCTGTTACTGATTTCTAATGTGAGCTGTCCTCCATTTTTTGTTCTTCCTACAAAAAATGTCAATGCATATGTATGAAGTACTTGTTTTTATTTTCATTTTCTGTTAAATGCCCAAGATAGTTTGGGCTTCACATCCTGTTAACAAAAAAAGCAATGGTCTTCCACTGGAATTTCAGAATGCTGCTCTTTTCCCCCCTTCCCCATCCAGATTTGTCACATTTTCATTTCTTTTTTCCCTCTGGTTGAATAAAACTAGAAAGTGAAACTATCATTTTGCTTGTCTGTCATGTCTTTGTCTGCTTTCTATATGGTTTTTTTTTTTATTTTGTTCATGTTTTTGCCTTTATAACTTTGGTTTGAATCAGTTTTCTTTTTTAAAAAAATCATGTTGAATAACTGCAAATGTGAATCTGTATGGTGAAATGCTTGAAAGAGAAAACTTGAACAACCATAGTTTAAGAAAAGCACCAAATTAAGTAGGCATCTACTTAATGTGACAGCATTACATCTTGCTACATGTTTTGATCTAAAAATGTAATGGAATGGTTTAACTGTGCCCTTCTACTAGCTACATTTGTAGCATTTATGGTGCCTAATAGTTTCCAGAAGACCCACATGTAAATCCTGATTCTAAGTACACACAACCAGATCCTGCCCACCTTTATTTAGTGCTCATTCCCACTATGATTTGAAGCGATTTGCTGATTGCTTTATATATGCTTCGTTCATACAGGAAACGGTTTCAGATGAGACTGTGATTGTTTGGACTTGCTTTGAAGCGAGACAAATGCAAAAAACGCTCTTTTTAAAGATTATTTTTTTTGGTGGTTCTTTTGAAAAAAATTGATTGGAAAGTGTATTCAGGAAGTGGGAACGACAGACCTGAATCACATCACAGTGGAGGGGAGGGACTAGGGTGGGCAGAGAGGTGGTACCCATCCCGCCCCTGGTTTTGGGCAAGCTGCCATTTTTCTCAGCACTGCTGTGGTGCTGTCTTTTAACTGGTGTGGGGCTGTGGAATTCCCCAATGTCATCCCTTTGGAGCATGACGGGAAAGCATGGAAGGACATTTCTATGTGAAAGTGTGTTGCAACTTTGATTTGAGAATGTCCTCCTTTTTCCTGAAGTGTCTGCCATTTGGGGGTTTGCCTTGTCCTCTTTTGTGGTGAGGAGATCTGGTCACCGTGGATAAGGGAGGCCGGGCAGACAGCGGAGTCAGGAGGGATGCATTGAAGCATCAGGGGTCCTTGACCACTCCTCGCTCTCTTTGGTCTTGGGCAGGACCTGAGATCTCCTCGATGCAGGAAACTCTCTCTCTCTCTCTGTGTCTGTGTGCTGTGGGTCATCTCAAGGTGATCATATGTCCTCACTGCAAAGGAGGACAATGCACCGCAAAGTGGAGAACATTCAAGGGGAAGAAGGGAGGGAATGCTTCTTTGTCATGCTGAAACTGGAGGACGTTTTCAGATTCCTCCTGAACAGAAGGTTGAAATGGAGTACATTTCTTGGAAATTCCTGAGTCCATCCCACAGCCTGGCAAAATACCCCCTCCATACACACACAACTCCCTTCCCCCCCCAGCCCCCTATTATTTTGGTCACCTCCTACTTACTCCCCTGAATGTCCTCTACTGAGAGCATGACTTAGAGAATGGAGGACATTCAGGGAAGCTTTGGGCTTTGGTTTGGAAATGTCCTCCATTTTGAGCAGGACAAAGAGGCATGCACTGATATTCCTAACAGTGTTTTAGTCTTTGACTTTGGGAATCAAATTCCCCATTCTCCTTCCTTGTGTCACCGATGATGCTTAGATGTGCATCATATGAATGACATTTCTTTAAAAAAGAGCAGGATGGAGTATCTAGTGGGAATGACAATCGTGTCAAAAAAGACACGAATGCATGGAATAATGAAATAATTTTCTTCCATAGTGGGAACTACACATCAACCTGAATCAATTGAGCGACCCAGTGTCAATGCAACTCACAAACCGATTTAAATGCAATTGGGAATGAGCCCTTAGAAGTACGTACCCTTCAGCTTGGATGGAACTTACTTCTAAGTATGTGTACATAAGAATGTAGCCTTCTTGAAAGGAATCAGAATTAAACTCTGTCATTTTGTCTTGTCTACTTTGTCTACCTTCCAGTCCTATAGCGAACTAGTGTAAATCAATCAACCATATAGCGAACTAGTGTAGAAGAACAAGTGACCACTTGAATTTGTTCCTCAAGATGTGCTGGCCTAAATGTCACTCCACCTCATGATGGAAAAACTCATTGTCCCTGTAAGATGAAACCAATCTGTTCCTTCTTGATGGAACTGGTTTTTGCTACACATTTTTCATTTCATAAATCACCACGGTATGTATGTACTGTATTTGTCAGTCACTTTTCTATTCTATATCCAATGGAATGTTCAAAGAATCAAATGAAAATAAAATTAATTGTTAAAGGTCCCAGATCTGTTTGGAAAGGAAGTTCCAAATATGAGGTGCCATAACTGTAAAGGCCCTCCCCCTAGAGTCAATTGCCTCATTTCACCAGGTGGTAATATCTGGAGAGGCGTCTCAGAAGATGACCTTAATTGTCAGGCTGGCTTGTGTAGTTTGAGAGGTTGTTCAGTATGTTAATCAACTGCCTCTTAAAACTTGCCGCCCTCCTTTTGACTTAGAAAAAGTGATAAAATTGTAACTTTGATTGAGATAGACTGGTTTAGGAAATTAGTTCTTCAAAACACAAGAAGTCAGGGATATCTGGTGAAGCCAGTCACAATGTTTAAATTCTTTACAGGCTAGAGTTTTCAATAGATGAAGTCTGTGAAAGCTTATGCTACACCTTTTTTTCACACAGTTACTCTCAAAGGTGCTATAAGATCCCTTTGCAGACTGATTTTCCAGACTAACATGACTGTGTCTCTGAATTCTGTGCCAGTGTAAGTATCCTTAATCAGGGATGCATCTTGATGACGACTGTCTAAGTGAAGTTTCATAGACATAACCATTGTGCAAGAGGCTCCTCTTTTCAAGGCATTCATAAATGTATCTCCTTGCACACTTTGAACCAAGGGAAAGGGGCAGCTACTGTACATCAGCAAGTTAAACAATTTCTTGCACAGTGGTACACCTACCTTACACAGAGCTATCCTGGTATAATTTGATATGCAATCCTTATGTTGGATCTTAGCCACAGAACTGAATTTTATCTTCCATCACATTTGTATCAATTTAACTGATATAAATAGGGCCTTTACAGACTGCCAGAAATAATGCAGCTTGAGACCACTTTAACTGCCCTGGCTGAGTGCTAGGGAATCATGGGAATTGTAGTTTATTGTGGCACCAGAACTCTCTAACAGAGAAGTCTCAGTGTCTCAGAAAAAACTACAATTCCCATGATTCCCTAGCATTGAGCCAGGACAGTTAAAGTGGTCTCAAGATGGATTATTTCTGGCAGTCTGTAAAGACGCATAGTTTCAAAACAAGTTATAACTTGAAATTAAATCTAACCATAGAAGCAAAACATACATTTCTGACTGCAAATACTGTAATTACTGAATTTCTCTCACAATGTGGATTGTGAAGCTTTTTCTGTTATCCCTGGATACATGTCAAACATCTCTGCCTGCTGGCTTTCATCAATGTGTCTTGTGGTATTCCATTATTTCCTCTAACTTGATCAATTTTGTTAATGAATCTACCTCTCCCTGCAACCAATTTCTCACATTTGTCTTTGCGTCTTCTCACATTTGTCTTCATCACACCAGCAGGATAGCTAAATCAGCAGGTTTGACTCTGCCATTTGCTATTGAATTTTCTTGGCTTAATCACTAAGAAAAAAAGAGGGAAAGTTATTCCTTTCTTCAAAATAATTGTTTCTTTAATATTCACCATCTGTACGACATGATGAAAAGTTGTAGTTCAAAGTGAAATACTTTCTTCCCAGAACTATGCTTTTGAGTGAAACTCCCTGGACTAAATAAACATATATTATTGTGTGCCAAAAGAACAAGCAATGCAAGAGAAAGGAGACATAAGAATACGGTAAATTATGCCTGCCAGGCTCCCTCTTTTAAGCTTTTTCTGCAGCCAAGCATATACAATTTTCATTAGGGAGAAGTTCTAACTATCTATCTGTGATTTAAGTGGAGTTGATCGAAATCAATTTACATGCAAAGTGATATGCAAAGTGAAAATACTGCTCAAGAGAAAACAATTAATTTACAGCTACATGCAGAGAAACAGTAAGTACAATGTAAAAATATAAAAACAAACAATATGTTTGCTTTTATATTTTAAAATTGTACATCTTCATTTTCCTCTACATTTATGTGTAAATTTTTTGTCATTCCCTGAATGCGGTTTGGAGTTCTGCACATTGTGCATATTGTATAGAAAAGCAACTAAGAAATAGATAAGTCTTCACTAGAATAAATTGTTTGGTAGGAAAGCAATGCAGGGAACAAATAAGTAATTTGCACTCTTTTTCAGGGAAAACAAGGTTCTGGGCTGAATTTCATAGTGCACCAAGGAATTAAATTGGGATGCGAATAATACAGCCCTCCAAATGTTGGACGTAAACTCTCAAAAGCCCTAGCTAGCATAGGCAGTGGTGAAGAGTTGCAATTCAGCAATATTTGGAAGACTGCATTATTCTCCTGAATTAAATTAACAGTTCTGGTTCTGTAGATGGACTGGCACAATTTTATCTATAGTGACCTTACCTTGGTGATGTGTCATAGTGTCCATCTACACTGTAGAAAATGTCTAAAAATGAATGGATGCAGTTTGGCACTACTCTAACTGCCTTGGCTCCATCCTACAAAATCCTGTGATTTGCAGTTTTGTGGGGTACCAGCACTCTTTGTCAGAGAAGGCTAAAGATCTTGTAAAACTCAGGATCCCATAGGAAGGAGCTACAACACTTAAAGTGGTATCAAACTGCATTATTTCTACAACGTAGATGCATCCATAGAGGGCTTTGTGTGAGACTCTGTGACAATTTTAGAGCAATATGTTAATACAAGAAGATTGTGGGAAGAATGGATCCACTTGATCCACTGTTGCAAGAGAAGTAACATAGACTTTCTCTTATTATATACAGAACCACTGGATCAAAACATTACACTGCCCATACCACTGATCCATCCATCCTTCACTCATTAGGCATAGGTTCTGCAGCGTCTAGAAATACCTCTTTCTGCCATTAGCTATAAAGCAGGTTCTTGGCTATAATGGAGAAGGACATTTAAAAGCCCTAACTACCAAAAGCTTCTGGGAACAATAAGCAGTAATAAGATACCTTAAATATTGATACCTGGTTAAAAATAGTGGGGTTGGGTTGCGGTAAATCAAAGGAGGGATGACTACAGGCTTTTATGAGCTATCCAGTATGAAGAGATCCTAATCTCGGAGGGCTGGAAGCATGAAAACATGCCTGGTGAGTGGTGGAAGAATACGCACATAAAGAAAATTGCATTTTGGGAACTCAAACTCACTCCTTTGAGGGCAAAGCCCATCATTATGTAGTGTCTAAAAATGAATGGATCACTGTTTCTAGTCTGTATGCATTTATGGAGAAATCTGATCCCTTTCATTTGCACATTAATCTTTATTTTTAAAAATTGTCCCCAAAGTCATAGTTAAATACTGTTGTGTCATAAAATACATGGTTGTTAATGAATTTTCTGACAATGCATATATTTCTAAATATGTATTTTATCCTAAACTACACATAAGAGGTGCTTTTTTGTACATTATTGAGCCAGCAACTGCATTCGGAGATGTACAAAATCTGAGGAATAACTGTCTTCTGATTTCTACATTATACCAGGAACTGTTATATCCATGTTTTTAGTTAATTCCACCCCCCCCCACCCCCACAGTGGGATTCTCTAGAGAGAAAAATATATGGCTTGCCATTTTCAATTTTTCCATTTTCAGGGTTTCCTGGCCTTATAAACTAATTCAATAGAAAATTAGACATGGAAAATATCACTAAAACTCCTGCTTAAATTGGGTGTGTATCCTTTCATCAAGTTGTGGAATACCCCAAATTCTTTGCCCGGAGCTCCAGAAGAGTATTTATTAAGTGATGGTATAGAATTACATCCAGACCAATGCTTCATTTATGTGCATAATTCTGCCAAGTATGGCACTCCCATACTAATAATAGCTATGGTGTGTAGAAATTAACACCAAATTGGATATGGTAAAACATACAATAAGCTTTGGCTAATTAGAAATCAATCAATCTTTATTGCTTTTGGCCAATGGCCATTGCAAAGAACAAGATGATAAAACAATACACAAAATTTCCATAAAACCAATATACAATACATTTAAACAATTGCATATGAGACATATGACATGAATACATTAAAATTCACAGCAAAACTCTTTAAAATTAATCCCCATTACAAGGAATAGCTATATCTGCTATATATTTCTTCCTGGTCTTTTTGACACACCAGGTCACATATTTATCTATGTGCATTAGGAGATAAAATACCTTTTCTTGGCAATTCAAAAAACACTTATTTCGATTTAGGTAAAATAAAACACTCCCTAGGATCTTTATATAATAGACAATAGATTAAGTAATGTACCAGGTCCTCTGTGTGAGGACAACCAGCTATACATTTTCGTTCATTTTTCAGAACTTTCTTAAGCCTCCCATCTCTTTCAGCTGAATCAAACATATTAAGTCTCAGTTCTGTGAAAGCTCGACGCAACTGAACAAAAGTTAGATTGTCAAAATAATCTGGGTGATCACAGAATTTCCTGAGGCTATAATATAAGGGGAGATACTCCTGTATCTCCAGAAGGATGTCCTCCAAGAGTTCCTGACAAATGGCATACCCTAAAGCTGGTGTGTGTGTGTGTGTGTGTGTGTGAAAAAGTAACATTTCACTTTGTTCTATTGGTCCTAGACATGGAAAAGTGCATGAAAACAGAGACAGGTGTTGAGAGGAATAACTGGCATTGCCCAATCAGAGACCTTGATAGATTCCACCCACCCGCCCACCATACTGCAAAAAGACTTTGACGTACTTTCACCTAACACCAAGGTCCTCTGCTTGCTGGTTCACCTACTTCTTTCCAAACATATTGTTCATGCTGTCCCAGTCCAGAGCATAGCATAGCATAGCATAGCATAGCATAGCATAGCATAGCATAGAAAAGCAAGGCAAAGCAAAGCAAAGCAAAGCAAAGCAGCTTCATTTATATACCGCTTCATACCGCGCAATGCAGTGTCTAAGCGGTTTACAACTGTAAGCTCATTGCCCCCCAACAGCTGGGTACACATTTTCGCGACCTTGGAAGGATGCAAGCCTGAGACAAGCCTGAGCCCTGGTTAGCATTGAACTCGCAACCTTGGGCCTTAGGCTTTTATACTTTCACTGGTGTTGATACTACAACGGGCCCCTGGGATCCACTGAGGTTTGTTTCGAGGACACCCCATGGATACAAAAATCTGTGAATGCTCACGTTCCATTATATACAGTGCTGTAGTAAAATGGTGTCCCTTATATAAAATGGCAAAATCAGGATTTGCTTTTTGAATTTTTTGGGGGGGTGAATGTTCTCAAGTCAAGAATTTAGACGCGATTCAAAATTTGAATATATTCTGGGGATGCAGAATCCGACAAAGGGCTAACCGTACTTCTCAATTTCCTGGCATAAGCCAAGGTATGTTCTTCAAAACATTTATGACCTCTGAGCTATAGATTCGTCATGCATTTCAGACTTTGGGCTTTGATGCAAGTGCCCCTTTTGATAAAACCTGTTGAGGCCCTTGAGAGTTTTCTATACAGACTCAGGCTTGTTGATATACCACTCCACAGAAAAACTTTAGAGACCTTGTTTCCATTTTTAATGCAGAAACAGGCTGGAAGAACAAAACTACCTCCACCTAATGGAATTTTGCAAGCACCCATATCAAAGATACACACATCATGCTACAATGTTCTGGGCTCTGGGCATTGTTCTGGGCAATGTTCTGAGACAATAATCAATGTTTTTCATTCCTAACAGTGAATGAAGGGAGGGATGAAGTGGGCAGTTAGACCCAAATGTAGACACTGCAATTTAGTACAATGTAGACACTGCAAGGAGACTTTCACATACTTTCTTGTTTCATCAGTATCACAATCCATGTTGCTTCTGATGAAACACTTGGGCAAGAAAGGATGTGGCTTTGAAAAATGTAGTTGTCTGAATACACATCTGCCAGATGTGCAGGTGCAGTGAACAGTGTTCAAATG
The DNA here is from genome assembly GCA_026167975.1 of Phrynosoma blainvillii. Lineage (NCBI taxonomy): Eukaryota > Metazoa > Chordata > Lepidosauria > Squamata > Phrynosomatidae > Phrynosoma > Phrynosoma blainvillii. The sequence continues at coordinate 220,240,364 of JANUYF010000002.1, read as the reverse complement.
TAGCAGCATATGTAAGCTTGTCAAAATGCTTGGGACTGTTTGATAAAGACAGTGACTATCAGAGCACATGGACCCAATTCAAACGTAGCAATGTTATTTTGGTATCCAAGGCAGAAAATCCTACAAGCACTTCTCCCCAATCCTCTCAGTAAAAATAAAATAATAACAAATCCAACAGCTGACAAATTTGCTGCCTTTTCATGACATCCAAAGTCTGTTACTTGAGGCAGCCCCCCACCTTATCTAATGGTAAGGCTGGCATTGGTGACTGTGGGCTAGTCTACACATAAGCGTTTTATGTGAATTGCTGTGGATTTTAGCACATTTGCATCAATGCTTAATTGTCTTCACTTTCCTGCATAAATTTGCATCTATTCAACCTCTCTCTACTGAAAATACACAGCCATGCAAATCCATGCAAATCCGACAGACAGCCTCACGTTTGATAATGTGCATCCTGGCAGGTGCTCATGGATACTCCAGTAAAAACTGTGAATTCTTTTCTGCAGAGTTCTCCTGAATTCCTTGAACTTGTGTGTGGTCGGATCACAATGTATTTGAATCCATGAGGAGTATTTTAATTGTGTAGACAAGCCCTATGAGCTAAATGCCTATTATTGAGACTTAAGCGCCAATAACACACACTTGAAACACAACCTTTGTGATGTGAAACTGTTGTTATGTTCACCCAGAAGCTGTATATTTTTATCATCCTCCAAATTTATATTTAAAGAGTTCATAATAAATTCACAATTAAAAATTCATTGGCTCATGAACTAATATCCCCATCTCCCTAAGTAACCTAATCACTGAACATTCTTTCTTCTGGAAAACCAAGAAGTATTATTTGCAATTACAGTATGTTAATTCAAACATTATACAACCACAGCTAAAAACTTAATAAAAATATTAAATAAATTTTACATGACTTCCGTATATGAAAATGTACAGTATATGTTTTGCATACATAGCAATCCTATTTTTTTTTAAAAAAAAATAACCAATTATTGTTCATTAGAATATGGTATTTTTGACAATTGTCACTATTCCAGTAGAACATTTGTAGTGAATTTTAAATTGAGTGGGAGGATCTCTAATAACTATCTTTTATATTATATTTTATGTTAATTAGAGAATTAGTTAAGATATGCTTTAAAAAAAACCCAAAAAACAAACAACAACAACAACAACAACAACAAAAAAAAAAACCAACCTCCCCAACCCCCTGTTTCTTCCATTTCCCATTTTGGTCTTCCAACCAAAATTAACCCCATTTCCCCCTGTGCTACAGATGTTCTATATCCCAAAGCTAGTTCCAATCTCTAGTTATGATGTCCCTATCATATATATATATATATATATATATATATATGAATTTACTAAGCTAGTGATTATTCTGTAAAAATATAATTTCTATGATCCTCAGAGTATCCTGCAATATAAGAAGGAATCAATTGTTTAATTATAACATTTCATGCACACATGCAGAATAACAGAACAACCTCTATAATTCATCTAGGAGGTTCAGATTAGGTCAACTCACAGTGAAATTAACAAAGAATGGATTCCTGAATCATCCCAATCGCTGACACATATAAAAGGCTTTCTGGAGTCTGCGGTCCATATGAATTTTCCATTCATAAACACACACAAAAAGCAATCTGCATAGTTTAATGTGACACTTTGAGAAATCAGGGAGAGAGCTTGCTACAGAGAAAGCCTGGTTCCTGTCTATCTTGATTGGAAAAAATGAGATTGACTGAGTTCTTGGGGTTTGCTTTCTAATAACATTATATTAGTTTTCAACACAGTTTGTTTCTATACTGAGTGTATATCTATTTTGAGATTGTGCTAGGAGCATCAGAATAAATGGGATATGTTTCAATAGTTTAAAATATTTGTGGTGGTTTTTAACTCTAAGTTTTATATAGCCCACTGCTGATGGAATGGATAAGGATTATCTCCACATGCCCACTTTTTTGTTTTTTAAAATAACTGTTTCTGTGTCTTACAATGCCAAATGTAAGATGATAAGTAACAGAGCAAGAGGTTCTGTAAGGATCTATATACAGTCAGCCCTATGTATCCACAGATTTTTTTTATCCATGGATTCAACTATGCACAGCTTGAAAATATTTAAAAAATATAAATTTCAAAAAGCAAAGCTTGATTTTATCATTTTATATAAGGGACATTTTACCATGCCACTCTATTTAATGGGACTTGAGCATCCACAAATTTTGGTATCCACAGAAGGTCCTGGGACCAAACTCAAACAAATACCAAGAGCCCACTATAGTAGGCTACCATGTTGTTGGAGAGAGGAAGCAGGAAGCACACTTGGCATCACTAGGGGTTGTGTCACCTGGTGTGGTAATTCCTGGGGTCATCCCCCTATTGACCGCCTCTCATACCACACCATACAGAATCTTTGGTAATGTTTTTTGTACTAATATTTTTGTACTAACACATAAATCATATATCACTGAATATAATGATAATAGTTTTGACATAAACAACTAGCAAAATTAAAATTATACATTCAAATTACAATATCATATGCACAGCCTAAATGCATTTATGTGTACATAGCTGCATGTGGTTAAAATGAAAATTTAGTAAGATGTGATGTTTTGAAAGAAAAATGTAAAAGATTTTTTTTTAAATTAAAACAATATTTTTTTAAAAAAACACCTCTCCTTTCACCTCCCAATGAGCCTCATCCCACTCACACCATCTTTTCAGCATTTAAAAAGGATGCAAGAGAATGCCACAGCCTGTTTTGCCAAAAGGCAGATGTTTGGGAAGCAGTGGTGTCACCCCCTTTGGAGTGTTACCTGGGTATCTGAACCCCCGCACCCCCCTAGCAGTGCCTTTGAGTGTGAAAGGACAAACAGCAAGATAGCCAAGAACTAGGCAAATCCTTTCTACCAGGAGCTTCCTGCTCCCAGGAATACCATGCAATTTCTTGTGCTATAAATATTCTCTTTTCTTTCTTGCAGCTATGCCAGTTTACTGTTCCAGTTCGCCATCTGGTTGTTTACACTGGTACTTCTGATCCTCCACGTCCTTCCAATATTCTTCCTTCCTCCTGTGGTGCTCTGAGTGATCATCCTCTCCAATGCTCTGAGCATATCACTCTGCCAAACAGCACTAACCACCCATCATCTCTTAGTGTAGCTGAAAACAGCAACTCTGGCATAGAGAGGGTCCGGGATACTAATGGGATTAGCTGCAGTCCTTTCCCTTCCATTACTGAAAGCAATGAGATCTCCAAGAATTCTGAATCAGGAACCTGCCACATCTCCCAGGACACTGTGAGCGGTGAGACCAAGCTACTGCCCAAGTCTCGGATGACCTTGTCCCTCAGCAGGTTCTTGAAAAGGGGTTGCTTGAACTCACAAGTGTTTGCAACACTCTCACCCAAGTGTGCTGTAATGATGCATGGGAAGGTGCAGCCACTAGATGGTCTGAGCCAACCACTGCAACAGAAGTCCAAGAGAGTATCCAAGTGAGTATCTCTGTGGGTTGTCCTCTTATACTTTGTTTTGAGAATTATTATAGATGGAAATGATCTCTTGGGAGGGTCTCCGTTAGAACAAGCAGTACAAAATACGTGTGTGAGGTGTCTGAACTTTCACACATAGAGAGTAATGCATCACCAACAAGGACTTTCTGAAAAGACCATAAGTTCTAACACAGGTCTGAAGAACATGTGGCCCTGCATATCTTGATCATGGAACAACAGTTCATCAACATACGTGGCCCACATATTCTCCCATCATACCTAACCAGCTTAGCCAAGGGTAAGGGATGAGCAACATTTGCCCATAGGCTTCCTATCCAGGAAGCCCAGCTCAAGAGCTCAGGAGTCACTAAGCCCCTAATGACTCAACTATGAATCCATGTTTAACTTTGAAAAACATTAACCACCTCTTCCTCCTCCTCCTCCTCCTTCTCATCCCCTCATTCTTTTTTGTAAAGCTACTCAGCTTTTAAAAATAGAAAAAATGCATTAATTTTCCCAGTTTACATGCTTCCTTAATGTCCAACAGGACATTAAGCTGACTTACATGGATTAGCATAAAATACTTTAAATATTTAAAAATCACACTGTATCACGGAAAAACAATTAGAGGCATTCTACCAATTAAGAAAATGGCAAACACAGCAATCCCAGAGCAGCACAGAACTCATCCCCGTCCAACAACAATAGCTGCCATTAATTGTCCATCAATATTAGTTGACACGTTGTTGTTGTTGTTGTTGTTTTGTGCCTTCAAGTCATTTCTGAGTTATAGTGAACCTGAGGTGAACCTATCATGGGGTTTTCTTGGCAAGATGTGTCCAGAGGAGGCTTGCCATTGCCTTCCCCTAAGACTAAGAGCATATGATTTGGCCAAGGTCACCCAATGGGTTTCATGTCTGAGTGGTGAATTGAACCCTGTTCTCCAGATTTGTAGTCTAACACTCAAACCACTATGCTACACACACATAGATATCTTGCTTCAAAGAACTTCCAGACCTATCTTGGTTGGCTCCCTAAACTAGCTCTTCCTAAAATATTTTGCTGCCTAAGCTAAAGGACAAACCTGTCCTATTGGATGTACAGGGCCAGCTGATCAGAGTGGCAATTGAATTTTATGTTGACATCAGTGATGGGTCAACCTCTTTTGCTGTAGTTGGGGGCAGCAGGCTAACTTAGGCCCCTATGTGGGGCATGCAAAGTTCTCACCTCCAAAGCTTTGCTGCTGGTTCTACTCCACAGCATCATCTGCTTGAGGCATATACCGTATTTTACAGCGTATAAGACGACCCCCAACGTTTCCAGTTAAAATATAGAGTTTGGGATATACTCGCCATATAAGACGACCCCGCATCCAACACACACCAAATAAAAATTAAAAAAAACATAAGATTTGACTTTAACCCCCAGATACGCCGGAAAATGCAGTACCATTTTTGCCCAGTGGCATGACCAGCCCTGCTCGTAAAAGCCAATAAGAAAGGTGCCTTCCTGAAGAGGTTATTCCATAAGGAAGGTGCCACTACACTGAAATTGCTTATTCCTGTCATCATAAACAGTCCCAGAAAGTATCAGGTGGGTGAGCCATTCCAAATGATCCTCTGTTGGGGAGATGAGTGCATATTTTAATATGATAGAAGCCACCCCCATTATGAAATCTAACTGTCCATACATTAGATGGCCTTTCATGCATCAGAAGGCTAACATGCATATGGATTCCTTGGGACCAAACAACAGAACTTGTTGTTCCGAGATGTCCCTGCAAACGATGTCATTGTTCTGCTTCCAGCTACAGGAAAATAGCTTATATTTAAAGCTTTAATGAGAAAATGGTGAAGTTGTGGGGGAACTGATGCTCAGTAAAGGTGCTTTGGAGAAGAAAGGGTTTGTGTCATTGCATGGTCAGTGAATTCTGACTTGTGCAGGAACTAAAAAAGTGAGTTGTAATGGTGTAAGTTTGACTTATACCATTGTAATTCACTAACAGGATGCCAGCCAAAACATACATACAACTTGTTGTAGTTATCTGCCTTTACAAGTCATTCCAACTTGGCATCCCTAAGGTGAACCTATCATGGGGCTTTCTTGGCAAGTTTCTTCAGAGGGAGTTTGCCACTGCCTCCTGAGCTTAGAGATTCTGACTTGCCCAATGTCACCCAGTGGGTTTGCATGGTTGAGCCAGGATTCAAACCCTGATCTCCAGAGTTGTAGTCCAATGCTCAAACCACTACACCATGCTGGCTCACATACAACTTTACTTGCACCTTAATTCTGAGCGTGTTGTATGGAAATATGCCACAATCCCAGTAATGCCTTTAGAATCAGAGAGGAAGACATTGCTTCCAATTTTGTGTCACTTTTTTGGTACAAAAAACTTTTTGGGTTCAGACACAGCAACAATGCAGACTGATAGGCAAATGTGTTGGAGGAGAAACCATTCTGGTGTTTCCTCAAAAGCAAAGGCCAAGGTCAAAGACCTTACTTATATCCTGCTTTCCACTCTCTGAAAGTACTCTGGAAGATACCTGGATTGTGATGAGTTTTCTTTTGCATTCCAGCTTCTTCCAAATAAAAGTGGACATTCCTCAGGAGAGCAAAATCTACCCTATAGACTTGGAGGAGGAAGAAGAGAATGGCCACTGGGCTTACAAAGACTCTGCAAAAGAAGTGATCTGCCCATGGGAGAAGCTGACAGAAGAAGGGAAAGCTGGATAATAAGGAGACTTTGGGACTCTTAGGATGTGACCTACTTAAAAATGACTATTTTTTTTCTTGCCCCCGAATCAGACAGTATAATCACCCACAGTTGGACTGATGAATCATGCTGTTGAAAGGAGTGCATTGGAATAATCAATGAGAGTCATTCAGCATCAAACCATGTGGGTTATAAATGATGATCTCAGATACATATGTCTTTCAAAGTTCAAAAAAATGTGAGATGTCTCTTGGCCTGTTTCCTTTCTTGTACTTGGAATTCAGCCCTATCACTTATTGGTTTCTTCATAACTCTTTAAGTATATTAACTATATACTAGAAGAATCTTTCTTGCCTGGTTAGTTTTTTGAAACCCTTCTATTTTGTATTTGTATTTATTATGCTTGCTCTTCTTTTAGAAAACCAGAGGGTTTCACATCCATTTTCAAGTGGTCTCCCACCTATGTTCTGATCAAGTTAACATTTTGCTTAATACTTTACCAATGCAACAGCATCAAGTGGTATCTGAGCCTTGAGTTAGACCAGCAGTGAATTTTAAAACTACTGTGAGCTGTTCAGTCTTGCCAATTCTCCTGGCACAGTCATCCATGTTGTTCATGTTTAACTAAGACATGTGATAATATGACACCATATTTGAAGACAAGATGTTCTCTTGTTTTTTTTTCTACCAGCAATATTCAGATTCAAGAAGTGTGTGTGTGTGTGTGTGTGAGAGAGAGAGAGAGAGAGAGAGGGAGGGAGAGAGGGGAGAGAGGGAGTGACAAGAACTTGCACTATGTATTTAGTTTTCTAGTAGTTCAACTGTGATTCTGCTGCCCCTTAAGATATTTGGACATCTGTGCTACTTTGGAAACATCTCTTTCAAGGATCCATATTCTGCCTGCCCCCCCCCCCCCCCATATGTCTTCCAAAGTCACCTGCCTAAGTTTCCTTCAGAGGAAGTCTGAGAACTATTGCCCCCCCCCCCGCCCCCGTGTTCTTGCCCATCTTTTCAAGCAGCTTGGAATTTTTTTCTACCTCTATTGAGCAAAACCACTTGATGCTGCTACCTAACATGTTTCAGCTGAATGTTGGTTGCCCCTACTCATTTGCTGCTTACAATGCAGGCAGATAGCAAGCCTAGGGTCAGCTCTGATTTCATAGTCACCACAGACGATGCTTTGTCTTTTTTTGTGGTGACTCAGACTGCTTACCTTCCATCTAATACCTAAACACTAAGAACAACAAGCAACTGGGACAAGTAGTAAGAATACGTTCAGATTCACTGAACAGCCAAATGGACAAGAAGGGCAAACTGAAGGTTAATTTAGCCTATTGAACAATAACAAAGGAAATTAGAGCATTCTATGAGACCAACATAACAACTGCCCACTGCTCTCTACAGTTCATTAGGCACAGACCTAATGATTATTACTTTAAATCTTTTGTGGGAAATGTTTAATTTGCAGCTACTCATCCTCTTTATTTCATTCACCTCTCCAACAAGACTGTGTAGTAAATCACTCTTACTTTTAGTTTATATAGGGACAACAGTTAAGAGCAAAGAATGGCACTACTCAAGGTTAATTCAATATGTCTGAGCCTAAGACTGGACATGATAATCAATATAGTATGAGATTCTGTACCTGTATGCAACTATTTGTCTACTGACCCTTGCTGGATTTTGCCTCTTCCACTTTTTCTGCCAGTGATGCTACAATAATAGTACAGTCGTCCCTCCGTTCTCGTGGACTTGAAGTCCATGGTTTTGTGTATTCATGGAGGGGTGACCTCCGGAATGGATCCCCCACAAAAACTGTAATCTGCAATACCTTCATATTTATGATAATATTATGATTAATCATATGCTTCATCATATGCTAATACTTTGAACATATCAGCACACAATCTCCACTTATTTGTACTTATATGTCCATCTAGTTGGTGCACTTCACTCATAATAACTGTGGACTTCTCTCTTCCATTAATTTCTCCCATAACTAGAACAATCGTAAGACCAGCAATATGAAATGCAAAATGCTGCTATATAAGAATTATGGATCAGGCAGCCAATCTGGTTTGACATTTCAAAACTAAATCTATGTTTCAAATCTTTCTTGAATTTGTGTTCATAAAAATATAATTTTCAAGAAAACTGGGTTATTGTCTTGTAGAACACAGAGTGGGAGGATTGTGGGCTTTTGCAAAGCAGTATGTTGCAGTGTTTTCAACTATGTATTTCTTGAATACATGTAAATTAAAAAAAACACAGTCCTACGTTTGCAAATGGTAATAGGTTTTGCTGAACTATGTGGAACATATTTCTGATTAGACTTATCCAACATTGGTTAACACACTTCCTTGGAAATATTGCTATTTTATACCAGTGGAACATGTACCCAGGTTGACATATTTACCAGTGCAACCATGATGTGCTTGTGGAAAGGTATTACCCTAATGATATTATCTGAGTCAGAATGGGCAGTATTTTCTTTATGCCTCAGGTTCCTAGACAATCTATAGTTTGTGTGATACGTTTATTAACTGGGTTTTTAAAGCAAAAATGTCCATGCAATTTTTTTGTTAATTGTCCTCAAGTCAACTTTATGAGACACCTCCATGATTCCTGATCATCAATTCTCCTGATCAAATCTTACAAATTGAGGGCAGCCATTCAAGACAGTGCTATCGCTCTCTTGTGAGCAATGATATGGAAGGCAGATTAGTCTTCTTGATCTGAAGCTAAACTGCTATGTGTGAAGGTATGTACAGCTGTGTCCCTTGTGCCTAGAGGAATTTATTCTGAGAGTACATATTTGACAGTGCAAGAGGAGCCTGGTGGTACAGTAGTTAAATACCAGTAATGCAGCCACAAGGTTGTGAGTTTGATCCCAGGGCTCCAAGGTTGACTCAGCCTTTCATCCTTTCGTAGGTCAGCAAAATGAGGACCCAGCTTGTTGGAGGCAATCGGCTTACCGATTGTAAACCACTTAGAGAGTGCTGAGTTCACTGATAAGTGGTATAGAAATGTAGGTAAATGCTATTGCTAAATGCTATAAGAGGAAGGTAGAAATCTGCTCTCTATATTTTAAAAAAAGGTTTCCTATATTGCAGTAGTTCCCAAACTTTGATCCTCCAGTCCAGATGTTTTGGACTTCAACTCCCAAAGTGTCTGGCTGTTGACCAAGCTGGCTGGGGCCTTTGGGAGCTGAATTTCAAAACACCTGGAAGATAAAAGTTTGGAAGCCACTGCTATAGTGGATGAAGCTTTCCCCTCTTATCTGTGGAAAGCATTGGGGAAACACTGCAGTGGTTCCAGGGCTCACAGTGTGGAAGCACCCACACTTGTTTAATAGCAGGGACAGTGACATAATTTACCACCGCCATTACCAGACAAGTTTTCCTATTCCCTCTGCAATCCTCATTGAAGCTGGGGTTAGACGTTCTCAGAAATAACATCTCATTGTGCACTATTTCTGTGGTAATACAAAGTATTTAGAATCCCTGTTGGATGCTGGTTCTGAATGGCCTCCCACCCCAAGATAGCCAAAAATATTATCCACATGGGATAACTGCAGCCCACATGAAATCTAGGGGAGCCAAAAATCTGTTAGAAAGAGATATGTGTTCCTGGCATCTGTATTCATTGTTGTTCATGTTTCCTGCCTAACACTGGCATTCAAGGCCATTTATAAAAAATGTTTAAAATGTTGTAATGTTGTACAATGTTTTGTTCCAGCAAAAGACCAACTTCAGAGTTGATAAATGCACTCACTAAGTTTGAGGATACAGAGAGGTAGCCAGAGATACAGTTCATTAGTGGTGGATGGAGACTCCCATGTCAGCAGGCAGTGATTCCACTTTGGGTTTTTCTTTAAAGCAGCTATCCAGCATGTTGAATATATTTTGAGGATCAAGTTTTATATCTTGCATATCTTCTTTAAAGCTGAAACCCAGCATAGATTCATCATACCATGAGAACCACCAACTATACTGCAGTTTATGTATGTGTTGTGGCCTTAATCCTGTTGGCTGTCCTAGCTAGAGCAGACCCCACTGTGAATCAGTGAATAATTAAACCCTGTTGTTTCACTGGTTATACTTGGGAGTAACAATACTGTTTAGGCCTGTGCATATGTGTACCTGCAAAATGTGGCCTTTTAAATGTTCCTCACACAAATCTAGTAGAGAAAAATGGTTGAGTGCAGCTGTAAATGGTGTCACTTTGGTAGTTGGCATTGTGGTCTTGGGAAAAGGCACACAGAAACCCATTACTCCAATGCACAGTAATCCCCAAAATTGTAAAAAGTGGTATTTTGTTTAAAAAAGGAAAGGAAACTACATGAATATGTTGCTAGATGATACAAGCAACAGTAAATTACAAGAACACAGTGAATTACTTCCTTGGGAACCATCTCTGAGTTACAACAAATAATAGAAGACATCTGTTTACTCCAGAAGTCCCAAAACAATTTAAATAAAGAATGACCTGACTGCAGCTGAAGTATCCTATTTACTCACACCTTTATAGGTTTCAGCTTTCCATCATCCCTGAAGTGAGGATGGCAGAGGAGCCACATAGCTGGCTGCATGACTGGGCCTCAGATCTCCAGCAGTTGCAGCAGCGTACCACCTCTGTAGCTTACACAGGGATCTTCTAGCACCCTTGAGACTAAGGATTTTATCACAGCAGGCTCGTAAGACACCACAATTGCTTCAGTCCAGGAAACGCAAACATACCGGGTTGGGGACACTCATTTTCATACAGCTCTTCCTAATTGTCATGCTACTGCTTCTCTCCTGGCCTCTGTCTTCTGTATGTCAGCCACCATAGCCCCATCTCCCTGCCTTAGCTCTTTCCCACCCTGCCTTTTGGTGCGTATTTATTTTTATTTTAGCACAATTGCACAATCAGAACAATCTATTAAGTAAAAAAGAAACAAAAGAAATTGAAAAAACCAACAACCAGCCTGCTTGGGAATGTCAGGGGAGGGGGGAGAGGGGAAGAAGAGCATAATCACATTCACCCACACCACTGCCCTCATATTGGAACTGCTTTGGGAGGAACTTATTGCATATGACTCAAAGTGGGAAAGAATTGGGAGTCCTTGATGGGTAAAACCATCAATAAGAAAGAGCACTCCAGCAATGGATGGAATACAGACCAGCTACTGCACAGACACAATGTCATGTGATAAGGGATGTTCACAGACAATACTACCCTCCTCTAATCCACTTTTCAGCCCTTGTGGGCTAAACCTCTCCTAACTGGGAGAAAAGTTGTAATGTCATCTTTCATCTGATGAAATAGACTGAGTTTATGAAAGCTTGTGCTACACAGGTCTTTCTGCCAAGTTAATCTTAAAGGTGCTACAAGATGCCACTGTATGCTGATGCAGACTAACAGGACTCTGGCTTTGAACATCACTGTAGTTTGTAGTTGTGCCTGAAATTCAGATGGTGGTAGGACAACATGACTGGCCATAGAGCTGGGCCTCAGTGCTCCAATAGCCAGATGACAGAGAAGGAGAAAAGTCCCTTGCTTACCATTTCCTCTGGAATCTTGTCAACTTATTTCCTGCTGCTTTTTAAAAAAGAGCCCACTTCTATGGTCCCAGCTCCTTGCAGGTATTGAGCAAAGATGTTGTTTAACCAAAGGTTGTTATTCCCCTATCTTATTTCACTGTCATGCTTGGTTTGGCCCAATGTAACATTGTTCATGTTTATGTGAGAAAGCATGGTAGAAATGGTATTTTTCTCTCCAACAGCTTTCCTAAACAGAGCTTTGTGGAAGATTTAACAGTAGTGCATATACACATACACTTTTATGAAGGTTTCAAATGGCTTATGAAGTGTTGGAATAGTGATGGTGGTGATGATGAAGTTCATATAAACTAATTTACTCTTTAAAATTCCTGACTTCTAAAATTTGCTGGCTGAACATGGCTTCAACCCGCGTCTGACCTGGGCTGAATTTCGTCAGTGGCATCACAGCAAAATTGGCAGTGACTTACGTGTGATAATGTCCAGGTGTATCAAGGAAGATTGAAGCTGTGGAAAGGTAAAATGCTTTTTAAATAATGCGATAAGCTTCTTTTAGTCTCTGGAGTAGCAGAAAACAAACAAACTATCCTCAATATGACATCCCTTCAAACATTTAAATATGGCAATTATGTCATCTCTTAACCTTGTCTTCTCCAAGCTAAATATACTTAGAAGCTTATTGCACCGCTTTTCAAATTGGCTTACCTCTCCAGCTTAAATTTTCATTCTGGAAGCATCCTGATATTATCGCAGCAATTTTGCTGCCAAATCTGCCTCCTGGGTCCATCCTGGGTCCATCCCTGCTCACAGAGTGGTCAGAGTGCCTTTTTTTGAAGCCGGGAGTTTTCCATCTTAAGGAAATGGCCGCCGGAGCGCCACTGGGAGTGAAAATGGACCTGGGTGGCAGATTTGGCAGCAAAATTGCTGCAATAATATCAAGATGCCACCCAAATTAAAATTTAAACGAGGAGAGGTAAGCTGATTTGAAAAGTGGTGCGATAAGCTCCCCAGTTTCCTAAGCAGCTCCTCATAGGGCATGATTTTCAAATTATTCACCATTTTGGTTGCCCTCCTGTGGACATACTCCAGCTTGTCCAGCTGGAAGAGGGAAGGTCACTGTCAGGAATGTATTGAGATATAAAGACTAGAGATAGAAAAATATTTGAAAACATGCAAATAATAATAATTTAAAAATGATTGAAAAATATTTTTCCGCATGTCAAGAAACATTGCCAACATATTATTTTCTATACAGAAAATGCTGTTTGCCACATGCAAATTTTACACAGTATAAGCTCCAAATTGTGACTTGGCTTTGAAAGATGCATAATGATATGGTGGAGAGCTATGGGGGCTTTGAAGGAAAGGCCAAAATAACACTTATAGTCTGTCCTTCACGGACATGTGTTTGGCCATTATTGGGCCAAACAGCCAATTAACTAATGTCAACCATTTTGTTGCTAATATTATTAGTCTGTCCCTAAAGGCACGTTTAAAACCAGAGCACAGGACCAAATTTTTGGAAAGGTCAGCCTGGGCATTATTAACACATACAGCCAAGCTGTCTTCCAATTTGTAGTCTTCCCATCCGTGAATGAAGAGGACAGAGGGGAGGGGGTTGGTTGAGGATGAAATTAGGCTAAAAGTTGAAGACGACTTTAATTTGTAAGAAAAAGAGCTAAATAATTGATGTAGCCTCAGTGCCAAAGGTAATTTCAACTGCTCTCTCTCCCTCTCCCTCTCTCATACAAAGACATTTAGCATTGATTGAGATCAAAGTATTCAAAACCCCTGCTGCTGAACTGAAAGGCAAAACTTTCAGCTGCCTTTCTCCGCTCTAATAATATCGTCTTTATGTAGTTAATAAACTGCACACTTCAGTCAAACTATATCATTACAGAAGACTTAGGGAGCTAATAATTTAAAAGCAAAGAAGCGCCTCTGTTCTTTGCTTTGAACTAAACAACATTCTGTTGAATGAGGGCGACATCAAAGCTTTGTCACTATTACCAGTGTGGCTGGAGCAGAGGGTCTCACAGAGTGTGTACTTCAGTCATCTGAGGGAAGGGGAAGCATGGGGACGGGGGGGGGGGGGGGGGGAGGGAAGGTTGAGATTAAAGATACTGGCTTATCAAGCCACGGGCAGAACCAGGTGTTTTCTTTTTCTGCTGTGCAAGCATCAGGTGGCTTGCTTATCAATGAGTTTGCTTGTTAAATGGATGTATATGAATTAGGCTGGGCCTTCTGCTCTGTGCTACAGCCAGTTTTATTAAGAGCCTTTTCATTGCCTTCCTCCCTCCCCTCTAATGTTTTCCTTTTTCAGAGAAAGAATTATGGGTAAATATAGATACAGACACACTCATTCACACACACACACACACACTTTATTTTTTTTAAATTTATAACTGGCCTTTCCAAACCCTCTCAACAAAAGACCACCCAAGGTGGCCAACAACAATATAATTCCATTAAAAGCAAACACCATTGAAAACAGAAAAATGGATTAATGATACTAACAGACCAATAAAAGAGAAATAACAGCATCTAACTAGCTATAACTTCTTCCAATGACAAACTAGCTTAACAATCTTCCTAAATAAATAAAAAAAACCCTTGCCTGCTGTTAGAAGGACACCATTAGAGGGGTCCAGATGTTGTTGTTAACTATCATCAAGTTGGTTTCGACTTACGGCAGCGCTATGAAAGAGACACCTCCAGTCACCCTGTGACTTGCAGAGTCAGGGCTGTGGCTTCCATGATTGAGTCTATCCATCTAGAATGTGGTCTTCCTTCTCTTCCTAATGCCCTCTACTTTTCCAAGCATTATTGTCTTTTCTAGTGAGCCATGTCTTCTCATGGTACGGCCAAAGTACAACAGCCTCAGTTTAGTCATCTTGGCTTCTAGGGAGAGTTCAGACTTGATTTGCTCTGGGACCCATTTATTGGTCTTTTTAACACTCCAGGGTATCCATAGAACTTTCTCCAGCACCACATTACAAATGAATTGATTTTCTTTCTCTCAGCTTCCTTCACTGTCCAGCTTTCAAAATACCATACATATTAATTGAAAATATGATGGCATGGGCAATCCTAATTTTAGTATTCAATTATATACATTTAGGATCTTGTCTAGTTCTTTATAGTTGCCCTTCCAAGTACTAGTAATCTTTTTATTTCTTTACTGCTGTTTCTGTTCTGATTAATGACTGAACAAAGGTATGGAAAATCTTGAAATATTTCAATGTATTCATCATCTACTTTAAAAGTTATATAAATCATTTGTGGTCATTATTGTTGAATTTCTTAATTGATGTTCATCTGTAAACCTGCCTTTGCACTTTCTTCCTTGACTTTCTTCAGTAATTATTCCAAGTCTTTGTTATTTTCTGCTAGTAGTATAGCATCATCTGCATATTCTTAATTCTTGATGTTCCTTTCTCCACAGTTCACACCTCCTTCCTCCAAGTCTAATCCTGTTTATGTACCATACATTCAGCCTTTCCTTGACCCTCTTGCCAATTGGAAACCATTCCACCTCCTCACATTCTGTGCTGATGGTAGTTCTTGTCCTCTGTATAGGTTATGCATCAGGACAATTAATGGTTGAGGCACATCCATCTCTTTATGGTCTGCACTACAATCTGTTCCTTGTCTTGTTTTTGCAGACAGAATGGCACTTCTCCATCTTCTGCTTCTAATTATGTAGTCTATTTGGTTTCTATATTGGCCATCAGATAATGTCTATTTAAATGGTTGCCTCTTTGGTTGCTAGACATATGTGTTTGCTTGAAGATTATGTGTTTGCAATGAACAAATTGTTGGCCTTACAAAATTCAGTCAGTCACTTTCCTGTTTCATTTCTTGATTCTAGGCCAAATTTTTCTACAACCTGGTTCTGCTCTGTTCCCTACTTTTGCCAATTGCCTATGATTAACAACAACTTCTTTTTTTGGTGTGTGATCAATTCCCTCCTTGAAAACTGGATTCGGAGCCTGGGAGCAGCCCACAGAGCTGTCACTTGCATGTCTCCACCTGAGGGAGCTGGTATGGAAAGAAGGGGCTCTTGTAAATATCTTATTAGGAACCCAGATTTGAAAGTGCATACATTGCCTTTCAAATAGCCTGGTCTCAAGCTTTATAGGGCTTTATAGGTCACTCTAAACTGACATTGCCTAGGTTGATATGCAATACTAGAATATATTTCACTTCAAGTTCTATGCAACATGGATCAAACCCAGCAATTTTTCTGCAGAAAAGACTGAACCTTCTATATCAGACATTATTTTGCCTGGAAATGTTTATTCTAGATTCTAGAACAAAAATCCAGCAATCCAAGTAGTTGAATGATCAGGCCTAAAACTATATTACAATCTTTGTTTTGGTCCTGCTAGATAATGTACAAGTTTGGTGAATCTGTGATCATGCATGTAAGTTTGTATTGCATAAATTCAAAGAGTCCAAATAAGATACAACTATGGCATGTGTCACCATGGCAAGATCCAATGTGTTTAAGAAAGGAAAGTGCACAATTGATGCACGACTAGCCTTAACAGCAAAAATGCACTCTTCTCCTCCACCAGAATCTGGGGCCCACTCTCATTACACAATTATAGACCTTTTATTCCCCCTTAAGTATCTTGGTTGCATGCTATGGGATCTTGGGATTTTCAGTTTAGGAAGGAGTACTTAGAATTTTCAGCCAGAGAGCATTTCCAGTGCTTCTGATCAAACTACAAATCCCATGATTCCACAGGATGTAGCCATGGCAGTTAAAGAGCAAACAAAATACTATAAATATATAGTGTGAAAGGGAACCAGCTTGTCTGGATACAACAAAATCCTAATACCTTTATTAGGCAAACCAAAAAGTATAAAACAAATTATGCTAGCATCAAAGCTCATTGACTGGTTGGCTTAGTGACAGTATCACCACAGTGTGTATTTTGGATTTTGTTGTTTTGCTGCATAGCCAAAATGGCTGACCTTTAATATTTTTGTTTACATCTGGAATCAGGGCTGAATCTAGGAATACAGCCAAATTGCAAACCAGAGTCTTCAAGAGGAATGTAACCCCATTGGTTGAATTTCTGTTCTGTGTCCTGCATTTCAACTGACCAGGAACACTGATGTCTTTCAATTTCTTCACCTTCATTCTGTCCAGTACTGACATCAGACACAGGTACAGAACCAACAGCACTTCTTTGGATTTAAATGGCAAGGAGTGATAGAGGTGCACGACATTACATAATGATGGCATTGATGCCCCCTACTTCCACAATTTCCAATGGCCTTGTCCAGTGAGGGACAAAGCTGCCCATCTCCTTCACTACTATTATAAACAATGGAGTGCTTTACTGCCACTCCCTCCCCAGTTGGTCCCAGCCATGAAATCAATGATGAAGTGGTAAATTGGGCTACCCCCTCACCATTGCTTGACTTCATCAGTGGGGCTCGGCTGGGGAGGGAATGGCAGCAACCAGAGTGAAGCATTCCAGTGCCCAGCAGTCTGAGGAGATGTCCTATGTGTGCATGCATCAGGAGGCATTAAAAAAACATTTAGAAAAATAAATCAACAGATAACCATGGTGGGGGGGGGGGGGGAGGGGAATGTCAGTTGCTCCAGATTTCAATGGCCAGATTTGTGTCTGAAGCAAGCAAGAAGGTCATTCCATGTTAAGTTATTGGTGTCAAATTCATTCCTTTTCCTTTTGTTTGCCAGCTCACTTTCAGATGCTTGTGTTGGCACTTAAAACCTTGAGACCAAGGTCACTTAAGAACTATCTTCTTCCATATAGAGCTACTTATGAGCTTCATTCAGTTCTTCATGCCTTCAGGTGATTCCCATTCAGAGAGTTAATTGGCTGAACCAAGAAAAAGAGACAATTTTTTTACTATTATTCCCACAATGTGGAATAACATTGAGGTGGCCCACAGAGAAGGCTCTCTCATTGCCTGCTTTTAAGCAGAGCATTTAGGATACTCTTGTTTTAGTTAGCTTAAAAAAAATCTAGTTAAGACTTTTCAAGATCTGTTCCCATTGCTTCTGCCTGGGAACTAGTTACCTGCTCTTTCATTATATTTATTGTTGTTTTGTCTTGGTTTGTTGTAAACT
Source organism: Phrynosoma blainvillii (assembly GCA_026167975.1). NCBI lineage: Eukaryota > Metazoa > Chordata > Lepidosauria > Squamata > Phrynosomatidae > Phrynosoma > Phrynosoma blainvillii. The sequence goes on along the minus strand of JANUYF010000002.1, from coordinate 220,222,488 downwards.
GGCTCGTTTTGGCTTTGCAGAGCAAACTGCGGTGTTACTTAAAGATTGAAATCCTATGTGTAATAAATTTGAAACAAGCTCCCCCAGATTCATTGACTTACTTCTAAGTAAACATGAATATGATTGGGCCTAAGTCCTCTGTACACTTTCTTGGGAGTAAGTGTCATTGAATGAACAGGAGCTCACTTGTTTGTACAATGTTTAAGAGCAGAAAGCTTGGCATCTGAGTTCATTATTGAATTCATCCAAGTTCATTATTTTCTCCTGAAACTGTTCATCTGCTAAAGTTATGGTTAAATTATGCCAAGACATTTCTTTGGACTAGTCCATGTCATCTAAGACATTGCCTGTTTCATACATGGTGGCAGATGTGTGACTCATGCCACTATTCATGTGATTCCTTTGACGTATATGAAGAGATATGAAGTGGTGTTATCCTAGGTCAGGCCACCAGTCCACTGAAGTTGGTGTTGTCTGCTCTGATTCAGGCATAGCATAGGCCCTGAGAACTAGACCTGGACCTTCTGCATGCAAAGCAGGTGCTCTACCATTGAGGTACATATGAGCCTTCCTATCAGAATGTAAAAAAGTTACATTTTTGGACTACAATTTCCAGAATTGTCCAGCTTGCACTGCTTAGGGATGCTGGGAGCTATAGTAAAAAGGAATAACATTTTCAAGCTCTACACCCTGTATGTGTAAATAGCTAGGCATCAGGATCAGCACCATTCTTGGCAACATTTCCAAGTTATGCTCTAGATGCAATTCACATGGGAATATGTGGCTCCCTACATGTTGTTGGGGTTGCAACTTCCATCAGCCTCAGCCAGCATAGCCAATTGCAAGGATACAGGGAATGGCAATCTGACAACATCTGGATGGCCACACTTTACCTACCTCTGTTCTGCACGGCAATACTAATCTGCACCCCGATATGCTTCTGTACATGACAGCAGCTGTGTGGTGAACATGCTTCTGCTAGCACTTTCATAAGGTGGCACAGTCTTGTTCTGATTTATGGCATGAGGGCCAGACTTTCCCAAGCTGTTTCACCAAAAGACATTATCATGTCTTACATGCAGGGGGATAAAGTCAGGGGAGCTGTGGTTGGTTGTAGGATCCTAATGGGCAAACACCATATGTGTTTGCAGACCTAAAGTTAGAACAGCCAACTTTACAGCTGGCCTCTGTAATTGTGCTTTTAACTGCACTTGGATGTGCCACAGTTAGCAGGGGGATAACATTTAACTCCATCCTATGAAAAGCCTCACCTGCTAATTCCTGCAGATCAAGCTCCTTTTAGAGGGCCAGCAGCAGAGACTGGCTGACAAGTTGGCAGTTCTATCCAGAGCTCCCCTTTCCAATTCTGAGGTATTTGCTAGGAGACATATGGAGATCTGGCATATTATCCATTTTTGGCAGCATGTAAATTGGCTCACGATCTTAATAAAGACCAGAAGTCCTCAAGATTGCTACAGAAATGTGTGCCTGCTAACTGTAACACTCAGGCATCTCCTTCCCTCACTGCCCCATGTCTCACCACTCATTTGCATCACAAACTCTCTCTTCCCTCCTTTGTGGTTTAGATCTCATTGCCCATCTAAGAAAGCAATTTTTTAAAAGTGGAAAATAATGGCATATTTCAAAGCAACAATCCCACTGCTGTTTGAAATGCCACCTTTATTCAAAAACCATTTAAATGGATCCATCTTTTCAAAGTCTGTATTATCCCTACAGGCTGAACAGATTTTGGTCTAATGCTCCTGATCTCCCCGCAACCACCCCCCAGCCCCCAAAGACTCTCCTTGATTTCTGTATCCGAATAGGTGTAAGGTAATGGCTTGGACTTAAAGCAAAAGGAGTGAGCAATTTCTTGGGAATGATTGTTTCAGTTATTTTCCTTTTGCTAGTTCACTTGGTGAAATCTATTTGCTCCAGGGAGGAAATAAGTAAGAAGTAGAGTTTCAAAAGAAGAGAGAAATATTTCCTAGAATTCATGTGCAGCCAAGCACACCTGCATTCCTGCAGGGGAATTTATATGCAGTTGTGACACTCTGCCATTCAGGCCTTCCCTTCTAGGATCTGTTGTGGTGATGTCAGGCCAAGTGATGGGGATTTGGGTAGTGGTGGTGGTGGGTGTCAGCTTTGCATGAAGCAGAGAGTGAGAGTGCAGGAATCATGCGTGCCACTACCTGTATTCTCACTTCTTCTCCCGTGTTGTTATGCAGTGTGACAGCAATTTTACTGGCATTTGGACATTCTGCTTGGCAAAGGTGTTCCATAAATGGAAAAGGAGTGAGCATAGAAAGGGAGGCATAAGCTTATATCCAGCACTGATATAAAGGAAGGCAAGAAATAAAGCATCTGTACACACATATGAGTGAAGGAAGCAAGGTATGGAAGTCATTAATTACAAATAATGTTACTTGTAATTTCTTTTTTCAACAATTTAGTTTTTATTCAGTTGTATCATAACAAATGATAACTTCATTCCTTTTTTCAGTGTAACTATAACCATAGATATAACTATTTTAGTTTCATGCTTAGAGGTTTTGTGTAACCTCAGTCAGTTAATTCTGAATAATATGAAAGTGGTTTGTTTGTTTTTACAAACCACACATATAGCAGTAACGTGTGTGTGTGTATGTCTTCTAGAGACAGCAAGTGCAAGTAATTACATTTAAGAAATAATGTTCCAGGTTCTTAATAAAAGTGTGTCTCTCCATCTAGACATAACCATGAATTGTTCTTTCTACTAGAAGAAGCCATGGAGGCAGTTCATGTGCAAACTATGGGGAAATTGAAAGAAAAATATGTTCAAATAGGTGTTTGTGTATGTGCATATACACACACTAAAATATAGATATACTTTTTTCTATGCTGATTGAGGATTTGGGAAGCTGTAGTAAAAAAACAGGTAGAAAAAAATGACGGAGGGCCAGTACGGTATAGTGATTTGAGTATTGGATGATGACTCTGGAGACTAGGGTTTGAATCCACTAGGTGACCTTGGGAAAGTCACATTTTCTCAGCCTCAGAAGAAAGTGCTACACACTACATTTGATGTTAGCCAAAAGGCCAAGAAGCAATCTTTTCTCAGCCTTTTGGCTAAGATCAAGTGTAGATTCAGAAGAAGGCAAAGGCAAACACTCTCTGAACAAATCTTACCAAAAAAAGGTGATAGGTTTTCTTGAGGATTGCCATAAGTCAGAAATGATTTGAATGCACACAACAACAACAACAACAACATGAGGCTAGTATTCCTCTCCATTCTGTCTTAATTCAAGCTAGCCATAGAATCAAAGGCTTATAATTACTCTCTCCAGATACAAAGAAGAGAAATAATTCAAGGAACATCCAAGGTGGGTGTGCTTTATCTTCAGGTGTAAGAAATGGCAACCCCCCCCAACAAATTTGCCAAGAAAACCTTGTGATAGCTTGTGATATCTTGCTTTAGGGTTGCCCTAAGTCCAAAACATCTTGAAGGCACACAGATTCAAAGTAAAAAAAGAAAGAAAAAAAAGTAACATTTGCAAGTTCTGGTCTGTTGGGTGGGTGTATTTCTGTGAATTAATAATAATTCAGGTCCACCTCTTCTGTAACATTTCCTGCTCATCCTAGGAAATACTCTAGAGAAAGTTTAGCCAGGAGAGGCCATCCTTGTAAGTTACTGTTTTCTAAGGTGGCACCAGGTGCAACAGCAGTTTATGGGATGGTTTCAGAAAGGGCACAGTGTGAGGGAATGGCAAATGTTACATCAGAACCAGCATCCACTTGTGTGGTTTAAAGGGCGGAAGAGATACCATGTCTGCAGCAGTTTCTACCGCTTTCCCCAATAGACCAAAAAGAAAGAGAAGCTCCCAGTGGAACTAATCAGGAAGTTTCGGTGACCCAGGAGATCAAATGCAGCAAATCTCCTCCTTCTTCAGGGCTGCCTCTTGCTTCCATCCCATTGTGTGTTCCCCAGCTTCATCTCAAAACCTCCTACCCTGCTCCAAAAGTCAGCATTTTGGCCCTGCTTGTTTGGGCCTCAGTATCTGGTATTACAATGTTCCAGCTCTTTCCTGTGAGCCATTTTCAAGTGCTCAACTTAAAAAGAAAATGTTTCATTTGAGGCCAATTCTATCTCCTCCCCCTTTTATATTTTCCTTCTCTCTCTCTCTCTCCTCCCCCCCCCCCCCCCCCACCACACACTGTCTGGAAGGAAAACAAAGTGATTCAAATCAGGAAGCTAAGGAACTCTGTGTATATTTTCCACTGGGACCTCATTCCCTACCGGATTGGGTTTGAGCTGATTGAAGTGAAATTTAATCCCCTCATCATTTGCCATCATGCCATTTCTATAGAAAAACAAGCCTGCATCTGAATTTCAAACACATTGCAGTCGAGTTATTCAAGCAGGGGGAACTGTTTGGTACGCTTTGGTCATAGGAATGGATACATAACTGGCAGAGAACCAGCTTGGTTTTCAAGGATTTGTAGAGATGCTAAAAATGTAAGGTATTGTGATTGCTTTAAAATGAGCCTTTGCTTGTCTGACAATAGGCCATCCCAGTACAGACTGTGAACAACGGAACATAAAATATTGTCAAAGAGCTAGGTAGGGAAAGAAGAAAAAGGGGAAATATCAGGTAGCATAGGAAGTGGCTTTACACTTCAGTCCACTCTTGGTTCACCTCACTCAGTCTTGTCCGCTCTGGTGAGCAGGATGGTTTTAGAGGGGATTCCCTCATAATCTTACCCATTTATGCTACACAGTTACAGAGCTGTCGAAGTTATGCTATAGAAAATCTTGGGTTTGGCAGTTGAGGGAAGGGCCTTTACAGTTCTCAGCCAGTGTTGACAGTGGGCAGGTGCAGGGAGTGCAGACCACACCAGGTGACACCTCACAGGAGGGGTGACCCCCTGGTGGAGGCCTCCTTCTGCTTGTGGGTTCACCACAGCCCTGGCTCTCTCTTTCAGGAGGGAGCCGAGGTCATGGAAAGGGCTGCAGGAGCATGTGTGTGCCCATCGTGGCTTTGTCGCTGCCCAGCTCCCTCCCTGGGAGTGGTGGAGGGGTGTGTGCATCCCTCATACCTTTGTTACTAGCCTGGCTCCCTTCCTGGGGAACGCTGAGTCAATGGCGTGGGCGGCAGAGGAGTGAGTTCACCCCTCATGATTTTGTCACTGGCCATGCTCTCTACCAGGTGAGGGAGCCAAGGCTGTGGTGAGGGTGGCAGAGGGGCGAGTGCACCCCTTGTGGCTTTGCCACAGCCCTGGCTTTCTCCCTGGGGAGGGAACAAAGGCAGCGGCAAAGGCTATTGAGGGTTGAATGCACCCTTTATGGCTTCATTCCAGTCAGGCTCCTTCCCTGGTTGGGGGGGGGGAGCTGATGCAGTGGTGAGAGGCCTAGTGATAGCATTGCCCTCAGCCAGAGTGCTCCATTGCCTCACCAAACTACAAATCCTTGAATTCCCTAATATACACTGGAAGGGGGCAGCAACTGACAGTCCCAGGTCAAAATTGTATTTGGAAACAGAGTCATCTATTTGTGCCCGAGGTACAGAACTTGGAGAAGATATATTTTTGGACTATATCTCCCTGAATCCTGCAGTGGCAATGCTGGTTGAAGAGTTCTGAGAGTAAATTCTTCCAAACTTAGCTGTTGATAGCACTAGCAGATATGTGAAGTGGACAAATAGCTTATATGGCAATTAGAGTTGAAAGCAAGTCATTTTAGGGATGGCATGGGATTCTGGGCACTTGCTTCTTCTATTCTTACTTCAAAATGGTAGTCTGGGATAATGGGCTGCTGACTGGGGTCATAACCAACAGCTAACTTGAAGCAGGGTGAAAAATACTTAAGATTTGTATTCTCTATACAAAAAGGTTCTTCAATACTAAAAATGCCCACCAAAGAAAAGGAAACCTTGGTGCCGTGAAATTCCCTCAACTTCGGGACTTCATGGTGGTGTTGGGGATTCATTTGTGCAAAAATACAGTCACCCCTCGATTCTCATGGACTTGAAGTCTGCGGTTTTGCATATTCATGGAGGGAATTTTATACAGTCTGTGTGAAAGTTATGCACATACAAATCTAGAATATAGATTCCTATGCAGTCAATGGGGCACGCCCCCGTGCATATCTGCAGGGGCACGCCCCATTCAAGCCTATGGGGCTTGAATATTTGTGAATCTCTGTTTTCCTCGGGGGGTGAGTGGGTCCAGAACGGATTCCTCATGAAAATGGAAGGCCAACTATATACATTTTTCTCTGGAGAAAACATTTTTTTCAGGCAGAAAACATTTTGTGCAAAGTACAATGATTGCTGCACACACACAAAATATTTTTATTTTCATTCTTTGTCAGAGAAAACCCTTGCAGGGAAAAAACAGGTGGTTTTTCTGAATTGTTTCTGAATGTGTTTATATGAATTGCATAACTTTCACACAAACTGTATAAAATTTATGTAGTTTGCATAAACACATGGATTCATGCACAGAAAAATCATGTGCAGTTTTCTGATATGGTTTCACAAGAGTACACATTTTCTGCCCCACAATATGTTTTCAGTTCAGTTTATTTTTAAGCAAATGAATTTTCCCTGATGAGGCTTGAGGTGCTTGAAAATTTCAGAGAAACCCTTTTATTCTGGTACAGCAGGGGAAAAATTGCTGAAATTATTTGTTCTTGCATCTGGTCATAAAATAAGCAAAGATTAAACCCCTAACATGAAGTCAAGTTGTCCTTGTGGCTTACCACTGCTGCCAGTTTATTCAGTTATTTATTTAAACACTTGCCTCAATATTTATGCTGGTAGAGCTGGAGTAATATTCCTGTAGTGCAATTCTACAAAGTTTCTGGTAAATGATGAATTCAGGCAATTACAGTAGATATGAAGGAAGCATCAGCCCCCTCCTGATCTTAGTAGTGAGTCAGGTTGATCCAAAGTTGGCAGTAAAAAGTAATACCGGTATATCCCAGTTAACAAAGTAGATGTGCTCCTGGAATTTACTTCTTTAATAGAAACTGTGGTACCAGAGGGAGAAATGAAATAGAAAGACTAGGGATAGATCCTCACCCCCCCACCCCCCCAAAGAGGAGCAGTTTCACATGTTTTAGCAAACCTTTAATTCAAAACTAACAATATGCACATGTGAAATGAAACAACCAGATCAGATAAATAGACAAAAATGTTTTGAACCTTCTTCCAACATGCATCCAGGAATGAGCCATGTTTTTCTTTCCACAGCCTTCAGCTTTATTGTGCTTTGTATATTGATGGCCAAGCTGATTGAGCTATGCTTTCTTAACATTCTGGGAGGTGGTGAGTGGGCTAATCTGCTTTCCAGTTTCTTTCTGTTTTGCTGTTCACACGTGGTCAGTAAGGGATTCTGTTTATCTTGCTTCTAATGTAGGCAGGCACACATGGCTGCAGTAGGATCAGCTAGAGTAGAATCCCATTCTTTTCAAGCTCAGGCTTCATTGTACAGTCGGTCCTCCATTTTTTCGGGGGATCCATTCCGGACCCCCCTCCCCCGTGAAAACGGAGATTTGTAAATATTCAAGTCCCATAGGCTTGAATGGGGTGCGCCCCTGTGGGCAGGTGCAGGGGCGTGCCCCATCGATTTAAATGGAGGTCATCCCTCTGTGAATATGCAAAACCACAGACTTCAAGTCTGCGAGAATGGAGGGGCAACTGTGTTCTTTACTGTAGGCACACTGGTGCAACCCAACAATCAGACTTCTCCAACCTTCCTACATTCTCCTCCCAATACTAATGCTGCTAAAAAAAAACCTCCAGCTAGACAGAGGTCAGGGAAGGAAAGAGGGACTGGGCAGGTGCAAAAAGTCTTCGTAAGAAAGAGCTTCTTTGTCAGATGCTTTGTTAACTGAACTATGCCTGTATCTTTGACAACTTGATTCACAATATGAATACTTTCAGTGAGGTCACAAGTGGCATATGTCCTGTTTTAGAGAGGACACTCCTCTGCTTGAAGGTTCTCTTTTATTGGAAGGTGTCCATCAGTCTGAAGGAGTGGCCAATCCAAGTCTGTTATAAACACACACACAGGCTGGCCCTTTTGGCTGGTCTGTACAGCCCCTAACTTTCCTACCTGGCCAGCAGAGCCACCATACTTATAAAGTAGTTCCTTCCCACCAGCACACCAAGTAACACCCCACTCTGAGGTGTCACCTGGTGTGGTCTCTATCCCATTGTACTGTAGTGACTCCCCTGCTCTGACAATATCAGCAGGCCTACCCTGATACAATAAAACCTCTTTCTCCCTCCTTCCCTCGGTGTTTATGACAATGTTTAGAATTTTTGCTGTAAGCACAAAAGATATCCCCCTGTAAAACCACAGACCCATCTCTCCTGAACTCAAAGGCATGAGTAGATCAACTGTGGGAGCTCCATAACTGTGATACTTTGGGAAAATGGAGAATAGTAGAGCTCCAGGTTGTTTGACTGCACCTGTGTGCTATGGCAATACGAAACTGAGCAGACTGGATTGTAATTTTATACACACACAGCCAGGGGGGCACCAGCTGTATTGTGAGCTAAGGAAGGGTCTTTTTCATCTTCCTTCAAGCCCTTTTGGCTTACTGAGTGTTTCTGAACATTCCTGTCACAGTTGGAAAGCAGCTTTGCAAAGTTGGCTTGAAACCTTTGCAGGTGGGCCCGGCCTGTGTGTGTCATACCCAAACACATACAAGCTGGGAATCAAAGTGTCCTTCCCTCTCTCAGGAGAAGCAGTCAAAGGGTGGGGTGACTTGTTTTAAATGGATGTGAACATTTGGGTCTTTAACTAGAAGCATGGAATAACTGCTACACTTCAACAGACTGTATGAAAATAAAGTACATAGGTTTATGGGAACATAGAAAGCAACCTTATCCTGAGTTGGACCAATGATTCTTCTAAGCCAGAGGTGGGCAACAGTGCAAGAGGAGGCAGCTTGTTTTCACCCCCATGTCCCACACCCCCATATTGCAGGCACACTAGAGATGATACAACATCACTTCCAGCTGCTATGTTAGCATTTTCAGAAGAGACAAAAATTGGAATGCCACAGGAAAGCCACAGGAAAAAGAAAGGCACATCTCCAAGTGTTCAGTGGATGGCAGTTTTAATTTTGGGAAAAGCTGAACAGGTTTTAGCCTATATATGTTTCAATGGTCTTCTTCAAGGGCTACATTAAAAACAAATATAAATATGGGTTTAAAATTAAAAGGACAACACATAATTATATAATAATAATACATAATATATAATAATACACATCATTTTAATCTTTGTATACTGCTTAAAGCCTACATATATTGATATGAAATTGAACAGCATTTTTTGCCAGTTTTGCCTGGTGTTTAAAGGGATTTTCTGAGGTGGGGCTGCTTTGGGGATGGGTAAGTTAAACTTCTGCATTGCCAGGTGGATTTGGGCAAACACACTGGGAATGTTTTTTAAAAAATGTTTTGGGGTGGTTCAGGAGGCTTGGGAGGGCTCCAAGGGGGCTCTGGGGACCAAAAAGGTGGGGCTCAGGGGTGTACTTTCTACACCCCTGTTTTATGTCTATAGCACCTACTTAGACATACTGGGGCTCTCTCAGTGAAGTAGTCAACTGCCTGGAGCTGAAAATTGTATTTTAAAATGACTGTCCATGATTGCCTATAATTCGGTGTCAGACTAGATAATCAGCTGGGACTCTAGATGAGAATTTGGAAATTTTTCTGTCTGTCTATTTGCTTCTCTTAGCTCTGTGCTCTGCACAGCAGTCAGTTGCATTAATATTGTACTGTAAACATTTCCTATGTCCTACATAAGATTCCTATGTACTGAAAACAATGTCTGCTTAGCAAAAAGTGCTGAATATTGTGAAACTAACTGAACTAGAGAGGGAGGAAGGAGTGGTTTCCCTATATAATAATAATAATAATAATAATAATAATAATAATTTATATCCCACCCCTCTGCATAGCAAATATGCTGGACATATTTGAAGGATCATTATGAAAAGATGTACAGTTGCTTAGTTCTGGGGTCAGCATCTTTGGAAAGTTATTTCCTGTTGAGCCCACTAGCGCAATTTTTTTCCAGAATAAAACTCACTTTCCTTCAGTCTGTGGACACCCTCCATTTGTCAATCCCACAGCTACACCCCTGGCACTCATACAGTTGAATTGTGAAGAAAAAACATTTAGGCTTTGCTCAAGAATATCCCCCTTTCCAGCAGTGTTTAGTGATGTGAGTGGATTGCAAAGATTTCTGTCCTTGTCTTGTGTACACACACACACAAGCTTTTCCAGCCTGTGAAACTGTCCTTGAGTTCTTGATGTCTGAAACCTATCTGCTTTGCTAACAGCATTGCAGTCTGTCTGCCTCTATGTCTTTCTGTCTGTCTCTGTTAGCAGCATTATCAGCAGGGAGGTCATAAATCACTAGCTGTGCAAGAGGTGAAAAGACCACCGTTGTGTAACTCAAACGGTCTCAAAGTAAAAAGAGTCCCTTCAGTGTGAGGGTGGTCTGTGAAAAGTTAGGAGGCACCTGCTGGCGGATCCCTGGGACACTGGCATCTGTGTAAACGTGCCCCTTTCCTATGACCGCAACCCTTATAAAGGTGTTGAATGAATGGGTCTCATGAAAAAGGCACTGTCTGAAATAGCCCCAAGCTTCCTAATCTACCTAAGCAAAACAGAAGCTGTGCTGTTCTGTAAGGGATTATTAGAGACCACAGGGAAAACCTATTAATTATGGTTACAAACTGATCTGTTTGTTGGCAAGGAGATAGGGTTCCATGGGGTGCATGCATACATGCTTTTAAAAAAGATATAAGGTGACTCTGAGTGGAGGTATCTTCCCCCAGCCTCCTCCCCTCCCTTCCATCTATACCATTCTCCAGATTAAATTATTGATGTTCTCCTTCAGATTTCTAGTTTTGTATATACTTGGAATTTTCTTACTAGAATGGATTCTAATTATGTAATTTTGCCAATGGATTGGGAGCAGAATCCTGGAAATACTTGCAGATAGCACAGCACGATATGCTATCTGTAGGATTCAAGAACTGCAGTCCAAAATGTAACTTTTCTCAAGATCTGAGGGAGCATCAGGAGTCATGTAGCCCAAAGGCTCCATACTAGGGGTAGGCAACCTTTCCCCTTTAAGGGCCGAGGGACTTCAGCTCCCAGAAGCCTCAGACATGTTGGCCAATAGTCCCATGTTGGCCAATAGCTCCTGGGATTCTGGGAGCTGAAGTCCCTCGGCCCTTAAAGGGGAAAGGTTGCCTACCCCTGCTCCATAGATTTATTTCAGTTCCCTTGCTTCTCATGATTGCTTAAAGAAAAGAGAAGTGGCTGATATTTCTGGGCCCAGTTTTTGTAGATGTTTCTGCACACTTGCTTGAGGTTTCTCCCAAACTTAGTTTGCCAACAGAATGGGAAACTGTATGTCTAAAATGTTTTAGCTGCTAATGGCTGGGAAGGGTTTAAATAATGTGGCCCAAGTGCCCATTAAAACTTTTGTAGTATGATAAATTGTTGGTTGTTCTTAGTTATGAATGCAGCGAAGCTTTTGGTCTTTACTGAATCTTGATTGCTCTTGAAATATCTTCCCCTCTCTTCTATTGAAATTCAACATGGTGCCCCAAGTTTCTTGTTATGTTGTATTGCCAGGATAAAGATGCCATACTTCAAAAAGCTGGATCGAGTTTATCATACTCAATGAGACCCAGCACCGTCTATGGATGGCTTCAGCATGTCATTATATTAATTCTTCCTTAAAATATTTCTCCAAGGGAGGTGCAAATATCACTCTAAGAAAAGAAGGCAGTTGATGTGAAGTAGACTGAATGGTTTGTTTCTGTCCCATGAAAAAGCTGGGGTTGGTTTATTAGTACTTTGCATCATTGACCACTTTTTATTGTTCAGAAAATTGCATCTTTTTATCCTTTCAGATGAAGCCTTGGAATTGATGTGTGTGGGGAGGAGGTGCCTTAAAAAATAATCAATTTGCAGTGAATATTGAGGCTGATCCTTTCAAAGTCATTAGTTAAGAGCACTCCGCATGACAACAGGCAGCTGCTTCAGGGATTTCCCTTCATAATTAGTTAATAAGCTCTATGTGCTTTTCCTGTCTAATTAAGCACATGAAATCTTCCACTTTGTCAGGCTTGCCAAAGTGTTACATGAAGGGTGCTTTAGGGTTCCCTGTTCCCATTTCTTTCCTCAAAATACTCTCTTAACAAAAGCATTTTGTTACACTTCACTTGTTGCTACCTCCTATGATAGTACACATCAACAAATGTACTTTTGGGGTCACTATTGAAAGAGATATCCATCACAGGGGGAGGGTTCTGAGATGTAGCTGTGTCTTCCACCAGCCCATGATCAGCAGTGGGGTGTATGTCTGGGCATGGTCTGGCTGCCCTTGGGTATCCGAGGAAGATAGAACAGCCTTATATAGGAGATAGGGGCTGCTCCTTCTTTCTTGGGCAGCCAGACCATGAGTGAGCACAATTCTGTGGCCAAGGGATGGAGCTGTGTCCCAGAGCCCTGCAGCTGCTCTTCTGCACCCAGGGAAGAAGCAGGGAGGAAAATCAGCCTCCACCCACCCACTCACCCACCTACCTACCCAGACTTACATTCCACAAGCTAGCTCACTGTTTCTTGGGACTTTATCACATGAAGATTTAAAAGTGCACCTAGAGCAGGCTAGTACAGTCTTTGGCCATATCTTACCACATGATGCTGTGTCTGTCCATTAGCTTGCCTGTGGTCCATCCATTGCTGGAGCACTCTTTCTCATTGAGGGACAAAACCTGTCAATGCCTTCCAATTGTGCTGCTTTTCCACTGTTGATTCACATATGATAGATTCCTCCCAAAGAAGTCCAATATGCAAGCAATGGGGTGTGTGTGCGTGCATCCGTGCGTGCATGCGTGTGTTTGCGAATGGCCATGATTCTGATCCTTTCCCGACTCCCTCTTGCTGTTCCCAAGCAGGTTGTTCCCCCCCCCCCATTTCTTTCTTTCTGTTTTAATTAATGGATTGCCATGACTGTGTACATGCACTAAAAATAAAAACAATTACAGATTAAAAGGCATGCTGGGAAGGGGTTCGGGCAGAGAGGCAAGGCTGCATGGTAAAGGGAGAGGCCAGGACAGAAGCAGCACCATGACATTTTGGAAGAGCTGTGTGATAATGACAGTCCCCAACCTGGTATGCTACATTTCCTACCTAGACTGATGCAACTGTGGTGCCTTACAAGCCTGGTGTGATAAAGTCCTTGCTCTGTGTTTCTTAATTCTTCTACAGCTGTAGCTGCATTTCAAGGACATGAGGTGGGTATTTTTGTATATGTGTTCATATTTGTTTTGAGGTATAAGTCCAATGGACATTATATTCCAATATTCTAATAAGCAGGGTAGTGTGCATGCTATAAGTCGGGGGGGGGGGCACAGGTGGCTTCTTTTAGGAACTCCCTGAGAACCTCAGCTCTCATTTTTTAAAAATTGAAATTGTTTTGGAGGCTGGTGTAATGTCTGGTTATGTCAGCATAAGTCCCTTTTTAGGCATTGTAGAAGGAGACATCTAGCATCTCTTTGTGCAATGCTGTTGTTCCAGACATGTAATGGCAGCCAGAGGTTCCTGAATGTAGTTCCATCTACCCAGCTGCTGAAAGGGTGGTGAAGTGTGGCTTGCAGCAGAAGAAGCTGCTGGTGGTGGTGAAAGTAGTTCAATCGCTGGTGGTTCCAGGGGGATGAAAGCTGCTCCTTCTTCTTCTTTTCAGCTGCTCCAGAGATTAGAAGACAGAGCAATGAATTTAAGGTGCAGGAAAAGCGATTCCACCTAAACATTAGGAAGAACTTCCTGATGGTAAGAAGTGTTCGACAGTGGAGCATCCTGCCTTGGAGAGTGGTGTTCTTCTTTGGAGGTTTTTAAAGAGAGGCTGGGTGGCCATCTGTTGGGAGAGCTTTGATTGCATATTCCTGCATGGCAAGGGTTTATACTGGATAGCCCTTCTGGTCTCTTCCAAATCTATGATTTTCTAGCTGCACACGGGTAACCAGGAGGTGTCCTGCATGGCTGTACAGAGCTGTGCCCAGGAGCTTCTGGCTGCTTTTGCCCCCTGGACCACCAGGAGTCCTCTTGCTTTTGCCTCCTGGACCACCAGCAGAAGAGCCTTGGTGCTCAGTGGTTAAATGCCAGCACTGCAGCCCAAACATTTTGAGTTTGATCCTGCATGGCTCCAGGTTGACTCAGCCTACCAACCTTTTCTAGGTTGGTAAAATGAGTACCCAGCTTGTTGGGGACAATTGGCTTACACATTGTAAGCTGCTTAGAGAGTGCATAGCACTATAAAGCAGTATAGAAATGTAAGTGCTATTGCTATTGCTAAGTGCTATCCTGGCCTAAAGTTGCAGCCATATAAGTATTTGGGCAATAATAATTGCTGGTCAGCAATAATACATATTGGATCAGCAGGATGTCTGAATAGGTGTTCTGTGGGTGAGAGGATGGAACTTCACTGCCTAAAATCTCCACCCTCTTCTCTACAACTAGCTACATCACAGAACATTCTTCAAAATAATAAAAATTGAAGAATGTTATATAAAAATAATAGAATTTGTGAAAAATTTGTTAAATTCATATAATTTGTGCAAAATGTAGAATTTGGTGTTGTTCTTGGCACTGAAATTAGATTTGTTTGCATGTAGAATCTTAATAATTCTTACTGAAGGAACCCTGTTCCTATTCCTATTAGATTTTTCCACTTCCCACCCCGACTTAATTTTAAAACTTCCATATCTTTCTCTTATAATAGAATATGCATATATGGGATATATTTTCCTCAGCCCTATAAAAAGCAGTGATTGGATTTAAATATGAAAAGCTCCATAACTTGCACAGGTTAAGCCTTTGGTTAAAAGTCCAGGATGTTAAAAGCTTTATGACTGTTTAAAATGTCTTTCATTATCCAGATATTTCAGCTGCAGTTTTACGAGACAGTGTTGAAAGCTTTTGTAATATAATGATCTCACATTGATCGTACATGTGACAGTGTTCTCTTTCTCAGTTCCTCAGCCTAATGTCAAAATAACTTTGTCAAAGGCTTCTATCCTAAGCACACTTAATGGGAGTAACCCCCCTCCCTTGAGCTCTATAGGACTTACATCTGAGTAAACATGTCCAGGGCAACAGAACTGCAGAAATAAGATCATATGAAGAGCCTTGCTGGTACTGACTGTCTAGTCCACTAGTAGGGTGTTGTTATTTGTGCCTTCATCAGCTCTGACTTACAAAGACCCCAAGGCAAATCTATTGTGAGGTTTTCTTGGCAAAATTTTATCAGAGGAGGTTTGCCATTGCCTTCTGTGCCCAAGGTCACCCAGTAGATTCCCATGGCTGAGTTGTAATTCGAACCCTGGTCTCCCAGACTCCTAGTTCACAACAATCAAACCACTGTACTATACTGTATCTCTTGGTAAGGTGGAAGTGTGTCAAAAAGGACATGGCTTCTGTACCTTTAATCGTTGTGTAGAAGTGGGAATTTCAGCAAGCTTGGCTTGACATGCAAGCCTTACCTGTTCCTTTTCTATTTCATACAACTACTAAAGGTACAGGAACCACCTTCTTTCCCACACAGCCTACATACCCAGAGTCATGTTTTCAACAATGGTCTTCCAGATGCCTCTGGATGCTTATAATCAAGGCATGAAAGGGAAGGTCCCTCTACCCTTGCCATTCTCCTGCATTTGGTGTTCAGAGGTATATTACCCCTGGACTTGGATGCTCTACTAGTAAGCAATTGTAATAACTGCTCATAGACCATGGATTTGTTTAAACCTTTGTCTTTAAGCCTTCTAAGGTTTTGGCCATTCTTACATCTCCCAGATTAACACTGATTATTTTCATGTTTTCTTCAATGGACATTCTCTTGTTTGATTTACAATACTGGTTGCATAATTCAGTACATTCTCTGACCTCTGAAAGTGCAGTTCTCTACATATCTATTCAGAAGCAAAACCCACCGAATTCATTGAGGGCAGCTCCCAAGTTGAGTTGGTAGAGGACTTCAGACTGACACTGAGGAGATCATCACATGAAGCTTCCCTCCTAATGCTGTTGCAGCTTTTTAAACATCCAAAACAGCAACAATTCTTTTCACATTACCACACAATTGTGAAATGATAACAAGTGATGCAATTGGTGATGTGTTCTGTTTACTGGTCACCTATCTGCGATTTAGTAAGTAAGTAGTCTTGCCTTTATTGGGAATGGGGTATGTGCAGTGAAACCGGTTTAAATCCCCTTCTCTCTGAATTATCCTGGAATAATTTATGACACATACTTCAATAATGGGTTAACTGCAGGACTGAGAACTATTCACAGGATTTTCCTATTTATTAGAAGCAGCAGCAGAAGCATGGATTGACTACAGGATACCTATTTCCTAGCCACGATGTGCTGTGATAAAATCTGTAGATTACAGTTTCAATCCTGCTTCTATCCCATTATTTAAGAACAGTGAAATATTGTCCTAAATCTCACAACCAAGATGAGTAGGGCTGTAGATTAGGAGTGGGGAACACATGACTCTCCAGGTGTTCTTGGACAATCTGTCATAGCCAGCATTGTCAGTGGTGAGGAATGATGTGAGTTACTGGGTGTCATGCAGGGTGCAAAGGAAAAGGAGAGATTCATCTGTTGGATACTTCTAGATTTATCATAAACCTTGGAAGATACGGAAGTTTTTCCTTTATATCTATGTGTGCTGGTGATCACTGCTGAGAATATAAAAGAACAAAGGAAACTCCTGCAATTATTTCTTAGATGAAGAGTTCTGCTGCACAGAATGTAATCTTGGGGCTGGCCCAGTCCTTAGGCAGAGTACAGCACCTGCCTCAGGCCACATATTTTGGATTTCATGAAAGGTAAGCAAATTGTTACTTATTTTATCTGTATTAACTGTGTTCCTGGCAAGGATGAGAAGAGACATTTGTAGAATTTGCTGCCTCATGGCTGGCCTTGGATTCTATACATCTTGACTTGTGGGGAAATGAATTGATTCTTCACCTCAGATAGCAGGACACAGCCACAAATTTAGTGGCAGATTCATGGAATTGTAATACTTTTAGTAGGAGCTACAAGCCAAAGTCTATGGTAGTGGAAATGCCTCTACATATGCCCAGCTCATTATTACGTCTCAGTCCTGATTCTGATGATGCCTTTTGCATGCCCATAGAGAAGAAAGGAACCTGGGGAAATAAGAGGTTGCAATTTGACATAAACATTATTGAAAGGCTTATTTGTGGTCAAAAACTGGCCATTTGATATGAACTTTATCCAGAGTGCCTGTTTCAGTACTACATGTGCACTTTTCCTCCTGAGAGAGACAGCCCTGAATTTGAACTTATAGGAAGCTGGTATGAGGGCTCTTGAAGAAACCACACCATCTTAAAGTCCCTGTAGAATCTTTCTCTGCTCTCTCCCTGCAATAAGCTTTTGTTCGCCTAAGCAAAACAAGCCTGCATTTTGCATTCTTTCCCCCATCCCCTGGTAGTGAAAGCAGGCTAAAGGCAAACTTTTCCTCTCCTCTCCTCTTCCCAGCTTTCTTTTTAGTTGGCTCAGCGGGGAGGAAGAATCCCATCCTGGGCCTCCAAATAATGTTCCCTGGGGAGATGCGGATTGCAATGAGCACAGCCAAAACGTAGGCGCTCTTCCTTTGAAACACAATGGGGATCAACCCTCACGCCTCTCTCCCCCTCCTCTCCTCAAATGCTTCTCTGTTCTGCAGCCTTATGATAAATCTATAATATCAACTTTAAGAGGGGGTTGTAAATAATAGAGCAGATATCCTGTGGGATAATTTTGTAAGGGGTAACGGAGACAGAATTACTTGATGACATTAGAAATGAAGGCAGCTCTTAACTCAGAGAACAGTAGAGCAATCGGCTGAATGGGACGTGCATAAATTGTCTGAGCATAAGACGCTGCTACCCTCAGGAGGTTGGCTGATTCTTCCTTTCTTTCCTTTTTTTTTTAATGACTGCATTTCTTGAAGACATAAATACTCAGCCAGTCCTTTTTCTTTTTTTGGCTGACTTGGAGCCTTCTGGAGTTGAGCATCCAACCTTTGATGTGTAAATAACGAGTGACTGCTGATGATCAAAGAGTATTAGCTTGATAGACATGATTCAGTTTCTTCTTATTTGATATCCATACAGTACAACTGTGGCCCCATTGCAGGAAAGTAGATTATTTAGACAAGGTAGAAGTAGATGGACACTGGCACCCGCAGCAATGAAATCTTTCCTTCTTTACAAGGCCTAGCCTTGCTTTGCTAACTGGTTCCCTTACTAGAGCAAACCTCCCAACATAGTAAGAGTTTGCATTGTGAATCCTTTAGCCATGATGTATGGAGAGAAGATGTGATTGCTGCCTCTCCTTTACTACTGTCACTCCACTTTTTCATTGGGCTTCTCATGCTTCCTGCTCTTTTGGCTGCTATAAGAAGATAGGAAGAGCCCTTTCAGAGCAAATCAAAGGCCTGTTTCAAAAATCACCTTTCTTACAGTGGCCATCCATATACATTCGGGAACCCCACAAGTGGGACATGAGGGAGAAAGCTTTGTACTACTGTTGCCTAGTGGCTTGCATGTCTGTGGCATGATGGATCTGCCCCAGGTTTTAATAGCAATTGTAAATGTGCTGTCCAAAGTGATGAACTTACTTGAAGGGTAGGTTGAGCATCTTGGTTAATCAACCCTTTTAAAATGCAGAGTAAAACCTGCAGTGTGCCACTGGCATGCTCCCTATGGCATGCTGCCTCTCTATATACTGATAGTACTGTATGGCCATCATGACAAGGAGCCATTGATTATTTTATCTATTGTGATTTTGTCTCATTCCTCTTTGAAACCAAGTTAGTTGGCGGTCCACATCACACCACAAATTTAAGTACTCCAATGATAGTAATGGGTTGTGAGATTCCTAAATCCATTGAACTTCATGAGGCCTAATTCTGAGCAGACATGTTGACCCTAGATCCCACTGAGATCTATGGGACTTAGCTCTTAGTAACTTGTTACCCTGATTTCAGTGTTTCAAGTAGCCTATTTTTGGATCCAATCCAATGCAATACCAAACTTCCCATTTTTTTTGGCCTTTTCAAAAAAAGATAGCTCACATGTTAATAATATTATTATTATTATAATTTATATCCCGCCCTTTAGAAAACCAATCAGGGTGGCTCACAACCATAAAATCTTACATAACATCCCAAAACCAACAATCCCTCCCTCCCTTAAAACAGTATTAAATCCATAAAATTAAAACCACAGTTCAACATTTAAAACAATTAAAATACTTAAACAATTTTCCAAAAAGACAATATTAGGCCCACAGCGATGTTCCTCATCCATCCTTAAATGGGGCCACGCGAAGATCACTGGGGTGGAGGTACCTGAGGCTGGAATAGTTAATCTGGAAAGGCCTGCCAGAAGAAATCCATCTTGACAGCCCTTTTAGAGCTGTCTAACGATGTTAACTGACGGATCTCATCCGGCAGGTCATTCCAGAGTCTGGGGGCGACAACTAAGAAAGTCTTCTGGGAGGTCGACGCAAGCCTCGATTTTTGAGGCTGCAGCAAATTCCTCCCAGAGGACCAGAGAGCGTGGGGAGGATTGTATGGGAGGAGGCGGTCCCTGAGATAACTTGGACCCAAGCCATTTAGGGCTTTAAAGCTGATACCCAACACCTTGTACTGGGCCCGGAAGCTGATAGGCAGCCAGTGGAGGGGCCTCAAAACCGGAGTAATGTGGTCCCTCCTGGATGTTCCCGAAACAAGCCTGGTTGCCATATTTTGTACCAGCTGTAATTTCCAAACCAAGCACAAGGGTAGCCCCATGTAGAGCGCATTACAGAAATCGAGGTGTGATGTTACCAGCGCGTGCACAACAGTCTCGAGATCCCTTGCTTCCAGAAAAGGGCGCAGCTGGCATATCAGCCGAAGCTGATAACAGGCGCTCCTGACTGTCGCATTTACCTGATTTGTCATCAGGAGCGACGAGTCAAGGAGCACCCCCAGACTGCGAACACAGTCCCTGGAAGAGAGGACTGGAGGTTGCAACCCAATTCTTGGTTTCGGGGCTGCTACCGTGACCACCTCTGTCTTGTCTGGAATCAGTTTCAATCTGTTTTTCCTCATCCAGCCCATTACCGCCCGAAGACATTCATTGAGAGAGGAGATGCCATTGGAATTCGAGGCCGATGAACGAGACACGGAGAAATAGATTTAGGTGTCATCCGTGTACTGATAACACCCAGCACCATAACTCCATATAATCTCACCCAGCGGCTTCATATAGATGTTAAACAATAGCCCCCTGAGGGACCCCACAAGTGAGCTCCCTCTTACTGGAGCTACTGTCCCCGAGCAGCACCCTCTGCGATCTACCCGAGAGGAAGGACCGGAACCACTGAAGAGCAGTGCCCCCGATACCTAACCCTCTCAGGCGGTCCAAGAGGTCTATCGTATCAAAAGCCGCTAAGAGGTCTAGAAGCACCAACAGGGTCACACTATCCCTGTAAATGCTCAGACGCAGATCGTCGGTCAAGGCAACCATGGCAGTCTCAATCCCAAAGTCTGTCCTGAAGCCGGTTTGAAATGGGTCTAGATAATCGGTTTCATCCAAGACCGCTCGGAGTTGAAGATCAACCCCCCTCTCGATAACCTTGCTCAATAATGGCAATAGTGAAACTGGCCTGTAGTTGTTTATGTCCAGGGGATCCAGGGAGGGTTTCTTTAGAAGCGGCCTAACAGTCGCCTCCTTCAAACAAGATGGAATATATCCCTCCCTGAAGGATGCATTGATGATGTCCGTGAGGAACCTCCTCAATGCATCCCCCCCTGGACAGCCAGCCATGATGGGCAAGGGTCGAGAGGGCAGGTTGTTTTTCTCACCTTCCCAAGCAGCTTATCCACATCCTCGGTACTCACAGATTGGAGCTGATCCAGAAGAACCTCATCGATGGAGTCGCTGGAAACCTTGCCTATAGACTCTGTTACAACAGTAGCGTCTAAGTCGGCTCTTATCTGAGAGATTTTATCTGCAAAGAAGTTGTTAAACGCGTCGCAGCAGGCCGTTGTCGGGTTAAGTAAGGGATTTGGCGCAGGAAACACCTGCGTCATCTCCCTCACCACCCTAAACAGCTCTGCTGGACGGGACTCTGCAGACGCAATACGTGCAGAGGAGAAAACTCTCTTCGCTGTACGTATTGCCTCCCGATAGGAACTAAGAAAGTTCCTATGGTGAGTTCTGTCAGATAAGAGCCGAGTCTTTCGCCACCTGCGGTCTAGTCGTTGTCCAAACCGCTTCATGTTTTGAGGCACATTCCTAAATATAAATTAACTGCACAAACACCTTTTTGTTGCTACCTTTTAAACTAAGGAGCAGATTTGTATGTGTATGTATATGTCCTAAAGTGTAATTTCACAAACTAATTTAATATGTAATTCTGCACATTTACTTATTGTAATCCTACCTATAAACTTTAAAAACTAGAAGGTAGACTTTGCTGAAACCTAATTCATCCAGTGGTGAAGATTTCTTTGTGGCTTGTTGCTTCTGCCTTCTCACATTCCTCCTTCAACCAATGCTCTTGTCTACATGAAAGAATGTGCTTTCTTGTGATAGCAGTTTACTCATGTGGCTGCACCAATACAATGTCTTGGGCCAGCTTTCAGTGGGAAACCCAGACTTGCCAGCTCAGAAGAATAGAACTAGCAAGCACAAACTCCCCCTTAACTATTTCTAAAACATGGCAAAACTAGGAACATAAGAAGAGCCATGCTTGATGAAGCAAAGGGCCTATCAATCCAGCATTCTGTTCACACAGTGGCCAGTCAATGGCTTATGGAAAGCCTGATGGCAGGACTTGAGTTCAACAGCACCTTCCATCTTACAGTCACCAGCAAGTGATATACAGATCAGTGATGCTGGAAAAATTTGGATGGGATCCATTTGGCAACAGAATTCTAGTGTTCCACCTTAGCAGAAATTATGTAAGCATCACAAATTCCATGAGCAGGCAAGAACAGCCACCATTCAGGGAAACTTAAACATGAACTTAGAATCACAGAATCATACAGCTGGAAGAACCATCAAGTCCAACCCCCTGTAATGCAGAAATACACAATCAAAGCACCTGCAGCAGATGGCCATCCAGCCTCGGTTTAAAAACCTCCAAAGAAGGAGACTCCACCACACTCTGAGGGAACATGTTCCACTGTTGAACAGCTCTGACTGTCAGGAAGTTCCTCCTAATGTTGAGGTGGAATCTCTTTTCTTGCAGCTTGCATCCATTGTTTCGGGTCCTAGCCTCTGGAGCAGCAGAAAACAAACTTGCTTCATCTTCAGTATGACATCCTTTCAAATATTTAAACAGGGCTATCATATCACCCCTTAACCTTATTTCCTCCAGGCTAAACATACCCAGCTCCCTAAACCACTCCTCATAGGGAATGGTTTCCAGACTTTTCAGCATTTTTGTCATCCTCCTCTGTCCTCCTCTGTCAACATCTGTGTTGAACTGTGGTGCCCAAAACTGGACACATTATTCAAGGTGAGGTCTGACCAAAGCAGACGGACATGAATACTTCTGCAAAAGGCTATGATGCTCACAGTTAAGGGTGAGTTTTCTTTTCCCTCCAGTTCTTTCTCCCTGCTGTTGGGTGTCGTGCATCTCTGTGTGAGGTCACCTGTTTGCATTAGAATTCAGATACCCAGGCTCCTATCTTGGGGTGCAGAAATAAAGCAGTTTGACACCACTTGATTTGCTATGGCTCAGTGTTAATGGAATTCTGGCTGTAGTTTTATGAGATATTTAGCCTTCCCTGTCAAACCAAACTTCACATCCCAGAATTCCATAACATTGAGCCATGCAAGTTAAAGTGGTGTCAAACTGCTTTGTTTATGCAGTGTGGCAGGAGCCCTAGAGAAATCACCAAGGTGTCCCTTCTCCAACTGAGCACAGATTTGCAACCTAAGCTCTCTTGAAATATTTCTCCTACCACAAGCATGTCACTCAGGATTCAGAAAGTGCAGTGTAGAAATTCACCTTTTTGTGTGTGAAAGCTGCACTGAATCATTAAAGAACAAGAAAAGAAATCCTTGGAAATCTCCCCAGGGTGACAGTAATTGACCCAAGAATTTTTCAGTACTAAGGCCTCTGTTTTATTTTATTTTTATTGTAATAACCATGCAGAGATGTAGACATGGATCTCCATTGGGGGATACACCCCCATTGTTCTTCTTTGCCACGATGCTTTGCTTTCACCCTTTGAGCTTTTCAGAGGCTTGAGATTATTTGGTTTCTTTGAAGAACAAAGAGCAGAAGAAAAAACATTTTTTTTTCAAAAAAAGATGACTGGCTATTTTGATCTACTAGGTCTGCTCACAGTGTGATGGAACAAACATCAGCAATCATTAAGGAAAAAGCAGAGGAGGAAATATAATCAAAAGGAGAAGTACAGAAGCCTGCCTTCTTGTTTAGGCATACAAGTTGGGGGCCCCCATGTGAAGTTGTGACTCCCCACTGTGGCAATGGTTATTTTATGCCACCTTGGGTACGCCATGTCCTTTAACCATCTCACCCCTGCACTTATAATGAATCTTATAATTTCAGGTGAGAAAAACCAAACACAGATGGTGCCAATGACATAGATTTGAGTCATTTGACTTGGACCTGAGTCGGACTAAAGTTGTTTCAGTTACTTGACTTGGACTTGACTGTGCCATAAATGAAGCGCTGACTCAACTCGAGACTTTTCAATTTTTAACTGCCAACTTGCTGGCCTTGGAGGAGGAGAAGAAGTCTTCTAAAAGAAATCCTAGCAGCAGGCAAGATTCACCCCCAAGAGTGTGGGAAGCTTTTTTCAGAAGGAACACAGCAAATGAGTTCATGAACAGGCTTGAGGTGGAAAGATCCTCTAAAGCTTTTCCTAAGCAGCAGGAAAAAACTTGTTCCCAGAGCATGGGAAGCATTTCCCTCAGGCTCTGAGCAGACCTCAAGCCCAACCTCCAGTTCAGTTTTCCCATTTGCTCTTATATCCTTCCTGCTGCTTCATCAACCCAAATGAAATAATCACACACGTTGTGACCCCCATTCCACTTGGTCCCACTGATCTACTTTAACAATGTGGATCCCACCTTTTCTTGCCTCACCTCCATTCGAAACAAACACACACAAAACAACCACACATTCTTTGACAGTCTTCTCACCCCTTCCCATCTCCTGATACGCTCAGATTGTGCTACTCAAGTTAGCATCTCCGTAGCCAGCTTGCAACCTTGCTGACTCCTCCTGGGCTTTCCTTTCCTTTGTCAACCCTTTGCCAGCTCCCTCCTGAATTTCCAGCCCCCTCCCAATCAACCAGGATGTTCAGTCCTTTGTCTAACTTTTCTGTTAAAGTTAACTTCCAGACTTGAGATTCTATTTGAGATGTGACTTGAAACTATTTTGCAAGGACTTTAGACTTGACTTGAGACCTAGAGCTAAAGACTTGAACATCCCTGGATGGTGCATGGAAGTTATGTGTCATGGGCCTAGATCCCAACTACAGTAGATCCATTGAATCAAATGCAGAATGGAATGTCATCACTTACATAAATCCCACTGATTTTATGGGTCTCCTCTGGCTGGGACTAGCAACTGGATTTAGGCCATGATTATTGGTTTTAGGACATAGGGGCAGTAGGCTGAGAATGGAAGGCACCAGGTTTAAGGTGGGCTGTGCCAGATCTATGGGAGTTGCACCAAACTATAATTTCCTTACATGCAAGGCTGTGCCTTCTGCACTTTACTTGGAACAAGAATGTAATCATTGTCCTTTCCAGAAGCTGGGTTAGTCTGCCATGGGAAAAACAGCAAACAGTACCTTAAAGACTAGCAAATAGCTTAGAATAGGCTTTCAGGGATTAGAGTCGTCCATCAGGTGCATGATGTGTTATCATGAATTGGCAGGTGCCTATCTAAGGGGGGGGGGGCAGAATTCAGCCTTTTGAAATTTGTTGGACTGCAGCTCCCAACATGCTCCACAATTGGATCTGATGGCTATCAGCAGATGGGAGTTACAGTCCAACATCTGGAGGAGTGCACTCTGCTCTCTAAAAGCATATCTAAGGATAGAATCATAGAATCATAGAATCATAGAGTTGGAAGAGACCACAAGGGCCATCCAGTCCAACCCCCTGCCATGCAGGAACTCCCAATCAAAGCATCCCCGACAGATGGTCATCCAGCCTCTGCTTAAAGACCTCCAAGGAAGGAGACTCCACTACTCTCCGAGGGAGTGTGTTCCACTCTCGAACCGCCCTTACTGTCAGGAAGTTCCTCCTAATGTTGAGGTGGAATCTCTTTTCTTGCAGCTTGCATCCATTGTTTCGGGTCCTAGTCTCTGGAGCAGCAGAAAACAAGCTTGTTCCCTCCTCGATATGACATCCCTTCAAATATTTAAACACGGCTATCATATCACCTCTCAGCCTTCTCTTCTCCAGGCTAAACATCCCCAGCTCCCTAAGTCGTTCCTCATAGGGCTTGCTTTCCAGACCCTTCACCATTTTAGTTGCCCTCCTTTGGACACACTCCAGTTTCTCCACATCCTTTTTGAATTGTGGTGCCCAGAACTGGACACAGTATTCCAGGTGAGGCCGGACCAAAGCAGAATAGAGTGGCACTATTACTTCTCTTGATCTAGACACTATACTTCTACTGATGCAGCCTAAAATTGCATTGGCCTTTTTAGCTGCTGCATCGCACTGTTGACTCATGTTCAACTTGTGGTCCACCTGGATTCCTAGATCCCTTTCACACGTAGTCTCATTCAGCCAGGTGTCCCCCATCGTATATCTGTACTTTTCGTTTTTCCGCCCTAAGTGCAGTACCTTACATTTCTCTGTGTTGAATTTCATTTTGTTAGCTTTGGCCCAACTTTCTAGTCTGTTCAAGGCATTTTGAATTTTGATCCTGTCCTCTGGGGTATTAGCTACTCCTCCTAATTTGGTGTCGTCTGCAAATTTGATAACTATGCCCCCAATACCGTCATCCAAGTCATTAATAAAGATATTGAATAGCACTGGGCCCAGGACAGAGCCCTGTGGCACCCCACTGGTCACTTCTTTCCAAGTTGAAAAGGAGCCATTGTTGAGCACCCTTTGCGTTCGACCAGTTAACCAATTACAAATCCATGTAACAGTTACTTTGTCTAGCCCACATTTTACCAACTTGCTTGCAAGAATGTCATGGGGAACCTTGTCAAAGGCCTTACTGAAATCAAGATATACTATATCCACAGCATTCCCTTCATCTACCAAGCTGGTAATTTTATCAAAAAAAGAGATCAGATTTGTCTGGCATGACCTATTTCTCTGAAACCCATGTTGACTTTTTGTGATTATGAAATTATCTTCCAGATGTTCACAGACTCTCTGTTTAATGATCTGCTCCAGAATCTTTCCGGGTATTGATGTCAGACTAACTGGACGATAATTGTTGGGATCCTCTTTTTTCCCCTTTTTGAAGATGGGGACAACATTTGCCCTCCTCCAGTTCGCTGGGACCTCTCCTGTTTTCCAGGAGTTCTCAAAGATTATTGCCAATGGTTCTGATATTACATTTGCCAGTTCTTTTAATACCCTTGGATGTAATTCATCTGGTCCTGGAGACTTATATTCATTTAGATTAACCAGATGTTTCTGTACTATCTCTTTACTTATTCTGTGCTGAAATTCTCCTATTCTGTCCTCTGCTCCATTTTCCTCAAGTTGAGCACCCTTTGCCTTTTCTGAGAAGACTGAAGCAAAAAAGGTGTTGAGTAATTCTGCCTTTTCTCTGTCCCCTGTTAACTTTTTGCCATCTTCTCCACACAGTGGCCCTACCATTTCCTTCTTTTTCCTTTTGCTACTGACATACCCCCAAAAGCCCTTTTTATTGTTCTTAACCTCTCCAGCAAGCCTGATTTCATTCTGCGCTTTAGCTTTTCTGACTTTACCCCTACACGTGCTAGCTATTTGTTTGAATTCCTCTTTGGTGATTTCCCCATTTTTCCATTTCTTATACATGTTCTGTTTAAAACATAGTTCAGTTGCAAGTTCCTTAGTCATCCATCCTGGTTTCTTGAGACACCTCCCATTCTTCCTCCTCGTTGGCACGGTTTGAAATTGTGCCTTCAGTATCTCCCTTTTGAGAAACTCCCACCCGTCTTGAACTCCCTTCTCTTTTAGTATTCCTGTCCATGGGATCACCCTCAGTATTTCTCTAAGTTTAGTAAAATCAGCTTTCCTAAAGTCTAGAATGCGTGTCTGACTATGCCTGGCTTCTCCTTTCCACTGTATAATAAACTCCAGGAGGACATGATCACTCCCGCCTAAGGATCCAACCACTTGCACCCCATTAACTAGGTCTTCCCTGTTAGTTAGGATCAGATCCAAAATAGCTGACTCCCTTGTTGCCTCTTCCACCTTTTGAACAATGAAATTGTCTTCGAGGCAAGTGAGGAATTTGCTAGACCTTGAGGATTTTGCCGAGTTTGACTTCCAGCAAATATCCGGATAGTTGAAGTCACCCATCACTACTATATTTCTCCTTTCTGAGTGTGTGGTCATCTGTTCTAGAAAGGCTTCATCCAATTCTTCTGCTTGAGTTGGGGGTCTGTAGTAGACTCCCACACTAACATCCCTGTTGTTTCCTTCCCCTTTAATTTTTATCCAGATGCTCTCCACTTGGCTTCCAGGATTGATGTCCTGGATTTCTTCACTGGTGTAAATATCCCTGACATATAATGCTATTCCTCCTCCTTTCCTGTTTGTCCTGTTTCTCTTGAAAAGGTTATACCCCTTTATTTCTACATTCCAGTCATGAGACTCATCCCACCAGGTTTCAGTGATGCCTATTATATCATATTTGCTTTGTTGCGCTAGGAGTTCAAGTTCATCTTGCTTATTTCCCATGCTCTGTGCATTAGTGTAGAGACATCTAAGACCATGTGTCCCCTTTACTTGCTGCCTGTGCACATTTTTTTGCCTCCCACTGTTGGGTCCCTGTACTGTTTGCCTTGTTTCCTCTATGACAGTTTGACTATTTTCTCCAGTCCTTTTGTCTTCCAGGACGTTGTCTCCCTTCCCCACACAGTTCAGTTTAAAGCCCTCCTGATCAAATTCTTCAGACCGTTGGCAAAAACATTTCTTCCAACTGGTGTGAGATGCAGCCCATCCCTTGCCAGGAGTCCGCCCTCATGGAACCGCAGCCCATGATCCAAGAATCCAAATCGTTCTTGACGACACCATCTGCAGAGCCAATTGTTGACATCTGCTATCTTCCTCTCTCTTCCTGGACCATGCCCTTGAACTGGCAGAAGAGACGAGATGACAATCTGTGCCTCCATTTCTTTCAGCTTCTTTCCTAGAGCCTCGTAATCCCTTTTGATGTTCTGAAGGCTGTGTCTTGCTGTGTCGTTCGTTCCCACATGGACCAAAAGGAAGGGGTATTGGTCGGTAGGCCTGTCCAGTCTTGTCAGCCTCTCTGTCACATCTCTGATCTTTGCCCCAGGAAGACAACACACCTCTCGAGACATCTTGTCAGGCCCACAAATCACTGCTTCTGTCCCCCTCAGCAAGGAGTCCCCCACCACGACCACACGCCTCCTCCGAGGCTTAGCAGTGACTGTTCCCTGTGGTGGAACTGCCAGGGTCCCCTGCTCTGTCTCTGAAATCTGTCCATGCTGCTCTTCTGCATCCTCCTTGCTAAGAGTAAGAGCTTGAAATCGATTCTGTAGCCGCAAGCTCCCAGTACGATCCCTGGTCTCCTTACTTCTGCGTGTGACCTTCCTCCAGCTTTCTACCTCCTGTGTGTGTGATGTGACCTTCTCTTCCCCAGCGACTTCCTCTGTGTGTTCCCCATCCAAGACCGTTTGTTCTGTTCTGTCAAGGAAAGCCTCTTGTTCCCTAATATGTTGAAGTGTAGCTACCCGCGCCTCCAGCTGCTGTACTTTGTCCTCCAACAGGGCTACCAACGTGCACTTTGAGCATGTGTAGTTCCCCACATCTGTAGGTAAGAATACAAACATCCCACAGGTATTGCAGGTGACGGCAGCAGTTCCTTCAGTGTCCATACTAAGTCTTAATTAGTACCTGAAAGTGGACTACGACTTTCCTCCTCAAAGAAAATCCCTTGCTAACAGTATTTAAGTCTGCTGGTTGTATAGAGCTAACTGCCTAGCCCACCCCCTATTGACTTGCAAATGCCACTCAACAAAGGCCCACCCGCTGAGTCACAGTCACACTCCCCCCACGTGTTTTTAAAAAGAATTTAAAAACTTACCCACTCAAGATGGCTGTCTGGAAACTGCTTTCTCCTCTTTCCTAGCAGGAACTGGCCTTCTTCTCTGTCTCCTTTCCTGGCAGAACTGCCTAGAAAGTCTCTTTCTCTTTCTCCTTTCTGTTAGAAACTGGCCTGGAGAGCCTCCTCCTCCTCCTTCCCCTGTCCTGGCCGAAACTGACCTGAAACTGGCCTCTGGCAGCAGTTGTATAGAGCTAACTGCCTAGCCCACCCCCTATTGACTTGCAAATGCCACTCAACAAAGGCCCACCCGCTGAGTCACAGTCACACTCCCCCCAAGTGTTTTTAAAAAGAATTTAAAAACTTACCCACTCAAGATGGCTGTCTGGAAACTGCTTTCTCCTCTTTCCTAGCAGGAAGTGGCCTTCTTCTCTGTCTCCTTTCCTGGCAGAACTGCCTAGAAAGTCTCTTTCTCTTTCTCCTTTCTGTTAGAAACTGGCCTGGAGAGCCTCCTCCTCCTCCTTCCCCTGTCCTGGCCGAAACTGACCTGAAACTGGCCTCTGGCAGCAGTTGTATAGAGCTAACTGCCTAGCCCACCCCCTATTGATTTGCAAATGCCACTCAACAAAGCCCCACCCGCTGAGTCACAGTCACACTCCCCCCAAGTGTTTTTAAAAAGAATTTAAAAACTTACCCACTCAAGATGGCTGTCTGGAAACTGCTTTCTCCTCTTTCCTAGCAGGAACTGGCCTTCTTCTCTGTCTCCTTTCCTGTTCATAATGCTTCATGAACCTGATATAGGTGATTGGAGTCCATCAAAGCTTATTTACCATAAGAGGTGGGTTCATGTTTAAAACAAAACAATACATCTTGTAACTGAGAGCCAATCATATGGTGCATGTGATGTCCACTTCCAACCATGGCACATTTTCTCCACTCCAGACAAGAAGAGAAATGGCAAACACCTCAGGAAACATTTGGGGAGGAAAGTTTTCTCTTTCATTTCTCTTGTAATGTTGGCACCAGCTGGTACCATGAGCTTGCAGCTTAACACTCTGGCCTCATGGAACTGTAGTTTTTGGCAATTTTTAGCAGTAGAGCAGTAATTGGTATTTTTCAAAGATCTGGTGACTTCTAGAGACCCCTGACATTTCCAACCCTTCTAAAACACTTTTAAATTTTTAACAAAGACTTACTTCTGAGAGTATGGGAACATTTTTGCCACATTTTGGGGGCCCTGAGGCCAGGGAGCTTTTTGGAAAGATCCTTCCCATTCAGTAGGAGGGAAATGCTGGGAGGGGTGGTGGTGATGATAGTCCTAGGCCCTAGATGTGCCATGAGCAACACTTTACCAAACAAACACAGTAGGGAATAAGGACAGTTTTAGATTTGGATGCATGATAACCACCACATAAGGCATTTTAAAAAATGATTGTGAGAACTGACCCAAAAAGAAATAAAATGTTCAACAAGTGACACATTACTTGATTGGGTGCTCTGGTTGCATAGATCAGAGCCATTGGTAGACTCTTTCTCACATGCTTGCTGGTACTTTCTAATGGCATGTTTTCATTTGAGGTTGACAGTCATCAGAGGTAACCATAATAACTGCAGAATAACAGCATTCTTCTGCAGTTATGGTTACCTCTAATGACTGTGAATGATGCACTTCTCTCTCTCTCTCTCTCTCTCTCTATATATATATATATATATGGCTCTGGCTGTTCACTCATCTGCATTGATTTTGAGTGATGGGGTGTGTGTATGTGTGTATGTGTGTATGTATGTGTATTCCCCAGTTACAGCAATCTAAGGGAGAGATTCCAGTCCTCAGCCCAGAATGGAACTGCATCTCATTTCCTATCTTATAGCTGCAGAACACAAGAAGAAGCTGCCCTATTGTTGGCTGCACTGTGAGCTCATCAGGCTTAGCACTGTTTACTCTAACTGGGAAGGCTTCTCCAGGTTTCTAGGTAGGAATCTCTTCCAGTCCTAACTGGAAATGGTGGGGACTGAGCCAGAGATTGTCTAGATTCAGAATACAGTTGTCCCTCCGTTCTCGCGGACTCCATGTCCACAGTTTTATATATTCACAGAGGGACAACCTCCGTTTAAAACAA
Source organism: Phrynosoma blainvillii (assembly GCA_026167975.1). Classification (NCBI taxonomy): domain Eukaryota; kingdom Metazoa; phylum Chordata; class Lepidosauria; order Squamata; family Phrynosomatidae; genus Phrynosoma; species Phrynosoma blainvillii. Next base: position 220,191,053 of record JANUYF010000002.1, on the reverse strand, counting down.
TGGGGAGCCTGCCCACGGGGGTGAGCCCCATTCAAGCCTATAAGGCTTGAATATTCACAATCTCCATTTTTATGGGGTGGTGGTGGGTGGGTCTGGAACGGATCCCCCACAAAAACAGAGGGCCGACTGTATAGTCTCTACCATTGTGCTGTCTCTTTTCCCTGGGGCATTACTGTGATATATTGGGACTTCTGGGGGACTTTTGATAGTTGCTCAGGAAGGGGCAGGACTCTTCACAAGAGCTGGATGAGAGTGGGGTGTCTCCTATGTCAGTGGTGAACACAGTCTAGGTTTTAATTTGGAATTTGAATCCAAGAGTCTGAATCTATTTTGAGGATGGGTCTCAGCATCTTGGTTACCTCTTTGAAAGTTTAAACTACAGTCGGCCCTCGGTATCTGTGGACTTTGCTTCCACAGATTCAAGCATTCATGGATGGCAAGCCCGCATTGTCCCCAATGGTGGTGGGTGCCCATGGCCGGGCCACCATTAGGGACAGCCACGGTTGTCCTGTAGTGGCGAGTGCATTGTCCCCAATGGCGACATGGCTATGGGCATGGTCCGCCATTGGGGACAACGGAACTTAATGGTAGCGCCGATCTGCTTTGCCCAGAACCTTTTAACTCAGTTATTAATTTCTTCTCTGACCTTTACAAGTGTGTGGTGTATGTAGGTTTGCACTGTCAGTCACCAAAAATTATCTTAAGTGATTTGGATCTTTAACTCTCATTAGAATCATAGAGTTGGAAGGGACCTCATGGGCCATCTGACCACAAGGGCTAACTAAAGCAGAGGGATGGCCATCCAACCTTTGTTTAAAGACCTTCAAAGAAGGAGAGCCCACCACCCTCTGAAGCAGTTTATTCAACTTTCTGGAGCAGATATCATGCTAGAGAAGTTTTTTTCTGATGTTTAGGCAGAATCTCTTTTCTTGTTCAGTCAGCCCTCTGTATCCTTAATTTCTTATGCATAGATTCAACAATCTATGGCTTGAAAATACCTAAAAAAATATAAATTCACAAAATCAAACCATGATGTTGCCATTTTATATAAGTGACGTCATTTTACTATCCTACTGTATATAACGGGACTTGAGCATCCATGGATTTTGGTATCCATGAGGGGTCCTTGGAACCAAACCCCAGCAGATAGCAAAGGCCTGCTGTAATTTGAATCCATTGGTTCTAGTCTCTGAAGCATCAGAAAACAAGCTCACTAACGTCTATATGACATCCCTTCAGATATTTAATTGTTGTGTCACCTCTCAATCTTCTCTTCCCAAACTAAACATACCCAGGTCCCTAAACTGTTCTTCGTAGGGCTTGGTTTCCAGACCTATTTCTAGTCACCATCTTCTGGACATTCTCCATCTTATTAAATCCTACCTGAGCTGTCATGCTGAGAACTGGATACAGTATTCCAACTCAGTTCACAGGATAAAAACATCTACATTGTTTTGCATGGAATTTTCTGACTCTCATGAGAATTTAAATATATTGTGGAATATAAAAATGTCCCATGTTCAAAGGAGTGTTTGTGTGTATAGAAGGTCTATTCATCTGAAACATCCAGAGCCAAAAGCTCAAGGTGGAATTAAAGTAAAATAAAATTAGACAAAATAAAAAGCACACTTCTTGTATTGTAGAAATATTTCCTGACCCCAATGAATCCTTGTTCCTTTCCTAAAATAAGAACAACCTGGTGTCACTTTTGTTTCTCAGCTACATGGTTCCCTGTAAAATGACATGGGACATGCTTGGTCATAATATGTTGCCTTGACTGAGAAGAAAATGTTTTAGAAAATAGAATTTTTTTTCAACCTGGCTGTTTTTTGTAAAAAAGGGGGAAATCCTATATGTGGCTGAAATCTGGGAACAACTGGGCAAGCAACCGTGTCATAGATTGCTGCATTGTAGGTCTAATTTTGTGTGGCTTCTACAACAAAACCTGACTCTAAAGAGTTAAAAAGTTCTGTTGCAGTCCAAGAAGATTAAAAGTAATAATCAGCTGTTTGAACTAAATAAGGAAACAGAGCAGGAGCCAGTGAAAATGTTGTAAAAGGGTAGTCACCTTGAACTGGATAAACTAGTCAAAACGCTGGCTATTATGTTCTGAGGCAGCTGAACTTTCTAGAGACAATTCAAAGACATAGCCATGTTCTAGAGACACTTTTCTTAGGTAGCCCCACAAAGAGTGCAAAGAATATGTCCAGCTTTCTTGATATCACTGAGGCATGTATCCATCTATCTTGATCCATCCATGTAAGGTACAACTGGTACAGCAGCCTATGATGGGCAAAAGCACTCCTTGTCCATGGCTGTCATCTGAATAAGTAAGGCTAAAGCCAAATCCATTAACATGTCTCTCAAGCTGTGAAGCTGAGCTGTTCTGCTGCTGCTAGTCTGTGGAAGAGCAAGTAGTGGTACTGGGCCCTAAAGGCCACTGGAAAGCTTCATCAGCAACTCCATTCCAGCTTCTGGGATTCTTATAGGTTGATCACATATACAAGCCCTAACAAGGACTCCTGCAGACAGAGCAAATGTGTTGGGAAGTTGTGGTATTTGTTGCCATAGTTCTTTTTATCTTTTGCTTTTTTTTGAAATATCGCAACAACATTTCTGTTGTCCCTGATTATTTTTTAGCTATTCCCCCGCCCCCAGCTTTAACATTTTATTCCTACCTATGGGTATGGTTTTTTTTTAAAAAAATCCAAGATATATTTGGAGGAAAGGTCTCTTCCTCATCTCTGTCCTCCTCCTCCTCTTGAAAGAAATCTATAGTACATATGTGAAATGGTACTATAACACTATAAGGGGGGGGGGGACTTAAAAAAGAAAGGAGAAAAATGGCACTCCAAAGCACAGGATTACCTTAGTGAATCATGCCCTTAGGAAGAGAGCATGATTGCAAAAGTCCTAGAGCAGACCAAGAAAGCACTATAAACAACCTCCATAAAGAACGGAACAACAGCATATGGAGGCAGTATCAACTGCAAAACCCCATAAGCTATATTGTGATAACTCAAGCCTGTCTGGAAGACCCCATAGTGGCTAAAAGGCTAAAAAGCTGAGGTTCTCTGAGAAGCTGAATCCTGGGTCCAGAGCCACTCACACAACTTCTCGGCATTCCCACTGGATTGCACACAGACTGAACTATGTAGTTGTCCCTGCAGAAGCATCTCCAAGCTGAACAGTGATAGTGCAAAAAAAAAAAAAAAAATATGTGGAAGAAAAACAGCCAAGTCACTAACTACAACCAAAGCAAAGTTTTGTTTGAAAGTGATCTGTGCCATTCATTGAAGAAAAAAAATATTGGCCATGAGTGAGAAACACACAAAAAAGCAACATTAAGCAAAGCTGCTTAGAGAAGATTGAGCTGGCCCTACCAGTAGGGAGAGTGAAATGGCTGCCTCAGGCAGCAAATTGTGAGGGCAGGGAGAGACTATGTATGGAGATACTATGTGTGCAATGTACAGTGTACAGACCTGCCCTGTATGGTCCAAGCTGGCCTGCTGCCCTTGGGTCTTATTACCAGATTTCCTCACTCTCATGTGCAAAGGGAAGTAGGACCAAAGGAGGACCTCCCCACAGTGGCGTTCCTAGGGTTGCTACCACCCAGTGCAGTAATTCATAGTGTCACCCCCCATCATTGTCTTCCTCCCATTTCAGACCATACAGAATCCTTAGTAATGGTTTTTGACACTAATGTTATTTGTAAATCATAATTCCCATATACCACTGAATGCCATGCTTGTGGCATAAAATAATTAGCAAAATTAAAATTACACCCTCAAATTACAATAGCATATACACAGCCTAAATCTATTTACATAGTGAAGATTTGTTTAAAATGTGATGTTCTTAGAGAAAATTTAAAAAGAATTTTAAAAAGCAGAAAAAAGCATTAAATGATATACTAGTAAAAGACAAAAGAAAAATCTTTGTAATGAAAACAAGAGAACATTTAAGAGCAGAAAGGATAAATGATAAATGGTTTCTATATTTGCAATTAACAGAAAGATTTAAGGCAGACATGAGAACGGAGGGAATAACGGAGGAAAGAACAGAATTAGAAAAAAGTCTATTAGAACCAGAAGGAGGAAAAATTTCAAAACTATATAAAATCTTTAAAGAAAGGGATTTAGAACAAGAGAAGGTAAAACATACCATGGTAAAATGGGCCCAAGATATTGGGGAGAATATACAATGGGATCATTGGGAAGAAACATGGAAAAAGACAAACAAATTTACCCTGTGCCAAAATTATAAATACAATTTCATCAAGATGTTCCACCAATGGTATCTCTCTCCAGTCAAGATTAATCTCATATACAAAAATGGAAGACCAAATTGTTGGAAATGCCGTGAAACTAATGGGACCTTCTACCACATATGGTGGAAGTATGGAAAATCCAGAATTTATTGGAAGATGATTTGTGATGAGATAAGAGAAATATTGAAGATAGATATACCATTTACACCACAATTCTGTCTTCTAAACATGACTTATGAACTAAAGGACAAGAGATATACGAAAAATAATATTATATATGTTAACAATAGCAAGAATCTTATTTGCTAAACACTGGAAGAAAACTACAATACCAACAAGTGAAGATTGGTTAGTAAATTTAAGGGAAGCTATGAATATGGACATATTAACAACAAAGCTGAAAGGGAAGAACAATAAAGAAACAGAGGAAGAGTGGAAGGAAATGATGGAATATATAAGGGAAAAATAATGTAAAGAGGATATTTATGAATAATTATAAGAAGAAATATAAGAAAAGAAATCTGAAAATTGAAAACAATAAGGTATACTAGTAAACTGATCAGATGGTTTTGAGTTAATTAAAATGGTTTAATATTATTTTGATATTGAAACAAGAGATATTATTTTGTATGAATGAGTAGAAAGATCAAAGATTATGGATTGAAAGATTATATATAGGAAGATTATATTAAGAAAAGTAAATCTGGTTATAATGAATAAAGAAAGAAAGTATAGTTAAAACTAATGGATATATAGGATTAAAGGTGAAAGAAAAAAAATTAGAATAGAGGATTATACATGGTTAAAAAATTAACTTTCTTTTTTTTCTGTTCACAAATTGATTAACGTTAAAGAACCTGGTTAAGAGAAAAATTAATTTATTGAGGAAGTAAATAAAGAATAAATATATATATAGATAGCTATAAGACATCATGGAAGTTTGAAGAAAGCGGTACATTAAAAGCTGTGAACTTCAGATAAGACATGTTATAAGAAGGACTTGCATGTATACTTACTGGTATCTGTTTTTATGTTTATGTGTTTATATGTTTATGTGTTTATATAGTGATTTTTGTATTTTTTGTATTTTTTGTATTTTTTATATTTTTTGTATTTATGTATGTTTGTTTATGTATGTTTTTAATGTAATAAAATTTATTATAAATAAAAAACTAAAAATTAATAATTTTAAAAAAATAACTTATTTTAAAAATTAAATTTTGAATTTAGAAATTTTAATTTTAAAAAATTCTGGGGCCTCTTCTTTCTCCTCCCACTGAGCTTCACTCTACTCCCACTCTCTCTTAAAGCATTTTAAAGAGGTGCAAATGAATGCCACAGACCCTTTCTGCCAAAAGGTAGGTATTTGAGGAGAAGTGGTATCACCACTCTTAGGGTGTCACCTGGTGTGGTCCACACTCCCCTAGTGACGCCACTGCCTCTACAAACTCTAGCAGGGAGAGAAGAGATATTTGAACAATGCTTTTTTACTTGGATGAAGGAATAACCGACTGGCTTGGGACAGACAATGCACCCACAAATCCTATTAATGACATATACAGGCATAAGTTCACCATATGTTTGTGTGTCTTTTAAAAATTATCATTGCACAGGTTGGTATTCTCTTCAGCCCTCCAGAAAAACCAAAGGCTCCTCCTGTTGAGCCTCTGCAGCCCTCCAGCCATTCTCTGCCTAGTGGAGAGTGTGTGCATGGGTAGACAGAAGCGTGTTTGACCCGTAAGCAGACACAGACTGATGGCATCATTTATCGACACCTCTAGAGGGTGCCAGTGGATGTCAGCAGATGATGTAATCATTCTGCATCTGGCTACAGGGGCATTGCCAGACACTTCTCTGATCCCACTGCTTTGCTCTCCACCTGCCATAGAATGGCCTTGGGGGCTGCAGTGGCAAAACGGTTGAGTCCAGAGCACAAATATACCATTGTTCTAAATGCAGAACTATTACATTATGCTGTGTCATGCAGGATCTTGCTCATACACTGTTTAAAAGCTTCAGATCCACAGATGCTATTGTTACAGCCTGCTGTATGTAAGATACAGAAATGTTACAATGATAGTGTTTTCATGCAGGAAGAAAGCTGAGCCCCTCCACCCTCCAAGTTAAGGACTAACATGAGAAAGAGGTGCAAAAAATAGCCACAGAATTTTAGTTTGTTTGTTGTAACCATAAAGTCTTGTCCCTTAAGATCTGTTCTGACCCTGTCCAGTAAATCCTAAAAGCCCCTACTTTGGCAGAGTTCAGTGATCTGCCCAGGAAGATATTTCTAGATCTAGAGATAAATTTAGGTGTGACAGGCATGTGTGTGCCAATGCAAGCCAATATACAAAAGGAGAGGCTCAATTCTCATCCCCCCACTCTCCAAGCATTCAGGATGGTAGACAGGCCTTATGTATGGATAGTAGGGACATGGATAAAGGGAGGAGAGAGAGAGAGATGGCTTGTACAATAGGAGGGGAGAGAGGAGTGCCACTAGGGGAAGAGGACTGAATTTTAAGATTCTGACCCAGCCTGACTCTGTGTGAGAGCAAAAATGGCAGCCTCTGCTGGTTCTAAAGAAGATCATTCACCTATTGATGGTTTCAGCCACCTAAGATGGGAGGGAGAGCATCATGCTGTCCTGATCTTTGGCTGTCCCACTAGCTCATGTATGTCTCTGCATTCCACCTCTGCTGCCTCCTGTTGTGTCAAGATGCTTTGAGTGGCCCATACTTCTTTAAATGTCAGTGGTATGGAGGAGGAAGAGGAGGAGGAGTTGGACAATGGACTGATGGAAAGGGAGGAGTGTGGTAACAAAGTCAGACATGGGGTAGAGGCTAGGGAGGGAATCTGCTGAGGCAGCAGGGTGGTGGCCCTCCAAGGAGTCAATGCAACATGCTACTCATAGCATCCTGGTGGCTAAAGCAGCTGCCTTACTCTGCCTAATGCTAGCACTGGTCATGCAGAACAGCAAAAATACACATGCTTTTAAAATATATATATATATATATATATATATATATATATATATATATATAATTCCCTCTTTGTGAATCAGATATCAAGAGAAATTACACCACACAGTTGAAAGACAACAATTTCTGAAAAACTAGCCAATGATGCCTCTGATTCTAAGTCAGGCAGATTTTTTTTTCTTTCAGAATTTGCATCACAATAAAAAAGAAAATCTTTTATTTATTTAAAGTTCAAAAATCACTTTTGTTTCTGAGCTTCACTTGTGCAGGAAATAGGCTTTGATCACTGTAATGCAGAAGCCACCAATTTACAATAGATCCTGTGTTTACGCTTCATACTTACTTTTGTTCTTTGAAAAGATTAGAGGCAAAGAAAGGAATAACGTTATTATGACCTCATTACATTTTGCATGAATGGAGCAAATGCTGTGTACAGGAGCTGTGCCTGCGGTGCTAAGACTGAATAACTTTGTGGCCAAGCTAAGGCGATGATGCCACAACCAGCCAATTGGATTATTATTACAGGTATTGATAGGTGTCATAACTGACAGAGGATGATTCCCCCCCCCCTCTTGTGTGAGGTCATTTTCTTCTGCAAATTTGCAAGCAGCCACTACATCAGCTTACCACTAGATGGGTCTATTTCACATGCTCACAATGTGGGTTTTTCTTGCAGGTGGTAGCAATGCTAACAACAGTTCAAAGAATAACACCAAATGTTCTACATTGGGATTGAAATAAATTTGAGAGGAAAAGAAGTGGTCAAGCACCTGCTTCCTACTCACAACTGTGGAATGGTACAGCCCAACATAGCAACGCTATCAGAACCTTACACTCTGTTACACTGCTATTGGATCTTGGCCTATGCATTCTTACTTAGATGAGTTTAGCTGGACATTATTTGCTGCAGTTATAGGAAACACAATGACTTGTCTGATCCTGTTTATGTATTATAACAGCAGTTCTTAATCTTTTCTTTACCATGGACCCCCTGTAAATATCTTTTGTTGCTGAAGACTCCCAAGACTAAACTCAAGATTTAAAAACACAATAACAACAGCAGCAACAACAGCTGAACACTGAACCAGTAACAATTAGCAATCAAATAAACCTTTCCTCAGAGACATTGGAGAAAAAGATAAGACTTTTCTCCTGCTTCTCGCCAGTTCGTACACAGCTGGACCTGTGTATTGCTGTTCAATCCACTCAGAGTGGAGCAGATTATATTTAATAATGAGAATGACATGCTGCCTTTCTCCTAAACTGGACCCAAGGAGGCTCACAAGAATATTCAGCTGTAATCCTGCTTTTGCACTTTCATCCTTAACTTTTACCAGTAGTTATGCCATGTCTTTGTTATTTTCCACAAGTCATATTGTGTCATCTGCATATCTTAAATTGTTGGTGCTCCCTCACCCATTTTTCATGCCTCCTTCCTCTCAGTCTAATCCTGTTTTCTGTAACCCTGCTTCTGTATACCAAAAAATGCTCTGCCATTTGCAGACTCCAGGCTCACAATGAGGTTGACAGTTTGACACACCTCAGTGAAGCTGAAGTTGATTTTGGAGTGTAAAGTTTGAATTCTGCTCCCCAGAAGCAGGTAATCACAAAGCACTGTCCAAAAAGGGACTTGTGCAAATGGAAGTCAATAACTCTGCAATCTAACAACATCTGGAGGGCCAGAAATTCCAATCCTGTCTTAGCTAAACCATTAAAAGCAGTGGTGTTGCAGCCAGCACCAGAAGTCAGCCAAATGCAAGTTAGCACCTCTCCCATATTAAAGTATTAGCAAATGATGGAGATCAATTTGTCTACAGGAAGAATCTAATTCTGTGCCAGAGGCATCATTAGAGGTGTGTAGTGGGTGCAGACCACACTGGGTAGCACCTCAGAGGTGAGTGTACACCTGGTGGGACTGGTACAGCTGCTGGATGAGTGAGAAAGGCATTGCCTCCCTTTCTCACTTGCCCAGTAGCCATGCCCTGAACAGGACTTCCAGAGACCGTGGCACTGACCCTCCCAGCAGTATTCTGATCAGGCAGTAAGCAGGTAGCTGGCCAGAGGGGCAGGTGAATGAGGCAGTGGGAGAGAGAGTGGGTCAGTCCCCCCCCCTTCAGCCCTTTCTGGGCACCAGAACCAGATGACATCCAAGGGACTAATGCCACCATTTTGTGCTGCATGGCATGATCCCTGAGGTATCTGGCAGGTTAGGCTTGAGGGATAACAATGTACTTGCCTTGCAAAATATTTGGAATCAGCAGTCTTGTGTAATGGCAGGGCCAGCTCTGTACATTCCATCCAAAGACTTAAGTCGACCTCAAAGACTTAAGTCCCCCATAGGTCCCACCCAACCTCATTCAAACATTTGTGCACATAGTTTTCAGTCCAGCTGAGTCATATGTTAAATGATTTCCTGTGAAGCTGCTTTCCTTTGGAGTTTCCAGAAGCTTTTCAAGGACAGGCAGAGATACAAAGCCAGTTCTTTCAAACAAAAATCACTATTCAGGCCCTCTGAAACAAACACGGCTTTCTTCCAAAATAATCCAGTGTAAAGGGGAAAGGGTTTTCTTTCTAGACCAGCTGCAGAGAAAGGGACCTAAAATGTCTTGTGTCTGCTTAACCATCTCAATCCTGAGAAGCTGTTGCTCCAGTTTAGCAGGTGTGAATTCTGAAGATACTCTTGTGAGATGCGCAACTGAGCACAGCTTTTAAAGATGGTCACTTTACTTAGCCTGGAAGGACTGTACTGACTTTCACATCTATGTTTTTTCAAACTGATCTGTATTTTTCCTCTTTCCATTCCTCTCTGACTGGAAACTTAAAAAAGCAACAACTAATTTTAGGAGTTAAGATTTTTTAAAAATTGGTATGGCATTTTAATGCTACTTTTTTGTGTGACTCACCAGCCCTGAAAGTAGGAACGGAAAGCATATTCAAAACTTAGTTGAAAACGGTTTCTGGATGTGGGGAAAACCTAATGAGGATAATCCTGGATGGGTGAAGACCATCACAGTTTCAGATTTATTCTGTGCAAAAAAATCCATTTGCTTTTTCCCCCTTTAGCACAGAAAATGGCTCAGTTTTATTGCACAAAAAAGAAAATAACACTTATGTCCAGGAAACATCTCTTGCAAAGAAAATGTTTTCTGTGCAGAAAGTTGTTTTCAGTATCAGCTCTGCCTAGAGCAGATCCCTTGAAATGAATGTAACTTGTTAGATCTCCACTTACATGGGTCATTTATATGATTTCAATAGACCTACTCTGGTTGGGTTGAATATTGGATCCACCGGATCCAACACTAACAGAACCAGCATGGTGTAGTGGTTTCATTGCTGGACTTGGACATTGGGAGACCAGGGTTCAAATCCCAGCTCAGCCATGGAAACCTATTGGGTGACCTTGGGCAAGTCACACTCTCTCATCTTCAGAGGATGGCAATGACAAACCCCCTCTGAAAAAACTTGCCAAGAAAACCCCTTAGCATCACTATATGTCAGAAATTACTTGAAGACACACCACCAGCATCACAACAGCAACCAACTAGCCAAGTCATTTTGGCTCTTAAGGCCAAATATCTATCTCAGTGCCTCTCCATGAAAGTAAAAAGAGGAAAAGTTAAAAAAAACACCAACAAAGACAATTTATTATCCTTCAAAATACTTAGAATCAGCAACCTGTAATGGCAGGGCCAGTTCTGTACTTTCCATCCACAACAGAACAGCCACCAGAAACCATAAATCATTTAAGGAATCATTAAGTAACACATTTAAGAAATCCCTCTCCACCCTGTATACATTCCAAGCAGCACTTACTTGTTACTTCGCCCTCTTCCAACATACTATAGACAGGAATCAAACTCTAGCTGCCTTGAAGGAAAACATGGCAATTACTGATATGGTTAACAGGACTCTTAACTTTCTACAGGTGTGTGATTCTTTTTCTTCAACCCTCTTTTCATTACTTTGAAAAATAATGTAACATAAGGAGGAGTATAATTTATATCAAAGTTATCTAGAATAGTTACATTTATCTGCAAATCAAGAGAGCTCTTTCAAATATAGCAGGAGGCACTGAAAGAAAAATACAGGAGACATGTGATTCCTTGGTTTGCCCTTTTGTCCTAATATGAAGGGAATAGGAGCACATCTCTTTCATTGGGGAATGCAGATTCAGTGGTCAATGTGGCCTATGAAAGAGATGTGCTTTTACAGTAGAAACCTAGATGAAACTCACTCAACCTGGTTTCCATTTCTCTTTTCCATTTCCAATAATTGGCTGCATTAAGGTGTCATGTTCTTTGGTCATCCAAATTATTCAAATGGGCCATGTGCAGGCATGGTCCTTCCTTTCCTCACCAAACCAGTGCCTCCAAATCAGGATCCAACTGCATTTGTCCATTATGATTTAGGGGGATAGATTAAAAGACAACAACAGCCTATCTGTTTAAATGTCAGAGCAAAGTGTGGTTTGGTAAACTAGAAGATGTTTGCTTAAGCATAATGCATTGGAGGAAGTTCCTTTGTTGCTACCATAGCTGAGCAGGCAGTGCACTAAGGGGGGCATTTGTAGCCAGTCTAGAGAGACAAGGCAAGGTACAATATCCCACAGACATTAGATCCATAAATGATTTGAAATCCAGTGCATAAGATGCAAATGATGGAACAAAAGGTCATTCTGCTATAGTACTCCCCAAGAATAGGATTTCAATGTATGCCTCCAGGACAGCTCCCTGGGATCAGAATTGTTATTTAAAAGATAGATAAGCCTTTAGTGTTAACATGTTGAAATGCTTACATGGATCATACATTCTTTCCTCTAATTTCCTTGCAGAGGTTTGATTTCTTGATATGCACTTTAGCTCATAAGCCTTTATAGTGTTTTCTCTAATGAGAAATGGCAATGCTCCTTAATTATAGTTGTCGCACTGTGTAGCTTTCATATATAGGTTTGCACTTTAAAGAAGGCTATCCAGGACCTGAGTGGAAACGGATTCTGCCTGCATTCTAAATGTAGTATCAACACATCAATAAGATAAAGACCATTCCCTGAAGAATTTGCCAGCCACATAAACAGCAAAAGGATTAGCTGAAGGGATGAGGCAACATCCCCATTTAACAGCTGAGGAAGTGAGGCTCAGGGAGATTAAGTGACTCAATCAAGGTCACGTACAAAGTCTGTAACAGAGACAGGAATTGCATCCAGATCTTCTGAACTACAGTCCATTTGCTTTGAAGGCTGCAGCCAGCTTCCTTAGACTGAAGATTAGACTGGAGCCGAGAGAGTGCGCCACAATTCTATCAGGGTGGAGAAAGCATTTTATGAGAATATTGTCTAGTAAAGAGTCACAGTGTCCCCTGTTTACAAAATCTCTCCTTGATCAATTCTGTAGATCTCATATTCCAAAGCTGCAGGCTGTCTGGCCAAACCAGCACAGTCACTGCTTTCTGTAAAGCCAAGGGCGTAAGAGGACTTCAAAGGAAAGTGGGAAGTTGAGTTTTGCTTCTAGTAACATCAGCTAGTGTCAGTGAGATTTGTTTTAGATGTTGGCGCTTGTCTTGCATGGATGTCCTTGTGACTAATCTTTATTGAACTGTGTGAGGCTTACTCATGGGTAAGGAAGTTCAGGAATGCAACCTCAGGTGATACACTCGCCACATCAGAAGCAAAGGAATCAATGCTGATTACATGGCTCCTCTTCCAAGGTCAAGTGAAAATGGTGCACACTGACAATTTACACATAAAAATCTTTTAGAGGCTTAGGGCACTCCAATCCAAGCAAGGACCATGTACTAGGTGGGTGTCTACACTCCTATAACAGTAAGGTTATGTTCAAATCCTGATTTCCCATAGTTTTAGTCCAACACTCAAAGCACTACAGCATGCTGTCATGTAACAATAATTATTGGTACTGTGTATTATTTGCAAGCGCACCTTGTCTTTTGCAAAACCTTTGTGAAATTTGTTATTTTCTCACATAATAGCTAGAAAATGGTATGTCTGCCGCATTAAAAATGTATTTGAAACACAAGAATCCTATGCAATTCTCTTTAGAAGCCACCTAAAAGAAAATTATTTTTAAGGCATTTTATGTAGTTGGCCTCTTCCTTTTTCTCTGTTCTATCACTTGGGTGGTCCCCTTTCTTTCCTTCCAACAGCCCAGCTTCTTTGTTATCCAGGATGAAACATGTAAGTAGTTGCAGTAGAATAAAACAATATTATACTTAAACTATCATTACACTCTTGTCCTCAATGGTCCTGGCTTTTAAAAGGTGAAAAACCAAAAAGAATAACAGAAACAGAAAGTTTGGCTTGGGTTTTTCTCTAAATATCTATTACGTAAGTGATTGTTAACATTCATTTAGATGACATTTACATTTAGCTTTCTAAAGTATCTGTTATACCTTAGCTGTATTTATTATAGATGGTATTATCCCAGGGTAGGCATATGGTTTTTTTGTGGGGTGGGGGTGGCTGAGCATGTATAGGATACTTTCCCCAGATCCTAGGGACTTGCAGTTTTCTGGACTCCACCTGAGTCCTTGGCATCATTAGACATACTGGTCGGTTGTTGCTGTTGCTGTGTGCCTTCAAGTCATTTCCAGCTTATGGTGACCCTACCAAGGGATTTTTGTTGGACTTAGGTCACTCCCTCTTTGGAACTAACAGACAGTTCTTTCTCTCAGGATTCTCAACTGAGCTGTTCCATCTTCCTTCTCTCTTAAAGATGGCAAGATTTTCTTTTTTCTTTTTTAATCTAAACCATCACTAGTGAGATTAGGATTTAGCCTTTGACGTAAATATAGATTAAAGTCATTGTTTTGAACTATGAGCTAGGTGTTTGATGTTGTTTTGAGTCATTTCTTAGGAAGCATAGTTAGGCAGAGTCACTCTTCTGCTACTCTGCTAATTTAAAGCCAGACTCTAACAGGCTTGGCTTTCATATTTTGATATTTAAATATTTTTGCTTCCTTGTCCAAGGCTAAAGCCTTAGGAAACTTAAATTACCCCACCATTTTTTCAGCAAGTTTTGTTCAAAGGAGGTTTGCTATTGCCTGTCATTGAGGCTGAGAGCTTGTGACTTGCCCAAAGTTATGATCAAGCTGGGAATCGGACCCTGGTCTCCAGAGTTCTAGGCTAACAAACCATTACGCCATGATGACTCTCTGGCTGGGTGATGCTGATGGCCAAACACCTAGATTCTGCTTTTTAGACCATACAGATTTCCCAAGCTGGCCACCAAAAGTCTTTCGAAATTTGATGTCAATGGCTCTTGGACTGAGAAGGGGAGATGTCTTCCCCCTCCATTATTGAGTGACGCATCCCCTCCCTGCTCATTCCATGAGCCACTATTGACATCTGGCATCTTACATAGGTACACATATGATACCTTATGAAGGAAAGTAGGTGTTGTGGAGCATCTACTCTTAAAAAAACCGGGGAGCAGTATAATCACGGAAATGCACTTGGGCACATTCCATTTGCCATAAGAGGGGGCTGGGTGAGAACTGAGGCAGGAGGATTTGTTTAATTGATGCTTTATATGCCTAAATTAGAGATGTGTGCTATTATGTGTAGAAAATAATGGTCAAGCAGCCATGAAGAGAGGATTCTGGGAAGTGGGCCTCTAAGGAAGATGCTGGAAGGTTTAAACTCAAAAAATGCTAGAGGGTTGTTTACATACAGCTTGACCTCATGCCTGGTAACCTGTGCAAAGGGGCCTTCTGCCTGGTACGCACCAGTTCATTTACTGATAAGAGATTTTGGTATGTGGTTGGCATGGCAACATGGTATCTTAATCATATTATAATGTATTCTGAAATCTGTATTCTCATTGCTCAGAATTCTATATGTTTAAAGTTTAGAGCATCCAATAAAATGTCAACTTTGAATTTCTTTGTCTGTGAGTGCATAAAACTATGGCCATCTTGGCTTGTCTTTCGCCCAATTATCTGAATGCTAATTCCGTTGGGACTTGCTGGCAATAAATTTATGTTTTAAAACTACTTTGTGGTCCCCTGCTTTGCTTCAAGCTCTGCAAAGAACCATGGATGCTGGGAGTTAATTTGCAACACTTGGTTTTTGCACTACAGAACATGGTGCCCACATGTACCCCAGATTCATTTCATTAAGATATTTGTATGCTGTGCTCACCTTAGTTAGTAAGAAGTTAAAAGCATCGTCTGACCAAAATTAAGCACTTACCATTTCTACTGATTTCAGCAGTGCTTATATAGGAGGTTCTTTGAGCAAGACAGATTACTTTCAGGGCTTTAAACTGTAATGGGACAGGTAAACTGTAATTAAACTTGGATAATAGTGACTTTGGTTGGAGCTTATCACACAATGCCATTCCTCTTCTGTTTTTCTCACATGGGAGACTGACCTCCTTTTCTACTACTGTTTTGCTACAGTTCCCAGTGCAAAAGTTCAATGGCACTTAAATGTCCATTTTGGGTGGCCAAGGGTGGTCAGTGAGCATGCTTTGGCAGCTTAGGTGCCCTGTGATCAGGTGAAGAGAAGGGGCAGGAATTTCAATGTGATATCCTTTCTATTGACAAAGTAACTGAGAAACGTAAACAATGGCAAACTTCCTCTACATACATTTTGTGAAGAAAACCCTAGGATAGGGTTGCCATAGGAGTTGGCTAGAAGATACATATCAGCAACAATGCTGATTTATACAATAACATCCAAAATCCACAAAACAGCAATACCTTTATTGCTGTCATCAATGAAGATGGTCTGGAGGGATATCCATGCAGGCAGAGGCCACTCCTCTCTTTGACCACGTGAGCTCTTGGAGACAAAGGGGTTATTCAGATGGTGAAAATAATCCAGGTAGAATCTGGGTTGAATCTTTGTTGTTCTCATGCATTTTGAATGCCTCTGATTAAGTTTGGGTGGGTTTTTTTGCAAAAAAACCCCCACTCAACCTGGGATATTTGATGTCGGTTTTCCTCCCGAGTTTTTCTAAAAGATTTGCATTTTCAGCTGTGTGAATAACCGATGCAAATAGACCTGGGATAAACTGGGATAAAACTCTGCATGTCTTGAACAGGCTTTGAATACATTTGCATCATCTGCTCCATCTCTATTTGAGTGCTGACATATGTGAACAACTAAATCTCACAAGAGATGCACATACATGCAGTTCTATAGTATGAACAACAAAGCTGTAATGCAGTGATTGAGATTATTTGCATTCACAATAACGTGTGAATGACCCCAAAGAGGCATAAAATCTAGGCAATACAATATTAGCATCAGAAGTAACTTCCCTTGAGATCAGACTGTTTCTGTCCTGGATGAGACTACCCACCCATTTTTTAGGCAGAGAACATTGAATTTCTCAAGAAGTCTCTGTACTGTTGTATTTGGGGAAACCCATGCAGATAAAGATGTTGAAATAACTTTTGCCTCCCATATGGCCAAAGAGAGGAATGGCCTCTGCCTACATGGATCATCTTAATTGACAGCAACAAGAATAACACCTTGATAAAATGTAGGCTCATGACTCTAACATGGGCATTTCTTCTTCTCCTGTATGATTTTTAACATCCATGCCTGATAGCAAAGCCAGTGGGGCTTCAAAAGTTTGCATGACATATTTTTGGTTGGCCCAATAAAGTTATTGCTGTCTTGTAGATTTTGGATGTTATTGCCTTTTGCTGTAATTCTGGCTTATATTGTTTAGAAATTTTTTCATTCCATGCTGAAGAATGGAAAGCCTTTTATAGAATCCAGCTTCAGAATTCTTATATAAATAAATAAATAAATAAATAAATAAAACTTTGTTTAGGAATATCATGTCCTTCCTTTCAATTTTTAAATATAACCTAGGCTGCTGCCACACTACAGAATTAATGCACTTTGACATTGTTTTAAGTGCCATGGCTCAATACTATGGAATCCTGGGATTTGTAGTTTGTTGTGGCACCAGAGTTCTCTGTCGGGGATGTCCCAGAAAACTACAAATCCCAGAGTTCCATAGCATTGAGCCATGGCAGCTAAAGCAGTGTCAAACTGCATTAATTCTGCAGTATAGATGTAGTCACCTCTGTGCCTTCTACATGCTTCCTAGTTCTTCTAGTACATAGAAATTGTGCAGCTATTCGGTGTAGTGTAAAATATCTTTTCTGGTTTAGTGAGGAAAGTGGAGGATGTGGTTGGAAGGGATGGGAAATTAAAAATGGAAGCCTTGTCAAATTCTCTGCTTGAGGTAAGGTTGCTGCAGGATACAAGCACTGTCTAGAAGCCCTCTAGATGCATGAATTTGCAAAAGCAGTACTTAGCTTCCCAAAATGATCCTCCTCACAGCAGTCAAACATTGTATTTTCATTTCAGCACTTTAAATAGTCATGCACAATATGTGCAATCTAAAATGTTTTGCAAGTTTTCTTAATACTGTAAAATGCTGCTGCTTTTTTAAAAAAGAAGAGCTCCTTACTCTGCCTAGAGGAAAGAATATTTTGTCACTGGCTAGGAGTCAAAAAGCTATGGTAATGAAATAAAAGCTAAATACCCTAAAGGCACCAGATCCTATCTGATCCTGGCTGCTAAGCAGGGTCAGATATGGTTAGTACTTGAATGGGAGACCACCAATGAATACAAAATACTTTAGTCTGTATTTCAGATGAAGGAACTGGAAAAACCATCTCTTAAGTCTTCCTTGCCAAAGATACCCCTATGAAATTCATGACAGGTGACTGGAAGGTATATGTGTACAAACACAACTCTTCTCTCCTGCATGTTTCTTCTGTTTACAACAGATGGGACTGCAACACGTTCAGACTACTCAAAGATTCCCTGCAAGGTACCATCATATGTTATGGAAAGATCTGTATATAGAGTTCCTTTTAAAACTGCCATTTAAATTCCAGAGCCAAGCCAGTTCACTGGAAGTGGTAATTTTAATGTTAGGTTGTAATACTTAAATGTAAGTATTTACATTTCTGTGTTCTCTTTCTCAGTATCAAAGATCCCGAGGCAAAGATACATGTATATAGAGCACTTCAACACAGCCGTATAATATTTTAGAACACTTCTCAGATTTTAATGTTTTGACCTGTTTCCAAGGCTGCCAAAGACTTGCTTTATTGCTAAGGACATATTCCTTGTGAAATTCATTGCAAGCACTAAAATGGAAGTGTTTTTGATGAGATGCGATTGGATATATGAGCCACTTGATACAGCTGTCTTGATTGGATGAATGTAAATCTTAGAATCAAATTTCCTGGGCCAATATGCTAGGGCCAAGAAGTTTCTTTTTACAGCTCTCTTCAAGGAGGAAATTAAAAAATTAGATGCTTAAGCAAATGTTCTTGCCAGAAATACTCATTAGACAACATATTTGTTGTGAAAAGCAAATGTGGAACTGAAATGAACACATCTGACATGAATTAACTTAAAATGTAAGTCACAATTCCTATTAACAGCCTTCTCTTTTATACAACTGGCCCTCCCTATCCACAGATTCTGCATCACAGATTCAACCAACCACACCTTGAAAATATTCAGAAGGGGGGAAAATCCAGAAAGCAAACCTTGCTGTTTGCCATTTTATTTATTTATTTATTTATTTATTTCATTTTACCATTTTACCATTGTATATAGTGGGACCCGAACATCTACAGATGGATACTGAGGACCAACTTTATGTTTATTTAGAACTCCTGCTCTGTTTAATAGGCTTACTCATGGGTGAGTGTGCATATATCCATGTTCTTGCTAACAATTTTTAAAAAATAAGAAATAAGCATGGATGGATGAGAATGGAGGTTTAGTCAATTAGGTTTATAGAGCAAGCTTGCACTTTTGAATTGCACTGGAAATCTTCCAAGTCCCAGGGAGTCTAGGGAATGTTATTTCATAGCATACCAGTGATCAGGGATTGTGAGAATGGCAGTCCAAAACATCTAGAACAGGGGTAGGCAACCTAAGGCCTGGGGGCCGGATGTGGCCCCCCGAGGCCTTTGGACCAGCCCCAGGCCGGTCCTGCCGCTGCCGCTGCCGCTGCCGCTGCCACCGCCCCCCCGCTGCTCCCCACTGCCGCCGCCGCCGCCAACCATGATGATATTGATTATTGTTGTTATTACTTTTTCTTGGGGTTTTCTTGGCAAAATCTCCACAGGGATTTTGCCATGGCTTTTCTGGGGCTAAGAGAGTGTGCATGCATATTTTTTTTAATTTTTATTTTTTTTAAAAAAATATTTTTATTTATTTATTTATTTATTTATTTATTTATTTTTGGTGCTTCGGCCCCCCAATTGTCTGAAGGACAGCAACCCAACCCCTGGCTCAAAAAGGTTGCCTATCCCTGATCTAGAACGCCAAAAGTTAGCCATTCTTGAGGTATTCCATAGCCCCCGCCTCCATATCACATCACCAGCATTTATGGAGTTCCAGGCAGAACTTGGAAAAGTTACTTTTTCAAGTGTGCTTCCCAAAATCATCCAGCAAGCATGAGGCCATGCTAACTGGTTGATTCTGGGAGGAGGTGTAGTACCAAAAGCAGCTTTTGTAAGCTCTGGTTTCAACAGTCTGTTCACTTTGGCTGTCATTGTACTTAAGATCAGTTCAGATACACTAAAATTCCCTAATAAAGAACAGCTTCACTGATGGTGCTACACAGAATAATTTATTTCTGAAGCAATGGTACAACCATACTGACTGGTGCTGCTTCTGAGAAGTGTATGTGGGCAGCTATTTTAAAATCATGTATGAAATGCCAGCAGGAACAGTTCCTTGCTAGAGACAATTCCTTTGAGAGCCAGATGTTGTCTGCAGGTCATAATTTAACAGTCAATTTGGGAGAATCAGTTCATGTAGGATTGCCATAATGCTCTTCCACAAAACAGGGACAAAATGTGGGACATTCAAAAAAATGGAGAACATGACCAACTAAAAGTCAAAAACATTAATAAATAAAAAAACTAATATAATTTCATGCGTCTTAGTCATGCTCAAAATGGAGGAAATGTTGACATTCTTCATGGTCAGAGGATTGCAATGTAGCTCCTCCTCTCTGGCCAATGTGACATATTAGAGTTAGCCTAAATTATATATTTTTAATTTTATGTTGGATTATTTTAATGCGTCCTAGGTTTATGTGCATGAGCCGGCATGGTTTGCATGTTGAACTATAATGCTGGAGATCATGTTTTTCTCTTATATTGTTGACCATTCGGACACCCACAGCCTGGAACATCTCCTTCATCTGTGTAGGTGTTGCAGTGGTGGCAAAGTCAATATCTTGTGGCACTATTAAGGCAACTAAATGCCTAAAAGACCCCAGAGGCAGCCGAATAATCTCCAAAACATTTTAGAAGAAAGCATCACATATGTACTTGCTATTGATATCACATACCTGCAAACCTTTCTCCCAGTTTACTCCCACAAAGGCTATGGTCCAAAACACACTGCAGAAATAATGCTAGGGAATTCTGGGAAATGTAGTTTTGTGAGACATTTAGGCTTCTCTGTCTAAGACAGGTGTAGGCAACCTAAGGCCCGGGGCCGGATGCGCCCCCCGAAGCCTTTGGACCGGCCCCAGGCCGGTCCTGCCGCCGCCGCCGCTGCCGCCACCGCTCCTCGCTACCCCCCGCCGCCGCCGCCACCCGCCATGATGATATTGATTATTGTTGTTATTACTTGTTCTTGGGGTTTTCTTGGCAAAATCTCCACAGGGGTTTTGCTATGGCTTTTCTGGGGCTGAGAGAGAGTGCATACATATGTTTTTAATTATTTTATTATTATTATTTTTTAATTAATTAATTTATTTATTTATGGTGCTTCGGGGGGGGGCCCATTGTCTGAGGGACAGCAACCCGGCCCCTGGCTCAAAAAGGTTGCCTACCCCTGGTCTAAGAGGTCTGGTGCCACAATAAACTACTGTATAATTCCCAGGATTTCTTAGCACTGAGCTAGGGCAGTTAAAGCAGTCTCAAACTGGATTATTTTTGCAATGTGTTTTGGACCTATGACACCTTAAGTTCCAATTAAGTAGAATGAAACTTTTTAAATTTATGCTGGCCAAATGGCTGTAATAAAAGATGAACTTTTAATTGGAATTACATTGGCTTATTGTACCCAAACAAAACCTGATCCAAAAGCATGGAGGCTTCCCGAAAAGCCTATGAGTACCATTGTCATTTTTTCCCCTTTCTGTCTCTTTTATGGTTTTTAACACCTGTGATTGATGGAGAAGCCAGTGGAGCTTAGAAAGCCTGCAACATAGATTTGGTGCATTTTGGTTGGCCTCATTAAGGGTATTGTTGTTTTGAGGGTTTGGGATGTTATTGTACTTTGCTATATGGCCCTCATGGCTACCCCGGATATTTCTAATGCAACAGCTTCCAGACTTTGCATTAAGAAAGTTTACAAGCCCCAGACTTGAGTGTTGGACTCTGGAGAATCTTGGTGTGGCCATGGAAACCCACTGGGTGACCTTGAGCAAGTCACACACTCTCAGCCTCAGGGGAAGGCAATGGCAAACCGGCTCTGAACAAATCTTGCCAAGGAAACCCCATGGTGGGTTTGCCTTAGGGTCACTGTAAGTTGGAAATAACTTGAAGGCACACAACAACACAATATGGCCAACATGGCGGTACGTTTAAGCATGCAATGGCTCCAAACCTTGCATTAGACATTAGTTTGCAGGTTCAATACCTTCCCACCCCCTACCCAACCCCCTTTTTAAAGCTTATGGAAAGGAGAGTTGGGGGTGGGTTGGGGAGGGAACTACAAAATGGGGAGATGAGGTGAACAGAGGTCTTCCTTTGCCTTTTCCAGGAAATGTCCTAAATTTCAACTCTCTCTCCAGGCAGAAGTCCAAAGGTCCTCCATTTCCATGCTAAGAAGCATGGATTTACATTTCTAGAAGTGTTTTTAGCTTTCATTTTGTTTAATGTCCCCCATTTATTCCCTTGGATGCCCTCCGTTTTGCAGTGCCTCATCCTCCTTTGCGGTGAGGAAAGCCTCTGGTCCCTCTGAGAGGAGGAGGAGGAAGAGTGCCCTGGACCTAGCCCGACCCAGGCCCTGGCCCTCCTTCCTGGGAAGAGGCTGGAAAGAAGGAAAGAAAGGGAGCTTCCTCATCCAGCAAGCCCTAGCGGTTCCCCAGCCAGCCAGCTCCTTGGACGTTATCACACGGGGTCTAAAGCAGACCCAATCCACACTCAATCCCGTCCTATTGCGGTTTTTCCCCCCGTGTGTTCACACAACGTCGCACACAACCCCGTCCCAACCCCGTCCCAATGCGGCATCATCCCTGTTCTTTTGAATGCCGGTTTCTTG
Source organism: Phrynosoma blainvillii (assembly GCA_026167975.1). NCBI lineage: Eukaryota > Metazoa > Chordata > Lepidosauria > Squamata > Phrynosomatidae > Phrynosoma > Phrynosoma blainvillii. The sequence continues at coordinate 220,168,516 of JANUYF010000002.1, read as the reverse complement.
AGGAAGTACAAGTGCGCAACCAAAATGATACCGCAATGATAGCGCTTTCACCGTATGTCTGATCACCAGATACGTATCCTGGAGCCCAGGCCCCGCGAAGGCTTGGGAAGGGGTGTGTGTGACAGCCGGCTGTCACACACACACACACACACACACACCCCTTCCCAAGAGAGAGCCGCTCTGAGCAGAAGTCATAGAATCATAGAATCATAGAATCATAGAGTTGGAAGAGACCACAAGGGCCATCCAGTCCAACCCCCTGCCATGCAGGAACTCCCAATCAAAGCATCCCCGACAGATGGCCATCCAGCCTCTGCTTAAAGACCTCCAAGGAAGGAGACTCCACTACTCTCCAAGGGAGTGTGTTCCACTGTCGAACCGCCCTTACTGTCAGGAAGTTCCTCCTAATGTTGAGGTGGAATCTCTTTTCTTGCAGCTTGCATCCATTGTTTCGGGTCCTAGTCTCTGGAGCAGCAGAAAACAAGCTTGTTCCCTCCTCGATATGACATCCCTTCAAATATTTAAACATGGCTATCATATCACCTCTCAGCCTTCTCTTCTCCAGGCTAAACATCCCCAGCTCCCTAAGTCGTTCCTCATAAGGCTTGCTTTCCAGACCCTTCACCATTTTAGTTGCCCTCCTTTGGACACGCTCCAGTTTCTCCACATCCTTTCTGAATTGTGGTGCCCAGAACTGGACACAGTATTCCAGGTGAGGCCGGACCAAAGCAGAATAGAGTGGCACTATTACTTCTCTTGATCTAGACACTATACTTCTACTGATGCAGACTAAAATTGCATTGGCCTTTTTAGCTGCTGCATCGCACTGTTGACTCATGTTCAACTTGTGGTCCACCTGGATTCCTAGATCCCTTTCACACGTAGTCTCATTCAGCCAGGTGTCCCCCATCATATATCTGTGCTTTTCGTTTTTTCGCCCTAAGTGCAGTACCTTACATTTCTCCATGTTGAATTTCATTTTGTTAGCTTTGGCCCAACTTTCTAGTCTGTTCAAGTCATTTTGAATTTTGATCCTGTCCTCTGGGGTATTAGCTACTCCTCCTAATTTGGTGTCGTCTGCAAATTTGATAACTATGCCCCCAATACCGTCATCCAAGTCATTAATAAAGATATTGAATAGCACTGGGCCCAGGACAGAGCCCTGTGGCACCCCACTGGTCACTTCTTTCCAAGTTGAAAAGGAGCCATTGTTGAGCACCCTTTGCGTTCGACCAGTTAACCAATTACAAATCCATGTAACAGTTACTTTGTCTAGCCCACATTTTACCAACTTGCTTGCAAGAATGTCATGGGGAACCTTGTCAAAGGCCTTACTGAAATCAAGATATACTATATCCACAGCATTCCCTTCATCTACCAAGCTGGTAATTTTATCAAAAAAAGAGATCAGATTTGTCTGGCATGACTTGTTTCTCTGAAACCCATGTTGACTTTTTGTGATTATGAAATTATCTTCCAGATGTTCACAGACTCTCTGTTTAATGATCTGCTCCAGAATCTTTCCGGGTATTGATGTCAGACTAACTGGACGATAATTGTTGGGATCCTCTTTTTTCCCCTTTTTGAAGATGGGGACATTTGCCCTCCTCAGAGCGGCTCTCTTTCCCGGCTTGGGTTGGGTTGGGAAGGGGTGTGGGTATGTGTGTGACAGCCGGCTGTCACACATACACACACACACCCCTTCCCAAGCCTGGAAGCCTGGTTGCTTTCCTTGGGATGAGGCCGGGCTCGGACCCCGGCCTCCTCCCATGGAAAGCAACCAGGCTTCCCTTGGGACGAGGCCAGGGTCGGAGGATGCCTCCGACCCTGCCCTCCTCCCAAGAAAAGCAACCAGGCTTCCCTTGGGACGAGGCCAGGGTTGGAGGCATCCTCCGACCCTGCCCTCCTCCCAAGGAAAGCAACCAGGCTTCCCTTGGGACGAGGCCAGGGTCAGAGGCATCCTCCGACCCTGCCCTCCTCCCAAGTCCCAAGGGTTGCTGTCATACACACCCCTTCCCAACCCTGTGCCGGCTTGGGAAGGGGTGTGTTTGACAGCCGCGGCAAGTGACAGCTGCGGCTGTCCTGTTTCTGCGCATGTGCAAGAACATCCTTGATGGATTCTGGAAGGGATCTTCTCACTTGTGTGTGAACGGCAGATACGGTTCCCAGGAGCACATCTATCGCGGTTTCGTTAATTGCGCAATGATGCTAGTTGCGTCTGATAGCCATTTCCGTCTTGTGGGGTCTATACCGGTATAGTTCTGGATTGATTCTATACTGCTTTCTTGCCGCTTTGAGACCCGCGTGTGATAACATCCCTTGTGGCCGCAGTTGGGATGGCAGAGCAGGAAGGGGGCGACCCAGACTAGGGCCCAGCTCCTCCTGGCTGAGGGCAACCCTGAAAGAAGGGAGGGAGGGAGGGAGGGAAGAAAGTGCAGCAAACAAGGCAAAGGTGGTGCTGAACCGGGACATGCAGCTGAAACTAGGCCGGGACAGCTCCACAACCCTTAATACCGGCACTCTTCCGCTTTTTCGGGACAAATGGCAACTTTACACATGCTTGATAGGATTGATGAGTTTCTTGGATCTTTCTAATATCAGGGGTTATTTGGGGATTTTTCTTTGTCAAACCTGGACATAAGATTCCTCTTTTGTCCAGTCAAGAAAATGCTTGGTGTCTTTCCATTTTATTTTGCCAAATGAATTCTTGTTGAGGGTGTTTTTGTTGCTGCTGCTGATGTCATATTTGCAGTTAATAATTTTCAGTCATCAAAACAGTTGTCACCTGGATTTGATTTTGCTAGAAGGGAAATCCAGATATCAAACAGCAAAAATCAGAAATATAGATATGAAGAAATGATGTGGCTGGATGGTTTGCCTGAATTTTCAGTATCCCAGAAGTGTGTGTGTGATAAGAGGTAGAAACATGAGCTGTTCACAGGTAAATAGGAAAAAAAGTTAGCATAGTATAGTGGTTTGAGCACTGGACTACGACTCTGGAGACCAGGAATCAAATCCCTGCTTGGCCAAGGAAACTCACTGGGTGACCTTGGGCAAGTCACATTCTCTCAGCCTCAGAGGAAGGCAAAGGCAGACCCTTTCTAAGCAAATATTGCCAAGAAAAACCCATAACCTTAGGATCGCCATTAACTGGCAATGACCTGAAGGCACACAGCCACAACCACAATGTGGAATAATAATAAAAATAACCATTAAGAATTAAAAAAACGTTTTTATTCTGTTTCTGTGCTATACTACTTTACTACCAAAATCTTGTTTCGTGTGTTTCAAAGCCCCTAATAGCATACCCATCTTTCTACCACTCCAGGAGGAAAGTTATTGTGAGCTGGATCCTATTCGTTAGTTCCAAACGGAGAAGGCTTAATTGATATTGAATGGTAAGTCAACATGGGGGAACATCCCATTTATTAAATGGGTTTAATTGAATGAACACTAACAATGGGATTTAAGCCCATTGTTTTGCATTCAATAATCTGAAATTCAGACTTCAGGCCATCTAGCCATTATCATAGCTGAGCTGAGAAACTTTTGCTTGGGAAGATGGATTCAAGTCTACGAAAGCTAATGCTACCATCTTCTTTCTTTCAGTTAGTCTCAAAGGTGCTACAAGATCCCTTTTCATAATGATTTTCCAGACCAACATGGCTTGTTCTTTGTATAGTCGAGAAAGTTCTCTCCTTGCCATTTTTCATAGTGCTGATCCTCTCAAACAGAACCTCTTATGTGGAGACTGATTCATGTATTTCATCCAAGGGCTTGAAAAATGTAGGAAATTCTGTTACACTGAGTGAAACCACTAGCTCATTTCGCTCCCTGATCTGACTGTCAGAGGCTTTCCAGGGTTTCAAACAGGGGTCTTTTCCACCTTATTTGGAGATACCAAAGTTTGGATCTGGGACATTCTGAGTGCACATTATATTCTGCTGCTGAGAGAAGCAGTGTTTTAGCTTGCATGGACATTGTAGTGTTCACATAAGCTATAAATGGGCCACAACTCCAACCAAATTTGCAAGTCTAGGGGAGGTACAGCCATCTGGAGTGATGAATGTCCACACTAAAATGTCACATCAGCAAGATGAATTGAGGAAGAATGAATAGTTAAGGGGGTGGGAGAAGGAAATGGAAATTGTATTTAAATATTCTTTAACTAAAACCCTTCATTAACAATATTAAAATATTTTATCCCAATTTTAATCAAAACTTTTGTTTCTAGCACACCACCTATCATTTTTTAAAAAGAAACCTTTATAACTCACAAGGCAGTGCAAACATATGTTCTTCTAAATATATTATGAAATCTTATGAATTCATTCAGGTGTTATTTTTTGCTCTTGGCTATGTTCATTCCCTTGTTTATAGTTTCCCTATTTGGGGTGTTTTGCTAACAGGTGCACACATGCATGCATGCACATACATTGAGGGTACAGACAGATACATAATTTATAAGAATAATTTCATGTTGTTTTAATAATAATAATAATAATAATAACAACATTTTATTTATAGCCTGCCTCTCCATGCAGATCGAGGTGGGCTACAACAAATACGAATAACAATAAAATGCAATATACAATTAAAAACCACATTTCTAAATAATCACGTACTCCAAGCCCCCTCCCAATCATAAAAAAGAAGCAAACTAAAACCAATAACAATATAAAATGTATAGCAATATAAAATACTAATTAAAAGTGGAAGAAGTAACAAATTAGCTAAAATTAGAGGTAGTTGGAAACGAGACATCTGTCTTTCTCGGGGTAGACAGGGGATATCGATGTCAGTGGAGCAGAGGCTAATCTGGAAAGGCCTGCCAGAAGAGATCTGTCTTAACAGGCTTTTTCATTTACAGGTTCTATTAATGTAGGCTATATCACCTGAGTGGCTGGGCAGTGTGGGCAGACCTTGACTTCTTGGGACCGGCTGTGGTTTGGGAAGGCTCCCTCACTTGTGCTGTGCCATCTTTCTCAGATTCACATTGTCACATCTTCATTCCCAGGGGACTAGGAAGATATTTATCTCTATACTGAAGCCTCAGGGGCCTGATGTATTCCCTTTTTGTGTTGTGCTGGGATGGGACAGGTAGAAAAATATGAGCCAAGTTTTCATCTAGGGTTACCATGTGAAGAGGGCTGAGTTATCAGTTGTTGGTTGTGCTGATTTGTTGTTGGTCATGTTCATTGCGAGATTCTGGGGGTTGGAATCCTTTTTTAGAAATCTTTTCCATGTTCTGGTTGGCAATAGCAAAAGACAGAGTAGTTCTAAGGTCCATTCACCTTTGTGGGAAAATTGCACTGAGCTCTTCTGATGTCAAAAAGAAATGATGGGAAACCATTTAGAAAATACAAAAGAAATACAAATGGATGATACTGTGTAAAATAAGATAATGTTGATATGCTGAGATAATCACAGTAAACATCTAGTATAAAGAAATCTCACAGCAGTCTGATTTTCACAATTACAGATTTACTCATATTTATATCTAATCCATTGGACTGTTCATTGCTGATGCTAGATTATCTACAGTAAATGAAATACACCTCCAGATTATTTGGAATGCTACTTCTTACTTCCCTGCATAAAAAAGACTGTCAATTTCTTCTTAACCTTTCCTTCCTCTGCCCACTTAGTGACCCGTACCAAAATCTTTTTTTCTTGTGACTGCTAAGTTTACTTAGTAGCTTCTGATGAGGCACTTTAAGATAAATTTGATAAACCTGAGATCATAACATTTACAAGTTCAGCTCACCTGCATGCTTGTCAATGCCATCAGTCCTAAAAATCTGCCATGGCAACAGGATTTCACATTTTTGGAAGGGACTCTAGAGAATGACAGTGTAGCTCAATAGTAGAACTCATGGTTGGTATGCAGAAAATCCCAGGTTCAATTCCTGGGGTTTCCAGTTAAAAGAATCAAGTAGCAAGTGGCTAAAATCTGTTTTCACAGAATCATCAGAACCATGGTCCTTACCCTACTTTTTAGTCCCAGCAAGGGTAACCCTGTTGAATCAATGGAACCTATGTTGAGTTAGTAGCTTCCTAAATTGAGCCAGTGCATTTACACTAGTGGAAACTAATAATTTGATTTAGGCTCTGCTGCTGTTAAGTCAGAATAGATAGGGTTGTGGCAGATTGACAAATAATCTGATCTGATCTGAGGCAAGTTCCCATGTTTCTTTTCTTCAGCAGTAGTCTTATTGTAACTCCCACTCAGGCTGACAATTTCTGTGAGCCAAACCTATGACCATCTCCACCACTGGACTATCTCCTTCTATCCATGTGGGTCTCACTCACAATTGCATCCAGCTCCAGCCCCAACATCACTGCAATTTGTACAGTAATTTGCTCTGTGCTTGGCTTCCTGCAGCCCTATGGTAAAAATAAATTACCATAATAAATTACTAGGCTAGCACCATCGGGCCTAAAATAATAAGAAGAGCCCTCCCTCCATTACCATCCAATGTCATCTGGGGGAGAGACACTAGGCTGAGCACCATTGGGCCTAAAATAATAATAAGAGCCCTCCCTCCATTCCATCCGATGTCATCTGGGGGAGAGACACTAGGCCCAGCACCACCCAGCCTAGAATAAGAAGAACTCTTACTTCTTAAAGGATGGGTGGGATTCGTGATTTTATGTTCTGTTTAATATATCTGTATGGAAATTGTAATGCCCCGATTGCTCTGCAGAGGGGCGGGATATAAATTGTTGTTGTTGTTGTTGTTATTATTATTATATCCTGGATGAATTTTATATTAGAACTATGTACTGTATAATGCATATGGCAGATCCATTCCTTAATTCAGGTCAAGTTTGTAAAATATCCTGGATTAAGTCTAGATCATCCAGCTCAGGCTTCTGTTTGAGTCTGGAAATGCAAACCAACTGACCTGTTGGAGAAGGAAGGAATTATGGAATAATAATATGATGCTTCCATAGGCATCATGGCAAGTGTCCCCAAGCAGTGTAATGGAGCCAGGGTTTACAGAGTCAAAGCTCTCAGGGCTTTTTGATTAACAGGAACTATAACATCTCTGCCAACCTCCCTTGGACACCTCCATTCCCTCTGAGTTTAGCTGCAATCTCCTCAAACTGTGTGTGAGGGATTTCCCCCAGCAACAGTGTATTGTTCTGAATTACTCCTGGTGCAGTCCAAAAATCCAAGCTAGTGGTTACTTGGCCTTGAGCAAGTGTCAGCTTTACAAAAGATCTGCTCCTAGTGAAGATGAAAAAACACCTGGAATTTTTTTTAGATCAACACAGCCACCTCCATTTGTAGACACTCTTTGAATGTGTTGCTACAGAAAGTGTCTTGGCAAAGGCGTGCACTTCATCTGGTGCACATGCTCCCTCAAATGTTCCCATGTGGACTAATCCTATTTTGTCTCTTCTCTTGACCCTCCCACTTTGAATGGGAAAGTCTAAAGGGGCTTTGTACATGGGCATAGATGTCTCTCTCCCAGTATGGGGCTCCTGGTCCTGATCATGAAGAAGCTTCTAAGCATATGAAGCAAAGTGCCAATGAGGATCTTCTGGGGAGACCACTAGCCATGCTTCTCCCATGTGGCCAATATTCTCCTCAAAGCAGATCCTCAGAATGAGGAATTATGGGGGGAAAGGCCATAAAAACTGCCTATGCAGTGTAGTCCTCAGAGGGCATGACCACTAGATTAGATTTGTTGGGGAGGAGGGCAAATGAATGAAAATAAATAAAGGAAGCCTGTTTTCCCACTTCATGCTGTAGGACATATTGTGCCACTGCCAGTTGAAGTGAATAAACTGTGTGCTCTTAGTAGGAAGGGCTGGAGTGGGTAGGAAGTTTGGAGGCAACCTGGTGTTGCCACATACATTGAACTTCCCTGTTCTTACAAAATGCCTGAACAGGATCAGTGACAACAGTTCAGACAATACTACCCACAAATATTTTGTTGCCTGCAGCAGAGGGCTCATGTCTCCCTCTCACATATATTTAAGGCTACCACTTAAATTTTTTTGCTGCATTTCCCACAAATCAGTTCTTGCCCTTATCTTTCCAGCCTCATGCCTAGGGCAGGTCATTTCACCCTACCGCATAGCAAGGTCAACTTGGAATCTAAACCAAGATATACTTTGCAGTCATGGGATTTATCTAAAAAAGAAAAAGATGGCACATGTGGTCAAAGTTTGGAGATGGCATTTGAAAAGCCCCATAATTCTAAACCCCTATTTATGATGTTAACTAAAGCTGACAAACCAAAATTTATTTTTGCAGCTATACTCAGATAATATGCAGGCTTTGTGAATATTCGCAAAAGTGTTATCTTGAAATGGCTGGGAACTCAGCTCAGCATGTTTGCTGCAGACCTTGATTCAGATATAAATATTTGGTGTACAGATGGATGTCTGTATGTCTTTGGCAAAGTGGTTGATTTTTTAAAAATTCATTGGTTTAATTTTTTTTTCTTCATTCCTCCTGTTGGATGCAGTATTATCTGGATGTGTTAACATGTGTTTCTCTCTTTCTTTGTAGCATTTGGAAACAGATCACCATAGATACGTTAGGCAGCAAAAATAAAAGGCAAAAAAACACACAGCGGTGTATAAATGCTCATAACAAACGCAGCTGTTAGCAATTTTTTTTTATTTATAGAGTACTTTAGGACATTTATAAAGCCATTGTATCTATATAACAGTTACAACAATATAGTAAAAGTAAGTCAATATTATCATTGAATGGTAGGGAGTTTTCACAGGCCACTTGAGTAGTGACTTATCATACCCTCCAACATTTCACAGTTGAAAAATAGGAAATGTGTGACCAAGCAAAGTAAGGTTGGGTCAAGATGGGAAAGAACAAAATGGGCTGGAACAGACATTATTAAAGTTATTAACAAGGAACAACATGCAAGTTAGGAGAAGCAGCATCAGTTTGCTTTAGCTTGAGTCTACTGGGAAGGTAGGGATTCCACCCCTCCTCTCCTCCCTCCATTTGAGTCAGTTGAATGGAAACTACTTTAACACTTTGAAGTCAGCTTGCAGCCACTGAAGTATACTGAATAGGAGGAAAGTGGGAGGAGGAGAGAGAATCTGAGATACTTTAAAAGCAGTAGAAAAAATGAGGTGACAGAATATTAATTACGGCTGACCCTGCTAAATTGAGACAGTTGGAGGGTATGAAATATAGACGGGGGGAAATTAGTATGTTGTTTTGAATGCACGAATGAGGTGCAAGGGGAACTGAGATTGGCCCCATTACTTGCGCTAAATCCAGTTTTGGGGACAAGCTATGACAGTAGCTTTGAAACAGTGGGACAGTATCCCTGGGATGTGTGTGAGAGAGTTGTCCAAGAGAGGTGCAAGACTTGGAGGTTCTAATCTCATCTCTTCCTCCTCTTTCCAAACTTTTTAATGTATAAAATTCACACATGCATTGAGTTAAATATTGAATTTACTTAAATAAAACTGTTCTATTTGAATGATATTATTTCCCTATATTGTGGTGTGCCTTCAAGTCATTTCCATTTTATGGTGACCTTAAGGTGAACCTATCATGGGGTTTTCTTGTCAAGATTTGTTCAGAGGAGGTTTGCCATTGCCTTCCCTGAGGCGCTGAGCATGTGACTTGCCCAAGGTCACCCAGTGGGTTTTGTGGCTGAGCAGGGAATCGAACTCTGGTCTCCAGAATCGTAGTCCAACATTCAAACCACTACACCATCCTCTCTGTGAGCTTATAAAATGTTAAAATATGAATATACATGTATGTGCAAATGAAAATCTACACACTAAATAAACAAAATATTTTTATTCATATACTACGTCAAGTCATTGTGGATGCAACATCCACATGAAGACGTAAAGGGAGGGGGGTCCCAATGGTAAAAATTTTTGAGTACCACTGAGCTATGATACTGAATGAATGGATGAATGAAAAAACAATTGAACAAACAAATGTCTGATGTTTAACCAGCCCACATACTGATGGCATTCTATAGCATTATTTCAGGGCTGATTTGGGGCTATTGCAAAGGATTGCTCATTGCAACCACAGTGATAACTAGCTAACAAACTTACTTGCAGGTGCGTTCCTACTCATGCATTGGCCTAAAACATTTGTTGGCCATGACAAGATCAGTTGGATACACGCCTTGAACAAGGATGTGCCCAGTTCAATTCACTTTGTGAACATCAGGGTTTGGTTATGTGTACGGTCTTGGACAGTTCAGCATAGTTTGATATATTATTTTGATTGGTGACTACAGTGAGGAAGCTGGAAAATCTACCTCATTAAAGAGGTACCACCTGTTGCTCTTGTGGCAATTTTGTCACACCGGCTTTTCTCCCACGCTGATCCTGCCAGTTTGTGTATACTAGCCACTAATGCAATAGTTATCTGGAGGTGTGGGAAGGGTGACGTTTTGTAGCCATTCAACACACTTCATCCTATGTTTGCAAAAAAGCACCTGCACAGAGGCCTCTTTTCACATTATTATTCAATGTTATTTCCTTTTTAAATGGACATTTTGTCCCATTTGCCTATATTTTAAACAGGTATACTACATGCTGGCTGGTTTGTATTTTTAACAGGTTTTAATTTTTAATAGCTTAATTACATTTTAAACTTTTTTTTAATGCTGTGAATTTTTAGCTATCTTTGTTTTAATTGTAAGCTTTCCTAAACTGGGGAAAAGGTGAAGTATAATAGTAATATTAATTCTAATGATGCTAATACTACTATTAATGCTATTGATAAACAACAGCAGCAATAGATAGCAAAGCCCATTCTGGAAATTACCTATGGAGGTGGGTAGACCTTTTCTGAGGAAAATGAGAACTTCTTCAGTCACTGTGTTTCTTAAAAATAAATTGCAAATCTCTCTCTCTCTCTTTTTAACTGAAGAAAAGGCACTTTCTTCCATTCTGAATGGTTTCTTTCGTTTTGTAAGAGCAACAAACATTTCAGCCTCTTAGAATGAACTGTGAGAATCAAAGATACTTGTAAAGCTTACCATAGTTGACTCTTTGCTAGGCTCACCCTAGTCAACACCATCGTGAAGCAAGGGAGAAGGAGGAATAATGAACCCAGTAGCTCAGCGATGCCTTGGCCAAACAGTTTCTGCCCTTCTAGTTCAAAAAGGAATATGTTGTTGTAGTTGTTGTCGTGGTCAACTTCCTGGAGAAGGGCAGGCCAACCCTGCAGTTGCATGAGCTGCATTATCTCCCCCTGTTTAGCAGGAAAACATGAGGGCTCTAATGCAGCAATTCCTCAAGCCTCTCTCCCACTGCTGTCTAGCATAGGTGGCATCCTCCATCTTTCCCTTGTCAAGGGAGAGGAGAGAGAAGGGGTAGGCAACCTTTCCCCTTTAAGGGCCGAGGGACTTCAGCTCCCAGAATCCCAGGAGCTATTGGCCAACATGGGACTATTGGCCAACATGGCTGAGGCTTCTGGGAGCTGAAGTCCCTCGGCCCTTAAGGTGGTGATGGTGGTGGTATGTGTGTGTGCACGTGCACAGAAAAGGTGGAGTCTACCTGCGAGAGACTCTACCTCCGGTCTTTTGATCCTTTTAAATTACAGTACTGTATAACCAGAAACCGTTAATCTGACCATGTGTTGCATATATGGATTCTGGGTATAATTTAGAATGGTCAAAAGAGGGAGTTGTCAGAAAGTGAGGCATCAAAAGACAGGGGATGCCTGAAAAATAAAAATGTCACTACTTTTAATGATTGATGTATAATTGATTAAACAGACTTGGAAAATTTGCTAAAGAAGGTCAAAGCTAAAAGTAAAAAGGCAGGCCTAATGCTGAACATAAAGAAAACAAAAATAATAAGCATGGAAGAAATACATAAATTCAAACTAAACAATAAAGAAATTGCAATAGAGAATTCCCGTAGCTAGGATCAAATACCAATCAGAATGGAGACTGCAGTCAAGAAACCAGAAGAAGACTAGGAATGGGAAAGGCACTGATGAAAGAACTAGATAAAATCCTAAAGAGTAAAGACATACAACTGAGCACTAAAGTTAGAATTGTCCAAACCATCATATTCCCCATTACTATATACAGATGTGAAAGCTGGACAGTGAATAAGCTGAGGGGGAAAAAACCCATTTGAAATGTGGTGCTGAAGAATAGTGCTGATGATAGCATGGATAGCCAAAACACAAAGAAATTGATCTTTAAACAGATAAAGCCTGAAATCTCCTTGGAAGTCAAGATGATCAAATTGGGGCTGTTGTAGTTTGGTCACATCATGAGAAGACACGATTCATTAGAAAAGACAATAATGCTAGGAAAGGTAGAGGGTAGTAGAAAGAAAGGAAGACTGCATGCCAGATGGATAGACTCAATCAGGAAGGTCTCTGGCCTGAATTTGCAGAACCTAAGCAAAGTAGTTGAAGATGAGGGAGTCTTGGAGACGTCTCGTCCACAGAGTTGCCATGAGTTGGGGTCAACTCAAGAGCAGTTAACAACCATCACTTCCACAATAATTAATTAATTGGAGCTAATTAATTAATTAGTGAAATACTTAATGCTGGGTTTGTGGGGATGGATTGAAATAAAAATAAAAAATTGAAAAATAAAAACCCTGAAAAATTAAAATGTGCAGCAATTCCAAAAACCCAAATGTTAAGGCAAGAATCAAAAGGACTGAAGAATGAAGGACACTAAAAACAAAGAAGAAAAGGGCTTGTCTCTGTGCAAACAGATTTGAGAATTATATGTGATGTAATACACACACACACTTGAGAGAAAATAACAGCATTGCAGTGTTTTCAAACTGCAGAATGTGGCTTTCACTGTGGGAAAAGAAGCAGAGACGCAACAGGATAGATCTCGTTCCCTTTTGCAAAGGGAAAAAAAAAGGTCACAGTTTTTTAAAGGCAAGGGCTTCATTTCAGAAAGTGCCTTCTGTGGGAAAAATGTATCAATGACTGGGGGTGACTCAGTCCTCTCACCACAATGAGCCTGTACTTAAGCATGATTATAGAAGGCTTGGCTACAAAGTAAATACCCTGTTGTTTAAAGCCCAAGATGGGGACATCCTTTCTCCCTTCAGCCTGATGTCATGGTGGTTTATGTGGTACAGGGTATTTTTCAACCAAGACTGAGTCAATCCAATGAGACAGTGTTGGGAATTATTTTCCCTGGAATGGAACTGGTCTTAACTCTAGAACTGGTGGAGAGGGAAGAGATGACCATAGCAATGTGGGGCAGAGAATTGGGATGGAAGAAATGATAGAAGATCCACTCTGAGTTCCAAGGTATTAGCAATATACAGCAGGGATTAGTCCTACCATTAGGGACAGTGAGGCAGCCGCCTCAAATTCGTAGGAAACTCAGCAACTTGTTTGTGGTGGTGGTGGTGGTGGTGGTGGTGGTGGTGATGATGATGATGATACTGTATGTTTACTTTGGGGAGAGGGAGTTTGTGGGATTTTCTGTCCTATGTAGCAAAATGACATGACTGGCTTTTCTGGACTAGGATTTGAGGGCAGTGATTGAGGTGGGGTAGGGAGTCCCGTTTTGTGCTCTGACTTAGACAGCCAAATATCTTGGGATGGTAACAAGCTTCAAACATTGGCTACGTCCCTGCTGAGGGACTCAGATTGCGATTTTTATTTTTCAGATCTGGGTGGCTTCATAGCTATATGGCAACAGGTCAAATACAGTATCAGAGCAGAACATCTCATAGGCCCATAGATGGAACAGCCCAAAGGTGAAACACTCATGGTGTTTCCTTCCCAGTACCCACTTTCCCATATGTAATGGCCAGACCAGATTTCATCCTTGCCTAAGGAATGCCTGCCCATCCCATGCTTTAAAGTCAACTTTGGTGACTCATATTATATAGTAAACAAAAAATCAGGCCTTTAAAGTGACAAATATTTGACAGCAATATTCTAAAACTAGGTTTAACAAAGGAGATTGATAGTGAAATGGTATCTCATAAGCAGTCAACAATAAACCTCTCTACAGGAATTGCTGCATTGTCGGGACTGGAGGTCCTCTCTCTCTCTCTCACACACACACACATACACATACTGCCTTGGTCAGTACTATTCTGTATCAACTTCTTAGTTAAGTATACTGGCCCAATGCCCCCTCCAAATCTCACAGAATTCATTCACTTTGTGCTCCGATCACAGGTAGAATGGTCCTCCTTCTTCCCGTGCAGCTGATGCTCAGTAAAGTAGGTCTTTGTGGGTGGAAGTTATGATCGTAATAATAATAATAATAATAATAATAATTTATTTATATCCCGCTTATTGACAAAAAATCCAAGCGGCTTACAATAAAACCCGTATAACATATCCCAAAAAAGAAAAACCAACCCACCCCCTTAAAACAGCATTAAACGGTACATAGTTAAAATAGCGATAAACATAAAATTAAAACGTAACAATATAGGACATTTTACATTTAAACATTTAAAACAGGTTGCAGTGCCCTAATCAACCTCTACTGCGTTCCCCATCCATCAACAACTGATGGGGCCACGAGAGGAATGCAGGAGTCAAGAAACCCAAGGCCGGGGTGATTAGTCTGGAAAGGCCTGCCGGAAGAGGTCCATCTTGACAGCTTTTTTAAAGCTGTCTAGTGATGTCAACTGACGGATCTCCATTGTTTGGGGGCGACAATAGAGAAAGCCCTCTGGGAGGTCACCGCCAGCCTAGATTTTTGAGGCTGCAGAAATTTTCTCCCAGAGGACCAGAGAGTGCGGGGAGGATTGTATGGAAGGAGGCGATCCCTGAGATAGCTTGGACCCAAGCCATTTAGGGCTTTAAAGGTAATAACCAACACCTTGTACTGGGCCCGGAAGCTAATAGGCAGTCAGTGGAGGGACCTCAGAACCAGAGTAATGTGGTCCCTCCTAGATGTTCCAGAAATAAGCCTGGCTGCCATGTTTTGAACCAACTGAAGCTTCCAAACCAAGCACATGGGTAGCCCCATGTAGAGTGCATTACAGAAGTCAAGGTGTGAGGTTACCAGTGTGTGCACAACGGTCTCGAGATCCCTTACTTCCAGAAAAGGGCGCAGCTGGCGTATCAGCCGAAGTTGATAACAAGTGCTCCTGACGGTCGCATTTACCTGATTTGTCATCAGGAGCGACGAGTCAAGGAGCACCCCCAGACTGCGAACACAGTCACTAGAGGAGAGTGTGACCCCATCCAGGACTGGAGGTTGCAACCCAATTCTTGGTTTCGGGGCCGCTACCGTGAGCACCTCTGTCTTGTCTGGATTCAGTTTCAATCTGTTTTTCCTCATCCAGCCCATTACCGCTTGAAGACATTCAATGAGAGAGGAGATGCCATTGGAATTCAAGGCCGACGAACGAGAAATGGAGAAATAGATTTGGGTGTCATCAGCGTACTGGTAACACCCAGCACCATAACTCCGTATAATCTCACCCAGCGGCATCATATAGATGTTAAATAACATCGGGGACAAAAATAGCCCCCTGAGGGACCCCACAAGTGAGTTCCCTCTTACTGGAGCTACTATCCCCGAGCAGCACCCTCTGGGACCTACCCGAGAGGAAGGACCGGAACCACTGAAGAGCAGTGCCCCCGATACCTAACCCCTTCAGGCGGTCCAAGAGGATGCCGTGATCTATTGTATCGAAAGCCGCTGAGAGGTCTAAGAGCACCAACAGGGTCACACTACCCCTGTCGATGCTCAGACGCAGATCGTCGGTCAAGGCAACCATGGCAGTCTTGACCCCAAAGCCTATCCTGAAGCCGGTTTGAAATGGGTCTGGATAATCGGCTTCATCCAAGACCGCTTGGAGCTGAAGAGCAACCGCCCTCTCAATCACCTTGCTCAAAAATGGCAGCAATGACACAGGCCTATAATTTCTCATATCCAGGGGGTCTAGGGAAGGTTTTTTCAGAAGCGGCCTAACAACCGCTTCCTTCAAGCAAGATGAAACATATCCCTCCCTAAAGGATGCATTGATGATATCCGTGAGGAATCTCAATAATGCATCCCCCCCCCCCCCCCGGATGGCCAGCCATGATGGGCAAGGGTCGAGAGGGCAGGTTGTCTTCCTCAGCTTACCAAGCAGCTTGTCCACATCCTCGGTACTCACAGATTGAAGCTGATCCAGTATAACTACATCGACAGAGTCGCTGGACGCCTCGCCTATAGACTCTGTTTCAACAGTGGCATCTAAGTCGGCTCTTATCGGAGAGATTTTATCTGCAAAGTAGTTGTTAAACGCGTCACAGCAGGCTGTCACAGAGTTAAGTAAGGGGTTTGGTGCAGGAGGCACCTGCGTCATCTCCCTCACCACCCTAAACAGCTCTGCTGGATGGGACTCTGCAGACGCAATACGTGCAGAGGAGAAAGCTCTCTTCGCTGCATGCATTGCCTCCCGATAGGAATGAAGAAAATTCCTATGGCGAGTTCTGTCAGATAAGAGTCGAGTCTTCTTCCACCTGTGCTCTAGCCGTTGTCCAAACCGCTTCATCCTCCTAAGCTCTGGCGTATACCAAGGCCTATGGTTGAGAGCGGGATGGCAAGGGCGCTTGAGAGCGATCGTGTCGATAGCCCTGGTAAGGTCGGTGTTCCAAGTATTAACCAGAGCTTCAACAGGATCACCAGCATTTCTAACCATTAAACCCTCCAAGGCTTTGTGGAATCCCACTGGCTCCATTAGCCTTCGAGGGTGGACCATTCGAATAGGTCCACCACCCCCGGTGGGGCAGATACTGGCTCTAAGTTCCATCTTGACCAGGAAATGATCCGTCCATAACAATGCGGAGGTACTTACCACCTCTGCCCATGGATATTCCTGTTCCGTACTAAAGACCGCATTGAGTGTATGACCTGCACAGTGTGTGGGCCCGTTGACCAATTGGGATAGGCCCATGTTTGTCATGGTCTCCATGAACTCCCGAGCCTCACCTGTTAGGCTGGTCTCGAGCGGGATGTTGAAGTCCCCCAGAACTAAAAGTCTGGGGGACTCCAACAGCAGCTCAGAGACCAGCTGTGTCAGCTCGGTCAGGGAGTCTGCTAGGCATTACAATAGTATTACAATAGTATTACAAACATGACTAAGCCACAGTTGTGAATATGGAGTAGTGACAGATGAGTAAATCTAGGTAACTATGGGGGACTGCAGACAGGCAGTTCTGGGCTGCCCTGGGAAGCAGCGGATCGGGGCCGCAGCAACCCAATGCCGTGGCTCCAATCCTCCCTTTTGCCGCCCCAAAAAGATCAGCAAAAGGCCACCCTAAGAGCCGGCATGCAGCTCTTCAGCGCCCTTTTCGGTGCAGCGTGTCAGAACGCTGCACTGGAAGGGCGTCCTGATGCAGTGCGCCATGCGTAATGGCACGTGGCATCAGGACAGCATCACTGTGGGGTTGGGGTGGCTGGCGTGTGGCCCTATTTCACATTTACAATATCTACTTAGGGCCTTTACAGACTGCCAGAAATAATGTAGCTTGAGGCCACTTTAACTGTCCTGGCTCAGTGCTAGGGAATCATGGGAATTATATTTTTTTTCTGGAACATTGAGCCTTCTCTGTCAGAGAGCTCTGCTGTCACAATAAACTACAGTTCCCATGTTTCCTTAGCACTGAGCCAGGACAGTTAAAGAGGCCTCAATCTGCATTATTTCTGGCAGTCTGTAAAGGCCCTTAGTCATGATTGTGACACTATTGCCATGATCATAACTCCCCCACAACATATTTTACTGGGCATGAGGAGAAAGAAGTCCCTTCTGCCAGCGACTGGAGGGCAGGTGAATGATATGTCCATCAGGTCTGGGGGTGGGGAGGTCACTTAAGTATACAGCACTTATCTTAGGGGGGTTGCAGACTGCCAGAAATAGTGTGAATTCAGTCCACTTTTAGGGTTAGGGTTAGTGCTAGGGAATCATGGGAACTGTTATTTTTCTGAGACATTGAGCCTTCTCTGTCAGACAACTCTGATGCCACAATAAAATACAGTTCCCATGGTTCCCTAACTCTAACCCTAACCCTAAAAGTGGACTGAATTCACACTATTTCTGGCAGTCTGCAACCCCCCTTAGTAGTTGATGAAGAAAACTGGCCTTTTCCATAATGTGACATTTGAAACATGGCCGTCATTTGTAATTTTAAAAAAATGACTGGAAAAGACAGTCTAATAGTACATTTTAGAACATCTGTTGCAACTCATGTGCTTGCATATATGTGTATCTGCACACCCACACACACACAAGTTCTTGCCACTGACATTTTTTGTTGTTGCAAGGAACAGCTAACAGCTCAACTTAATTTGTTTCTTTGTAGAAGGAGATCTTTGAACCTCCTGTGTGTGATGCCTTCCACAGATTAGGAATAGTTGTGTGCCTGCTTTGGAGAAATTTGTTCCATCTGCCCGCCATCCTCCGTCCCTGAACTGATAAGGCATCTGTAAACACTCTCTGAAACTCTTAACAGAGACTCCTCTGTATGTTGCTTTGAAGGAGATCTGCATGAAGACCTCTGTACCAATTTGAAAATATCTTGCAAACTGATAAAGAAGTGAAGATACAGCTAGCATCCACTGTGTAATAAGGATTAACAAACCCAAGGATGTTTGCTTGGCTTGAAGATTGCCTTGAAAAGAGATGGAAGTCTGGGATTCAATCAGAACTTAATCTGATTTCTTCTGATGATGCATAGCCTACCCTCCCTCCCCCAATACAACATTCAGAATAAATATTCAACCCTTCAAATTAAAACCGAACAGTTTAATTTTAACAGCAGTTTTGGAGTATTTAAGATACCCTCTCTTCATTAAGACATCAGATGGCTTAGTGTGAACATCTGCCTGTATAATGTAATGAGGGGATCAATGAGGAATTCTTTGAGATGTGTTAGATGGGGGAGGGACTAAGTTTGATTTTGGGTAGCCAGTCTGCCCCAAAATATCTATTTGCATTTCCAAAGGTCTTTAGATATCAGTAGGCGCCTCTTTGCAGGTGATTAGTCGATGGAATAAAATCCCCAAGGCTCTGATTTGATTTGACTGATAATAAAAATGGCCCATATATCTCTTGTAGCTAATTGTGTCCATGGATATCAAGCATACTTTAGCTAATGGTGGAGAAAAAGAGACAGCCTGGTCAAAGCTTATTTGAAGAAATGGCATGTTTTAAAAGCTGACGTGACTTAAAACAGAATCATATAAGCTCCTTGCTAAACCACTTTCAGGATATATTAGGTATAACAATAGTTTTCTACATGAAAATGGCTTTGAAAAAATCTCCAAAGAAAAGAATTTTAAAAGAAAAGATTTTTTTTGCCGCACATTAAATTGGATGTGAATTTGACAGATTTCAAAGACTGTCAAAATAACGAATTTACATCATAAATGTGCAGGCTTCCTTTATAAAGGCTCTTCAACAACTCAGGAAGGCATTTAATGGTGAGCGAGTTCAAAGTGTCACGGACTCCCACTGGTACGAAAAGGAGGCAATACCTACGATAGTCTCTATGTTTCAGATAATGTATCTGTCTCTTTTCAAGTTAATAAACTGCACTCCTGTCAAATTGCAGATAAATGAAAGCGACCAAGACATTGTTTTCCCCACATATTGCTAAGAAAGATATCTTCCAATATTTCTGAACCACCAGTATGCTAAAGAGAACTTGAAATGAATCCACCCTGCAGTTATTTTACAGCATCAAAGACAATGAAATTTCCACAGAGGCACTTTCTGAAGTTTTTAAATGCTTTATTTCTGATAGCTGCTCATTAAGAAGCTTCCAAAGCTTTTTTTATTGTTTCAAAGGCAGTCATCTAAATTTTTAATCATTCACCAATGCTATATGGTCATGATGTTACTCTCTATCTTGTGCGCACATCGAGGAGGGAAGAGGGGGATTATTATTTTGTCTTTTTTAAAAAAAAATCTATAAACTAATGTCAACATAATGTTCTTTCTGGTTGATAGTTAGGTAAGGCCCTTTTGCATTTAAAACATTATTGAGATATTCTTGGTTTCTGAAGGAAAAGGGGAAACTATTATTTTAAGAAACTCAGTAAGAATAATACTTGGGGCTTGATCCTTCCCTGTGCAACAGAATGTGAAACAGAGCTTGGAAAAGTTACATTTTTGGACTACAAATCCCAGAACCACTTCTTTGGGAACTGTCACCAAAATTCTGATACAGAAGGACAGAAAGCTTCCTTATAGAAACTATTGGTCCATTTAGACCAATATTCTTAATACCAGTTGGCAGAAGATCTCCAATAGTGTTTGTAAGGGACATTCCCCAGATCTACCAAGGACTGAAGCTGGAAAATTCTGCATGCAAAACAGGTGCTGAATCACAGAGCTGTGGCCCTCTAACATAAGGTTGCTACTCTTTCTTTCCTTCTCTCTTCTCTGTGAGTGCCCTCTGGCTTGTGTTGCTGCAGTGCATACCAGGACAGTCAGTCATGCCTATTTGTCCATGCACTGTGGAAGCTAAGCAGGACTCAGAGCTTGTGCAACCTACAGCATGGAGAACACACGATGCTCCCTTATAGGATGCTATGCTACGTGTTTAGCTAGTCCAGTATCATCTACTCTGACTAGCAGTGGCGCTTTCAGATCTCTGGCCGTTAGAGGTCTTTCTTAACTCTTGCTACTCAAGATGATATTTTCCTTCAGCTCCTTATACATTCATTTTCTACCAGTGAACTAGAACCGCATCCGTACTACTTGATGGTGATGTGGGTGTCATGGAGAAACCTCCATCATTACCTGGTGCACTGCTCAGTTGTGCCCACACTGAAGAGAATGGAAAGGAGACACTTGTTAAGATCTCTCCACAGGGAAAGAGATGAGTTTGTGCAAGGAAAGACAGTGTCGTTAGTATTTTGTACAATACTTTCCCCAAATGCGTACAGCACAGTACTTTCATTATCTTGGATTAAGGCTGCTGCTGCTATTACTACTACAACTGGTGACAGGAAAATTGTGGTTTACCTAAGGTCACCTGGTAAATTAATAGCTGAGGTGAATTTCGAGCTGGGGCATCAAAGACTCACAGTTCATTTTAAAAACATCATTGTGCTACTCTAGCTCTGCAATCATGGAGAACAAAAATGCTGTTACTAACTTACTGATGATGATCAACTTTGAAGTGTTTAGTCCCAGGCTGCAATGAGAAACTACATATTACATGGTACCTTTGGGGCATGTGTGTTTAGGCGCATTTGCATGTGAGAAGATGTGTGAGGAAGCATGTGATTTTACTTGTGTTTAACCAAGCTCTTCCCCCCCTCATAGAACTTCACATCCATGCTGTTAGGGCAAGTGATGGGGCAGTATATTCACTCAGTTCTCAAGGAGACATAGGACATGAATTAGATACAGTAAGCAAGCATTACAACGACCCTGCACAGAAGCTCTTTTAAGATGTGATCTAGCAAGCTGAGCTCTTGCAAAGCTTGAAAATTATAATACCTTGAAAAGCACAATATATTGAAAATCATAATACCAGGCATAGACATCCTGGTGCGCTTCAGATCTTTTGGATTCCAGAACGTCAGACCATTATTCATACTTGCTGGAGCTTATGGGAATTGCAGACCAAAACATCTGGAGAGCTGCAAAGATATAAACAGTACAAGTGAAGTTAATTAGACCACAGGCAGATTACAAACAGATAAGATCCAAAACTTATAAGAAGGCAGAACAACTATTATGATGGAAGTATGCTGTTTGTTGTGGTGTGTCTTCAAGTCGTTTCCAACTTATGGCAACCCTAAGGTGAACCTATCATGGAATTTTTTTGGTAAGCTTCTTCACTTTGCCATTGCCATCCTCTCAGGCTGAGAGAGTGTGACTTGCCCAAGGTCATCCAGTGGGTTTCATGGCTGAGCCGGGATTCGAACCCTGGTCTCCAAAGTCATAGTCAAATGCTCAAACCACAATACCATTCTGGCTTCCAAGAATGCTACTCAGTAAGATCTCTGTGCTTAGCTTACCAAAGCTCATCTCTTCTATTGGCACTTTGAGTCTAACTGCAAGCCTGCTACCTTATCAGAGCTCTGGCTAATATGAATGCAAAGGGTCTGCACTGGCCTTCAGAAATCCTAGCTGTGAAGTTCATTACCTGCCATTGTAGCTTATGTAACAGCAGATTGTAACTTTGTTTTCAAAAGCTGAGAGATGCCACAGTTTGGTAGGCCACTGGCTTTCACAGAGAGATTCTGGGATAAAGGAGTTGTGGGTTGCATTGTGAGTGGTGGCCCACTAGAGAAGCAAATGCTTTGGGTACCCACTGCACCCAGAGAAGCAGGGCAAGGGCAGTGGTGAAATTACAGCTGGTTCAGCTTTGCTTCTTCCCTCTTTCCCACAAAAACATCTCTTTGAAGGGCAAGCTGGTTTCCTTCTCAGCCACAATGGCTGTTGATTTTCACATTCAAGCATTAAAAGGGCAAAAAACTGTGCTACAAACCTGCATCAGATTTCCTCCTACAGAAACCACAAACCATCTTCTCTTCAGGAGCTATTTTCCATTCTTGGGAAGACAACGCAGCATATGACCAAGTCTTGTTACTATAGGCCAGGTATGCTTCCTCTTCAATAAACATGAATGCAGGAGCTTGGGCATTTTCAAGGCAATCCATTTCTGACCATGGTGAAGGCTTTCCCCTCAAAAGGAGCAGTTATTGGCTGGAGAAAGGATGACTGGCCCAGAGAGTTGATCCAGTAAAAATACTTGTAGTACCTTTGAGACTAACTGAGCAAAAGAAGTTGTAGCGTAAGCTTTTGTAGACTTGGGCTGCATCTGCACTGCAGAAATAATTCAGTTTGACATCTTTAGCTGCCATGGCCCAATGCTGTGGAATTCTGGGATTTACAATTTTGTGAGACATTTAGCTTTCTCTGACAGAGAGCTTTAGTGCCACAACAAACTACAATTCCCAGAATCCCATAGCATTCAGCCATGGCAGTTAAAGTGGCGTCAAACAGGATTATTTCTGCAGTGTGGATGCAATCTACTTCCTCTGATGCAGCAGATCTATGATCACTTATGCTACAACTTCTTTCGCTCAGTTTCAAAGATACTACAAGATCTCTTAGCATGCTGATATTCTATAATAATAATAATAATAATAATAATAAATTTTATTTATAACCCGCCCCTCTGCTGGGCAATCGGAGCAGCAAACAAAATTAAAACAGAACAGAAGTTAAAACAATTCTGTCGCCCCCCAATCCCTAACCCACCCACCCCATAAAATTGAATTAAACTAGAATAGAGATTAAAATGCAAATTGACCAGCAATAATTTAAAACACTAGGAGGCAGGGAGCAAGAAACAATCGGACTCAAATTGGTCGGGAGAATTATTCCGGGAAGGCCTGTCGGAAGAGATCTGTCTTTACTGCTTTTTTAAAGCAGTCAAGCATAACGGACATTGGCAGAGTTATTAGTGTGGAAGAATGGGAGAAAACTAGAAAGAAAACAGAGAAATTCACAAACTCGCAAGACTTGAAAGAAAACTTTTGGAAAATGGAGCAGAGATGGTACCTGACACCTGCTAGAATAGCTAAAATTTACAAGAAAAAAGAAAAAGAATGTTGGAAATGTAAAAAGAATGTGGGTTCATGGTACCATGTATGGTGGAAATGCGAGGAAATGAAGAGGTTTTGGAAAAAAATACATATAAATATACAGAACATTTTAAAAATCAAATATGAGTTAAGGCCAGAAATTTATTTATTGAACATGACTTGCAAACTAGAATCAAATATAGAGAGGAAATGGGGAAATGTGATTATTTATATGGTTACAGCGGCGAGAATGGTGATTGCTCAAAAATGGAAACAACAAAATATGCCGACTGAACAAGAATGGTTGATAAAGTTATTAGAAATGAAAGAAATGGATGAATTAACTAAAATATTAAAAAATGGTGATAAGGAACTGATAAAAGAAAAATGGGCTCCAATTGAGATGTATATAAAAGAAAGATGGTATAAATAAATAATCCAAGATAAAGAGTTTGAGTAATAAAGTGAATATAGTTCTAGCAAAGGTAATTAGGATGTGAAATATTAAGATGGAAAGGTTAACAATAGTTTTGTTTAAACAAATGTACTCATAATATTCCGAACTAAGGGAAGTTATGTAAATATGTGAATACAATTATAGATAGATAATAACAGTTTTTTTTTAATGTATTGTAAATACTGTTTCAAATAAAAATAAAATGGAAAAAAAAAAAAAAAAAAAGCAGTCAAGCATAGTAATGAGGTGGATCTCATCCGACAGGCCATTCCATAATTTTGGAATGGTGACAGAAAAGGCCTTTTGGGAGGTCTGCGACAATCTAGTTTTCATAGGCAGTAGCAGATTCCTCCCAGAAGACTGAAGTGCCCGGGGGGGGGGGGGGGAATCGTACGGGGAGAGGCGGTCCCAAAGATAAGTTGGACCCAAGCCATGTAGGGCTTTAAAGGTCAAAATCAACACCTTGTACTGTGCCCAGAAACTAATCGGCAGCCAGTGAAGAGATTTCAGCACTGGAGTCATGTGCTCACTCCTAGATGTTCCCGTAACCAACCTGGCTGCCATATTTTGAACCAGTTGAAGTTTCCGAGTTAGGCACAAGGGTAGCCCCATGTAGAGTGCGTTACAGAAATCCAGTCATGAGGTTACCAGAGCATGTACCACAGTTTAGAGATCCCTAGTCTCCAGGAAAGGGCGCAGCTGGCATATCAGCCGAAGCTGATAACAGGCACTCCTGACTGTCGCATTCACCTGACTAGTCATGTGAACCGACGAATCTAGGAGTACCCCCAGATTGTGAACACAGTCCTTGGAGAAGAGTGTGACTCCATCCAGGACTGGAAGTTGTATTCCCAAACCTGGCTTCGGGCCCGTCACTGTTAGTACCTCCGTTTTGTCTGGATTCAGTCTCAATCTGTTTTTCCTCATCCAATCCATTACCGCCTTAAGACAATCATTGGGAGGAAAGACGCCATCTGAGGTCTGGGCAGATGATCGGGTCATGGAGAGGTATATCTGGGTGTCATCAGCATACTGAAAACACCGTGCTCCATGCCTCTGAATGATCTCTCCCAGCGGCTTCATATAGATGTTAAATAGCATCGGGGACAGGATGGCGCCCTGAGGGACGCCACAATTAAGCTTTATTCTGGAAGAGCAACTGTCCCCAAGCCTCACCCTCTGGGATCTGCCTGAGAGAAAGGAACGGAACCACTGCCAAGCAGTGCCTCCAATTCCTAACTCTCTCAGGCGATCCAAGAGGATGGCATGATCTATCGTATCAAAGGCTGCTGAGAGGTCCAAGAGCACCAACAGGGTCACACTACCTCTGTCGATACCCAAGCGGAGGTCGTCAGCCAGAGCAACCATGGCAGTCTCAACTCCATATCCTGTCCTAAAGCCGGTTTGAAATGGATCAAGACCTACATGGCTATGCCTCGGAAATCAGTAAAAAAAAAAAAAAAGGTTACTGAATCTTGGACTTCAAGTTTACTAGATCCTAGACTTTGGATTCTGAATTTTGGAAGAAGTCTGAAACTTGAAGCATGTCAATCTCTTGTCATTAAAAATTGAGGTTGCCAGATCTTGGCCTGGGCTGTCTTCTCTAGTCCTCAGGGCAAGGAATTTCAAGACCAGAGTACTGCTTTGAAAGTTGTGTAGTTATTTTTCATGCATTTGTGAGACTTGTTGTTGTTGTTTTTAATTGAATTGCATATTCTGTACAACTGTGCTTGATGCTTAATATATCAGGTGCAATGACATCACCGCTATCTTTTGTGATATCCCAGAGTCCTATATTTTATTTTTTGGCTTGAAATCTCAGGGCCTAGGCTATTCCTGGCTTGGCAAGCCTATTAAAAATGCAGGGGCTATTCACATTCCGTGGGATTTGTAGTTTTACAAGATCTTTAACCTTCTCTGCCGAAGAGTGCTGGTGCCTCACAAAACAACAAATGCCAGTATTCTGTGGGATGGAGCTGTGGTACTTAAAGTGGTATTAAAGTGCATTGTTTCTACAGTCTAGATGTACCCTCAGGTGGACTGACAGCAGTACCTGTCCAAGTTATAGAAGCTTCCTTCTACACACCAGCCTCCCTTCACGGTGAAATCTCCTCCTACATTCCCTTCCCTGAAATTAGGATTTTATTCTCATTTTGCACTTTATACAAAAAGCTTCTTTTTTCTTCAAAAAAGCTCTACAGTCGGCCCTCCACATCCATTGAGTTGAGGCACAGTGGAAAAACAGCAAATTACTCTAGCCCCCCCCCCCCCATATTTCATTCACACAAAAAGTATAATCCGCAGATTCAAACCACCGTGGATGCCTTCAAGGTGGCAGGATTCCTTTGCAAGATAGAAATGGGCAGTTGGTGGGGCTTGCTGCTGCCTCTGTTGCTACTCTATGCCATTTTTACTAGTTACATATAAGCCTTGGCACACATCCACAGTCTCGAGAGGCTTGCAGTCCCTATTAAGAATGGCATTAGGATAGAAACAGGGGTGGCAGCAAATAATCTGTGAATAATCAGATCCGCAAAGTCAAACCCACAAATGTGGAGCGCTGATTGTAGTTGCTTCCATATATACATAACCCTTAAACACAAAGGCCCAGTTAAATAAGACACACAGAGTCACACAAATATGTTATTTGTATATATATACATATATATACAGTCATCCCTCCCCGTGGACTTCCCGTCTGTGGTTTTGAGTTTCCGCGGATGGCCAGCCAGGAGGGACAAAATGGCAAACACAGCTGCCACACGCACAGGAGTGTGCCGCCATTATAGTCAATGGGGGCTTGAATATCCAGATTTTTCTATTTTGCGCCGGGGGGGCAGAACAGATCCCCCATGAATGGGGAGGGATGACTCTCTCTCTCTCTCTCTCTCTCTCTCTGTTGCCTCTTGCCCTGTACGGCATCCTTAACAGTATTTATTCTCCCCACCTCACTGCAAAAGCTTTTTCTGTCCGTCAGTATGACTGACAGAGGAGACAGGAGGAGGTGTAGAGCAATTTGTCTGACTTCAGAAGTTCTGAAAGACAAACAATTTCAAAGGCAGGTTGACTATTATTAAGATGGAACCAAGAGGGAGCAGCATGGAACATGGTCTCTGGACTGGTTGTTATCCTCAGAGGCAGACGGATGACTTGACAGGGAAGCAGGAGCAGAACCACTGGTTGCAATTAACAATAGATATCTCTAGGAATGAAAATAAAAAGTCAAGGCTAGGCTTCCGCTAATGACAAAACCCTGGGAAGAAGGATGACTTACCAATGTACTGTATTCCTTTTGGAAAATAAAGTGAGACTTGTCTGTAGATTGTTGAGTACAAGTATGGAGGCAAAGTGTGGAAATCAAGGACTGCTTTCTTCGTGGCTCTGCCTCTGTGTGTTGTGTGTGCGTGTGTGTTCTGCTTGTGTCTGCTTGTATGAGGCTGTGTGTGGTGTTTGTGTGTGTTCTGAGACAGGGCTTAGCCTCCTTGTAAAATCCAATGTACATTCTTTGCCTTCTACCACAGAGCCAAGCTTACCAGATGTTCTAAGTTGTTAATTGGCTGTGTCTTGCGTTCCCTTTTTTTCCTTCTCTCTGCCAAAAGAAAGCATATGGATGCATATAATACATCAGAATTCCCCATTATCTGAGTTTTGGACCAAAATATTGTCTCATTTGAGACAATATCTGCTTGACCTTTATGGCTGTGTTTCTGAGGAAAGGTAGGCCTAGCCCTATGTTGCTTCCAGAATATGCAGTTGGAATAAAAAGGTTATGATCCGAACTTGGACTTCTTGCCATCTGAGATACAACTCTAGGAGCTGTAGATCTCTTGCCCCACTCAAAAGAGTAATTTCTCCAAGTTCGGGTGGTGCTCTACTCATTAATTTTGGCAAGTGAAATTGGAACAAAAGTTGGTAGTAGGACCATACAACTGTGGTCATTTCCTGGTCTTTCAAGCTCAGAACCAAGCTCATACAGTATTGTCCACCCCTCTTTTGGTTTAGGAAGGAGAAAGAAATTGGGAACACGGTACAGAAGGAGATAGCAGAAGACCAGAGAGAGAGAGAGAGTGGGGACACGGAAAATTGCATCTTGTATTGGGGGGAAAATAACATCAAATAAATCTTATCTTGCATTGTGTGCAAGTTCTGAAAAGACTGACTAATGCATACATTTCTGCATGGGTTTCCAACCTCAGCTAAACTCACTTCTCTGAAGAATGTTTGGAAGCTGTGAACCAATATTAGGAAAGTTATTTTGGGCCATGGCCAAGTATGTGCCACAACAGCTGTGGCTCTGTCCTCCTTTTGTCTCTTTAGAATATACAGTGAGTTTCCTGTGAAAAATATTAGTTCCCCTGGAACAGAAAAGCTTTCAGAGGAGCAGCTATCTTAGTTTGTTGCAGAAAAACAACAACAAATAATCTTTGTTTCAAAGCTGGAAAGATAAACAGGCTTCTTGCAGCCAAAGCATACATAGATTAGAATCGAGGACTTCATGCAGCTGAAGAAGTGGGTTCTGGGACCCTCAGACTCACTGCTCTTTTTGATGCACTAGAAAAACAGGTTCCTACACCACATAATGGATGCATGGGCTTTCCTTATTCTTTTGTTGGCTGAATGGCTGTATAGTCATTCCCAATATTATTGATTTATCTGTCATCTGATGGACACAGCATCTTGTTCTGGCAGAAATATCAGCCTTCCATATCCATGGATTCTGCATCCAAGGATTCAACCATTAATGGCTTGAAAATAAAAAAAATTTAGATCCCAGAAGCAAACCTTGGTTTTGCCATTTTATATAAAGGACACCAGTTTACTACACCATTGTTTATAATGAGACATGAGCATCTATGGATTTTAGTATCCATGGGGGTGGGGTGGGGGTGTCCAGCAACCAAACCCCAATGAATACCAAAGACCCACTGTATATTGCTTCTTTGTTATGTTATTATTGTTGTGGATGTTTGTTATTTTTTGTTAGCAACCTCTGACATTTGTAATGTAATGTATTGTCACATAATATAATAAATAAATGATAAGGTTTCCCCAAAAGGAAGGTCTTTGCTGGACCATAAACAGCATGTGCAGTGTGTCACACCTGCTAAAAGAAGGGCGGGGGAACCTAATGTGATGTTGGGCTGGATGGCTCCTAGGTCATGAGATGAAGTAGCTCCATTGTATTCTGGCCAGTTTTGGAACTTTGCTTCCAGTTTCTCATGAGACATTTTAAGAAGGGCATTAGAAAATTACAGTACATCCTAAGTAGAGAGACCAGGATGTCATCAGTCCTGGAAACAAGTCATCTGAGGAACAGTTGACAAAACTGGCTATGTATGTCTTGTGAAGAGATTAAAGGAAGACATGAGACCCACCTTCCAATATCTCAAGAGCTATCTTGCAGAAGATGGTTGTTGTTCCAGAAGGCAGGACTTTTCCAGAGGGCAGGGTGGAAATATCAGAGAAGAAACTTTCAGTGCGGCATAAGAGAAGCATCTAAACAGTGAGAGCTGTTTGGCAGTAAAACAGACCTCCTTCAGAAATGGTGGAATTTCCTTTGCTGGAGGTATTTAAGCAGTAAGATTACATTGGTGGGCAGGTGAATGTTAGATAACCCCACAGCTCTTTATAACTTGCTTTGAAGTCTACATACTCTAAAGGCACCAGATACCATCTGATCTTGGAAGCTAAGCAAACTTAGGCCTGGTCAGTACTTGAATGGGGCACCACCAACCAACACCTGGTGCTGTAGGCTATATTTCAGAAGAAAGCAATAGCAAACTACCTCTGACTATTGCTTCCCTAAGAAAACTCTTTTAAATTCTTGGAGTCACTGTAAGTCAACAGGCAACTTGAAGCCACACACAGACAGTATGGATTCTATGGCTCCTTTTTAACATACAGCATTATATAAAGGTATCACTGATGGATTTTTGCTTGAATTTGCTAAATGGCCAACATATCTACCCCTGAATGCAGGATTATAACCACTCTGCCACAAGGGGGCAGCAGCGATTGTGACAACAGAGAAGAACAGGTCTGCTCCATAAGAAATCCAAGGCCAACTCCCAGTAGTTTTGAGAAGTACTTGGGCTTATGGAGAACTATAGTGATCTTGAGTTTCTTTAGGAGCAGACAGATATTCCTCAGAACAGGCACTGCTAGAGATTTTACTCTAGACAGTGGATCTGGATTTCTCACCATAATGCTGTAAATGACAAATATTTTTACTCCTGATTCTTATACTGCTTTAGGTTTCCCCCCAGATTTTATCTTTCCCACCCATTTTAAGCATTTTAAAACAATTTTTTAAAAACTCTATTTCTATATTTATACCTTTAAAAGTTGATTTGGTGATTTTATGAAAAACAATTCTTATGGAAATTGTTGTAACACTCTCCCGGGAGGTGTGTGTGTATGGGAGGAGGATTCCTGGTGGCATCACAGGCGCAGGACAGTCGATGATGTGAATAGATGGCTTCTGATACAAATCACTAGAAATGGATGAACTGAACACATGAGCTGACCAAAAACTGCAAGTACACGTCTGCATGGTTCTATGTATGTCTTCGCAAAACAGTTTTAACAACCAAAGGCAGAAAAAACAGAGGTTCCTGGTCTGAAATCCCATGAGGAATTAGGCTTCCTTCTTTACAAGAGACTCAATTTATTCCATAATAACTTCTTCATAACTTCTCCTAACCCCTTTCTCAAAATTTCTCCATCACTGCAGTACTGGGTAAATTCTATCTCTTCCTTAGTGGTGCGGACAGAACAGACTATTTTCTTGACTCTTTACCCATCTTACAGGCTAATGCAAAGTAAGCCCAGTCCTTTCGTAGCAATATTTCAGCTGAAAGCTTATTCCAGCATATTCCCTCTGTTAGATTTCTGAAACCCAGTGATCTTCATATATACTGGACTACAACTCCCATAATCCCCACCCAGCACAACCACATTGGGTGGAGATGGTGAAGGATGTAGTCCACCACATCTGGAGGGTACCAGATTGAGAAAAGTGCAGCCTATGCTTTAAAGTTGAATTTATTTTCAACAAATGCTTCACCCAAGATTTACTTTTAAAGCTTCGGGAGGGGGGGGGGATTGCCATCAAATGCCTCAATAATTTGTTTTTCCCCCATCACCCAGCTTTCTCTATCCCGCCCCCCCCCCACACACCTTATTTAAAGAAACTCCTCAGTTCAGTCATTCTTTCTATTTCCTTTTATGTGAATCTGTGCTCTATTGCAAGGGGCTCCTGCTGGGATTAATTTCACTGTATATTATTTCATATGGAGAGTACAAGGTGAAAGGCATTGAGAGCTTGTTTCTTTGTGCTGGCTTGTGCAGGGTCAGGAGAAAGTTACAAGGCTGAAAGTCATAACTACTTTCACAGGACTTGCTGCCCAATGGCAGAGCCAACTATGCCAGGAAGGCTGAGCGTGGGAAGAAGGTATGTATGTAAAAGACCCCAGTCTCTCTCTCATTCTCTCCCCCCTTGTGTGCCTTTATATATTGGAAAAAAGCATCCATGTACTAAGGAATGCATGGATGGAAAGAGAAGAATGCATGCAAATTCAAAATACAATCACCCTGTCTCCTTGCAAACATGTGAACTGTTGGAAATGCAACAATGCTCAGTATTTTAAAAAGTTAAATGTGTCTTAGAGAGAACTACACTGATAGGGTTAATAAGTGCTCAAGTGACTTAAAATCTCCTCATTCACTTATCTTAATTTCCAGTCATGATATCTATAATATCCAGTTGTCCTAAATTCTCTTAAACCGATATTGTTAGGAATCAATCCACTTCTTCTCTCCTTTTTACTCTTTCACTGCTCCAGAAGTAGTCCTCTTTCTGTTCTAGTTTGGCTTAGCCTAGCACCCTTAGAGAGGTCTCCTATCTCTAATGGAGTTTCTATAATAAAAGTTTATTTTATTTCCTATAACCATTGGAGTCAATATTCCTTAATCATAGTAGCTAGTTGCTGAATGCATATACTCTATCTATATCAGGGGTAGGCAACCGTTTTGAGCCGGGGGCCAGGTTGCTGTCCCTCAGACAATTGGGGAGCCGAAGCACCAAAAATAAATAAATAAATAAATATTTTTTTTTTAAATATATATATGCATGCACACTCTCTCGGCCCCAGAAAAGCCATGGCAAAACCCCTGTGGAGATTTTGCCAAGAAAACCCCAAGAACAAGTAATAACAACAATAATCAATATCATCATGGTGGGGGGCGGCGGCAGGGGGCAGCGGCGGCGGCAAGACTGGCCCGGGGCCGGTCCAAAGGTCTTGGGGGGCCGCATCCGGCCCCCGGCCCTTAGGTTGCCTACCCTTGATCTATATCATGCATGCCACCGTTATGTACACATGCATGTACGCATGTATAACAGTTTATACCAGTTCAGCTGGCAAAGTTTTCTGCCAACAAGTCCTTGGAAATTTTGTATGGAGAGCCAGCATGATGTAGCAGTTGGGGTGTTGGATAGGACTCTGGAGACCAGGGTTCAAATCCCATCTTGGCCATGTAAACCCATTGGGTGACCTTGGACAAGTCAGACTCTCTCAACCTCAGATGATGGCAATGGCAAATCCCTTCTGAAGAAATCTGCCAAGAAAACCCCATGACAGGTTTGCCTTAGGGTCGCCATAAACTGGAAATGACTTGAAGGCACGCAACAACAACAAACAAAAAGTTAAGCAGGGTCAGCCCTGGTTAGTACTTGACAGGGAGACTGCCAACAAATGCCTGGGGCTGTAGGCTGTGTTTCAGAGGAAGGAACTGGCAAAACCACCTCTGAGTATTCCTTGCCTAAGAAAGCCCTATGAACTTCATGGGGTCATAAGTTGTGACCAGAGGTGACACACACACACACACACACACACACACAATGCTAAGTCTTCTTATCTCCTTTCACAACCTGTCCATAGTGCAGTGCTTCTCAGGCTATTTGTTGTGGGACGATGGCAATCCCCACCCCACCCCACCCCATATTTACACTGGTAACATGTTTCTATTCATTATCTGTTTGGAGTTTTCCCCCTTTGGTTTTCTGTTGGTGTACTTTTAGGCTATGTGTATAAGATATATATGAAACATAAATGATTTTCATATTTAGACTTGGGTTTCATTTACACTGGTGTGTGTTATCAACAGAATGTTGGCCTATGAATTTGGTAGTGCATATAAGTACATTCAGTTGTCAGAAAAGATGTGAAACCTTTTTCAGCAGCAACATTTCCTTCTGTCAAAATTGTTCCATGAATAAGAAACTATACACATCTTTATACTGGCAGTACAGATTGTACAGTACAGTACAGAAATTCTTATCCAGAATTCCAAAATCCAGTATACTCTAAAACTTTTTTCATGGGTAGCTGAGATAGGGACACCTTTGCTTTCTGACAGTTCAATGTACACAAACTTTGTTTTATGCACAAAACTATTTAAAATATGATGTATAAAGTTACTTTAAGGCTATGCATATAAGACAGGGGTAGGCAACCTTTCCCCTTTAAGGGCCGAGGGACTTCAGCTCCCAGAATCCCAGGAGCTATTGGCCAACATGGGACTATTGGCCAACATGGCTGAGGCTTCTGGGAGCTGAAGTCCCTCGGCCCTTAAAGAGGAAAAGTTGCCTACCCCTGGTATAAGATATATACGAAACATAAATGATTTTCATATTTAGACTTGGGTCTCATTTCCAGAAGTCCAAGCAGGGTTCAGGAAAGAAAGAGGCACCAGGGCTCACATTGCAAATATATGATGGAGCATAGCAGGGAGTTCCAAAAAAAGTAAAATAAAAAATCAGCCTATAGCAAAGCTTTTGACATCATGAAAGGCTATGGAACGCCCTTAATGCCATGGGAGTGCCAACACATCTGATAGTCCTGATGAGGAATCTGTACTCAGGACAAGAGGCTACTGTCAGAACAGAACATGGAGAAACAGAATAGTTCCCAGTTGGCAAAGGGGTCAGACAAGACTGTATCCTATCACCCTACCTATTTAACCTATATGCAGAATATATTGCCAATTTCCACTCCTGGAATCCAATTTCCACTCCTGGAATCCTCTGGTTCTCTTGTGTAGATTGCAGGCCAGTTTGGTTTTGATTATGTTTCTTGTCTTTTCCTTGTTTGCGTTTTTGGGCCTGGTGCAGCCCACAGTTGGTCATGAGAGGTGGACAATTGCCCCCTACTCACACCTGATTCAGTGCAGAAGAGGAGAATTCTTTCTTCCATCCTTCGCATGAGTTTTGTTCTTGTTGTGTGTCTTTAAGTTACTTTTGATTCATAATGTCCTTAAGGGGAACCTATCTCAGGGTTTTCTTGGCAAGGTTTGTTCAGGGGAGGTTTGCCTTTGCCTTCCTCTGAAGCTGAGAGATTTTGACTTGCTCAAGGTCACCCATGGATTTACATAGCTGAGTGAGGAATCTTAGTCTCCTGAGTCATAGTTGAATGCTCAAACAACTATGCCATGCTGGCTGTCTTTTGCATGAGTACTGTGAGCTTCAACATGCCACCACATTTTGACTGGCCATTTATTTACTTTTTTTGGAAAGACATTGTTCTTGTCTTTTTTGTGCTATTGGTAGGTGGGTATACCAGTTCCTCTGTTATACTGACCGATAGCTGCTAATGCCTATACCCAGGAACAGAGAATCATAGAGTCTTGGAGTTGG
Organism: Phrynosoma blainvillii; assembly: GCA_026167975.1. Taxonomy (NCBI): domain Eukaryota; kingdom Metazoa; phylum Chordata; class Lepidosauria; order Squamata; family Phrynosomatidae; genus Phrynosoma; species Phrynosoma blainvillii. Next base: position 220,133,838 of record JANUYF010000002.1, on the reverse strand, counting down.
AAGGGACCACAAGGTCCATCTAATCCAACCTCCTGCCATGTAGGAATACACAAATAAAGCACTCCTGAAAGATACCCATCCAACCTCATTTTAAAAACTTCCAACAAGGAGAGTCCACCATCCTCGGAGGCAGTCCATTTTTGTAGAATCAATGTGTTTACTCAGGAGAATTTTATTTAGCTCAAATGTAGAGATGTCTCAGGGCTGGGTAACTCAGCCTGAGGCCCAATCCCAACTTTACGGGGTCCTAAAGTACACAGAACCCCAGAGACAGACTTCCAGTGATAAGGAGTTTTATTTAAAAGGGGAAATCAATACACACAGCTAAGCAAGCAACCACACACACATACAAGCTCTAGAGAAATCAAAGGTGGGATGTTGGACTAGACGTAGGCTTCACTAACGGTGATAATTACCTATAGGAATCATAATTACTTATGATTCCAATCGCAGTAGTCCAGGAATGGAAAGAGGACTCAATTGCTCCTGCGGCAAGCAGGAATGGCAAGTGATAAAGGTGCTAGTCAAGCAAACCAACTGTGTTTCTGCCTGCTGCTGGACTAAGCTGGGGACTTGCTGAAAAGGTCCCAATATATATATCAAAATATGCCTTGGGGACAGAATCCAAGGAATTGAAAAGACCAAATGGCTTTGAGGTTCTTTGAAGTACTTTGCAAGTGGGTTTGGGCCACTTTGAAATGGTTTTCCAAGGAGGTAACACTGAGGTCTGAATGGATGGCATTTCCAAGGCAGAGTGGATTAGTGTGCAAGATCGCCGGTGCTTTGTAGCCCATTTTCTTATAGTTTTGCGTCTTCTCACTCCTCCAAGATCCGGAATCCAGATCCAGATTCGATCAATCAAACCAGGGGCGCCATGCAACTCTTGCCTTGCTAGCCTATGTGCGAGAGCTGTTCTCAGATAATGGCGTCTGCATTCAGGGTTGTAGAAGGGTCACCCAACCTGTGTTTTATTACATTTCAGATATCAAAAGAAGAGGGGTGATTAGAGGTACCCATGGGCCTAACACTATTTCACTGTAGAATTGCTCATACAGAAGAAATTCTTCCTAATGTTTAGGTGGAATCTTTTTTCTTGTAATTTGAATCCGTGGTTTCACATTCTAGTCTCTGGAGCAGCAGAAAACTTGACTTTGGAGATTATCACATGGCTCCCCCCCCCCAATCTGGGCATGGGCTGAGACCATGTATAAATGGATGTTAATGCACAGCTCCATGCCTAGATCAGAGGCATCCCATACCCAGTCGGGACTTCTCCTGTACTTAGCAATAAACAGAAAAGTACCAGTTTTTGCTAAGTATGGGAGAAGTCCCAATTGGGTACAGGATGCCTCTGATCTGGGCATGGAGCTGTGCGATAAATCATTTATACAAGGTCTTAGCCCGTGCCCAGATCAGGAGAAAACAGCCAGTGTAATAATCTCCTCAACTTCTAAATAACATCACCTCAGATATTTAAAGATGGCTATCATGTCACCTCTCTGTTTTCTCTTTTTCAAAATAAATATGCCAAATCTTTTCCAAACTCCCTCAGTCATTCCTTATAAGGCTTGGTTTCCAGGCCTTTGATCAGACTTTTAATTGGTTTTTTAATTTTATTGTTCTTGTTTCTTAGTGATTCTTTCTGAGACTTATCTTGGTTCCCACTTTGGGAGAAAGACAGCATGTAAATGAAATGAAATTAAATTAAAATCATCTTGAGCACTCTTCTCTAGATATGTTCCAGCCTGTCCATATTCTTCTTGAATGATGGTGCCCAGAACTATATCTATGATTCTAGATGTGGTCTGACCAAAACAGAATAGAGTAGCACAACTATTTCCCTCCATCTGGACACTATACTTCTGTTAATGAAGCCCATAATTGATTTATCTTTTTCTGGCTGCTACATCATATTGTTGACTCACATTTAGCTTGTGGCCTCCTAAGAACTCTACACCCTTTTCACACATACTGCTTTCAAGCCAGGTGTTATTAAGACAACGTGCTGCTGTGCCCTTTCTTCTGACACCATTGGGCCAACTCTAAGTATGTGAGACGAACATTATTTTTCACTCCTCACTTAGATCCATTACCTGGTTAAATGGTCTACCTCAAAAGCCATTTTGTAATGAGCCAGATTATATGCCTCTGTGGCCCAGCACTGGGTACTCTGGCTGGTTTCTCCTCCCCAAAGATTCGGATTGGTCTTTCCAGCTTTTTTCAGATCTTTCCATCAGAAAAATGATCTGGAGACCTTCTATATTCAAAGTGGATGCTTTAGAACTGTGATTTCACACCTCAGCTAATGAGAAACAGCTCTAGGGATCTGATAGTAGGATTTAGGTCACCATTCTAGCACAGGACACAGAATGCTAAAAAAACTGCTACCCAACTGTTACCTTAAAAAAGGTGGTGAAAAGTGAAAAAATAAAATTCTGTCTTAGGATGAGCACAACTGACAAAGTAAACATGTGTCTATATCAAAGCTTACTATGTCTTCAGTCAAGACGAAGAAGGACTCTGGAAGTAGAGAAAAAAGTACAGTGAAGTTTCGAAGAAGTAGACATAAAGGTGGAAGCCTGCAGCTCCCTATCGAATCATGGCAGCTAGTCAAAGGTTTCTGAGCTTCTTGAACCTCGTGTGTCACACTGTTTCTTCTTCCAGCATTTCCTGATCTTTAGTGCCAAGATGGCTCTTTCTTTTTCCAGTCGCAGACTTCACATTTCTGAATAATCACCAAATTCTAGACCGGAAATTGGCGGACTGTGTGTGCTTGTGTGTGTGTGTGTGTGTGTGTGAATCAAGTTGTTTCCTTCTTTCATCATGTCCCTCAAACCACTAAGCCTGGCTTCAAAAAAGGAGGAGGCTTCAAAGTGTCAAAAATGAAACTGCGTACCAATCTGGTCCAGCCAAGCAAGGCAGCCAACCCCTCTCAAGTTACCATTTGTGGCTGTCTGATCATTTCAGAGCCGCAGAACCAATTTCCTTCCCTTCCCTGAACTGATGCCATCACTCCATATATTTGGAGGCAGGTCACAGAGTCTGCAGCATGCTTGGGATGCCTTCCAGAACTGCTGCTCCTCATTTTTGAAGTGAACTGCTGGAAGGAGGGAAGGAATCATAACTTAAGACATCACTGCAACTCAGCAAGGGCTTGCAAAACTTTTGGGGAGGCTGGGGGGAGCAGCAGTAAGACACAGTTTTCTGGTCTGCTTGCTTGCTTGCTGTGACCTGACATTGCATTTTGAAGAAGGATGATTGATTTCCTCAGGTGTGCTTGCGACAGAAGATGACTGGATGCACTCAGCAGCCACATTGTGCTGCCCATCCATTCTTCTTTATAGAATAAAATATTTATTTTATTTATTACAGTTGGAAAGTCACTGTTAAAAGTAATGAGTGACAGTTAACATATGACAAGGTTGAAAGTTCCCCAGACAGTAGTTAGTTGTTGGTATGTGCCTTCACGTCGACTCTGACATATGACCTGCCTGTCACAAGGTTTTCTTAGCATGATCTGTTCAAAGGAGGTTTGTCATTGCTTTACTCTTGGGCTGAGAGAATGAGATTTGCCCAAGGTTACCCAGTAAGCTTCCATGACCAAGCAGGAATTTGAACCATGGTCTCATGGAGTTGACTAGGTGGAATGAAATTTACTAATGAAAGTTAAGAAAGAAAGTCCAAAAGCTGGGTTGCAGTTGAATAAGAAGACAAAAATAGTGGTTACAGATAATTTACATAACTTTAAAGTGGGTAACAAAGGCATCAATATAGTTCAAGATTTCTTATACCTTGGCTAAATCATTAACCTAAGTGGAGACTGTAGTCAAGAAATCAGAAGAAGACTGAGACTTGGAAAGACAGTTATGAAGGAGCTAGTTAAGATTCTCAAAAGTAGCAATTACATATCATTAAGTACCAAAGTCAGAATAATCCAGGCCATAGTATTTCTGATTTGTATGTATGACTGGGAAAGCTGCACAGTGAGAAAAACATTGTTTTCATTTGGGAGAGTGTGTGTGTAACTTGGCCAAGGTCATTCAGTAGGTTTCCATGGCTGAGCAGGGATTTGAAACCTTTATTCTTAGAGTTCTACTCCATCATTCAAACCACTATACCATGCTGGCTCTTAAGTTAGTTACCATTTTTAATTAATTTTTTTTTAAAAAAGAAATTCTTTGCTTTGCTAGTTCTCAAAAGTAACACAAAAAAGGTAATTAGTTATCTAAAAAAAAATCTGAATTCTAGACACAGACCTATAGTGCAATACACACTCTCCTCCTGGCCAACTCATTGTTGCCTCACCCAAAACAAGAGGCAGCAGTACAAGATACAGCACAAGCCAGCACTTGGACCATGTGATATTCCTCCCTTCCTCATTTAGTGAGCCCAGGCATCCTGTATGTTCTTTTATTTTTCAATTTTTCAATTTTTATTTATGACCCTGTTAATTACATGGCTACTTTATCATTTAAATAGATCATTCCATCACAGACCTTGTACTCAACACTCCACAGATTTTAGAAAATACTGCATCAAAATGCCATACGTGTTGATGGTGGGTCTGGATTCAGTGTTAAGTCCAAAGTGAAATATCTGAATGGATTTTGTTGTTTCTCCCCATGCTAATCAAGGTTTTATTGCCAATCGTTCAGTGAGAACATTGTGCAAAAGGTATGTAGCTAGTGCTAGAGAGATGGCCCTCCTGTGATCTTCCAAGATTTTACTATTTCAGCTCTAGAAGTGCTGATCAAAATGGAAATCAGTCCTTTATGGATTAATCTGCATTTTTCCATGTCAATAATTGAGAGTATTAATAATTTTTTTGAGAAAATAGTATTTCATCTTAACATTTGATTTAACCAGCTTAGAAACTTATCCCCAAAATCCTAAGACTGGAGTCACATAAGTTTTGGGATGTCTATGCCCCCACATCTATGTTGAATTGCATTATCATCATCATCATTAATTTTGTCTAGTTTAGCAGGTCTCTCTGAAGAGTTTTGATCAGTAGTTCTTTGAAGATAGCAGAAATTGAGTTAAATGGTGGGGAGGTCTAATTTTTTTAAAACCCATTTCTCATTTGAAATAGATTTTTATTAACAAATTAAACCTATAAATAATACTAAAAAGGTTAATGTTACATGGCAAAGACCAGGGGTAGGCAACCTAAGGCCCCCTGAGGCCTTTGGACCAGCCCTAGGCCGGTCCTGCTGCCACCCCCCGCCGCCGCCGCTGCCCACCATGATGATATTGATTATTGTTGTTATTACTTGTTCTTGGGGTTTTCTTGGCAAAATCTCCACAGGGGTGTTGCCATGGCTTTTCTGGGGCTGACAGAGTGTGCATGCATATTTTTAATTTATTTTTTATGTTTATTTTTATATTTTTATTTATTTTATTTATTTATGGTGCTTCGGCCCCCCAATTGTCTGAGGGACAGCAACCCGGCCCCCGGCTCAAAAAGGTTGCCTACCCCTGGTAAAGACGATGGAGTTATTCATCATTAGATTATAGCTATATTGTAGTAATTGCTGTTGTGTGTGTGCATGCTTTCAAATCACCTGCCAACTTATGGCAACCCCATTAATTTCATGGGGTTTTCTTAGGCAAGGAAAACTTAGAGGTGGTTTTGCCAGTTACTTCTTCTGAAATATACCTACAGCACCTGGTATTCGTTGATGGTCTCCCCTCCAAGTACTAACCAGGACCAAAATCAGATGGAATATGATGCCTTAGTAATTGAAAGTAGTGACTGAAAAACTCTGGTCTGAAAATCCAGCAAAAATGAAAAGGAAATGCATCTCAAGGTAATGGATATGTGAGCCCACAAGTATAGTAAGAAGCCACCTTTTGTAAAGCCCTGTCTCCATTTATATTTTCCCATTATTCACAGCTCCCTTGTAAATGTTCCCTGAATGCCTGTTTGGATTTTTTAAAAGAATTTATTGGTTGCTAAATTCACTTCCCTGGTTGAATTGCTCTTTTTTTCTTTTTCTTTTTTTAAATGGAATGGAGAAAAATAGCTATTTTCTTTTGTTTTTCTGGCAGTGCAGATAGCAAAAGCAAGTTCTCTTATTACTCTGATTAAAGTTATTGTTTCAGCTGGAGGTGTGCAGTTGCAGATGGTAGGAAGGAGGCCATATAAGCTGGCATGTGAAGCCATGCTGGTGTTTGCATTGGTAGTTTGGAATGGCAAGCAGAGCTGACAATGTTCTGGAAGGTGGTGCTGGGACACTTTCAGAAGGGCACCTTGCATTCTATTGTGAGCCCAGAAATAACCTGTTGGAATATGAGGTTTTTGTGAAAAATCAACACCAGACCCTTCAGAAGGCAACACAGTGGGTACACCAATTAGGAGTGACACATAGGCGTCTGTTGTTCTTGAGCTCATTGCAAAAGACAGACAGACAACCACAGGGGTCTTAAAATAATGGTGCCTTTTATCATATGATTGGCAGCAAGGGGATAAGAAAAAACAGCCATCTTAGCATAAGACCACAATTTATTTATTTACAATAACTTTGTTATTACTGTAAAGAAAAATGCACTGAAGTACAAGAGAGAGAAATCTGTCAATTCAAACTACACGGATTTCTTGAGAATTCTTTCTGGGGAATTTTTCATTTGGTGACTTCTGTGCTCTTTCCCTGCCTCCCTCAATCCACATGCTTTTTTGAAATTCATGTGCCCCTTCCCCTGCTTTCGCTCTTTCCTTGATTCCTGAAGGATAAACATTATGGATATTCCCTTCAGCACCAAATTCATAGCCCCATGGTTAAATGACATGCTCCATTAATTGTGGAGCACACCATTTTGGATCACATTAATTTCTGTGTTTAGGTAAGTATCTGTGGCCTTGATCTGAATTATGACCATGTCCCACAGATTAAATCTACCCCCACTCCCATATGGGAGCTAAAAAGAAGGGACAGAATATCTTCTACTGGCACCACAAACAGGAAGGTCTTTGTGCATCGGATGCACTGTCAGGCTGTAATGAACCTATCATGTTCAGCAGCTGCCACAAGTTGTGGGATTTGGCTTTAGGCACCCCATCTTTGAGCAGCCATTGAATGGACAAGATAGAACAGGATGCAATGCTACTGAAAGAGGATGAGAAAGGTTCTAGCACAATCATTTTCATAAGTTAAGTAAGAACAATTATTACATTGCCCCTCATTCAAGAGCAAAAGACAACTTCTCTTTGTGTGTGTCATTTTCTCTCTCTCTCTCTCACTCACTCTTGCTGTCTTTCAAAAAGAGAGACAAACTGGAATGTCTTTTTATCAACCCCGGTGCTATGTTAAACCCAGTCCTTAAGTTTATTTTGGGGAGGATCTTGTCCAAATATCTCTGTTACGTTATGGGGCAACAAAGGAGAGAGCCTTCTCTGTTTTGGCTCCTCTCCTAAGAGGTGTTCAAACACTATGGGTTGACTCGGGTGTTTTAACTGGATGGATTTGTCTATTTTACTGTGTCTGATGTCTTAGAGCAGGGGTAGGCAACCCTTCCCCTTTAAGGGCCAAGGGACTTCAGCTCCCAGAAGCCTCAGCCGTGTTGGCCAATAGTCCCATGTTGGCCAATAGCTCCTGGGATTCTGGGAGCTGAAGTCCCTCAGTCCTTAAAGGGGAAAGGTTGCCTACCCCTGTCTTAGAGAGTCAGTTTATGGTGATGATGTGTTTTACAGTTGTTAGCTGCCATCAAGTTGACTTTGACTTATGGCAACCCTATGAATGATAGAGCCCCAAATTGCCCTGCTATCAATAGCTCCACTCAGGTCTTGTAAACTCAGGACCAAAGCTTCCTTGATTGAGTCTTTCCACCTGTCTTCCTTTTTTTTCCTATGCTTTCTGTCTTACTTAACTATTGTCTTTTCTAATGAGTAATGTTGTTTCATGATATGGTCAATGTACAGTAACCTCAGTTTAGTCATCTTCACTTCTAGTGAGAGTTCAGCCTTCATTTGCTCTAGAATCCACTTATTGGTCTTTTTAGTAGTCCACAGTATCCACAGAACTCTTATCCTGCACCACATTTCAAATGATTTGATTCTCTTTTCTTCATTGTCCAGCTTTCACAACCAGCTTTCAAAGAAATCAGAAATATGATGGTGCGGACAATCCTGACTTTGGTGTTTTACCAATATCATTTTAATCATATCTATACACTGCCTTTCTAGCCACACAGATAAAGAAGAGTTTAAAAATGTTTCTGTCCATCCATCTATCCATCCATCCATTCTGGTAAGTGCCAATGGAGTCACCATTATGCTTCAATTAGCTTCCTAAATAGTTTGTCTTTTCTTGGTGACATCTCTGATGTTGCTACTGAGTTCTTGCTATTTCCCTGTCACAGCTCTATAAGTGTATGCCAGGTGGGTACCAACAACTTTGATCAGAAAGATAATTTGTCCAGGAAACATTGTGGTTAATATGGTCAGAGCAGAAAGTGCCAACTGTCTGTTGGGTGGATAGATGTTGGCAGGTATGTGCAGGCAACCTACTGTTATACTATGCTGATTCAAACACAGAAAGCAAATAAATAATAGAGCAAAAGAAGAAAAAAGTGATCCTTCAAACAGTCTGGACAATACAAAGCAAACAATGGTGAACTATTACTGAAAAAGCAAAGATGTGGAGGGGTCCTGTGCAGAAGCAAGAACTGAGCAATTACAAACCTAAATACATATTCCATTATAGTTAGTAGTCTATCCAATTTCATTATGACTTTCTCTCTCTTTCTCTCTATTTTATTGTTGTGAACAACCAAGTAAACAAAGACACCGAGGGGCTCAGCTGCACATGAAAAATTTACATTGCATGTTTTTACGAATAGTTTTTTTTCTTATAAAATACTAAATATCAAAATCCCATTAAATATTTATAAATAAAGTTTTCAAAATTAAGGAGAGAAAAAGTGGCTTGAAGTCTTCTCAAGTCATTAATTTTTTATGCTGCTGTTCTCAGGAATGGCTAAAAAAAACCCACCACCATGAAATAAAGAAATGTTTGGCTGGGAATATTTAGTTGAATGTTTTCCTGGTGGTGTTCCTGAGGTGAGTATTTATGAACTGGCTAAAGGAAACAACATTTGAGGGAAGGAGACTACTTTCTAGCTGTTACATTTGATGAGACACAGAGGACAACAGCAAAACTACTATCATTCCTTAGTAAAAGAAGAAGACAACAGCATCATCCTTTTAAAGGGGAGTATAACAATCTAAGAGGCATCTACAGTACAGATGTAGACTGGTTAAACTTAATGGCACCTTAGTTCAGTGGTGGAGCACATGCTTTGCTTACTGAAAATTCCAGCTTTAATCCCTGCCTTGCGTGAAAATATATCTGTAAAATAAACACATTCGTTTTTAACACCTGGATCACAGACAAAACAGGCACACAGTTCCCCTACTGGTCACTAGAGTGAGATGTACTTTAATTCCAATTAACTTGCAGTTTTTATTGTTATATCTTCATCTATACATATAAATTAAAATACAGGGCAGAATTATTCTTGTATCTTTTCTTCCAGTGATGCCTTTCCTCCTTTCTAGTCATGAATAAGGGCCTGGCATGGTGTAGTGGTTGAGCCAGTGTGATGCAGTAGTTTAAGTGTTGAACTACAGCTCTAAAGACTAGAGTTTTAATCCCCGCTAGGCTATGGAAAAACCCATTGGGCAAGTCACATCCTCTCAGCCTAAGGCAGGGGTAGGCAACCTTTCTCCTTTAAGGGCCGAGGGACATCAGCTCCCAGAATCCCAGGAGCTATTGGCCAACATGGGACTATTGGCCAACATGGCTGAGGCTTCTGGGAGCTGAAGTCCCTCAGCCCTTAAAGGGGAAAGGTTGCCTACCCCTGGCCTAAGGGAAAGACACTGGAAAATCCCCTTTGGACAAATCTTGCCAAGAAAACTCCATGGATAGTTCACTGTGTATATATATGTGTATGTGTGTCTTTAAGTCACCTGTCAACTTACTATGACACCATGAATTTCATAAGGCCACAGTAAGTCAAAAATGACTTGAAGGCACACCACCATCACCACCACAACAACCCAGAAGAAAGTGTTTAAAGCAGGGGTAGGCAACCTTTCCCCTTTAAGGGCCGAGGGACTTCAGCTCCCAGAAGCCTCAGCCATGTTGGCCAATAGTCCCATGTTGGCCAATAGCTCCAGGGATTCTGGGAGCTGAAGTCCCTCGGCCCTTAAAGGGGAAAGGTTGCCTACCCCAGGTTTAAAGAAAATGAATAACCCAATGTTCTATTACAGTGCAAGGGAGAACAGAGGAAGGGAAGAAAAAGAAAGAACATGGAGTTGTAACTTTAACTCTTGATCTAATAAGCCTTGATTTTAAAATAGCAGTGCTATACATTTTGGCTAGAATCCTGTTGATGCATATTGCCAGTAGGTACACTTTTTTTCCAGGGTCATGTCGTGGTAGTAAAGGAGGCAAAACCTGCTGGCACTAAACAGCCTATTTCTTCAGTGTCTCACTTCTTCCATGACAATAGTGGCCATGGTTGTCTTTTCCCTCTTGCCCCTGCTGCTTACACCAGTGTAGTTACTGGACGTTACCACACTGGCCCTAAAGCAGCGTCATTTCAGCCTCGTTTCAGCCTCATTTCAGACTTTTTTTCCGTGTGTTCACACGACGTCGCAGCAAACCCCGCCCTTCCCTACCTCATTTCGGCGTCATTTCAGCCTCATTTCAGTCCTTTTGAATTCCGAGAGTTTTAAGGAATACACTCGAGCGGTCGGCACTATGCCGGAATGACGCTGATCTCGGCATAGGTATGAACACGAGATCCTTGTCATGCCGCATTTCCTCGTTTTATGGCTCATGGTTCCTCGCGGTATTCCCCAAGGATTTGAGGAAGCATCTTATGACGTGTACTTCCTGGAGCGGGCAACAAACGGAACGGGTAAACAATGTTCCTCTCTTCAGGGGTTGGGGGGGGAAATCATTATTAGGGATGGCTTTGTAGCCCAGAATTCGGGGGGTTGCGGTAGGGATCTTTCAACTTGTGTGTGGACAGGAGATCCGGGCCCCCGGAGCGGAACCATTCCGGCATCTCACATTCCTCACTGATTCCATTCTAGTGTGGTAATGTTTTCCGCTTGCCGGGCACATTCCGGCATGAGCCCAAAATGGTTCCCAAATGATTCCGACCAGCTTTCTCGCCGCTCTCTTGCTGCAAGTGTGGTAACGTCCACTGTTGGAGGCAAAGAGGGGACTCTAGAGAGCATACTTGCCCTTTTGTTTCACCTTTCTGGATGCTGCCACAGGGCAGAATTAATGCAATTTGACAAATTTCCACATGCAAGTTTTGTGTAGAATAGGTCCTGAACTGCGAAAATTCTCTCCAGTCCAGGATTCCTGTGGTCAGAATTTCTGGACAGTCAAGAAACATGGGTTTTTTAAAAAACATTTTATAAATATTTTCAAATATCTTTCCATTGCTAAAGTGGGTCAAAGGTTGCTGCCATTGCAGAATGAAAGCAGTTTTACACTGCTTTCATTGTTATGGCTCCATCCTATAGATTCCTGGGATTTGTAGTTTTGGGGGGGCTCCACAGCGCTCTGAAAGAGCAGACAAAATATTGCACAAAACTACAAATCCCAGAATTCCATAGCATTGGGCCATGGCAGTTAAAGCAATGTCAAACTCCTGCATTAATTCTGCAGTGTGGATGCAACCTTTGATACTTTCTTTGATATATCTACTCAAGCCTTTTTGCTTTCTTCCTTCCTGGCTGCAGTGGTCACTTTCCCCCTCTTCCAAAAATCTTTTCTGTTCCTTTGTCTGGGAAGGGAGTGTCCATGAGGCTGCTACCTCAGAATGGATGCTAGCCAACATCCACACATGATACCCAGTCATAGGGTTATTGTATTTAAATTTAGGTAATCTTCATTTGTCAATCTCCTTTCCTATACCAGGATGGATTTTCTGAAACAGCAGATTATGTTGTTGTTTTTTAAATAACCCTACAAAAGCATTCAGATTACTTTATCCTGTTTCTACTACAAGCCCATATTGCATTGGCTTCACTGCACTCTGCTTGATGTTGATACAAAATATTCCTACAGTTACCTCAAAGATTCTTGTCTTTGGTTTGGAGATAATCTCCATTAAATTAAATGGGACATACTCCCAGATCATATATGTAAAGTATTAGAACCTAAAATTTCTTAACTAGCTGTGTGTGTGTGTGTGTGTGTGTGTGAGAGAGAGAGAGAGAGAGAGAGAGAGATAATGTATGTGACAAAGAGTATATAGTCATGTGTTAAAAAAAAAATTCTAACACAGAGCAATCTCCTTTCACTGAGTGAATTGTTCTCTTCATTATCCACTGTGAACAGGCAAATAGTCCTGGGATCTGGAAATTCCTTCTAGCTAGGGCTATGGATGGGATCAGCCAAATCTTTCCCATATTATCTTTCCACCATCATCGAGGGAGAGAAGACAGGCCAGCTCCATTGGGCCTAGCCACAGTAAGAAGAAGGACTCTCCCTCTAGTCCATCTTCCTTAGTCCAGGCTTGAGAGAGAGAGAAGATCTGCTGGACTTATTCCCCTTCCCCACCACCATTCCCTTCTCCTTTTGTTTCTTGTCCTTTTAGATTGTAAGCCTGAGGGCAGGGAAATGTCTAATTAACCATTTGTAAGCTGCTCTGATAGCCTTTTGGCTGAAAAGCGGGGTATAAATACTTCATAATAAAATAAAATAATAATTATTGCTAGGATGTCCAACTTCTGGTTTCAAAAATGCTGTCCTCGAGTAGAGTCAGAAGCAGACAGAGCAAGGCCAGAACAGAAATTCAAAGTATATCTGTACCATCTGACTGTAACAACTTCATCCCACTTTAACTGTCATGACTCCATCCTATGGAAACCTGAGAGCTGTAGTTTGCTTGAGGTAGTAGTAGTATTGTAGTTCAGAGGAAGAGGACTACAGCTCCCCAGCAGAGATGTCTGAGGACCTCATCAAGCTACCAATCCTAGGATTCTACAGGACAGAGCTGTAGCAGTTAAGATGCAATCATAGTGCTTTGACTGTTTAGTTCACTATAGATACTGTACAGGACTTAATAAGGCAGGACAATGGGAAGCATGCAAATGGAAGCTTACCATCAATAGCCAGTTTTCCTTAATTTTTTAGATCCCAGTAGTGGCTCAACATGGCTTCACTGATTGCTCAGTGAAATACTGGCTGATTGGAGTGCCCAAATTCCTGTAGTAATCTCATTCAAACAACTTTTCTCCATATGTCAGAACTTTGCCTAACGTGACTGGCAATTTGCTTCTTTTTAAGATAAATTAATTGAGGAGGAGGGAGTTTGCATATATAAAGAATCGCTTCACTTAAAACCAATGATTTCACCAGCAAAATGTGGCACATATACATGGGGAGGAATTGCTGCATGTCATCCTCAAGTCGGAACTCTCCTTTTGAAATCCCGTCTCTTTGCTCGCTGCAGTCGACAGAGCTGTGGGGAATCAGTTCTCTGCATTTTGTTAGTTAGTAATTACATTATTCATATTTTATTTATTTCCTCAAAAGAAACAAGTAATTATTACACAATCCATCTCTTCTCCTGTTCCCCCCCCCCAACCACCACTTTGGAAGAATTATCAATTATAATCTAGAAGATTGTCCCCAAGTCAGACTTCAAATATGTCTCATTACAGACTTTTTCTTTCCTTAAGGAAGTGTGGTGGAAAAAACAAAGAACTGCTGTGCCGTTGTCTTTTACTTCTCTTTAATGTCGGGTTCAGAAGTAATGATGGTGGGAACAATCAGCCTTCAAGTCTCTGTTTTCCTGTGTTTACTCATTAAACATGAGAACCAGGTGCTCTCATGGGGAGAAAAGCTCATTGTAACATTGGCTTTAGATATCAAAAAAGCCTTTCACCTTTCACTAACAAGCATTGCTTCACAGGCAAGGAGCTGAGATAAACAGAGGAATAAATAAAGGAAGGGCCTGCTTGAAAATGAAATGGCAGGGCCCAATCCTGTAAACAAATATTTCTGGTGGTGGGAGGTTTGGAGGCAGGAGAAAAACCTTCCTGTCCTGAGCGAAGGAACTTGACTGTATACAAGGAAACTTTGCCCGATGGCAAGACACAGCCGATGGCTAGGCTTTGGGTATATCCACTGCAGAAATGAAGCAGTTTGACACCACTTTAAACTGCCATGACTCTAATCTACAGAATCCTGGGATTTGTCATTTGGTGAGGAACCAGAGTTCTTTAACAGACCAGGCTGAATACCTCACCAAACTACAAATCTCAGGATTCTGTAGGATAAAGTCATGACAGTTAAAGTAGTGTCAAACTGATTTATTTGTACAGTATAAATGCACCTTTGGCCATTTTGTTCCAGTGCACATGTTCTGGGAGAAGCCTTGACATTTAACCCAGTCATTCAGCAGGTTGGCACCTGTTCACCAGAACTGGTTGTTAAAATTGTTCAAAGTCCTAGAGGCTGCAGAGGTTGAAAAGGAATCCAGGAGTAGTGAAGGGAATGAGGAGGAAAAGATGGTCCATGAGAAGGAGGGAAGGAAGGACTGGATCCCCAGAAGCCATGGAGGAGAACTGGGGATGGAAACTGGTTGTTAATTATTTTGAATGACATCAACTGCTTTAACCCCAATGCCTTGGATAAAACTGGATCCAAGGCTCAGTTCCAATGTCATGCTATGCTTGTGTGATACAGGAATAATAGAACATCTCTGCGTTTACAGAGGTGGGATGTGTGGATTGTGTGTTTCTCCAGACCTTATCAGGATTGTAGTGCCCATCCTCTCCCTCAACTGCCTGATGGGTATTACAATCTGACAATATTTGGAGGGACACAAGCTCCCCTTCTGTTGCCCCAAAAGGTGAGGGGACTTGGGGTCCCCACCAGCTGTGTTTTGGAAATTGTTTAGCTCAATATTTTTTTTGTATCTGGAGCCAGGCAGATTTTAAGAGGTCATGATGGCCTTTGAAACGCAGGGAAATTTCCCTTGGAAAAAAAAGGGGGGGAACTGGGGTCCCTACCAGCTGTGCTTGGGAAATTGTTTGCAGTGATTCCCAAACTCTGGTCCTCCAGGTGTTCTGGACTCCAGTTCCCAGAATCACAGACTATTGACCAAGATGTTAGAGGCTTCTAGGAGCTGAAGTCCAAAACACCTGGAGGACCAGATTGTGGGAATGACTGAACTACTCCCTCCACCTTTTTTCCCTTTTCCATGGGAAATTTTCCTGTGTTTCAAAGGTCATCATGACCTCTTAAAATCTGCCTGACTCTAGATATAAAAAAATATAAAAATATGAAGTACAGGGTGCTAACACTTCCCCAGTATGAAGAGTGGCTCTCTCTAAGTCCAGAGAGCTAGGTTAATCAAGGCACAAAAGGCCCAAATTCTTGAATTTTTAAACAACTGTGTAGAAGATTTTGGCAGGTGCGGCTGGTTCTGAAAAGGTAGGGAAAAGTAAAGATGCCCATTATTGTAGATTTCTGTGCAACAGGATTCAAAGCAGACTTGGGATCCTTGAGCACAGCATTCATTGCACATGCTGATATGAATGAACGAACCTGAACTATACCTGCCAGACTTAAGTTGGAATCTAGCTGTCCACTATAGTTCACACTTCCCTGAATCCTGCAACACTGACTTTTAGGCTCACACTTTCCCTAGATGATGGGTATATCTAAACTGTAGAAATAATGCAGTTTAGCACCACGTTGAGTGCTGTAGCTCCATCCTAAAGAACCGTGGGATTTGCAGTTTTACAAGGTCTTTAGTCTTCTCTGTCAAAGTGCTGGTGCCTCACATAACTACAAATTCCATGATTCCATAGGATGGAGCTAAGGCAGTTAAAGTGGTGTCAAACTGCATTATTTCTACAGTGTATATGCAGCCTATGTCAGGGAAAGTCTGAAATCATTTCCTTACTTGGCATGTTTGGTGTGCTAAATGGGAGTGGGGCTATACCAAATTCTGTTACAAAATCATGTATTGGAGGCCTTCCACTATGGCAGGGGTAGGCAACCTGTCCCCTTTAAGGGCCGAGGGACTTCAGCTCCCAGAAGCCTCAGCCATGTTGGCCAATAGCTCCTGGGATTCTGGGAGCTGAAGTTCCTCAGCCCTTAAAGGGGACAGGTTGCCTACCCCTGCACTATGGGGTGAAACTCTTTCTTGCCAGAAATCTTTCTAGTGCAAAGGGTATGGGGGTTGCATGCCAGGGAGATGGGGTTACACCAATAGCTTTTCTGACCATGATCACTGGACCATATTTTGCCAACCCTGCTGCAGCCTCTTTGATGTGTAAGTAAGCATGCCCTATGAGGAATGGCTCAGGGAGCTGGGTATGTTTAGCCTGGGGAAGAGAAGGTTAGGAAGTGACTTGATAGCCATATTTAAATATTTGAAGGGATGCCATATTAAACATGGAGCAAGCTTGTTTCTGCTGCTTCAGAGACTAGGACACAGAGCAATGGATGCAAACTACAAGAAAAGAGATTCCACCTCAACATTAGGAAGAACCTCCTGAGAGTAAGAGCTGTTTGACAGTGGAATGAGCTGCCTCAGAGTGTGGTGGAATCTCCTTCTTTGGAAGTTTTGAAGCAGAGGCTGGAGGCCATCTGCCACAGTCCTCTGATTGTTTATTCCTGCATGGCAGAGGGTTGGACTGGATGGCCCTTGTAGTCTCTTCCAACTCTATGGTTTTAAATATTTCATTGTGCACAGATACAGAAAATAGATCCTCTTCCTCCCAATGTGATATATGCCACCCTATGCCAGTAACCTTCTCAACACTGTAAATTTGACAAACAGGCCAGCCTCTATACAAGAAGATTAATGGACACAACTCTGACATTAGGAATGGCAATACCCAAAAATGAGTGGCAGAACATTACAGTCTTCCTGGACATACAATAAGGGATTTATAAGTTGTAATACTTGAATGGGGAAATTACAAAGATAGATGGGAAAGAGAAACAGCTGAATTGAATTATATTCACACATTCCAATCCATTAGCAGATGTATGAACAAAGACAACGGCTTCGTGGCAGGCTACATATATTTATACAAGGCCTCGCTAATGCATGTGGAAAAGAAAAGAAATCTTCAGAAAATCAGAAAAGAGTTTTGAACTGAGGGAAGCTGAATTTTGGTAAGCAGATTGATTGCTTTCACACAACACTAACTGACTACTGTAAAGATCTGAAAAGCTTGTAAAGATAAAGATAAAGGTAGTCCCTTGACATACATGTCTAGTCGTAACTGACTAGGGGATGGTGCTCATTTCCATTACTAAGCCAAAGAGCCAGCGTTGTTTGAGCATAACCTAGAATTATGTACAGTACAGTCCATATTCACTTATTATTTATCCATGGATTCAACTATCCATGGCTTAAAAACATTCCAAAAAGATATACATTCCAAAAAGCAAGCCATGTTTTTGCCATTTTATATAAGGGACACCATTTTACTATGCTATTGTATTTAATGGGACATGAGCATCCACTGATTTTGGTATCTACAGAGGGTCTTGGAACCAAACCCCGGTGAATACCAAGGGCCCACTGTATTCATAACTGATTTATATTCAAGATTGTGTAGGGAATATATAGGGATTGTAAAAGTCCCCTAATCCTGAATTACCTGGCATCAGCCACTGTGAATGATGAGAGTCTGTTCTTTTGTTCATTGAGGTGCAGCAGACTGATGTTTCCACCACCCCTCCTGGAAATGATCTCTGGTGTGATGTCAAAAGCAGACTGTCACAATTCCTCCACAATGGAGACCGCTGGAGAGAGGGCAGGTGCGAATGTCAATCTGCTGTGTCCTAATCAACAGGAGAACAGACCCCCGTCGCTCACAGTGGCTGCTGCCTGATACCAGTCAGAATTGTAAGAGATGTAAAAGATGGGTGGGGAGATGCAATTTAGTAGTGAAGTAGACTTGAGTCAATTGACTCAGACTCAAGTCAGAGTCAAGTTGTTTCAGTGGCTTGACTTGGACTCTACTAGGCAATAAATGACGCTCTGACTCGACTCATGACTTGTATATTTTTACTGACTGACTCACTGGCATCATTCACTTCAAGCAGCAGGCAAGATCCACATGCACACCCCAAAACACAAGTTGCATTTTTTGGAGGAAATGTGATCTGCACTCTGGGAGTGGATCTTGTCTGCTGCTTAAGCAATGGGCTTGAGGTGGAAGGATCTTTTTAAAGATATTGAAAAGCTTTCTTTATATAGAGCATATGGAGATAAAGAAAAGGATAGAGAAAAAATACGGGAGTATCTGAATAAACAGAAATTACCATATCTAAATGAAGATCAGAAGAAGGAACTAAACAAGGATATAACTGAGAAAGAAATATCAAGGGCAATCAGAAAAATGAAAATAGGAAAAGTGAAAGGACCGGATGGTTTCTCAAGCTTATATTATAAAAAGATGGAGGAAATCCTAATTAGACCTTTAAAAAATGTATTGAATGATATAAAGAATGATGGCATTCTGGAATCATGACAAAATGCATATATCTGTATAATACTAAAAGAGGATAAAGATTGTTGAGAAATTAAAAAGTATAGGCCCATCTCTCTGACAAATATAGATTATAAGATCTTCACAACAATCATTGCAGAACGTCTTAAGAATATTACGAGTAACATTATTCATAAAGATCAAAATGGATTTTTACCAGGGAGATCTGTAAAAAACAACGTAAGAACTGTAGTGAATATTATAGAATTTTTTGAAAAACATAACGAAAGGAAACTTGCGATGATTTTTGTGGACGCGGAGAAAGCATTCAATAAAGTGAAATGGGTATTTATGGAAGACGTAATAAGAGCAATGAAGATGGGAGTAAATTTTGAAAAATGGATTAAAGTGATATATAAGGAACAAAAAGCAAAGATACTAGTTAATGGGGAAAAAACTAATAATATTAAAATTGAGAATGGAACTAGGCAGGGATGCCCACTGTCCCCACTATTGTTTATTAGAGATATTAAACAACAATATTAGAGAAGATAAGAATATAAAAGGTATAAATATAAAAGGTCATAAATATAAAATAAAAGCATACACTGATGATCTAGTTATATTTCTTGAGGATCCAGTTGAAAATATCCAGAAGATGAAAAATACCTTACATGAATTTGGACAGTTAGCAGGTTTTAAGGTTAATCAGGACAAAACAGCAATAATTACAATGAATATGACAAGAAAAGAAGAAGAAGAATTACAAGAAATATCACAATTTAAAGTAGAGAAAAAATATATTTAGGAATAACTATAACAAAAAGAAACGCAGATCTGTTTGAAAATAATTATATTAAGAGATGGAAAGAGATATGAACAAATTTTTAGTAAATGGTCAAAACTTCAGATTTCCTTGTCGGGAAGAATTTCGTTGATTAAAATGAGTGTTCTCCCGAAATTGATGTATTTATTCCAAAATATACCGGTAATTCATAATGAGAATTGTATAGAAGAGTGGAGAAAAGAAATAATGAAATTTATTTGGCAAGGGAAAAGGCAAGGATAAAATGGACTAATCTAATAGAGTCAAAGGAGAAAGGTCGTTTTGCTATACCAGACCTAAAATTGTACTTTTATGCTAATTGTATGGTCTGGTTAGAAGATTGGATTAAACTTGAGGATAATAACTTATCGAATATTGAAAGCGACAAGATGGAATATGGTTACCATGCCTTTTTATGGTATGGGAGATTGAAAAATAAGAAATTTTTTGAAAACCACTATATTAGAAAAGCGCTGTTGAGAACATGGAATAAAATTAAGAAACAATTTTATAGGAGAATACCATCATGGATATCTCCACAGGAGGCCCTTTTAAATAAGAGTAGAAATAGTAACAAAGCTTGAATAAGATATAGGGATATTATAATTTGGGAAGAAGCTAAAGGTTTAAAGGAACATAAAATGAAATCAAAAGAACAATTGGAAGAAGAAGGGAAAATTAACAATTGGTATATATATCTTCAATTGAAAAATAGATTTAACATGGATAGGAAAGATGAAGGATTTGAAGAAAATAAGATGGATCTAGATAAAATAATTGAAAATAAAGAAGGTCATCACGTATCGAAGTATTATAAGCTGTTTAGAGAAAGATATCTTGAACAAGAAACGATAAAGCATGTAATGATATTATGGGCTAAGGATTTAGATGAAAACATTCATTTTGAACACTGGGAAAAAGTTTGGAAAAGGACTAATAAATTTACTTTATGCCAGGATCTGAAAGAAAACTTCTTGAAGATGATGCATCGATGGTATTTGTACCCAACTAAACTTAACTGGATATATAAGACGGGATGTACAAATTGTTGGAAATGTCAAAAAAAATGAAGGGAATTTCCACCATATGTGGTGGAAATGTATGTTTGCAAAAAAATATTGGAGAGCAATTTATTTAAAAATTATAGAGATATTACAAATTAAAATACCATGGGATCCAAAATGTTTTCTTCTGAATATGATGCATGAGGTGGAAAAAACTACTGAGAGAAAATATGGCAGGATTTTGCTGTATATGGTGACAATAGCAAGAATAGTTTTTGCAAAATACTGGAAGAAAAAGGAAATACCTAGTATGAGAGAATGGCTCATACACTTGAAGGAAGCTATGTATATGGACATTTTAACAGCTTCAATTCAAAACAAATTTGTTGATAGGAGAGAGAAGCAATGGGAATTAGTTCAAAATTATGAGTTGGAATACAAAGAATGTGAACAATGATAGAAGGAATAAAGAATAGTGAAGGAAAAACAGAATTGGTTGGGCCAAAAATTTTGATAGGTTTAACTATTTTTCTTGGTTACTTTATATTTTTTAAAATTAATTTATAGGATGTGGTAATCATAAAAGACAAGATTTAAAAGGAATAATTATAGAAAATCTGTAGAAGGAATATATCAAAGTCCTAAGATAATTTTGATTAGAAAGAAACGCTAAATTTTGATTTAAATAGGGAAAAAGTCATTCGGGAAATGAGAAATCTGAAAAAAGAGGCAATGATGATCAATGTATTTTTGTGTTTATATGTTTGTTTTTGTTTGTTTTTTGTTTGTTTTTGTTTTTTTGTATGTTGTATGCTGTATTTTGTATATTTGTAGATAGGTATATGTATGTTTTGGAATTTTGTCTGTGTTTTTAATAATAAATAAATTAAAAAAACAACAACAGAAAAGCTTTCAATATCTGCCAAGCAGACCTCAACCCTCACCTCACACCTATTGCTTAACATGTTTGCTGTCTACCACCAAAAAATGCACCCTGTCGTCTTTTTTTTTTTTTTGATTAACAGTTGGCTCCCAGACTTGAACTCAAGACTCAACTTGAAATTATCTTGCAAGGTCTTGAAACTTGAAGATAGAAGCTTGAGACTTGACTTGAAGTAACAGACTTGAATACATCACCACTATTTAGCTACACAACTAAGGTAGTTATGTAACTAAGCACAGCTAAAGTGCTGGTCTATGTTTTTAGTTTATTTAAATAATTTTTATTATTTTAAACTGTTTTAACTTTTAAAAACATATTTTATTAGTATGCTACTCTGAGATATTTTGCTATAGAATAGGATCAAAATAGAGCCAGCAAGGTGTTCGACTAGGAATCTGGAGATCAAATCTCAGCTTGGCCATGGGAACCCACTGGGAGGTCTTGGGTGAGTCACACTCTCTCAGCCTCAGAGGAAGACAAAGGCAAACCTTCTCTGAACAAATCTTGCCAAGGAAACCCCATGACAGGTTTGTCTTAGTGTTGCCATAAGTCTGAAATGACTTGAGGGTACACAATGACAAGGAAGAAAATATTTTAACAAATGAATAATTGTACTGCAGCATCTATGCTCAAAGCAATTTCTATTAGAATGAAAGAGCACTCATATAAAATATAATACACTCATCCTTCCACATTCACTGGGGTTAGGGCAGCGGTTCTCAAATAGTGGGGCGGGCCCCCCAGGGGGGGCGCGAGGCTCCATAAAGGGGGGCCCGTTACAGCTGGAGAGAGGGAGATTGTCCCAGCACAGCCCCAGTAGCTCTATCCTGATTGGCCAAACCCGCCCATGTGATTGCGCAGGGGGGTGCGAAATGTTTTCTTCTTTCCTAGGGGGGGCGTGACAGAAAATAATGGAGAAACACTGGGTTAGGGGCACAGGACCCCTGTGAATGTGGAAAAAGCACTAGTAACAAAAACACTATGTTTTCACCTGAGAGAACACCTCTCTAGGAATCTCTAGGTCCTCCAGTGCAACTCTGTGGTCAACATCTGCCAGACACTGAGCATAGAATTGCGCTGGAAGAGCTACAAATGCCTAGTGGAGGGTTCTCTCGGGGATTCTCTAGGTCCTTCAATGCAACTTTTGGTTAAAGTTGACCATAGAGTTGTGCTGGAGGACCTAGATATTCCTAGAGAGAACATATTAATAAAAATCTGTGAATAATCAAATCCGCAAAAGTCAATGCCACAAATGTGGAGGGATGAGTGTAATATAACAACTGGGAGCTGTTTGTACAATCAGGTTCCTCCTGGGGCACATGGTTCTTCAAATATCCTCTTGGAAGGAGGCAACAAGGGGTGAGGAGGGAAGGTGCTTTAGTTGCATTTCCATTTTGGATGGGTGGCCTTTCCAGGAGCTAGTAGTAGGCACTCCTTAAATGCCTTGGCCTTGGGCTTCTGCTTTCTCCCCACTGAACCCTGCCCCCCCAGAACAGTCCCTTATGCTTTTTGTTGATGCCTTTATGTATCACTTGTGAGATCATCCTGAGTTTTTTTTAAACCACCTCTTAGCACTTCATTCCTTAGTGTTTTCTCTTCTTTCCTCCAAAACAAAATGAAATGAAGCAAAAGACATGTCAGGGGACATCTC
This sequence comes from Phrynosoma blainvillii, assembly GCA_026167975.1. Taxonomy (NCBI): domain Eukaryota; kingdom Metazoa; phylum Chordata; class Lepidosauria; order Squamata; family Phrynosomatidae; genus Phrynosoma; species Phrynosoma blainvillii. The sequence continues at coordinate 220,110,924 of JANUYF010000002.1, read as the reverse complement.
TTAATGGGGGAGCATGTATTGGGGAATCTGTAGCAATATGGTTGGTATGTTTTATATCATTAGTTGTGTTATGCTTTCTGGTGACTTCCTTCTTTTTTTCAACATTTCTCTTTCAATGCTGGTTTTTATGACTGACCTTGTTCCTGTTGTTAGTACAGAGGATCTCTCCCCCCGCTTCCCTCCTCCAGTGTGGCACTTCTGTAATGTTTTTGTTCTTTGTTCCAGTTCACTCTCCTTTTGAGGTTCCCTCTGATGTTGAATCAGCGGCATGTTTTTGATACATTCTTCACTGGCATGTGCATCCTCTCTCCAGGTATCAAAACTCAGAGCAATGGTTATTGGAGGGACACTTGTGAAGAGCCATGGCCATAGGCTTGCGTTGCTCTGCCACCATGGCAGTGACCACCTGAGTCAACAAATGACCGGCATTTGAACAAAGAAAGGACAGACCTGCACTTTCAGCCATTTGCAGTTTCAGTTTGGCTGCAGCACACAACAAGGACTCTGTGCCGTGGACTGGGAGGAGCAGGTGTGTGACCTAGAGAGCGCTTGAAAAGCCATGCTGACTTATGTGTTGTTTGGAGAATGAAAGGGATTTTTCTTCCTTTCTTTCTTTCTGTCTCCCTTTGTCTTTGAGATCGAGGTCATAAGAACAAACATAAGAAGAGCCCTGCTGGATCAGACCAATGGTCCATCCAGTTCAGCATCCTGTTTCCCACAGTGGGCAACCATGAGGCATCCAAGGAGGCTGACCTGGTCCATTGTTTGTCCCATGCACCTGGTGTACATCTGGATCCTGCCAGTAAAGGCTATACTGAGCCAGAACTTGGAGAAAGATACTTTTTGGACTACAGTTTCCAGAACAGCAACAGCAACAACAACAACAACACACACACACACACACACACACACACACCGCTGAGGGCATGGTCACTGGGTTCTGGGAGTTGTAAACCTGAAATGTAGTGTCTCCTTGTTCTTCCTTTTCTGCCACCATGGCTAATAGCAGTCTATGGGCCTATTTTTCATGAATTAATGGCTCCCCCTCCCCCCGCCCCGAGCTGATTAAGCCTTTGGCTGTCACCACATTTTAAGACAGTAAATACATTTGGTTAATTGAGCATCATGGAAAAGAGTGCTCCCCATGCCAATCTGCTGCTCATCTGTTTTGTTAAGTGAAACTGAGCTTTAATATAATGGAAAAGGGAGAAGAGGAAATCCTTTTTATGCATTTTCTCCATGACCTTTATAATCTGATAGTCCTCTTGTTTGATTCAAGGAACTGTTCATTAGACTCTGTCTCTGAACACAAATGTTCCGTTTAACTGTTTATGAAACTGTACGATGCATAAAACCTAAGGATAAGCACATTTGTTTGTTTCACTTTCTCCCATGTCTGAATTTTACAATTTTTGGTAAATTCTTACCCTATGTGAACTGAAACTAAAGTCTCACCCAAGCTTAGTACAATAGAGGTAGCTGAACAGGTGGGGTTATTCATTAGGATATTCCATATTCTATACTTCCATGATTATGACATGCAAATACAGAGTTTCATATCAAATATAATATTTAGTAACTGTAGGAATTTAGTGTGTAGAGAGATCTTGTAGCACCTTTGAGACTAACTGAAAGAGACGTTGGCAGATTGAGCTTTTGTAGACTACAGTCTACTTCCTCAAATGCATCTGAGGAAGTAGACTTAAATGTAGGAAAGCTCATGCTGCTAACTTCTTTCTTTCCGTTAGTCTCAAAGGTGCTACAGGATCCTTTCCGTTAGTCTCAAAGGTGCTACATACTGATTCTACAGACTAACACAGCTATATTTTGAATTCTACCATTGTAAGGCTTTAGCTTTATATGGGGAAGGACTTGCAGGATCTGGGCAAGGCAGTGGAAGATAGGGATTCTTGGAGATGTCTCATCCACAGGGTCGCCATGAGCTGACTCAAAGGCAGCTAACAACAACAACAAATGGGGGGGGGGCTGCTATTGGAAACTGCTAGTAACATTGAGGTAAACTATGTAAGAGACTCCACGAAGCCTATGAAGACCTCCGGATGGCACATCAAGGTTTCACTTTCCTCAGAGCTTAGCTGCCAATTTAAGAAAGATGCATCAAACAAAACATGCATGGTACATTCAAGAAATGCGTATGACTTACATTTTGAACTGTATGTTTGAATACTCTCTCACTTAAAGTCCTAGAATCATAGAGTTGGAAAGGGCCTCATGGGCCATTGAGTTCAACCGCCTCTTCAGTGCAGGTTCATCTGATAAAAGTTCCCAAGCAGGTAGCTGTCCAGCCTCTTTTTGAAGATGTCCAAATGTAGAGATCCCTACCATCTCCTCTGCTAAACTACTCTTAATTTCAAGAACTTCAATTTCAAGTACTATGTATTTCAGTTGAAATCCTGTAACTTAAAATCATTAGACCTGGTCCTGCCCTTTGGGACAGCAGAGAGCAGGCCTGTCTCCTTCTCTCTGTGACAGTCCTTGAAGTATTTAAAGAGTTCAGTCATGTCAGTGCTCAGCCTTCTCTTCACCAAGCTGAACGCATCCAGTTCCTTCGATTTCCCCCCTGTCTCTCTTATCATCTTTGTTTCCCTTCTCTGAACTTGCTCCAACTTGTCTATATCCTTCTTCATAGTGGACCACTGGCTGAAGATGAATCAGCAATGTGATGCGGCAGCTAAGAAAGCCAATGCAATTCTAGGCTGCATCAATAGGAGTACAGTGTTTAGAGATCAAGGGAAGTAATAGTACCACTCTATTCTGCTTTGATCAGACCACATATGGAATACTATGTCCAGCTCTGGGCACTACTATTCAAGAAAGATTTCGACAAGCTGGAGTGTGCCCAGAGGAGGGTGATCAAAAGAGTGAAAGGTCTGGAAACCATGCCCTTTAAGGAGTGACTTAGGGACCTGGGTATCTTTAGCCTGGAGAAGAAAAGGTTAAGAGGTGACATGATAGCCATGTTTAAATGTTTGAAAGGGTGTCATATGGAGAAAGAATCAAGCTTGCTTTCTGCTGTTCTGAAGCATTTGTCTCTATTGAACTTCATTTTATTACTTTCAGCCCAATTTTCTAGTTTCTTTAGGTTCTTTTGAAGTTTTTATCTTCCAATGTGTTAGCCACCCCTGCCAGATGTATGTAAATTTGATAAGGATTTCATCCACCCCTCATCTAAGTTAATGGTTAAAATGTTGAGGTGTAATGGCCCTAGGACAGAACCCCAAAGTACTCCACTCAGGACCTCTTTGCAGTCTGAAGCACACTATTGATGAAAACTCTTTGGACATGGTTTTCCAACAAGTTATTGTGGGGTAATTTAAGTTTCCCAGGGCTTCAACCCTTTTTAAAGGAAACAAAAATATACAAATATGAAAGCTAAACCTGTTAGAGTCTGGCTTTCATTAGCAAAATAGGAAAAATGCGATTTTGCCTAATTATGCATCCCTAAAGAACTAAGACAAACAGCAAACACATAGCTTGTTGTTTCATAAACAATGATGGCTTTAATCTATGTTTACATAAAAACTAAATCCTAATCTAACTAGTGATGGTTCAGGTAAAGAAAAAAAAATCTCACCATCTTTAAGAGAGCAGGAAGATGGAACACCTCAGATGAAAATCTTAGAGAAAGACTGACTGTTGTTCCAAAGAGGGAGTGACCTAAGTCACATGGTTAGTTTGATTGAGAGAAAGAGAGGGAGGAGTTTGCAAGCAGAATCCCTATTTATCTAAGGAGGGGAAAAGAGAATGAAAAGATCTTCCAACAATCCCCTTCTCATTCTCTTGGACCGACATCAAGGATCTTCATCCCTTCACATAGTCTCTGGAACTGATCTCTTGGTAGAGGTTTAATAGGGATGTCTGCAATCATCACTTCAGTGTTGCAGTACTGTAACTGGACAAGTCCATTTTGACAATCTCTTGCACTTTGTGGAAGGCAATGTCAATATTCTTCTTGAGTGGCTTTTCACTCTCAGAAATGTTGATGCAGCTTTGATTATCTTGTATCAAAATGGTTGGTTTGGGCTCTGTTATCCCAAAGTCCCAAAGTAAGTTGTGCAGCCACTTGATTTCATCATATGCTGCCTTTGCTGCAACACACTCAGCACCAGTGGAAGAATCTGTAATTCTGGATTGCTTCTGACTTGTCCAATTTACAGCTCCTCTGCCATAGAAGATCAGGTTTCCGCTGGCTGATTTTCTGTTTGCCAGATCTGCAGCCCAGTCTGCATCTGTGTAGATGATCAGGTGTGGTTGGGCACAGGCTGGCAACATCAGTATCTGGAAACTCTCTTCACTGTAATGAAATCTCTTTGTCGGAGAGTTGACCATTCTGCATAAGACACGAACAGCATTTGCAATATCAGGTCTGGTTAAATTGGCTATGTATAGGAGTTTTCCAACTGCAGTCCTATATTTGTATCTATTTTTTAAAGGTTTAGATTTCTTAGTGTCCTTTAAGAATCCTACTTCCATTGGAATTGGCATAGTATTTGCATCTTTTAGTCCAAGACAGTCCAGAAGATCCATTATCTTCTGCTTCTGATTAAGGAAGAAACTTCCATCACTGCTTCTTTGCATTTGCACTCCAAGACAGTGTGAAATGTCTCCCAAATTCTTGATATCAAGCTCATTCTTGAGATTCTGGATTATCTCTTCACTATCTGCTTTGTCTTCACTTCACAGGATTACATCATCAACATAACTTGTGATATAAGTCCATTTATTCATCTTGAATCGCTTGTATACACATTTGTCACTCCAGTGCCTGGAGTGAACCCCATTTTGATAAGAAGCTGGTTCAGTTTCTCACTTCATGCTCTGGCGGCCTGTTTTAAACCATAAATGCTCTTTTGCAATTTGCATACAAGATGTTCTTTTCCTAGAACTTGAAATCCTGGAGGCTGTTCTGTAAATAGCTGTTCAGACAGATTGCCATAAAGAAAAGCTGTTCGGATGTCCAGATGTTGAACATTCATTTTCTTGTAGGCTGCAACAGCTAGGAGAGTTTTGATGGTTGTGTGTGTGACTACCCCAGCAAAAGTTTTGTTGTAGTCCTCACCATACTTTTGAGTGTAGCCTTTAGCCACAAGTCTTGCTTTGTATCTCTTAATCTCCCCTTCTGAATCTTGCTTTGTGGTAAAGACCCATCTACAGCCAATTGCCCTTTTTCCTTCTGGCAATTCTGACAAAGTCCATGTCTTGTTTTTATATAAAGATTGCATCTCCTCACTAGCGGCTTGCACCTACTTCTCAGAATTTGCCTTTGCCCCTCCCTTGATCTTTTCCAATCACAGGGTTTTGGAATTCTTTCTTCTGTGCTTGATAAGAGAATCTGTCAGATGGCATACCTTTATTGGAGTGTTCTGACCTTCTCACCTGGACTTGAATACCTGGCTCTGCTTCTTGTGTGCCATCTGATTCCTCATCATTAGGCTGGTCCACTGCAGGTGTAACCCCTTCTGGATGCAAGACCTCTGGAGGACAAAAGAACTCCACATGTTCTGGTTGCTGGTGGGACTTTTGCACTGCAAATAAATCTGGATAGACATCTTGGTTTTGATTAGATTTGGGCTGTGGTCTTTCATCAACATAATCAGCACTTGTTAATTTTATTGTGTGTCCATCAAGATTTAGAATTCTATAACCATTTCTAGCAAAACCAACAAAAATTCTCTTTTTACTTCTGTAGTCAAGTTTGCCTCTTTTCTGTTTGGGAATATAGGTAAATTCTTTGCTTCCAAAAAACAAACAAACAAACAAAAAACTCACCCCAAAACCATATGGTATAATTTAGGCTTAACTCCATGCCATAACTGGAATGGGGCTACATCTTTGGATTTAGTTGGCAGTTGGTTACACAGGTATGTAGCAGTCATTATTGCTTCAGACCAATAGCGTTTAGGCATATTAGCTTCCAAACGCATGCCGACTGTCATCTCCTTGAACAGGGGTAGGCAACCTTTCCCCTTTAAGGGCCGAGGGACTTCAGCTCCCAGAAGCCTCAGCCATGTTGGCCAATAGTCCCATGTTGGCCAATAGCTCCTGGCATTCTGGGAGCTGAAGTCCCTCGGCCCTGAAAGGGGAAAGGTTGCCTACCCCTGATCTATGCAGTCAAAAGCTTTGCTATAGGCTGATTTTTCATTTTACTTTTTTTTGGAACTCCCTGCTATGCTCCATCGTATATTTGCAATGTGAGCCCTGGTGCCTCTTCCTTTCCTGAACCCTGCTTGGACCTCTGGAAATGAGACCCAAGTCTAAATATGAAAATCATTTATGTTTCGTATATCTCTTATATATGCATAGCCTGAAAGTAACTTTATACATCATATTTTAAATAGTTTTGTGCATAAAACAAAGTTTGTGTACATTGAACTGTCAGAAAGCAAAGGTGTCCCTATCTCAGCTACCCATGAAAAAAGTTTTAGAGTATACTGGATTTTGGAATTCTGGATAAGAATTTCTGTACTGTACTGTACAATCTGCACTGCCAGTATAAAGATGTGTATAGTTTCTTATTCATGGAACAATTTTGACAGAAGGAAATGTTGCTGCTGAAAAAGGTTTCACATCTTTTCTGGCAACTGAATGTACTTATATGCACTACCAAATTTATAGGCCAACATTCTGTTGATAACACACACCAGTGTAAATGAAACCCAAGTCTAAATATGAAAATCATTTATGTTTCATATATATCTTATACACATAGCCTAAAAGTACACCAACAGAAAAACGAAGGGGGAAAACTCCAAACAGATAATTAATAGAAACATGTTACCAGTGTAAATATGTTACTGGGGTGGGGTGGGGTGGGGTGGGGATTGCCATCATCCCACAACAAATAGCCTGAGAAGCACTGCACTATGGACAGGTTGTGAAAGGAGATAAGAAGACTTAGCATTGTGTGTGTGTGTGTGTGTGTGTGTGTCACCTCTGGTCACAACTTATGATGACCCCATGAAGTTCATAGGGCTTTCTTAGGCAAGGAATACTCAGAGGTTGTTTTGCCAGTTCCTTCCTCTGAAATACAGCCTACAGCCCCAGGCATTTGTTGGCAGTCTCCCTGTCAAGTACTAACCAGGGCTGACCCTGCTTAGCTTTTTGTTTGTTGTTGTTGCGTGCCTTCAAGTCCCTCAGCCCTTAAAGGGGAAAGGTTGCCTACCCCTGTCCTTGAGAGTTCTGTTCATTCTCTCTGCCATGCCATTTTGTTCCAGAGAATAAGCCTGTGTGGTCATGTTCCTTTAAAAATTAATCAAATTCAGCATTGACAAATTCAGTTCCATTGTCTGCGTGCGAACTCTTTGGTTTATAGCCAAATTTGTTGAGACTTGATTAAAGTACTCTTTGAATTTTTGAAAGGCTTGACTCTTCTCTTTGAGAAGGTAAGTATATGTGTATCTGCTGAAATCATCAATAATAGTCATAAAGGAAGAGTTGCCATCTGTTGATTTTGATTCATTGGTCCAGAAAGATCAGCATATAAAAGATCCAATGCCTTGTTGGATTGTCTCTCAGTTAACTGGAGGGTGTGGAGCTCTTGTGGCCTTTGCTTTCAAGCATTCTACACATTTTTTCATTGTTGGAGCATGCTTTGAACTTAAAATCTTTTGCAAGCTCTTGATTGGCCAGTCTTTTAATATTTTCCACACTTTGATGAGCAAATCTATGATGTCATAAAGTTTAACAGTCTTTGTGATTGCATTGGGTCACACTGTTTGCTGATGAATGCAAAATCTGCATCTGATAGCAGCTGTGAGATCCTAAGTCTGCTGTAAAAATCAAAATTTTACCATGAAAACTAAAGCAGGATTGCTTTCTGAAACTGACATAGTTGCCTCTTGATATTATGGTTTGCACACTGTAAAAGGAGGCTTGCAAATCTAGTACATAGTAAGCATCAGGGATTTGTAAAGTTCCTATTCTGTCAAGACCAAGTTTTGTTGGCAAAGTAACAGTCATTTTTCCCTATGCAAAAACTTCTTGACCATTAGCAAGATAGACAGGAAAAGTTACATTTACATCAAAATCAATGAACCATTCTTTGCTGTTGAAGTAATGTGCACTTGCTCCACTATCAATGAAAACTTGGCTTTTATATTTAGCTCAAGCAATTTGAAATAATTGTTCATGAATCAAACCAATATCAACATGGCTGGAAGATTTCTGTTTAGGATTAAAAGCTGCTTTCTTAAAGTTGCTTTTGCTTTTGGTGTTTAGCTTTTGCAGCTCAGCTCTTGGCTTTGACTTGTTAACATTGTTTCTATTTGGCCTGGAAGAAAAGGAGGCCTTTTGCAAATGCTCTGCAGCAAATTGAGCTAATTCTCTGACTGTTGTTTTTGTATTATAGTTGCCTTCCATCAAGTTCTGCCTATTTTGAAATTCAACAACTTGAGCAATAGTATCTTGGAAAGAAACATCTCCTTTAACTTGCAAAGCATTAATTATTGGAGAGTAATATTTTGGAAGGCTAGCCAAAAACAGTCCAAGTTTTGTATGTTCTGGAAAGGATTCTCCAGGTGCAGTAACTCCAGACAAAGTTGTCATAAAGCCATTAATATGCCGATTCAAAAATTGAGATGATGCAACTTTGTGTTAACAAGTTTGATCATGAGAGCTGGCTGATTAGAAGTACTTGGAGAATCAAACACTTTCTGTAGTTTGTCCCATATCTGTTTTACATCAGTTAAACCTTGGATATGGTATACAATACTAGGATTTATAGACAAGCAAATATAACAGCTGCTTTCTCTACTTTTTGGCAAACTGTTGTTGTTGTATTCCTGCTTCTGTGGGTCTCTGCCCATTTATTGCTTTAAATAGTTCGATTGTAGTCAAATGCATTTGCATTTTCCATGACCACGTTTTATAATTTGTTCCAGTTAATATTTCAGTGATCATTGTGGGATTAGGATTAGCAGATGCTATTCTCTATTATTGGACTAGTAAAGCCTTTCTTGCAGTTAATATCTTCAGGAGAAGCAGTTTAGAACAAAATAGACTGGGCCCATAACCCAAAAATGTGGGGTAATTTAAGTTTCCTAAGGGTTTAGCCTTTGATAAGGAAACAAAAATATTTAAATATCAAATATAAAAGCCAAGCCTGTTGTCCGGGAAAGCTGCCAACATGTGGCTGATAAGGACAAGGCCCTTTTCCAAGACACAAACACAGTTGCAAGTAAAGTACCAATGTTTGCTTGCAGCAGGCAAACAACAAGTCCTGAGTTCCAAAAGGCAAGTCAAGAGAGCAATCCAAGGTCCAGGGTTATCACGGGCAGGTAGTCCAGAGCCGTTCCAAAGGTCACAAGATCCAAACCAGTCCAGAGTCAAGCCAAGAGCCAAGAGCTTTCACCGGGGAATCCAAGATAAGCCTTGACGAAGAGCTTGGCTTTTCCCAGCTGCTTATCTAGCCTCAGCTCCTCTCTCACAGGTGTTTCTCTTTAGCTGTGCATTTCTCAGCTAACTTTCGAGAACGCCGCAGCCCCGCCCTATCTGTTCTCCTCTGGGCAAAGGTAGGGATCTCAATCTCTTGCTCCTCTGCTTCTTCCAGGCCTGAAACCTCTGCTGGGGAAAGGCTTTCTGCTGGAAGAAGGCTAGGCTGCTGAGGAGGGAGGCTAGGCTGCTGAGGCAGGGGCTGTGCCTCAATGAGTCCCTCACAGCTAGGTCCAGGTTCAGCTAGGCCTATAGGAGCTGGTAGCAGCAAGCTAGGACCTGGCTCAACATCCTCCCCCTCGGAGTCCTCCAAGTCCTCAACCTGGCTGTCCCTGACACCAGTAGCAGAAGCCATAGAGTAGTAAATCCTTTTTTGCAGTCAATATCTTCAGGAGAAGCAGTTTAGAACAAAATATACTGGACCCATAACCCAAAAATGTGGGGTAATTTAAATTTCCCAGGGCTTCAACTCTTTTTAAAGGAAACAAAATATAAAAATATGAAAGCTAAACCTGTTAGAGTCTGGCTTTCATTAGCAGAATAGCAGAAATATGACTCTGCATAACTATGCTTTCCTAAAGAACTAAGACTGACTGAAAAAACAACAAGCACGTAGCTTGTACTTTAACAAACAATGATGGCTTTGATCTATATTTACATAAAAACTAAATCCTAATCCAAGTAGTGATGGTTCAGGTAAAGAGAAAAAAAATCTCACCATCTTTAAGAAAGCAGGAAGATGGAACAGGTCAGATGAAAATCTTGACTGCTAGTTTCAATGAAGGAGTGAGCTAAGTCACAAGGTTGGTTTAAATGAGAGAGAGAGAGAGAGAGAGAGAGAGAGGAGTTTGCAAGCAGGAGTTTGCAAGCAGGAATCCCTATCACTAAGGAGGGGAAAAGAGAATGCAAAGATCTTCCAACAGTTATGGGATCCATCTGACATTGTTCCCATCTATTTCAGATTTAATCACTTTGCTAATCAAAATATGGGAGACCATTGCTGAAATCCAGATAAATGACATTCACAGCATTCCAGCCATCTGTTAGACTGGGGAGATGATTAAAAAAAGATATGATTGGTTTGGCAGGATTTGTTCTTGACCATTTCAAGCTGGCTCTTACTGATCATTGCATTGTTATCAAGGTACTTACAGGCATTCTCCAGCATAATCCCTTTTGATAGTTTTCCTAGTATTGAGGTAAAGCTGACTGGTCTGTAGTTTCCTGGATCTTCTTATTTGCTTTTTCTTTTTTAAAGAGCAGGACAATATTTGTCCTTCTCCTGTCCTTTGGCAGCTCAACTGTTCTCCAATTTTCTAAAAATGATTGCAAGAGTACAAAATGATGGCTCAGACGTACATCAACAAATTTCTTCAGTACCTAGGGATGCAGTTTGTCTGGTCCTGCAGATCTGAACTCATTCAGGTTAGCTAAGTGATTCCTGAGTGGCAGTTCCCTATCAATCTTGATGTGCAATCCAGATCCCTTGCCAAGGTCTCTGCCACTGCATGGAAGCACCCAGTTTTCTTTTTTTGGGGGAAACTAAACCAAAATAGGTTATTGACTAGTTCTTTTTATTCATTGTGATCTGGAAGCATTTTATGATCTTCAATAAACAGTAGCACCACTCTCTCCTTGGACATTCTTTTGTCTTGAATGTATCTAGAAAGAAAATCCTTTTGTTACTCCTTGCTTGCTTAGCCAGTCTAAGCTAAAGTTGAGCTTTACCTTTTCCTAAATACCCTAAAAGCATCAGAGTTGGTCTGATATTGGACACTAAGCAAGGTCAGCTCTGGTTAGTACTTTGATGGGAGATGGCTAAGGAATACCAAGTGCTGTAGGCTATATTTCCGAGGGAGGAACTGGTAAGTATTCCTTGTCTAAGGAAACCATATGAAATTCATGGGTCACCATAAATTGACAGGCAACTTGAAGGCACGCACGCACATTATCTTGGCAAGCTTGAGCTACACATCTGTACTCTTCCTTGGTGGTTTGTCCTTCCTTCCATTCAATATATGTAGTTTTTCTTTTCACATCTTCCTTGAGTTTGCTAAGTGGTCACATTGACTTTTTCAGATGTTTCCCATTTGTCTTCTTCCATGGGATTGTTTCTGGTTGTTCCTTTTGCAACTCATTCTTCAAGAACTCCCACCCTTGCTGGGTATCTTTTTCCTTCAGCACATCTAGCCATTGAATTCCATCCAGTAATTTCCTGAACTTGTTAAAATTGTTTTCTCTGAAACCCATATTTGACTATACTCTTCTTTGCCCTGTCCCACAATTGCGGATTCTAGCATCACATGGTCACTTCCCCCTAAAGTACTGAGTACTTTGATTCCAGATAGCAACTCCTCCTGGTTAGTTAGGATCAAACTGAGGACTGCTAATTCCCTTGTTCATTCCTTTACTTTTTGAAATAGGACCTGTAAAATCTCACAGAAAAAATAATCCCAATGAGGACACCCTTCCCTATATTTTGGTATCTTTCCATGGTCCAGAAGCTTCTGAGATGGTGGGGCATTTAATCATGAGATTCAGTGAGTTTACTGTAGCCAGAACTATTTGTAAGAGTTAGGCCTACCATTTCAGACCATAAACCCAAATGTCCTTTCATGTAAAATTCTAATTTGTGTAGAATAGCAGAATGTCAGAAGGTAGCTTAATGTAGTTTTGGTTCCCAAATATCATTGAACTCAGAGCCTGGATGTCAAATGTAACCTGCAGCATATTACTTTTCCTTGTAATGAGGGGCAGTGGTGGTGTTGTGTTTGCAAAGTAACACAGTGATTGGTAGCACCATTACATATTTTTTAAAAAGGTTCAAAACATGCTCATATTGACATTTTTTCCTTGTAATAAGGGATAACAAAAAAGAAATGGAAAAGTAATGTGTTAGTAATATGCTATTATGTTAGTAAAACTGTGTAACATCCAATGAGTAGAATCCTGTTGGTGACATATACATATGTAAGCTGGGGTTACACAAGCATATGTGCTTTTTCAGATGTTGCAAAAGGAGATATTCAATGCCTCTCTGTACAAAGGTCTCCCCACCTCTGCTTCCCTAGGGGTTGACTGGGAGGTTCTACAACTGGGAAAAGAATGCTATGTTGCCCTTTCAGCTCTCCAGCAAAACACAGGCAATCCAGGAGGGTGACATTGGCTTTCTTCCAGCTGAAGAATCGCAGCTACCTGAGATATTTTTATGGAACTAGAAAAACCAAGAACTGACCCTGGGTTTTCCCACAGAAAAGATATAAACTGTGCTCTTCTTCTAACCCTCTTTCTCTTTAATAAGTTAGCTGTCTTTCAACAGGAAAGTGCTTTTTGAGTTAGGCCAAGCAAGCCAATGTGTGATTCCTCCATTTTCTGGCATGAAGTGATGTAGATTGCCCTTGCTGCCTGTTTTTCTGAGTGTGCATATCAACTGCCAGTGTATTTTTGTACTATGTCATGCAGCTAATACATGTTTGGAAGAAGAGAAATCAAGGAATTTGATTCACTGCTGTCTCATTTGTAATATTTTAATGACGTGTCATCAGCCTTACCATCAAAAGGGGTGTTGAAGCCTGGCAGCAAAAGTGATTAAAAAAGCAGGAGGGGGGAACCAATACCTAATATTAACACCCTAATAACAAGAGCTGTTCATTACTTCACTTGAAAACATTGAGAATCCTTGCTGAAAGGATTCTGCTTGCTGTAAGCATGCCACAGCTTGACAGAACAAACATACTCCTTGAAACTTGCTTGACCTTGGTTCATCCTTAACACATCTATTTAAATTGCTGGTAGCCTACTCAGCTAATTGAACATATGCACCACTTGCGGCATGGGCTTCAGCAATGAACTCCTTGCCTTGTTGCTTGAAGTGCAGGTTGGCACAACCAAATATTTTGCAAAGAACAAATTCATCCATCCCTCCTCCTCCTCCTCTCCCTCCCCCACACCAGCCTTTGAAAAGCAATGCAAAATAGGAGGTTTGGCCCCACTCTGGTGAGAATCTTCAAAGCGGGACTTCCCCCTCTGTGATCTGAAGGATTTTCAAGGAGGAATCCCCTCCAGCACTAGCAACTCTCAGAAGGGATGCCAGCACCCTGTAGAAAAAAAGCTTTGAAGATGGGGCCTCCCCATTGATAGAAGTCTTTGCAGAAGCTCCATCCCTACTTCCCAGTTGGAAAGCTTTTCAAGTGTCAGGAAGTTAGAGACTTTCAAAGGCTTCAGTCAGAAAAAGGACAGGAGGAGAACCCTTCATTTGGGTCCAGGGTGTGTGCGTGAGTGTGTGTCTATCTGTCTGTCTGTGGGAGGGGAGAAGCTATGCGTTGGAAGCACCTGCTGCATGAAGGCAAAACCTACACCAGTTTCTTGTCAATCAAACTCCTGGAGACCTTGCTTCTGCAAGATCTTCATCCAAAAACAAGATAATCTAGTTTATCTTATTGATTAGCAGAAAACTGACAAGAGACACTGTTATTCTGTTCCCCCTCTCATCACACTAGAGATACAATTAATTCTAAATTGCCAGGGGATCTCCTACAGGAAGGAACTTAATTTTGTTCCTTGTCAAAGTGACTATGGAGGATGGACACCCAGATAGCCCAAGTGCATTTAACCAATCCATAACTTGTCAGTACTTAAGTAATTAAAAAGCTTGTGTCTGATTATCATATCCTTTCAATGGCACCTGAAAAGTACCAAGTAGTGTGATCAATAATATCATCCCATGACCAAATTGCAAGGGCTTTACCACCCCCTCAGCAGGAGCAGATAAGTGGTAGAATGGGTGGTCACTGTCAGTCTGTGGATGATGGGTGTTGAGATCCTATGCTTTTGGGATTGTTAAAGATGTAATCTTTCATGGCTGAACTGGTTATGTTCATCACAATGGATTTTACTTAGCTATCTTATTTTTCTTTTATATGCATCAATAATACTATGCTTTTGGACTTTATAATGTGTCTTCTTGACTGAGGAAGACAGGATCCTGAAGAAGAGAAGCTGAGCCAGTTGATGGTAAGAGATACAAAGTAGCTGTGGATCACAACAGCCAGCTTGACCTGGAGATTCTGCTGGGTGTCAAAGAGCATCACTGCAACACCCATCATCCACATACTGACAGTCACATGTAGGGGGTCAGCTGTCCAGTTTGTCAACTTATTGATTGCATGTACATCTCATTTTTGCATCATCCAAAAATTTGTCTTCATGTCTCTTACTCCTTACTCCTAAACTTCCTTACTAGAAGCAGGAACCTATGGATTCCTCCTGTTTAATGGCAAGGAGGAAGGGACAGGAAGATCAGGTGAAAGGGAGTCAAAATTTCAGATTTTATACATGTCATATGGTAGGACAGACTTTCCACATCTGGTACTACCCAGATGTTTGGGGTCTTATCCACCATCATCCCCAACTACTAGCTAGGTCAAACAAAATTTAAATTTCAGATATCTGATGAGTGCCGGTATAGGGATGGCTGTGGTATGGCAAGTGTGTGTTTCAGGACATAGAAAGAGCAAAATAGGAAGGTTGCATGAGAGGACGGGGGGGAGGGGAGGGTGAATGGAACTGTTGGATGTTAGAAGGATTAGGAAGTAAAAAATATCGGATCTTGATGTGTTTTGGCATACCTTCCAATATTTCACAGATGAAAACTGGGACATGTGTGGCCAAGCGACATCAGAATGTTGTCGAGATGGCAAGACTTATTAATGAGGAAAATGGACAAGCTAGGAGAGTCTACAGTAGTTTGCTTTTGTCTGAGTCTACTGAGAAAGTCAAGATTCCATCTTCTCATCCCCTCGTTCTCTATGCTGGATTAATTGAGCGCAAACTATGTCTGCACTTTGAACTCTGCTTACAGCACTGAAGTACTTCAAACTAAGAATCAAAGGGGAAAGTGGGAGGAAGACAGAGAAACTGGGACATTTTAAAAGCAGCTGAAAAAGTGGAATGACAGAAGGGTAACTGAGACTGCCAAATTGGGACAATTGGAGAGTATGTTTTGGGAGACATTTTACATTTTAGGGCTATGGAGGAGATTTGGAGCAAAATTTGGGTTTTAAAAAAATTAATTCAATATTTCTGATTTGCTAACATTTCATCCACCCATGCATCACTTCATTCATATCTTGCTTTTCTCCCAGACTGGGACTCATGGCAGCTTACAAAAAGGTATAAAATAAAATACATATAGTTAAAAAATAAAAAAAAATAAAATTGTATTAAATAAAAATAGAATTAAAACCATTTGAAATCTGGCAAAGATTAAATACAGTACAGCACCATAAAAGCCCTTTGTTAAAAATCGGTTTCCAAAGGCTTGCTGGAAAGAAAAGTCTTAGCTTGCCACCGGATGGAAAACAAAGGGGCCATCCTAGTTTCCGTTTCAGCAGCAGTGTTGAAATGTGTTATTTTAAATCATTAAATGCCAGTGATGTTACATTTTAAGTAATGCACAATTAATTTGTATCAGTTTATTGTTTTGAGGAGTAATTTGGGGGTAGATGGGCCATTCTTGGCTATTTTTTATACTTTTAATTGACTTTTTAAAATGCAGGAGTGATGCATTAATAATGATTAATCCAACAATTAATGCTAGAACATACTCATAACAGTATAATGTTAACAAATGAATGATTTAATTTCTTTAATGATTTAATGTTGACATGCTAGCATTTAATGCGAATATTTCCAAGTTACACAGATAGATTAAAATTCAGGGGGAATATTTCTAAAATGTAAATCACTAGAGGGTACAAGATAACATGGGGGTAACACATCGAAATAATAAACAAACTGTTAAACTAAAAAGAAAGATCCCTTTGTTCCTTCCTTTCTTGTAACTGACTGTGTCACAATATTTGTAGATATTATTTGCAAAAATTATGTACTGTCCAGAGTAGACTTGATTGAAACAGAGGGCCCTTTCACACCACACAGTTATAGCACTATAATTCCACTTTCACTTTGACATGGCTGCATCCCAAGGAATCCTGGGTTTAGTCAGAGGGACCAGAGGGTCTCCCTGACTGCAAAGGCCTCTCCCTTAACTGCATATCCCAGGATTCCACAAGAGGCAACCATGGGCATCCAAGTGGAATTACAGTGCTATAACTGTGTGGTGTGGAAGGCCCCAAAAATCTCTTTCCAACATGCTCAAATAATACCTGTAGTTTTTCAAAATCTTTTCCTGGAATTTTGATCTAGAGAACTGATGCTGGCCTGGACTTCTTGTTGTTGTTGTGTGCCTTCAAGTCATTTCCAACGTATGGCAACCCTAAGGTGACCCTATCACTTTTTAAATCTGAGTTTCTTCTTTGAGGTTGTCCAGCTTAGGTTATCATACCTTCCAACTGTCCCAGTTTGGCAGGGACAGTCTCAGTCAACCATCTGTCATCCCATTTTTTCAGCTGCTCTTAAAATGCCACAGTTTCTCTCTCCGCCTTTCCCTCTTTGGCTGCTGCCACACTGCAGAAATAAAGGAGTTTGATGCCACTTCAACTTCCCTGCCTCAATGCTATGGAATTCTGGGATTTGTACTTTGGCAGGGTGCCAGTGCTCTCTGACAGGGAAGGCTAAATATCCCACAAAGCTACAAATCCCAGAATTCCATAGCATTGAATCATGGCAGTTAAAGTGGTATTCATTTCTTCAGTGTGGATGAAACCCAAGTCACATAGCTTGCTTCAGCTGGGTTCTTAGTATGCACTCAATTAATTTAGCAGCAGGAAAAGTTAAGGAGGTGGTGGAGTTTTGCCCTTCACTGTACTACTACTACATCATCATCATCATCATCATCATCATTTTATTCACTTATATCCTGCCTTTCTCCCACTTCATAGACACACTACACATACATTCAGGCAAAAGCAAACTGCTGAATCCTCTCCTAGCTTGTCTGTTCTTAATAACTTTCCCCATCTTGGCCACAATGTGAAGTTGGTTGGCCACACATGTCCCAGTTTTCATCTATGAAATGTTGGAGGGTATGGGTTATTTAGGGAGTACAGTAAACTGTTCTCTCTGTGTGTGTGTGTGTACTCCTAATGCCATCTCTGTCCATGTATCTCTGTCCACCTGGTGTGCTCCTAATGCCTTGTATCTCTGCCATGCCGGCAATAAAGCTTCTTAATTTGGAACCTGGGGGGTTGTATCCTGTATCCTGTTGACAACTCTGAAGCCCCCCACCCCATCCTGTAGTTCTTTACTACCAGCTTTCACCAAGGGATGGTAAGAGGAAAACAGCCTGAACCCACTCAGTGATGACTGAAGAAATTATCTGATCGTTGCTCCCCTCCTAGGGTTGAAGCCAGGGAGCCCCTTTGCAAAAATAAATCCCAGCCCAAAGTGTGTATTTAACTTGGCTACAAGATGTGACCTGCTCTTAGGCACAGGTGTCCAATTTGGATGGCGATGATGCCTTTCTGCAGGACTCCCCACCTTCACAATACAAACAGGATAAGCCACCAAAGTCCCAGAAGCATCTGGCAAGGCAATAACTATTCTGGTGGAAAGCCTTATGCTTGCTTGTTTAATCCCTCCTCATCCTCCCACCATTTAAAAAACAACAGCCATGTCTATGTGTGTATTTTTCAATACGTTTCCTTGCCATTTTCCCCACTTCTCCATTGGGCAGGCATTTCAAGTTTCCCTTCTGTTTTGTAAAGGTGGCACAGAGTATGCTCAGGATAGCTGGAGGAAGCAGAAAAATTAAAATTTTGCCTGTTTATGAGCCTTTTCCCCCTCTCCGTCCATATTTTGCTCTTTACAGACATACCAATGTGTTCCCACTCCCCCACCCCTAGTCAAGTGCTTATTATTACCAGGCCTTTGCTCCTTAATCCTTGCTGGCAAAACACATACATGTTCCAATTATTATTGGTATTTTTAATCTGAATGTTGGGGCATGGGTTCTGCTAGTGGATCTGTCAGCACTTGATAACGTGATGAGAACTCCAGGAGATTGCTTCATCCATATTGTATCACTGTCCCTCTCTTTCATCACCAGTTTTCCCCCTACAACCATTCTAAGCAACATATGACCATCTTAACACTTTTCCTTCTTCCATATCTCAAAGTACAAATGACTCTGCTTTAGGACTACTCAGAAGCTGCTGTTAATGCAGGCAGAGAGCTGAAGTTTTCTATGGACGTTATCACACGGGGGCAAATTTGCTGGTTAATCCACACAAAACCTAAACAGAAACTGGATTAGTGCCTCGTGTTTTCACATGACGTCGCACAGAAACTGGACAGAAAGTGGACAGAAACTGGTGTTAACGGAGATCTTTTGAAATTCGGTTGTTTTGAGGAAATGCAAATGCGCAATTAAGATAATTTCGCATTTGCCGTAATGTGAAAAGCAAATGAGCATTTGGAAGCATTTCCCTGCATTTTCCCATGGTTCTGCGGGGTCCTCGAGGCAGCGTCTCCTTCCCCCTCAGCAGACAGCTTAAAGGGCCGTCTTGGGGGCAGGGAAGGGGAGCGGCAGCCGCATGATCGGCGCTCCAACCCCTTCCCCAGGTCGTCCTCGGAGCAGCCGGCCCTCCGCTTGGCCGGCACTCTGGCACTCCAAGGAGGACCTCCCGCTGCAGCATTTGCACATGCTGCGGCGGAGGAGTCGGCGAAGGTGCGCCGCAGCCTTTTGCAGCGCACCTTCGGCAGCTTGAAGGACGGGCGGACGTGGGCCTCCCCGGGAAGCTGCGTTGCGGGGCTGAGGTATCCCCACACCTCGGCCCCGCAGCGCAGCTTCGCCACCCCTGAAAGGAGCGCTAAATTGGCGCTCCTTTCACAAGTCGCCGAAGGTGCGCCGCAAAAGGCTGCAGCGCACCTTCGGCGACTCTTCCGCTGCAGTGTGTGTGAATGCTGTGGCGGGAGGTCCTCCTCGGAGTGTTGGCCGTGCGGAGGGCCAGCTGCTCCGAGGACGACCTGGGGAAGGGGTGACAGCCGCAGCGAGTGACAGCTGCGGTGAGCATAGTGCGCATGTGCTAGAAGATCATTTCTAGTACATGTACGGGATTTTCTCACTTGTGTGTGAACGTTAAATGTGGTTTCAGCGGGAGCTTCCCTTAATTGCGCAATTAAGGTAATTACGTGTGAAAATCATTTGCGGAATCAAGGTTTATTTTCGGTTTATTTTTGGAATTTGTCATTTCCAGTTTATTATCGCTTTGTGGCCCATGTGTGATAACGTCCTATGTTGTTAATAGGTTGCTTCATTGTTGTTGTTGTGTCTCTTCAAGACATTTCCAACTTATGGCAACCCTAAGGCAAACCTATCATAGAGTTTTCTTGGCAAGAATTTTCAGAGGGAGTTTGCTGTTGCCTCTCTCTAAGGCTGAGAGAGTGTGACTTGCCTAAGTGGGTTTCATGGTCAAGCCAGGAATTGAACCCTGGTCTCCAGAGTCTCAGTCCAACACTCAAAACTACTATGCCATGCTGGCTTTCAGATTGTTTCATAGGTGCCTACAACTATGAGTCTCAGGTGAGAGAGTAATAATTTGGCTTTCACCTTTTTCTGTTCATATTTAAATTCCTGATGGGCCTTGTGTGCTGTGGGGAAAAACCCATCCTTAGTACAGCTTATAAAACCATTTTAAAAGGCCACTGCAGGGGCATCATACTAACAAAGACACAGGTTTGTAAAACAGAACAGTGCAATGAGATTAGAGCACAAAAGGCAGGTATGCCTCAACTAGACTTGCAAAGGTCAGTCATAACATAAAGCATTCACTTACCTCCTCAAACATAAAGAGGGAAGCTACTGCTGGGGCCCCTTGTATGGAAAATTTCACATACCACAGTGCCATGGCAGAGAAGACCTGCTGCAGTCATCTCCCATGCAGGTGGAGCTGAGAGCAGCCAGACTCAGTGAACTGAGACATTCATGTAGAAAGCAGTGGTGATGGTGGTTGTTTACAGGCCTCCCTCTTATTAGCACCTCTACTGCTGTTGAGCTCTGGAATGGCCACTTCAGAAGCTGAAGGAAGTGGACCACAGCAGAGGGGGGCATGTATCCATCCCTTTGCCAGTGCCATTACAGGTATTACAGTGGGCCCTCCGCATTCATTGGAAAAACCACAAATAAAAAAACATGAGCTCTTTAAATCTGAAAGAACACTTCTCTAGGAATCTCTAGGTTCTCTAGGTGGTCAATATCTGCTGGAAGTTGACCATACAATTGTGCTGGAGGACCTACAAATGCCCAGCAAAGTGTTGTCTCTAGGAATCTCTAGGTCCTCCAGTCCAATTTCTGGTGAATGTTGGCCATAGAGTCACACTAGAGGACCTAGAGATTCCTAAAGATAATGTATTAATTAAAGTTGTGAATAATCAAAGCTGCAAATGTCAAAGCTGCAAATGTGGAGGGCTAACTGTATTTGCTTGATTTACTTTGCTGCACTGTGCTGGTTAATATGGTTGCAGCACAACCACATTGCTGCTTGATTGTGCTATCAGCAGTCAGCAATCTTGTACCTTTTTGCCTTTGTCTTGTCATGGCCCACATTCTCACTAACATTAGGGTGGAAGCACAACCATGGGGAATGAATGCCCTGCATCCTTACCAATGCAGTCAAGAGACTTAACTAAGGGTGCATTCATGCTGCAGAACTAAAGCAATTTGGACCCAGCTTAACTGCTATGACTCCATCCTGGGATTTGTAATTCGGTGAAGTATTCATGTTGGTCTCTCAGAGAAGCTCTGGTGCCTCACCAAACTACAAACCCCAGGATTCTGTAGGATGGAAATCATGGCAGTTAAAGTGGCATCAAATTGCTTTAATTCCTCAGTGTGGATACACTGGGGTGGTATCAGGGAGGGGAAATTAAATACATTGAGAAAATATAAAGTGTTTTGCATGTGCAATTGGGTAGGGAAAGAATGCAATGAACATGCTGCAATGACATCATGTTCAAAACATGTTACTGTTATGGAGCCATAACAGTTAAAGTGGGGTCAAATTGCTTTAGTTCTGCAGCATGGATGCACCCTTAGTTAAGTCTCTTGACTGCATTGGTAAGGATGCAGGGCATTCATTACTGGCACTAAGGTTTCATAAAGCCTTGGTATTTTCTTGTCTTCCTTTTTCCCTTGGTTCATGGTGGCAACAAAACAGATAGCTTCATGGTAAGGCTGGCCCTGAATCCCAACTACATCTACTTCAGTACCTTATTCAACTGATCTTGCTGTGCCCATGGAGATCAAAGTTGGATGAGTAATTCCCCCACCTGCCACAGAAGGATATTGACTTGAATCATATGGCTGGTCCAACTGAATAGCCATCTTCAGTGTTACCAATCAACAATAAATTCAGTTGGTCTACGCTGGTTGGGACAAACCAATAGAATTCCAGTTAGTGTCCCTCTTTGGCTACATCTCTACTGCAGAATTAATGCAGATGGACAACGCTTTAGCGGCCATGGCTCAATGCTATGGAATTCTAGGTTTTTTGGTTTTCTGAGATATTTACCCTTCTTTGTTACAGAGCTCTGGTGCCACATTAAAGTACAAATCCCAGAATTCTGTAGGATGGAGCCATGACAGTTAAAGTAGTCTCAAACTGCATTCATTTTGCAATATGGCAGTGGCCTTTGTCTCACTTCAGAGGTGGAAAGAATATTTGAAAATATTTCAATGTTTAAAAATATATCCCTCTATCTTTCCTAGAATCATAATATTTTCTAATGATTTATGCCTTCTCATGATGTAGCCAAAGTATGATAGCCTCAGTTTAGTGATCCTAGAGTTTGGGCTTGATTTGTTCTAGAACCCCTTTGTCTTCTTGGCTGTCCACAGTATTCTCAGTACTCTTCTCCAGCACCCCATCTCATATGAGCTAATTCTCTTCCTATCTGCTTTCTTCACTGACCAGCACTCACATCCGTACATAGTGATGGGGAATATGATGGCTTGGATGATCTCACTTTAGTATTCAGAGTTACATCTTTAAAGTTTAAGATCTTGTCCAGTTCCTTCATAGCTGCTCTTCCCAGTCCTAGTCTTCTTCTAACTTATTGACTGCATTCTCTGTTCTGATCAATATTTGATCCAAGGTATGGGAACTCTTTGACTATTTCAATTTTCTTGTTATCTAAGATGCATTCTTGTAGATCTTCCATGGTCACTATTTTTGTTTTCTTAATGTTCAGCATTAAGCTTACTTTGGCACTTGGGTCCAAAACACACTGCAGAAATAATCCAGTTTGAGACTGCTTTATCTGCCCTGGCTCAATGCCAGGGGACTTGTGGAAACTGTAGTTTTGTGAAACATTTAGCCTTCTGTTTCAGAGATCTCTGGTGTCATAATAAGCTACAATTCCCAAGATTCCCTAGCATTGAGCCAGAGCAGTTAAAGTGGTCTCAAACTAGATTATTTCTGCAGTGTGTTTGGGACCTTGGTTGCATATATTGTAGTAATGGCAGAGTCTCAGAATGCTGAGGGGGGGGGGGTCACTTCTCTTCAGAAACTGCACAAACCATCCCAAACTGTCCCATCACCATCTAAGACCTTCCTCCATGATGTACATTCCTCCAATTTGAAGCTAGATATGTGGGGATTGGGAAGATGGTTCAGGTTATTTTTTTTCCTGTTGCAGTGAAGCCTCTAAAGAAACCCCCCATAGAGAGATTTGGCATCAGTCCTCTTGTCATTTCAACAATAGGTGAAGATGCCAAGCTTTTGTTTTATTATTGCATCATCTGTAGTCATACCCAGTGATGAGTTGGTGGCTTCTGTGTCAGCAGGATGGTACTTAAGTCTGAACTTCAAAGGACCTGTACAAGATACTGTGAGCCCTGTCCTCCACATAATAGTCCATTGCCTTAGATAGTTTAGACAAAAACCCAGAGCAGATTCACCAACCGACAGAGAAGCCACTGGCCACCTATGAAAGAAGAGCCAGGGTAGCCATACCTAATTGCTCCCTAGACAGCTAGCAACGAGAAAGGGATGTAAATCTGGACAAAAGCAACTCCTTTGCCTCTGAGATGTCGTCTCAGAGGTTAGATGCATTCCTTAATATCCAAACAGCAACACCATGCTCTGCTTCTCTACCCTCTGCTGATTTAACTGCATTCAAAGTACTTTTACACTTGGAGCTCATTTTCCAGCAATTGAAGTAAGCTGAGGACAAAGGGAGAAAGTGGAAGAAGGAGAGAGAAACTGGGACATTTTAAGAGTTGATGAAATAGTTTGATGACAGACAATTAATCAGGCTTGTCCCTGCCAAACTGGGACAATTGGAGGTTACACTATAAATATATAGCAAGTTAATGATATGTTCTGCAGAAGAGATTAGCCTTCTCAGGATTTTTGTGGACCTCCTTGAAATAAATTCAGATATAATATCATCCAAAATTTATTTCTGAGAGGGCCACAAGAATCCTGTGAAGGGTAGTTATAATATAGCACTAGGGCTATATATCCTAAATTTCCTAATATCCTAAGGCACAAGATCACATCTAACTGGAAACTAAGCAGAGTCTGCCCTGGTTAGTACTTGGATGGGAGAATGCCAATAAATACCAGGTGCTATAGGCTATATTTCAGAGGAAGGAACTGACATAGCCACCTCTGGAGCATGACCATAGGAGGGTCACCAAAATGGTGAAAGGTCTGGAAACCATGCCTTTTGAGGAGCCATTTTGGGAGCTTGGAATGTTTAGCCTGGAGAAGAGAAGGTTAAGTGGTGATATGATAGCCCTGTTTAAATATTTAAAAGGATATCATATTGAGGATGGAGCAAGTTTGTTTTCTGCTGCTCTGGAGAATAGGACCAGAGCAGTGGATGCAAATAGGACCAGAGCAATAGGAACAATGGATGCAAACTGCAGGAAAAGAAATTCCACCTGAATATTAGGAGGAATGTCCTGACAGTAAGAGCTGTTCAACAGTGGAAGACACTCCCTTGGAGAGTGGTGGAGTCTCCTTCTTTGGAGGTCTTTAAACAGAGGCTGGATGACCTTCTGTCCGGAGTGCTTTGATTCTGTGTTCCTGCATGGCAAGGGATTGAACCTGATGGCCCTTGAGGCCTCTTCTAAGATTCTATGAGTCTTCCTTGCCTAAGAAAACCGTATGAAATTCAAAGGATCAACATAAATCAACGGGCGACTTGAAGACACACACACAGTCCCCCTGAAAACTACAGCTTCCTAAATAGGTATGAAAGCTCAGGCCAGACTGAGCCAGTCAACCACTTGACAGCCATCTTTCCCTTATTCTAAAGCTATCACTACAATGCTCCTTATTTCTGGAGTGGTCTCAAAAGGAAGAAGTAGCACAAGCTCTGACTACTGTTCAAGATAACATCTGAAGTCTTTGTAGACTTGCAATGTTACACGGCACAATGACTACAATCCCCCTTGTGCTGGCCAGAGGCCAGATACATCTCTCGCCCCCTCCACACCCACCCCAGGTTGACAAGAT
Source organism: Phrynosoma blainvillii (assembly GCA_026167975.1). Classification (NCBI taxonomy): domain Eukaryota; kingdom Metazoa; phylum Chordata; class Lepidosauria; order Squamata; family Phrynosomatidae; genus Phrynosoma; species Phrynosoma blainvillii. Next base: position 220,086,049 of record JANUYF010000002.1, on the reverse strand, counting down.
CTCATTTGTCTAAAGAATTTCTCCCTCAAGATGAACCATTGTTTGGTGTCTCTTAAAAGACACACATTCTTCTCCAGCATGCTGGTCCTATGGCATCCAGATTCAATGCTTCATTAAGAGGGTGGGTGAGGAGGGGGGTATTTCTTTGTCACAGTCCCACAGCTAGAACATGAATATTCAGATTAACAGGTATGGCAGCCAGATGCCTCATCGGGTGCAAATCACCAATTGTTTCTTGACTTTGGCAGCTTTTTTCAGACTTAACACCAGCAGAGGACAACTGAAAGAGCAGATGAAGACAGCCTGAAAGGCTGGTTTCTGTAGCCACTCAACACAACTTTTGAACAAAATGAAACTAAACTAAAAAAAAACCTCCCTAAATAAATGTTGCTTTAAATCTAAGGAAGCAGTCTTGGAGAGAAAAGGCGCATCTATATACACGTTCATCTGTGTGCATACATGGACACACATTCAGCAATGAAATGATCATCCTTTATAAAAAAAGAAGTCTTTAGAGTGCTATATTCTAGTTGAAAAGGTCTTTGTGTGCCTTTTTTGCATTTTTTTCCATTTAAATGAATGTTTAACAATGTAGTGCACTCCGTCCACTTCATCTTGACTGCAAACTCCTCTGAAGTAAAACCACAAAAGATTGAGATATTTCTTCTTAACAGACTTTTTTTTAAAACAAAAAGTGTGAACTATATATATATATATATATATATATATTTTACAGAGCCACATCCCAGTGAAATATCCTCCATTCCTTTTTCTTGCTGAAGCTGCAGATGTACATTATGCTAGTGTGGAAAAAAAAGCTAATTAAACTGCATAGGCTCTGCAGGAGGCAGCGAAGGCCTGCAGAGCGCAGGGAATGATTGATTTGGACTGTCACACGGCTCTGCTGGGTGTCATAACTTAGTGACAAATAAAGGATTAGAGTGTCCCAGAGTAGCTCTCTCCCTTTTATTGTTCACCAGACATCAAAGCACAAAAGCATATTAGCATTTTTAATAAGTAGTTAGGTCAGTCTGTGGCTTACAGTTTGGAATTACTTTATGGAAAGCTAAAAGAGAGGAAAAGCGAGCGAGCGAGAGAGAGAGAGAACCACTAACCCAAACTTCTTGGTAGATTAAAATATAGAATGCCCACAAGGCATGAACAATCCTTCCATTGCTTTCAGTTGAGATTGTATTATTTGTCTAAAGCACACTGGGAGGAAACATTTTTAGTGCATTGTCTAGTAAGCTAGATCACTCGCTGTTAAAAATAGAGACAATGCACACACCAAAAAAAAGGAGAAAAAAGAGAAAAAAGGGGGGAGAAAAGTTGAAAGAGCAGCATCAAAGAAGCAATAAGCAACACAGAGGTTTGTGTGGAATGTTACATGTTTATTGTTCATGGGGAGTGGACTGTTTTCCCTCGTACAATTAGTGCATTGGATAGTTTAAAAAGAAAAGGGGAAAAAGGGACAGCTTATCTCCAATAAACATATATCCCTAGAAATAAAAAAAAACTGTAGGCATATATATATCTCATTGTCAGTGGTGAAGGGAACAGAGTGTGTTTACCTAAAGTAAACAGAAATAGGCTATGGAAATGTGAACTAGGATGGAATAATGAAGTTCGCTTTCTTATCAGCAATAGTATTAGCTCACCAGAACTGTTAACATTTCTCTTTGAAGTGGGCACAGTCCTTTTTTGATCGTGCTGCTCTGTAATGACAGTACCGGAGGAAATGACACTAATTTGCATATCAGATGTCAAATCTATATTGCTCTTTTGAAGCTCACAGATCTATATGCATTCTTATGTAGGGATTCTGCAGTACAACATTACTGAGTATTAAACTCATCTGCTCAGAGAACACATTTAGCAACAGCCATGCTCTAGTTCAAATAGAATTAGCACTTCAGCTTCTGTACACAGGTGATGACAGATCCCATCCCAAAGATGAGATGACATCCTTTTCCCCTTTTAGATTGTTGTTGTGTGCCTTCAAGTCCTTTCCAACATATGACAACTCTAAGGTGACCCTATCCTGGGGTTTTCTTGGCATGATTTGTCGAGAGGAGGTTTGCCATTGCCTTCCCCTGAGGCTGAGAGCATGTGACTTGCCTAAGGTTACCCAGTGGGTTTCATGGCTGAGCTGGGAATCAAACCCTGGTCTCCAGAGCTGTATTCCAACACTCAAAACTACTACAACATGCTGGCTCTCTATTATTGCTATTTAACCATTAAAGGTATAAACTTTAATTCACACACTGTGTTTCTCACTAAAGTATCAAATAAAATTTCTGATCTAAACTTGACATTAAAAAGCAGTGAAAACTCTTCCTTTGCAACAGAATCAAATAAAGATTCTTTTGCTAGTTTTTTTTTTAACTTAAGAAACAGATTGCAGATGGTAAGTTTGTTGTTAATTGCCATCACGTTGGCTTCAACTTATGGTGACCCAATGAATGAGAAATCCACAACAGAGCAATACATTTATTGGGCAACCAAAATAAAACACATCATGCAAGCTTTTGAAACTCCACTGGCTTCTTTTCATCAGACAAAAGATGTTTAAAAATCATACAGAAGAAGAAAAATGATGGTGTTCATCACAGGTCTACATTTTGTATCAGATGTTGTTTCTGTTGTAGTTCATTTGGTTTGGAGGGATCTCAATGCAGGCAGAGGCTACTCTCCTTTTGGCCTCGTGGGGACTGATACAAAGGACAGTAAAATTTAAACTCCATTAGCAGCAGTAAAGTAATTCCTCTTGGGATCCAGGATGTTTCTGTCCTTTTTGAAGCCACAGGCCCCTTTCTTAGGTAGAGAACATTGAATTTCTCAAGAAGTTTCTATATGCTACATCTAAAAGAAAACTTTTAGGTGCTGTATAGGTAAAACTCAGCCAATTATAACCCAAAAGAAAAACTGTTACCTTTGTTGGAGGTAAAATGAATGAGAGACCTTCAAGACACCCTGTTATCAATAGTCCTGCTTCAGTCTTAGAAACTCTGGGCTGCAGCTTCTTTGAGTGAGCCTATCCACCTGTAATGTGATCTTCACCTTTTCCTACTGCCTTCCATCTTGTGAAGCATTCTCATCTTCTCTGGCTGGTTACACCTTGGTTCAGATCCTGCCTGATCTTGGAAGCTAAATAAGGTCAGCCTTGGTTAGTACTTGGATAGAAGATCACCAAGGAATATCAAGTGCTGAAGCCTGCATTTCAGAAGATGGAAGTGGTAAAACCACCTCTGAATATTCCCTTCCTAAGAAAACCCCATGAAATTCATGGGGTCACCATAGGTTATGTAGGACTTCTCACTAGCAGCAATGGCTAGGAAAGGTAAGGGATGTGGGGCCAGAAGCAGGTCCATGGCATGGGGATGGACAGGTGTGTAAATACCCATCTGTCGCCATACAAGCCTGGGGACCAATCCTAGGTCAGGATGGCATAGGGCCTATGTAGATGAATAAGCCTGAATAGTCATATTAACTAAATTTAAGGCAATCCATGATCTCACGACCGAGATTAGCCCACATATTTTCTAGAGGTGATAGTAGAATTATCTACCAGTAAAAAACCTGGTTGTTTGAATCAACTAGTTATTTATTTAAAGTTGTCTCCTTTTGCTGTTTAAAAGAAATAGGCATAGTATCAAATAACCCAGCCACACTCTGAAGAACACTGCCAAATCTTTCATGCTCTTACCTGTGACTAGAAGACCAAAGTCTTGGAATTGGTGCAAAACAGAATAGAAGCTTCATCTCATGTTACCTCTTTAAGAATTTTCGTTCACCCTTTCATGGCAAGATATAAATAGACAGATTCCAGCACACAAACTGGCAGTTAGACACCATCTGACAGGCATTAAACAGTGATTAAACAACAAAGAAAAACCAACATGAACATAGATATATGAGTCTACATGCATTCTCATTTGCATTTACTGAGAACCACTTCCCACAAATCATCACAGGAGAGAGGTGAAAATGCTCTTGTGTCAATCATAGGTTGCTGCCACACTGCAGAATTAATGTAGTTTGATGCCACTTTAAGTATCATGGTTCCATACTATAGAATCCTGTGGCTTGTAGTTTGTTGTGGCACCAGAGCTCTCTGACAGAGCAAGCTAAATATCTCACAAAACCACAAATCCCAGCATTCTATAGCATTGAGCCATGGTTGTTAAAGCAGTGTCAAACAGCATTAATTCTGCAGTGTAGATGCAACCATAGTCATAATGGGGAATCAATTCTGGGTCATCTTTGCCAAAATCAAGGCAGTGTTTGTAAGACAAAACTGCATCTTTATCACCAGATGTTATTTCCTGAATAACACTTGTACAAATACTTTTATAGGTATTTCAGAAGCCTCAAGGGTCATATTCTGTCACAGGAGAGAGCCTTCTTTGTGGCTGCTCCCAGAATGTGGCTTTCCCTTCCTCTGCTCTTTCCACCAGCAGTTGAAGGCCCTTCTGCTTACTCGTGCATTTGACAGTTTGTTTGTTTTTCATTGGGGTGTGTTATATTTTTTGTATTAGGAAAGACTTTTAAAACTGTTTTAAACTAATTTTGAAACAGGATTTTTTGTTTAATCATTTTTAAACATTCTTATCATCCATTGTTTTAACTGTACTTAGTTTTGATTCATATTGTGAGCCGCCTTGGGTCCCATATTGGCAGAACAAGGTGCCTGAATTCCTAACACATTCGTGAGTTTAACTATTAAGAAAGAATTAGCACAACTATTGATAAAGGTCAGATAGTAGATCAATTTTCATTGAATGCAGAAGTTACAAAAGGACTTGTTACCACTTTTGTATGATTTTGAAGGAAGAAATATACCCAGTACTGGCCAACTACAAGAAGAAGTCCTGTTTTCTTACATTTCAGCCAGCCTCTGGAATGTTTCATTTCCATTCTGTTTTTGTTTTTTGAGAGGAAACACAAAAGCACCATGGGCGCTGGGTTAGGGAGCAGTCAGCTGTCTGTCTGAGAGTTAACCGTAATCTTTATTATAGCGGTATGCATGTGATCTTTGTTTCTAAACATCTTTTGTTTTAGTGAACTGTATTTTGGATGTTTGGAGTGCCGCTCAGATTACTGGAGAGAACTGCCTGAGAAAAGTCTACAGCTATCCCCTCCTACTCCAAGAAGAGGTTCTGGGAGCCTTTGGAGCAGTCAAAGTCATCTTGGTTGTTGGCTGGAATCACAGTGGGAGAAAGCTGAAAGAATCACTAGGATGAAAAATGGACTGCTCTTCAGGGAAGACTTGGCAAGATGACAATCACTTTCTCCTTAACAGCAGCAGAAGTTGTATAGACCACCTGCAGAGAGAAGGCAATAAGAGGAAGAGAAGGACTCTGGTACAGGGGTGGGGATAGAGTCCATGGGCCACAATGCAGTCCCCATACCCTCCAGCTGTTTTGATTTATCAGGGACAGTCCCAATTCACCCTCTGTTGTCCCATTTATTAGGATGTTTTTAAAATGTCCCAGTTATTCTTTCCGATTCCCACTTTCCCCTGTTGTCCTCAACTTTCTTCAGTTGCTGCAAACTGTGTTCAGAGTGCAAAAGTAGTTTCAAGCTGCTGCGAAGTGGTGATGAAGCACTGGCTGGCATTGCAGTGTTCATCTGTTCAAGTCCTCCCCCAATACATGTATACAATACATGAATTCCCAGAACATTGCCAAAAAACTACCGCATTTTCATTACAGTCACCTAAAAACAAACGCCTGCATGGCATAGTGGTTTGAGTGTTTAATGGCAACTGTGGAGACCAAGGTTTGATTCCCTGCTTAGCCATGAAACCCACTGGGTGACCTTGGGCAAGCTGCATTCTCTCAGCCCCAGCAGAAGGCAAATATCCTCTGAACAAATCTTGTCAAGAAAACCCAATGATAGGTTTGCCTTAGGGTTGCCATAAGTTGGAAATGACTTGAAGGCACACAACAACAACACATAAAAACAATGCTTGGATGATGAGGAATCAGTGTAAACACACATCATTTGGTGGAGTTATGGTAATGCTATGCAATGTCATAGTTATCAAAATATCAGGAAACCATCTCTGAAAACCACCTTCAAGTCTTCTACAGATGCTAAAACTTTGTGGCATTTACTCAGGAGAAACCTATTCAGTGGCCGTGGTCAATGAGTTCATATGCAATTATCACAAATACAATATGTGAATTGTTATTGAAATGAAGAATCCACCACACATGCAAGAGAGATTAGTTGTACTTCTGAGTATGACTAGAACCAGTGTGGTGTAGTGGTTTGAGCATTGGACTATAACTCTGGAGACCAGGGTTCATTTCACCTCTTGGTCATTGAAAGCCACACACTTTCAGCCCCAGAAAACCTTGTGATAGGTTCATACTAGGATCACCATAAGTTGCAAACAACTTTTCACAACAACAAACAGAGCTTTGTACAGAATATGAATGTTTGCTCAAGCCATTAAAAATAATTTTGTACCAGGGATGGAAAACCTTTGACTTTCCACATTATGGACTGCACACCTATAATCTTTTCCTATTAACCACACTTGCTGGATCTTCTGGAAGTTGAACTCCAAGATTTCTTAAAGGTCAAAGATTTTCTGCCCCAGTTTTATACAAGCAGCATCCATAATTTAGAGTTAATAAGTTCAGCTTTTCTTACCAGACTCTGACTTTACCTGCAATGTGCTTTGTAAAGGTATTGCATGTAGGTATGCATTTACATTTCTGTGCAGTAGCTTTAAATTACAGAAGGCAATGCTTGTATGTCATTGAAGCTAAAAATCTCATGAAAAGTTTGAATGTGAGTGAAAGAAATTCTTTAACTCAACAGTCCTGTGTTTGTAAAATAGAGTGTGTTTGCATGATGAGAAATGGCACACATTCCACACCTCCACATCCTTTCTTTATCCACATTTGTTCTTTTAAAAAAAAGTCCCAACAACTAACAAAAGAAATAGTAGTGGGACAAAAATGAGTTTTGTTCTAACTTGTAGGAGTGCTAACATTAATTCATGAATACACTGTTTAGATTTTTCCAAATTCTTTTCCTGCTCTTTGGCTTCCTTTTCTGATGTGAATGTTGTGTGGTGGCATAGTTACAACTGTGAAAACGGAGGCTCCTGTGCTTTTGCAAATAATAGGCCTAATCTTTTCCCAAGCTGGAGCCGCTTGTGAGGGTACAAGTAACATTCCATCTGTGGAATTAATGAAAGCACCCTTCTTTTCTCTTTAAATGATTTTACGTCATTAAGTTCTTCACATTCACACTTCTTCCATTTATCTGATTGGTATATTTAGAGACCATGCATGAAACACAGCCTTATTCAGCTGACCACCAGCTGATGATGATGACAACGATAACAACAAGAACTTGATGTCAAACCATGAGATGACTTCAGCAACCAAGACAGCTTTTAGCCAAAATTAGTTTTTGCTTCCCAAGGAAAAGTGATGCATGGGAAAGTGGTTAGAGTATAAAGTCCCATTTGCAAAAGCTCACATCAGGGTGGGCAACTACAGCAGGTCCAGTCTTCTGCCTCTGGGATCTTCTGGGAGCTCCATGGATGGCTAAAATGCAAACAAACCCCAACAAGCCTGGGAATCCATTCCTAGTTTAAATAATAATTTGAGATGTTAACAGTGCAGGCCTTCCCTGCAACCAGGGATTTCTCTGCCTGGAGCTTTGCAGGAGAAGCTAACCATGGTTTTGGTGGAGAGGGCAGTCCAGGGAATCTGAAGGGAGCTGAGGACCACAAAAGCAGCCCTGGAGGCCACATGAAGCTCCAGGGCCATGCTTCTCCCACTGGAAATTAACCAACAAAAGTTGAGATAAAAAGGTATTTTATATTAGTATATGAATCTGTAATTTTTTTGCACAATTATAAAAGATACAGAATTACCTTTTTGGGAGGCTTCTGGAAGTTTTAGTCTGAGAAGTAATTTTTTCAGGCATAGAGTCCATAGCTTTCAATTTTCCAGGTCTGGAAGGGACAGGTCTGATTAATCCTCTGTCATCCTACTTTTTAGTTGCTTTTAAAATGTCCCAGTTTCTCTCTCCTCTCACGTTCCCTTTTTTATTGCTATGTTTTAAATTGATTTTAATTTTTTTAAATGAGTGGTCTTTTAATATATTAGCTTGTTCATCTGTATTTTGACTTTTTAAAAAATCCCCCAGTCTGTAGCCTTAACTTGTTTTAATTTTGTTATGAGATGATATGGGTTCCATGTTGAGAGAAAGGTGGGATATAAATAAAATAGACAAATACTTACGTAAATTAAGGCCTAGAAGAGTTTTAATAGGCTGCTTAAACCCATTCAGCAGAAAGATCTCCCATCCTAAATAAAACTAGGTCTGAACTGCTTTAAATTCTAAAAACTGTGAGGAAAAGAAGAAATGGATTTCTAGAATTTGCACTAAGAATCATGAGCAGTGAGGATCTTCATTTCTTTACTTATCTTATTGTATTGTTACATCTTCTCTCTCTCTCTCTCTTTCTCTGCCTCTGTAACTTCATTTCAAAATACATTTTGTGATACAGTAAAAACAACAACACTGCATGGTTGAAAGGGAGAGGATGATGGTAGCTGTTTTATTCAAATTTTTTGAATTCTGTTCCTGTCCTCCAATGTGTTAGCTATCTCTCCCAGTTCTGTGCGATCTACAAACCTGATAAGGATTCCCTCCACCCCCTCATTGAAGTCATTGATAAAAATGTTGAAGAGTAATGGCCTAGGATGAGATCCTGAGGCACTCTTCTCAAGATCCACTTTGCAACACAGTCTTTGATGACACTCTTTAAGCATAGTTTTCCAACCAGTTATGGACATTGTTCCCATCTATTCCTTGTTTAATCAGTTTGCTAATAAAAACATTATTGGGGACCTTATCAAATGCTTTCCCAAAATCCAGATAAATGACATTCACTGCATTTCTACCATTTACTAAACTGGTGAACTGATTTTTAAAAAGGTATGATTAGTTTAGAAGGATTTGTTCTTGACAAACCCATACTGGCTCCTACTGATTATTGCATTGGCATCAAGATACTTGCAGACAGACTCTTGCATAATCCCTTCTAATACGTTTCCTGGTACTGAGGTCAGGCTGACTGGCCTGTAGTTTCCTGGATCATCATCATCATCTTTGTGTTTTGCTTTTTTTTTAAGGGAGGGACAATGTTTGCCCTTCTCCAGTCCTTTGAAACCTCACTTGTTCTCCAAGATTCCTCAAATATGATGCCAAGTGGTGCAGAGAGTACATCAGCAGTTTCCTTCAGTACTTTGGGATGCAGTTTGTTTGGCCTGGCAGATCTGAACTTATTTAGGTTAGCTAGGTGATTCCGACTAGTTCCCTATTAATCTTGATTTGCAATCCATATTGCTTGCCAAGATCTCTGCTGCAGGATAGAAGCACACAGTTCTCTTTTTTAGGGGAAACTGAAGTAAAATAGCTTATTGACTAATTCTTTCTTTTAATGGTGATCTGTTAGTATTTTGCCATCCTTGTTGAACAGCTGCCCCACTGTTTCCTTAGTCATTCTTTTGCCTTGAATGTATCAGAAAAGACCTTTTTGTTGTTCCTTTCTTGCCTAGTCTGTCTCAGTTCATTCTGAGCTTTAGCTCTCCTTATACTACAGTCAGCCCTCTGTTTTCAGAAATATTCTGAAAATATTCTGTTTTCGCAAATATTCAAGGCCTGCAAATATTCAAGCCCAATATTCAAGGCTGGAATGGGGCATGCCTCCGTGGGCATGCACGGGGGTGCACCCCATTGATTTAAATGGGAGTCGCACCTCCATGAATATGCAAAACCACGGACTTCAAGTCCTACGAGAATGGAGGGGCGATTGTATTTCTACAAACTAGGGCTACACATCTCCGTAATCGCCCCCAGATTATGGAACGGCCTGCCGGACTAGATCTGTCAGATTACAATGCTAAATAGCTTTAAAAAGGCTATTAAGACAGATCTCTTCCGGCAGGCCTTTCCAGAATAGATTTCCAGGCCTCAGGAACCCCCTTATCCCACCCTCTCACAATTTGGACATTCCTGCTGCTCCATGTGTTTTATTATATTGTTATTTGTAATCAGTTGTTATTCTATGTCTTTTTAACTAGATGTTTTAATTGTACGTTGGTTTAATACTTTTTTAAGGGGTGGGTGGATTTTGGGGCCTTTTTGGACTTTTATTGTTTGTAATTTTAAATTGCTGTTAGCTGCCCCGATTGTTCTCAGAGGGGCGAGATACAAATAAATATTATTATTATTATTATTATTATTATTATTATTATTATTAATTGTTCTTCGGCTTAGTAACTGAGATGAGCATGCCCCCTACAGTCGGACATGGCTTGACAACCTTGTCAAAGGGGAATACCTTTACTTTTATATCCTTCTATTATAATATTCCAATCATGGGAGTCATCCCACCACATCTTCATTATGCCAATACAGCATTATTAACTTTCTTGCACTAGGAAGCACTAGAGCATACACATCATGTTTGTTTCCCAAATTCTGTGTGTTGGTGTATATTATTTGAAGTTTTGTTTGTTTTCGCTTATTAATTTACTGTCAGTTTTTCTTTGCATCCCAATCTTTCCCTGAACTTGTCCCCTAGAATTCACATCCTTGTGTTTAGAGGTTGTCTTTGGACTGATATTTGAGCTACCATCTCCAATCCCACAAAAGAGAATAGGACCCAGAACAATGGATGGAAGCTAAAGGAAAAGAAATTCCACCTCGACATTAGGAGGAACTTCCTGACAGTAAGAGCTGTTTGACAGTGGAAGACACTCCCACGGAGAGTAGTGGAGTCTCCTTCTTTGGAGGTCTTTAAAGAGAGGCTGGATGGCCATCTGTCGGGGATGCTTTGATTGAGAGTTCCTTCATGGCAGGGGGTTGGAATGGATGGCCCTTGTCTCTTCCAACTCTATGATTCTAATAATTTAGTGCAAATTGTTCAGACATGCCACTTGATCAAACTTGCCATGCTACAACCAAAGACATTTCCTTCCAGTCTTTGTGAAGTACAGCTCATATGTAGCCAGTAGTCCTCTCTCTAAGAAGTGAAGACTGTGGTCCCAGAAGCCAATCCCCTCCCATCTACACCATCTACATAGCCAGTCATTTATTTTTCGTATCTTCTTGTCAATGTGTAGTCCTCTATCCTTCACTGACAGAACTGAGAATACCAATTCTGAGTCTCAAACATAAGGTTTTCTTGACAAGATTTACTCAAAGGCCTTTGCCTTTCTCTGAAGTTGAGAGCGTGTGACTTGCCCAAGGTCACCTATAGGTTTCCATGGCTGAACACGGATTTTAACCCTCAAGAGAGAAACCACTATACCACACTGGCTTCCCATCCTATTTATACAATGGATCTACTTTGTTTGGGATTGACAGTAGGATTTAGGCCAATGTAGTATAGATTTCTGCTTGAAACAAATATCCTGAAACCTAGAATGTAACCTTCTCTTAAGGCGGGGTGGCAGGGGGGCTATTGTCTTTGAGCACTATTTGTGGGCTCCCTGAAGGGATCTGAGAGGTCACTGTGAGAAGAATTGTGGGATAAGGTTTATTCCAGCTGGGCTTTCCTGATGTCCCTAAAGTAAACATTTGCTATATGTACAATATAAATGTTAGTTATAAATATTTTTTGAGCGGGTGGGTTGGGTTTATGTTTCTCTGATATAACATAAGATGTGGAAAGGCATTCTAACAGCAGAAAATGCCATGGGACTCAGATGGTAATGTTAGGCTTGACTAGAATATTAATAGTTATAGAGAAGGAGATCGAATCTTATAGACCTCCAGATGTTGTTGTACTACTACGATTGCCATCATTTATCACCATTGGCTTTTCTGGCTAGGGCTGTTATAACTTGCAGTCCTACAGACATCTTTGAGGGCCACATGACTTCCATACCTGGTGCATACCTGGTGCATACCTGGTGCAGAACTTCCTGGTGCAGAATTTTTCAATAGAATGTTCTCAATTTCTCACAAATTATCTGAAGGTGTTGGCTAATAGTAGCCACTATTATGAACATATGTAATATTATGAACAGTCCATAGTAGTAGCCACTACAATAGTAGCCATTAGAAACATGCTGATTGATACTGATTGATACTAGAAAAACCAGGAGCCATGAGTGGACCTCATAACACTGATGATGCAATTCGCATTGTCTTGGCATGAGAAATAACAGTTACTTTTGACATCTTGTTCAGCACAGAATTCTTAACACTGTACAATTTGGGCAGTGAGGTAAACAAATTGCTGGTTGTATTATCTATTGATGAATGAAAGAACTTTAGTTGGAATCTTGTTGGGTAGGTGAGACTTATACACTTGTGACTGTTTTGTATTCATAGTTCCTATGTAGCTCTTCGTTTAGGGGACATGTAGTGACCATGAAAGTCCCCCAGTCTCCATTTCCTGGGCAGCAGTCACTGTGATCAAAGGGGGTCTGCTCCCCTGTCGATTGGGAAGCTTCTGGCTGATGGTCCTACCCCACCCTCACACAAGCGATCTTGGGCCTTAGGGGAAAATGTGAAAGGGCCCTGCTTCTGACTATTGCATTGGAGATCAAATGGGAGGGGTTGCATAGCACCGTAACTACATTTGTAACTCCGAACAAGATTCCAGCCAGAATTTGTTTGACCTCAGGAGTCATCTTTAGAAGAGCTCCTTTGGTGTGTAGCCAAGCTGCTTCATCTATTTACACAACATGGGGCAGAGAGCAAGCGGAATGCATTGAATTGCCAGTAAAAAAAGAAAAAGAAAGTCAAGCCAGTGCAAAGGCACTTTAGTAAAGTTATTCTTCTATATAACCCACCATGGTTTCACTCCTTTTCTTATCCCCTCCAACAAATCTCACCAGCATGTTAGCTTTGCTTATTGCAGCCACTTAATATACCCAAATCACAATCCATCTCCAAAATCCTCATTGCAGAATTAGGCTGGATCTCTAATGTATCAAGGTGACACCAACTTTGGTTGAAAGGTTATATTACACAACTATGCAATAAAAAGCTTGTGGACATGTGATGTATACATATTTCATACCAATAGAGCAGAAATACAAGTAATACATACCAAGTCATTGCCTGTTAACAAATCCCAATATTTAATCTAATATTTAATGTAATTTTTTAAAACTTAAGATTCCCCCACCCCATCCCTGTGGTGAGAATGCAACACTGGATTTGTTTAATTCCACTGTCAAGAAGAGAAACATGAGGGCAGTTCCTAACTTTGCTTGTTACTGGGTTACACAGGAGTCCTGGCCAAGCAGGGGCTATTACAAGATTCTACCTGACTCTTTCCACCTTTTGTTGAGCAATGAAGCCTCATGAAGGTCTCCAGCCTGACTGTTCCCAGATGTATTGGACTACAGTTTCCATTGCTCTAGCCTGCATATCGAATGACCATCCTGTGTGGTTGTGGTGGGAACTGGAATCCATTGTGCCCAGAGGGCATGAGAAGGCTATCATAGAATATAAAGAATAAAATCTAGAATAGACCCCATGGAGAAAGCTAATGAGCCAGGTGGCTTTAAGCAAGGCTCTTCTGAAGTAAACAGTACTACAAGGTAGGGAGGAGACATGCGATTTATACCATTGTGGCATTCACCACTTTTCAGCTCCAACACAGGTAAGATGAAAGGAAGTTATCTGTGTGTTAATAAAACGACTGAGAAAGTGGAATGGTAGCAGCTAAGGAGTGAAAGTGAAAGGGTTGGGGAAGAGGTAGTTTTGTGAAGCAGCCTTGGAGAAAAGTAGTCATGTGAGAGAGGTCTAGTCCCTACGTACCAACATAATAATAATTGAGTATTATTAGATGTAGTTTGGTAGCATCATATCTGCAGCTGGTGGGGTTTATTTAAGAATAGCACATTTCCTTTGATAAGAAAGAGGCCACAGGCTAACAAACATTTGTATGGTGAGTACCTATATTTATCAATAAAAATGCAAGCTAATTAACAAAGGCCTAAGTCCAACAGCATATTAGCACCCAACTGCTAGCACAATGAGGCATTCTTTCCCCCTCTTACCATACTCTGCACCATCCCCAAACTGGTGGGTTCCTAGTTTTCTGGAACAGGTTTTGAGGTCACACAGAAGAAGGAGAGGAAGTCACCCCCCTTCCCATTTTCATTGACAGAAGCAGTTCCATAAATAGAATGACCTCCATAGGATCCTGGCAAAGTAGGAAGCCAGCTTCATTCTTCAAGGAAATATTGGTCATCCATATCTACATATTCTTCATCCATGGATTCAAAATACGGAACCCCTCCCTCAAATTAAAAAGCAAATCTTGATTTTGCCATTTTATATAAGGGACACCATTTTATTATGTCATTGTATATACTGGAATGTGAGCATCCATGGATTTTGATATCCAGGGAAGGTTCTGGAACCAAGCCCTAGCCCACTGTACTTCCCAATCAGTTCAACTCTCTCAGAATACTTTCTAGTATTAATAGCTGGAGAGTGGAATTTGAGATCCTTGAGAGCCTCTCGTTTAATCTCTGACATGTGCTGGTAGTAAGGATTACCCCAAACCATTTCACATGGTTATAGGAAAGAAGGATTCCTTGTAGTTCTACACATGAAGGGTATAGGATCATGACCCCACCATTGGCGTCATCTCTTACATATGTAGACATAAATCATGAAATCAGCACATCTGGTTTTAGTAGCTATAACTATCTGATATATAGAGGCTACAATGAATGCCAAGGACTTTTCCTACAGTTTCCCTGCTCCTTCTGAGGAGGTTGCTGGAGATGTGTCTGGGACACATGAATGCTTCCTGAGACTCTCAGGTGTTTGTCTACATCAGGGGTAGGCAACCTTTTTGAGCCGGGGGCCGGGTTGCTGTCCCTCAGACAATTGGGGGGCTGAAGCACCAAAAATAAATAAATAAATAAATAAAAATAAAAAATAATTATTTTTTTAAAAATTAAAAAAATATGCATGCACACTCTCTCAGCCCCAAAAAAGCCATGGCAAAACCCCTGTGGAGATTTTGCCAAGAAAATCCCAAGAACAAGCAATAACAACAATAATCAATATCATCATGGCGGGGGGCAGCGGCGGCAGGACTGGCCTGGGGCCGGTCCAAAGGCCTTGGGCGGCCGCATCCGGCCCCCAAGCCTTAGGTTGCCTACCCCTGGTCTACATGTTTGTGCAGACATGTGAATGGCCCTCAGATTTCATAGAAAAGACAATACTTGCCAGCACCACACAGTGAAAAGGTGAGTGAAACATTAAAGATGTTCACCATGGGGCTATGCTGACGGGCAGGAAAAGGTGACCTGAAGTTGCCTTTTCTCTAAGCTTCAGCAACTGCACTGCTTGCCCTGAGGTTGCCCTAAATGGGGACGGAGCAACACACTGGGGGGAGTCAATGCAGCTTTTCTGAGGTTGCATTGAAGCCCCAGCAACCACACCAACAGCTCCAAGGATGCTGCAGAGGGAGATGGAGCAACCGCATGGGCCGGCAGCAGCTGCTTTAATTTTTTTTGTTGTTGTTCTCAAATGCATGTGCACATGCGCAACAACATCTCTCTACATCTGCACATCTGTGCAGGAAAACATTCCTGTGCACCTGCACAGGACCTGTTATAGGGTGGTATACAGTCTGTCACTGTGTACAAAGGTGACTGAAGTTCGGCATCCCTGTGCACGTGCACAGGACCTGTCATACACCCACAGATCATGCAAGGATTCACTGACCTCCGCTTTCCCCCAAGGAGTGGGGGCAGTAGACAGGTGCTGTCTACTGATTGTGCCACCCTTAGGGTGAAGGAATGAGTTTGTCAACTGAAAAGACACTCCATCTTCCTCCTCAAAACATGTCCCACACAGATCAGGGGGGAGGGGAGAGGTACATGCAAGGGAAGTTTGTGTGCACAGACTTGATACATGTAGCTGGTGGTCATGCAAGGGACATGGTCAACAGGACACATAGACAAATGTTAATCCAGGAGGCCCTCCCCCAGCATGCCAGGAAGTGATGTGCAGGTCTTATGCACACTTTCACACCTGCACAGAAGAGGTCACAAAAGCCTCTTTCATGAAAATTGCTCTGCATGCTGACAGCAAGTGTACATCCAACAGAATGCATTTATTGTCATAACAGAGGACAGTTGCTGGGGTGTATGTGTAGGATTACCATTAGGGTTAGGGTTACAATTAGGGTTAGGGTTCTAATATTCAAGCGCACCTGCACCAGTGCATCTACACCTGGAAACACAGGACGCTTTAAATTAAAGCTTGGATCGTAGGGCGCATGCTCTGGATCGCCAAGTCAATTTCTTCCACCTGTGCGGCAGTGCATTTATATGGCCATTTTCTGGTGCATCAGTGTCACTGCATACATACACACATGCGAAGGTGCATATCTTTACCAAAGGAGTGGAAAAAAGTGGCTCCTTTTTGGAGCGCCTTTTCATGGCATATGGCAGCTAGAGGGTGCTTTCCTGGAGACCTTTAGGCATGCGTCATCTAAAGGCCACACCTACAAGTCACCCTCAAAACACCCCTTTTTGCCCATCTACATAGCCCCCATGATAACAAAAAGCTATAAATATTCAAATATTCAAAGTAGAACTTGGGGGCAGGTACCTTTTGGACCAAAGCTCCCCAGATTCCCCAGCCAACATGGTCAGTAGATTGTGGGTGGTCTAAGAATCCATGTCTCCAAGCTCAAATTCAAAGCTGCAGTCGTATATCATATAACATCATTTCACACATGTATGGGGTGTATCAGCAGTACTGATACTGGGAGCCCTTACTACAAAGGGAGGAACCAGGCTGTGTGTGGACATTACACTTGGCACTGAAAGTGTGGAGAGAGGACGTGCAAGTCATTTGTATTTCCCATTGCTTCCTTACTCATACCATAATTCCTGCTCTGACTTGCAGTGCACAAAGACAGTCGTAATCAGATGTGACCGCAAGTCGAGACCCTGCAAGTATTCTGACCTCCCGTAATAACAATATGAAAAATGATACATTAAAATATTCCTTTGTGAGATCACAAAGGCTTCTGAAATCTCTTTTGCCTTCTTCCCTCTCCCCACCCCCACCTCATCTCCCCCCTTTTTTCATCTCTTTTTGGTTGCTTGGCCCATATGTTGCTAATTTTCTGTCTTTTCAGAGTGCTCTGTTTCATTTAAACTCCAAATATGTTCTATTCATCACCAGTGAATGCTGGGTGGGGGTGGGGAGGACGAAAAGCTATCACAAAGGTCAGTGTTGCCCTTAATATATAAAATAAATGAGCAAAGCACAATGTTTCTTTTTCTTTAGCTTATTACTTTTTCTTAATCCACTTTTTAGCTCTACTGTGCAAGATCACAGGAGGGGCTTAAGCAATCATGCCTAGAAAGGCTTCTTATGTATTCTGCGCAGGAGAAGAAGGGGAGGGAAGAGAGTTTCTCCAAACTGCATGCCTTTGTAGTTGGAGCTGCTGTGCAGGACCTCGGCAAAGCTAATTACTGGACAGCAAGCTGATGCTTTGCAGAAGAAGTGGAAGACGCTTCTTGGAGAAGTTGACATGCAGAGGCCTCACTTTGTAGGTTGTCTACCCTGCTTAAATGTTGCCAAAGTGAAAAGCCTAGGCGAATGCTTTTTGGGGAGTAAACCCCATTGAATGCAATAGGACTAAAGCTCTGGATAGCAATTCTCAACCACACAATTGGAGCTGCTGCCCCCATCACTTTCTTCCTGACTCTCCCTTAATTCTGCTTTCCTGCCCTATGCCCTACCCAGCATGCCTTTATTTTAGTTTAGTTTCACTTTTTCCACACAATTTTAGAGCTCTGCTTCTCTGTGTTATTTTTTAAAAAATAAAGAAATAGAAAACAAACAAATAAAGGGAATCAGGTTGCTTGGGAATAGTGAGGGAAAGAGGGACAGGGGAGAGAAGGGGACATTGGGACCACATGACAGGCAATCGCACAACTGCCCCAGGAGCGATGTATTACACCTGGGGACTTGTACAATTGTGAGGTCATTGACAGGTTTCCCCCATCAACAAAAAGGGATGCAGCAGCTACAGGCCAGGGATAGAGCCTGGGTCGGAGACATAATCAGAGGCATTGTCATGTGATAAGTATCACCAACACTGTTTTTATCATGGTTTAATTGGAGTTTAAAAGCCACGTGTAGTAGTAATCTCTTGTCTTTCCCTCAAAAAAAAAGAAGAAGAACAGAGCAAAGGATGTATGGATCACTCAGGGCAGGATTCAAAGGAAAATGTGGTTATGGAATGCCAGCAGCAGCAACAAAAAGCACCTGAAGACATGCTGGGAATTATCACCCATAAAATTTGGTCCTTGACTTGATAAATACTGTTATTCAGAATATGCAGAATCTGTTGTACTGTTAGACTCAGGAGTCATTTTTAAAAGTTAGGGTGTCCAAGAATAGAAAGCAGGGTCCTTGGGACATGAATATCTTTGAGACTGCCTCTTTATTTTCTTCTGTGTAAGTGTCTACTTGCCTTCTGCTGCTATGAGGAAGAATAAAGCATTACTTTAGTAAGATGCAGGGAGGGGCTGCTCTCCACTGGGGGGGGGGTTATCACACTGTCTACTTTGCAAGATAAGAGGACAACCAAAAAAGTTATTGTTTGGCCTGTTATTCCTATAATCTCCTATTTGGCATGGCTACTACCCTTTTGCAGATCTGGCCCAGAAAAAAGACTTTCTTCTATAGCCTGCATATGCTGAGGGCCCTTATAACAAACTCCTCACTTATCTAAGCTGTTGTTTTGTGCCTTCAAGTCATTTTTTACTTATGGCAACCCTAAGGTGACCCTATCACATGGTTTTCTTGGCAAGACTTGTTTAGAGGGGCGTTGCTTTTGCCTTCTCCTGAAGCTGAGAGAGTGTTACATGAATTTCATGTTTAGACTTGGGTACCATCTTCAAGATATCTCATTATGGTCTGATTCACACTAGTGTTTTTACAGCGAGGAGATCCAGGGTGAATCGATGCTGCGATTCTGGATTGAAGTTCCCACTATGTTTACCCCAATTGAATCTCTCTGGCACAATTTAACCCTATTGATGTTCACATTACCATTTGTATTGATTCAAAATTGAGCCTCCATATCGATCCCATTCAATCATTTTCAGTTTCTTTTTTTTTTAACTGTCAATCAAGTGACGTGCATCTTCGTCACTGTGACATTTTGCAGGTCTTGCCCTGAATAAATAAATCCTTGGTGAGAAACCCTTGGAAACTCCCCTGAATGGGGAGGAACAACTGTACTATGTACACAACAGTAAAAGGGAATAATGTGTGTCATTCCCAGATTAACTTGTGTAATTGGCAGAATGCGTAAATTGTGATCACTGTGCAAGCATTTGTGGTAGGACTCAGACCCAGGATCTTTTAAAATATTGGGATTGGGTCTCAGAAAATATGAAGTAATAATAATAAAAAATGCACCTATGGAAGTGTAGAGTGCTTTACTTTCCCCATTGACTAACCCTAATCTTTCCCCAGAAACTGAGGTTAGATATGATATCAGGAGACATATGGAGTATATTTGTCTTTTTCTCTCTCTCTTTTTTTTAAAAAAAACCCAACTGGAAACCATTTTGTTTAGGGGAAAACAATATGTAGCACATGCAATAAATGCCACCCTTTAACTATGACCTAATCAAATGGGCTACAATAGACAATAAGCCCATTCAAGTATAGGATATTGAAGTAGGACCCTCTGAAAGTAGGACTCTCTGAAGATGGAGGTTCCCACTTTAGTGCAAAACTCTAACTAGTCTTGTTTTAGTGATCATTTGTATGGACACATACAGACATACCGGTATCGCTGTGGTCAAGCCACTGTGGCATTGTATGCATCCCATTGACCTAGCTTCTGTGAAGTTTTCAATTAATTGTAACTACATTAAACTTTTCCCTCCCAGAGCACCATGAGACATTTGTCATGTCTTCTGTGTTAATGTCTATTTTTGGCCTTCGGAATGGCTTCAGGGACAATTGGTCTGACTTCCGGATAAACATGAGATAATCTGCCCCCAATTTCTTTCCAATTTTAGGTACTGTTCTCCTGTTCTACTTTCCTTTCCTTTCCTGCCTTCTTTCTTCATATTTTACATTTAACTTTCTTTTGTAGAAACATCCTTTTAGTTACAAACAAGAACTTTCAACTTTTTATGTTTCTTTCTGGAGCTGATGTCAGCCTTCCTCTTCAAAAACATGTATTCATGCACTCATTTAATTGATAACTCACCTTTCTCCCGGCAGGAGAGTCAAGGTGGCACCTTTTGTGAATTTATGTTGGTGCATGACTAATACTCAGTCCCTTGAATGAAACAACTCAGGCACAAGTTGAATAACAACAAGAAAGATGTATTATTATTATTGTTGTTGTTATTGTTGTTATTATTATTATTATTATTATTATTATTATTATTATCAACAAGCATCAAATAGCCTCACTACTTTCTGCCAATGTTACACTTTCTATCAATTTCCTGAACTCCACCCATCTCTCTTCCTCCTCCCAGACACTTCTCACTTCAAATTCTAGCCAAAACCAACTGTTAAAATGGTCAGCTCTTTACTTTTTCTTTCTTTAGCCTCTCATCTCCTGCATTCCAAGGGCTGTGACAGCCTGATCAACAGAGAAGACAGAGCTTCCCACTCTGTTGTCTGTCATGGCCACTGAGCAGTAATCTGACAAAGATAAGTTGCATACCCTCCAACATTTCACATATGAAAAGTGAGAAACTTGTGACCAAGCAACATCAGTGTGGTCAAGATGGCAAAAGTTATTATTAAGGAAGAACACACAAGCTAGGAGAGGCTGCAGCAGTTTGCTTTTGCCTGAGTGTTCCTACCAAAATTGGGACAAAAAGTTAACAGGGGACAGAGAAAAGGCAGAATTACTCAACACCTTCTTTGCTTCAGTCTTCTCAGAAAAGGGAAAGGGTGCTCAACCTGAGGATAATGGAGCAGAGGACAGAATAGGAGAATTTCAGCACAAAATAAGTAAAGAGACAGTACAGGAATACCTGGTTAATCTAAATGAATATAAGTCTCCAGGACCAGATGAATTACATCCAAGGGTATTAAAAGAACTGGCAAATGTAATATCGGAACCATTGGCAATAATCTTTGAGATCTCCTGGAAAACAGAAGAAGTCCCAGCGGACTGGAGGAGGGCAAATGTTGTCCCCATCTACAAAAAGGGGAAAAAATAGGATCCCAACAATTATCGTCCAGTTAGTCTGACATCAATACCAGGAAAGATTCTGGACCAGATAATTAAACAGAGACTAATACTCAGACTCAGTAGAGTCTGTGAACATCTGGAAGGTAATGTCATAATCACAAAAAGTCAACATGGATTTCAGAGGAACAAGTCATGCCAGACAAATCTGATCTCTTTTTTTTGATAAAATTACCAGCTTGGTAGATGAAGGGAATGCTGTGGATTTAGTATATCTTGATTTCAGTAAGGCCTTTGACAAGGTTCCCCATGACATTCTTACAAACAAGCTGGTAAAATGTGGGCTAGATAAAGTAACTATTACATGGATTTGTAATTGGTTGACTGGCTGAACACAAAGGGTGCTCAACAATGGCTTCTTTTCAACCTGGGGTGCCACTGGGCTCTGTCCTGGGCCCAGTGCTATTCAGTATCTTTATTAATGACTTGGATGACAGTATTGGGGGCATAGTTATCAAATTTGCAGAGGACACCAAATAAGGAGGAGTAGCTAATACCCCAAAGGATAGGATCAAAATTCAAAATGACTCGAACAGATTAGAAAGCTGGGCCAAAGCTAACAAAATGAAATTCAACAGGGAGAAATGTAAGGTACTGCACTTAGGGCGAAAAAACAAAAAGCACAGATATACGATGGGGGACACCTGGCTGAATGAGACTATGTGTGAAAGGGATGTGGGAATTCAGGTGGACCACAAGTTGAACATGAGTCAACAGTGCAATGCAGCAGCTAAAAAGGCCAATGCAATTTTAGGCTGCATCAGTAGAAGTATAGTGTCTAGATCAAGAGAAGTAATAGTGCCACTCTATTCTGCTTTGGTCAGGCCTCACCTGGAATACTGTGTCCAGTTCTGGGCACCACAATTCAAAAAGGATGTGGAGAAACTGGAGCGTGTCCAAAGGAGGGCAACTAAAATGGTGAAGGGTCTGGAAACCAAGCCCTATGAGGAACGACTTAAGGAGCTGGGGATGTTTAGCCTGGAGAAGAGAGGGTTGAGAGGTGATATGATAGCCGTGTTTAAATATTTGAAGGAATGTCATATTGAGGAGGGAACAAGCTTGCTTTCTGCTGTTCCAGAGATCAAAATTCAAAATGACTTGAACAGACTAGAAAGCTGGGCCAAAGCTAACAACAGCTAACAATGGATGTAAGCTCCAGGAAAAGAGATTCCACCTCAACATTAGGGGGAACTTCCTGACAGTAAGGGCAGTTCGATAGTGGAAGACACTCCCTTGGAGAGTAGTGGAGTCTCCTTCCTTGGAGGTCTTTAAGCAGAGGCTGGATGGCCATCTGTCGAGGATGCTTTGATTGGGAGTTCCTGCATGGCAGGGGGGTTGGACTGGATAGCCCTTGTGGTCTCTTCCAACTCTATGATTCTATGAGTCTATTTGGAAGGGCAAGATTCTACTTCTCCTCTCCTCTCTCCTTGGCTGAGTTAATTGAATACAAACTGCTTTTGCACTTTGAACTCAGTTTGCAGCAATGGGAAAATGTGGGAGGAGGAAGGAGAAACTGGGACACTAAAAGCAACTGGAAAGTGGGATGACAGATGATTAACTGGGACTGTTCCTACCAAAATTGGGACATTTGGAAGGTATGTTAAATTCACTTCTCATATTTGAAATGCACACTTCTGCTTGCAAAAATTTGTTTGAAACCCTTGGCCTGTATCCAGTAATGTTACTGGGCCAACCTAAGGTCTGTTGTGCTAGTGATGGAGCATTTTCAGAGACAGAACAAGAGTGGTTAGAATCTTAGAATTGGAAGGGACCACAAGGTACATCTGATCCAACTCCTTGCCATGCAGGAAACCAGAAAACACAATTATAGCACTTGTAAAAAAAATGTCCATCCAGCCTCTAATTAAAGACCTCCAAAGATACTAAATGCTCCCCAATACAGATTCCCCTTGTACCGTCTGAGCTGCATACAAAGTTGTACAAGAGAAGCAGTTGTCCAAGAAGCTGTGGAAGCAGTTTTTCAACAGCTTGCAGAACCATGTGTCCACAATCCCACATAATTGCACTAGATGGGATTTTCACTCAGCTAGCATTATATTGGATTTAGACCCTATGGGTTTTGGTGCCTTTTTAAAATCTTGACTAAACCTTGATTGTTATATCTTCTTTCCAAGTAAAAATTTTGCTACAATCTGAAGTCCTTCTCCTTGCAATTAGGATAGTGTCCCATCTTATGGGCAATGTGTACAATTAAGCATGTAGACAAGTGGCACCTATGCATGGAATATGTCAATTTTGACTACAAAGAACAGTGAAACAAGTGGCAATGGAAGCAGGACCAACCTTAAGATGCAAAGCAATCAACACTTTGAACACTATACTGTAGATCTACCCAACTGAAGGCGAAAGAAAATATTTTCAAATCAGGTATACATCTCCACATTATTGATACTATTTTGGGGATACAGAGGGGGGTTGCAGACTGCAGAAATAGTGCGAATTGAGTCCACTTTTAGGGTTAGGGTTAGGGTTAGTGCTAGGGAATCATGGGAATTGTTTTTTTTTTCTGAGACATTGAGCCTTCTCTTTCAGAGAGCTCTGGTGCCACAATAAAATACAGTTCCCATGATTCCCTAACCCTAACCCTAAAAGTGGACTCAATTTGCACTATTTCTGGCAGTCTGCAACCCCCCAGAGAGGGAAACTGAAATCCATTTAACCATGAGGGAGTCTGTGAATCAGTGTGAAGAGAGAGAGGCTATAGAAGCACATCTACACTATAGAAATAATGCAGTTTGACACCACTTGAAGTGCTTTCTCTCTATCCCATGGAATCCTGGGATTTGTAGTTTTACAACTTTAGCCTTCTCTGCCAAAGAGTACCGGCATCCCTCAAAACTACAAATCCCAGGATTCTGTAGGATGGAGCCATGACACCTAAAGCGGTGTCAAACTACATCATTTCTACAATGTAGATGCACCCAGATACAGAGGATAGTTTACAGCTCTGGGTGTGCTCTAAAGGGGTACAAAGCCTCTCTTTGCTAACCAAAACCAAAAGGATGCCACTCACATAGTAAACTATTGAAACTAATCTTCCAGGACTAACTGGAACAGCTCTTCTTTTTCCTGGGAAGATCAAGACTCCACCTTCTCCTCCTCTCTGCCACAGCAAGAAGGCAGGCTTCCCCTGATAGGCTAGTTGAGTGCAAAGTAAAGAAAAAGCAACAAGGAACTGAGAGGAATCCAGGACTCCTAAAAACAAACGGAGAAACTGGGAATGCAAAAGAGTAGATAGGGTTGTCACAACTGATCTATTGCTACTGCTGGGTATGGGAGAATTTAGAGTGAATGTCCTGGTGGGCATGTGGGATGGAAATATGGAATAGCCTGTTGCTACTTCCTTTTGGTCTACACATGGTGGGAAAACATCTGCCCAAAGTTTGAAAAGTTAAGTTTATTAATTACAGTTATTACACAATTAATTACTTTATTGCAAAAGGCTAGCAGAATTTTAACAAAATTAAAATGTTTTTGGCTGGCTCTTATCACATGACATTGTATTCATCCTGCTGCTGCCTTGCATTCCATTTGTTATTTGTAGTGCACCTTTTCATTGATGGGCAAAACCCATCAATAGGCTCTGAATCTTGCTGCTATTCCATTTCTGCCTTTTTGTGCACTTCTGCTTCTCAGGCAGTAATGTGGTATGAGTGGGTGCTATTCTGATCTACTCCCTTTCCCCCTCACAGTGACTGCAGTTGTGAACAGTTTCCCGAAGCATGGGACTGCTCTGTGAATGTGCACACAGCAGTTTTGCACTTCAGGAGAAGGGAAGATGAGTGGTCACAGCTACCAACAGCTTCCTGAAGCTGGCTGCTGTGTATACATTCACACAGCAGCCAGCTTCAGGACACAGTAGTTGGGATCGCTTGTTTCCCCCCTTCCTCCTGAAGCATGGGACTGCTGTGTGAATGAGCTCACAGCTTCCTTGAGCTTTGGGAGCAGGGAGGAGGAGTGGCCCCATCCACCAACACATTCCCAAAGCCTGTGCTGTGTGCACATTTACACAGCAGCTGGCTTTGGGAGGCAAGTTGGCAGCTGTGATCGCTCATTCCCCCGCTTCTTCTCAGATGGTGGTGTTTGGTAGTATGGAAAACAGATCACAAAACCATGGATCACCAAAGCACTATCATGGGTGGAGGTGGAAATTGGTATATTTCCATTCTTAAGCTAGTATGATCATGGCAAGACACCAGGCTGGTGTGATAAAGTCCATAGATTCAAGGCCTGCCCCCAGTTGATAAGATTCCATTATGCTTACATATTTTTAAAAGTAATTGTCTGCTTTCCCAGTTCTCAAAAGTAAATAAAGTAGTCATTTTAGTTACGGTACTTGTAAAAAGCAATTCCTACCTAGATGCCTTTAGCACAAAACTTTCCCCTTGTCTACCTCATTGTTGCTTCGACACCCACAACAGAAAGCATGAGGCAACAGCATGAAGCACAACACAAGCGAGCACTTGAACCATATGTAGGGGTGTAGCGAAAATGAGGCAAAATAAGGGTGTTCCCCCCATTAGAACTTTCCCACTTCCATTGAAATTCTCCATTAGTCCCCAAATTTCCAGCACTGTATTAACTTAAAACTCCAGTTGATCATTTAGAAATACAGTCTAGGCATCCAAAAAAAAAAAGGGGGGGGGGGCAGGCACAGTTTCCAAGGAAAAGCAAACACAGCAAATATAAGGTATGAATATTTTGCGTCTTGCTCTGCAATCCTAGAAATTTGGGGATTTAAGGAAAACGTCATTTTGTCAATCTCATTTTGGGGCAAGGTCCTGTAGCTACACCCCTGACCCCATGTGCTATTCTTTCTCACACATTTGAGGCCACACGCCCTACACAAGTTGTTAAAATGTTACTCTTAAACCACAACCGGAGCAGAGTTTGGTTTTGTTACAGTTAAACTAAACAAGATCCGGAAATGTCAAAATATAACACTGAATATAAAAGTTAGGTTGTTCTGTGCCAGTATTTCCCATTACTATGTACGGTTGTGAAAGTTAGACAGGGAAGAAAGCAGATAGAAAGAACATCAGCTTGTTCAAGATGTGGTGGCGCAGTGGTTAAATGCCTGTACTGCAACCACTCACTCATAGACCACAAGGTTGCGAGTTCAATACTAGCCAGGGCTCAGGCTAGACTCAGGCCTGCATCCTTCCGAGGTCGCTAAAATGAGTAACCAGCTATTGGGGGGCAATGAGCTTACAGTTGTAAACCGCTTAGACATCCCATAGCACGATATGAAGCAGTATATTGAAGCTGCTTTGCTTTGCTTTGGTGCTGGAGAAGAGTTCTGCAAATACCATGTGTGGCTAAAAAGACCAATAAATGGGTCCTAAGAAGAAATCAGACCCAGACTCTCCCTAGAAGCCAAGATAACTAAACTGAGGTCGTGTATTGACTGTGTCATGAGAAGTAAGGACTCACTATTGTACAATAAGAAAAGAGGAAAACCACATACCAGATGGATAGATTCAAACAGAGAAGCCACGGCCATGAATCTGCAAGAACTGGCAGAGCAGTTGAGGATAAGGTGATTTGGAAGTCTCTCATAAGGTTTATTTATTTATTTATTTATTTTTATACCACTTTTCTCCCAAAGTGGGACCCAAGGCAGCTAACAACATATATAAAACACATTAAAACAACTATTAAAATAGTACAATTAAAACTGTAAACATATAAAAATTACAAATATAAAATTTAAAACAGAGATCATCATCATCATCATCATCATCATCTAAAACTAATCTCCTCCCATTCCCCAGTGAAACCAAGCCTTCAGGATTTTAAAAGACTTACTTAAATAAAAATGTCTTCACCTGCAAGCGGAAGGCCAGCAGTGAAGGGGCCAGCCTAGCCTCCTGTGGAAGGGAGTTCCAGAGGGTGGGAGCAGCCACCGAGAAGGCTGTCTCTCGTTTCCTCACCAAGTGAGCCTGTGATGGTAATGGGACCGAGGGAAAGCCTTCTCCTGAGGATTTTAGGGCTCTAGCTGGTTCGTATGGGGAGATATGGTCTCTGAAATAGTCTGGACCTAAGTCATGTAGGGCTTTATAGGTCATGACCAGCACTTTGAATTGTGCTCAGAAATGTACTGGTAGCCAACTGGCTCCGGTCAGCATTCTAGCTGTGACATTTTGGACCCGCTGAAGTTTCCAAACAGTTTCCAAAGGTAGCCCCATGTAGAGTGTGTTACAATAGTCCAAATGGGATGTAACCAAAGCATGTGTCACTGTAGCCAGATCTGGCGTCTTAAGGAATGGGCGCAGCTGGCGCACAAGTTTTAACTGTGTAAATGTACTCCTGGCCACTGCTAAAACTTGGGCATCCAGACTCAGAGTTGAGTCCAGGAGCACATCCAAGCTGCGAGCCTGAAATTTACGGGGGAGTGTAACCCCATCCATCTCGGGCACAGCCCCAATTCCCTGATCTTATGATTGACTGGGGCACCTGTGTCTTGTCTGGATTAAGCTTCAATTTGTTTGCCCTCATGCAGTCCATTACTGACAGCAGACACTGGTTCAGCACAAGCAGCTTCCTTGGAGTCAGATGGAAAGGAGATAGAGTTGGGTGTCATCCACATACTGATGACACTGCACCCCAAAACTCTGGCTGACCTCTCCCAGCATTTTCATATAAATGTTAAACAACATGGGGGACAAAACAGAACCCTGTGGAACCCCACAGGCAAGCAGCCAATGAGTCAAACAGGAGTCCCCCACCACCACCTTCTGGATCTGCCCAGTCTCATTCCAGTGCCCCCAAGTCCCATCCCAGAAAGGCGGCTCAGAAGGATACCATGGTCAATGGTATAGAAAGCCACTGAGAGATCTAACAGGACCAACAGGGACACACTCCCCCTGTCCAGTTCCCTGTAAAGGTCATCCACCAAGGCGACCAAAAATGTCTCTGTGCCATAGCCAGGCCTGAAGCCAGATAGAAATGGATCTAGATAATCCTTTTCATCCAGAAATCCCTGGTGCTGGGAGGCCACCACCTGCTCCAGAACCTTGCCCAAAAATGGAATATTAGATACTGGCCAATAGTTATCCAGGATGCCAGGATCCAGGGAGGTCTTTTTTAGTAATGGCTTCACCACAGCTTCCTTTAGGTAGGATGGAAATTTGCCTTGCTGCAGTGAAGCATTCACCACTCCCTTTACCCACTTGGCCAGTTCCCCCTCCAAGGATCCAGTATGCACGTGGTGGCTCTCACCTCTCCAAGGATCGTATCCACATCCTCAGGCTGCACAAACTAAAACTTATCCAATACTGTGGGACAAGCAGGTGCTATGATTACATCCACTGGACCTCTCTCAACAACAGCATCTAAGTCAGAGTGAAGCCGAGTCATTTTGTCTGCAAAGTGTCTTGCGAATTCCTCACAGCAAGCTGTTGGGTGGTCTTTGTTTCCTTCTTGGGGTCCAGAATGTAAGAGACCCCTGACAACTTGAAACAGTTCCGCTGGATGACACTGTGCAGACACAATGGTGGCAGAAAAGTATAGTTTCTTTGCTGCCACCACTGCCACGGCATAAGCTTTCCAGTGGGTTCTAGCCCATGTTCGGTCGGATTCACTCTCAGTCTTCCACCTTTGTCGCTCTAGTCTCCAACCCATTTTCATCACCATCAACTCCCTGGTAAACTAGGGGGCACACCTGGCTCCACTTTGTGTGAGGGGACGCTTAGGGGCAATTGTGTCCACCATCCTGGCCATTTCCCTATTCCAGAGATCAGCCAGGGCTTCGACAGGATCACCTGCCAAGGCAGCAGGAAACTCCCCAAGAGCCATCAGGAATCCATCTGGATCCATAAGCCTCCTGGGGTGGATCATCTTAATCAGCCCTCCACCCCTGCAGAGACTCTGAGTCCCAGTGAGTCTAAACCGTAGCAGGTAGTGATCAGTCCATGACAACAGAACTACTGAGAGTACCTCCACTCCCAGATCACTGTCATCCTGCCCTGAACAGAAACCCAGGTCCAGAGTGTGTCCTGCCATGTGGGTGGCCCCAGATACTACTTGGGACAGCCCCATGGTTGTCATGGCAGACATAGTCCTGAACTGCTCCTGACAGTGGAGTCTTTGAACGGATGTTGAAGTCCCCCAGCACCACCAGCCCAGGGGACTCCAATGCCACTGCAGAGACCAACTCCGTCAGCTCAGGAGGGAGACTGTTCTGCAGCGGGGTGGACGGTATGCCAACAGAATCCCTATTCTGTCCCAGCCACCCACCTTTAAGTAAACACTCATACCCAGTAGACTGTGGGACAGGGCACCTGGTAAGGGAGGTGGAGTCCTGATAGACCACGGCAACTCCGCCTCCCCGCCTTCCAGGCCTCGCCTGCTGCTGTGGGCAAAGCTGGGAGAGATTAGCCCCCCCCCCCATCTTCATCCAGCCAGGTCTGTGTATTACAAGCCAGGTCGGCATATTCATCCAGGATCAAGTCCTGGATTAGTGGTGTTTTACCATTTACAGACCTGGCATTGAGCAGCAGCATTTTCAGCCTAGGGGGCCTGCTGCCAAGGCTATCCAGTCTATTTGATTTGGGGATCAGTTTGGGAGTAACCAGTACCCTATGTATCTCCGTTCTACCAGGTTGCCATAGGTTGAAGTTGACTTGAAGGCAGTTAACAACAACCATAGTTGTAATGTAATGTATTCATGCCTTCATTTCTGGGGAAAATGACTAATTATAAGAATTATCTAGTTATTTTGTAACTAAAAGGTCTATTTCTGCCTCACGTATCATATCTGAATGTGGGCATCCCTTATCTGCTGCTGGGCTTGACAATACAAATGCCTTGCTTGTACTGTAATCTTTCTGCAGCTCTCCTCTCTGCATTCAGTCTTGCAAGCACAGCCTCTTGTAAGGCCAAGGCCTTGAAAATACTGCCACTTTGCCAGTACTCAGTATTAAATCTGCCAGAAGTAAATTAGTTTAATCTTTTGCTTTATCATTCCACTGCTGACCAGAGCATCTTTTATTAAGGTTACTGCAGTCACCTTAGACCAGAGAAACAAAAGCACTTTTAACAAAGTGTGTACCTTCAAAGACCAGCTCTTTCTCTCTCATCTTCTACTGCTTTCTATATATATGCAATTAATTTAACATCCAGCTGGCAGTAAAATTAGGTGCTTCCTGAGCATTATGCTTTTTAAATTGCTTTTTTTAATACTAGCCGACATATCAGAGTTGTCCTGCTGAGGATGGGTCTAATATCCTCTCCCAAATTCAGCCCTGCTCTCTGGAGCTGCATGAGGGCGAACAAAGTCCCTGTTGTAAATGTTTCGTTATATCCATAATTCCAACAGGCTCTCCTGAATCCTTATAAATCTTCCACATCCCAAGGAGGTTTAAGATCTTCAGTACTCTCAGATTCATTAAGCTCTGCATTCTATTAATGTAATAAGAATGCTGTGAACTCCTAATAAGAAAACTTGGAGTGACTGCTTTTTCTCATCCACAACTATAAATGTTAATGCTGATTTTATATTTGTGTGTGTGTGTGTGTGCGCACACACACATCTGTGAGTGTATTTGTAATTATTTTTTGGCTTGTGACAACTTAAAATATATGCCGTTATTTTAAAGTCCTCTCCTCTCTCATGGAAGTGCCATAGTTGTGGGTTGGTGCCATCTTTCAATAAACCAGACCTTTTAAAATCTGCCTTTTGTCTCATATATCTTGATTTCTGGAAACGTTCACATAGAGATTAATACCTGTAGCTGACAAGCAAAATAGAGAAATTCCTCTGAGTCAGTAGAAAGTGATTCCTGCCCCTACTTTTCTTTGAGGGGAAATATTATACTGATTAATTGAATAGAGCAGGGCAGAGGTGAAATGAGATGGACTCACTGATTTATCCAGTCCTATGTCAGGTTTGGATTTATTCATACTACAGAATTATAGTGCTATTATTCCACTTTCACTGCCATGATTTCATCGTATGGGATCCTGGGATTTGTAGTTTGGTCAGAGGCACCAGAAGGCACCAGAAGAGTTCCCTGGCTGAACAGTCCAAAGGCCCCTTCTTCCACTGCCAACCTCAGGATTCCACAGGAGAGAACCATGACAGTTAAAGTGGAATCAAAGTGCGATTATTGTCTAGTGTGAATGAACCTTTGACAAGTCAGGTAACAAAATTTGGAGGGTGGGCTGTGTCCCCCATTTTTAAAGTTCCATTGTACCTAATGGTGGCACAGCCACATGCACACGCTGCCACTGGGGACAAGGGGGGCTATGGTGCTGCCATGCATGTGCCACCATTGGGGACAACATGGGCTTGCCTTCTGCGCATACTCAAATCCACGGATGGCAAGTCTGAGGATACCGAGGGCTGACTGTATTGATATTTTATAACAGGATTTCAGGATTTCAAATGTTGAATATTGCCTAAAGAGCAAAATAGCTTGGAAATGTGTCTCAGGCAGCAGTCCTATAAACACTTACCTATCAAATTTAAGAATAGGAAAGCAAAATGTCAGAGCAAAAAGAGGGTCTAGTTTTTTGGTCATTGGGGTAAAAACGCAGAACAGTAAGCTTCTCAGCAAGATCCTTCAGGAGGGATTACCAGAGCCACAACCTATAAATCTCCTCTCAGAGCTTGAGAAAGTTACTTTTTTGGACTACAACTCCCAATGCTTTCCAGTGGCCATGATATTAGAGGATTCTGTGAGTTGTAGCCCAAATGTATAACTTTCCCAAACTCTGCTTGTTGCAAGCTGCCCTGATAACTTGATTATCCAGTAGCAAGCAAATGATGAGTGATAAGAATAGGAATAGCAGCAACAGTTACTAGGGCTTCCACCTGCTGATCCTCTTGTGGATGAGTGAGGAAAGGAGCATTGGGGGAGGTGGGAAAGGTAGCCTTAGAGGGATGCTAAATCCAATCCACTCAAGAGTTAAAAGAAGAAAAAGCATCAACATCTTGAATTTGGCCTAGCAGCTAATTGGAAGCTAGTGCAGTTGGCACAGACCAGCACAGGCACAATGCTTCTCCCCTTTGAAAACTTCAATCTGTTATAGCAAAGGACATACCCATGAATCTTTTGCACACATTTCAGCTTTTGCAACTTTTCTGCTGGGAAAAACATTCAACTCAGTTTGCATTATCCTTAAAAGCAAGAAAAACTGAAACCAATTATAGGTGTCAAAATAAATAGGGAGATAATAAACCGACATATTTTTCTTAAGCTACATAAAAGTACAACCCCCCAACAAAACACATTGCATGTCTGATTTCATCCCGTGCATTCATGGCTATTGAGTCTCTGTTATTCTCCTGTTTGAGATTTAGCTGCAACATCCCATTTGTTCAGAGAAGATATGTAAAGTCTCCCTGGCGTTCAGGTTCATTTAAAGATTTACATTTTGTATTTCCTTGCTCTGTTTTTGACTACATACATAAAACAGAATTGTAAATGTTTAGGAAAATCAAAGCTATTCTTAGATGCCTACAGTTTCACTAAGTTTGGATTCTCTAATTTGTGCAATGAAGGAAAATGGGGATTTGGGGTATACGCTTATATTTTTTACATTATAGGACTCCTTCCCATATGAACTCCACAATCCTGCCTCTGTTGAAACTTTGAGATTGGCTCTAAGGTATACATAATGTGTATTTGTGTGTGTGTGTGCAAACTTTAAAGTGATCCAATCAGTACATTACTCATTGCAGCTTGCCAGGAATTGCAGATGCCAGAAAATGAACAGGAGATAAGAAATGTGGTCCAGCAATGTGCTATAATCCATTTCTTGTGTACTTGGCCACAAACTGAACTCATATTTCTGTGAAAGAAAGGCAAATACTCTGTTTTTGATACCTTGTTTGCTATCAGATGAACAAACACCCTAGCTTAACTGGTTGCTCTAATAACAAATCAGTTTGGCCTTCATAAGGCTTTATATGCCAGATTTTAGCCATGGCATTTTTGTAAAATCAGAACACTTTGCATCCCAGCTCAGTCCTGTCTTAAAGTAGCTAGCCCATGGCAACACAAACACATCAACCTGCACTAAGCACAAGAGACTCAAGAATGGTTCTTCTGTAAGATCAGGAAAAGGAATCCCTCTCATTTTGATTTCTTGAAAGCTGTCAGGGAGTGGCATGAAATCTCTTGGACTGCAAGCATAGTTTAGGGGTGTATCCACATTAACAGTTTGAAAAGTTTAATTGTCATGGTTTCTTCCTATGGAATCCTGAAATTTGTGGCTTAGAGAGCTACTTAAAATTGATTGTTAGAGAGTTCTAGTCCGCTCCCTTGAACTACATCTCCACAGCCTACCAGAGAATTCTTAAGTATCTCACCATATGACAAAATCCATGATTCTATGGGATGGAGTCATTGCAGTTAAATTGGTATCAAACTGCTATACAGTAATTGTGCAATGTGGATACACCATAAAAGTTGCTTAAATTCTATGGACTCAGTTCAATTAGAGTGAATTGACACAACTGGGTACAGGACTGCAGTTCACCATATTCTTATTGAACTCTTGTAATGGCATTTCTCTGTAATGGCAATATCAAAATGCCAGCATCTCCAGGGTGCAGGAAATATCACTTAGTTATACTTTCTATACCTCTGAACACCTCTGAAAGAAAAAAAAAGCCACCATGCTGGACAGCTTTTGGTGATCTCTTACTGAATGCTGCCTGCAGCCCAGCCGCCTAAGTGGAGCTAAGGGGAATGTTTTGCACACATCTTGGTGCAGTTAATGGAATTCGGTACGGAGCTTTGCCTTCACAGGTCACCTTTGGAGGAATGTTTTGCACATATGAACTATCTCAAGCTCACCAAGCAGCTTATTAGTTTCAGGCCATGGCCCCCATCTTCTTATACTCCTGATAACTTTATTAAACGCAGCCCTGCATATTCATCTAAGAGAGCGGCCTTTTTACTATTTGTAGATAGTTTGAAGTAGCCATCCTTGGTCTGTGATGGCTTCCAGATCTCACCAAGAGGAGTGCACATGTCTGAAATGCCTGCTCCCCTTCTCCATTTCACCATAAAGTAGCCAATTTAATTTTGCACAATACCGTTTGATAACAACCATGTGTGCCTGTGTCTTCTGTATTTAGACACTTCAGAGAAGACCTCGTTTGGTCAGTGTGGGAGACAATTTTGAGAGCAAAACAGAACCAGATGTTTTTCTTTTTATCCTCTCTGCTCCATCCTGCTAATTCCCACTGTCAATCACCTGACAGAGACATGGTGGAATTACCTGCTATCAGAAGAGGCTTCCTGCTGCATCTCTTTCTGAGTCAATGCTCTGGACATGCCTCTGTACTTCTTTTCCAGTATGAGTGAATTATAGAATCAGAAGGTTGGAAAGGGTCCAAAGGGCCATCTATTTCAACTCCCTGCCATGTCTTCAGTTTCAATTTTTAAAATTATAGCATGCTCCATTTATCAGATGTTTAGAGAAATAGTGAGTTACGGCAAGATTTAACTTCGTGTTGTTGTTGTTGTTGTTGTTGTTGTTGTGTGTCTTTAAGTTGTTTCCAACTTATGGCAACCCTAAGGCAAACCTATCATGGGGTGTTCTTGGCAAGATTTGTTCAGCGGAGGTTTGCCATTGCCTTCCCCAAGGCTGAGAGAGTGTGACTTGCCCAAGGTCACCCAGTGGGTTTTATATGGCTGAGCAGGGATTTTGATCCTGGTCTCCAGAGTTATAATCCAATGCTCAAACCACTACAGCACACTGGCCTTCAGAACTTCGTATGCCTGCCCCAAGAGATTTGGTAGGTGGGTAAGTGACAGCTCAGATCAAGCTTTTGTAGATACAAGATGGTTTCATTTATCTAGATTGCCTAGTGAAGATCTGAATTCATGGAAATATAATCAGGACTTTTTGGTAAAATACAATTGCTACATACTGCAACACTACTTGAGATTCATCAAGAAGCAAATGGGAAGAGGGATTGTCTTGTTCTATATCTAGTTGAGTAATTTAGTTATAAAATTGGGATTGAACATGTATGGCTGGATAGCAATTTTTCCAGATTTTTTTAATGTGCTATGAAAAATCTGTCTTTGGATAGTTACGCCTCCCCCATCCTATTGTGGGAACTAATAAAATGGGCATGGATTGGTGCTTTGCTCATGAATAGTGAAACTGGGAGGAGAGAAAAAACAATTGAATGTAATGCAACCAGGAGCTACACCTGATGGAATCCCAACTCTGCAGTTAGAGTTCCCAGCTCTGCAATTTCTTCATAATCATGTATGGGCAGAAGTACCAGCATGGCAGAATCACTTAGCAGCAGAGAGAGGGAGAGAGAGATGCTTAATCTGCTGTCATAGCTGACTCTTCTATATTCATGTGTTTTGAACTGGGCTCCAGATACAGTCTAACTGTGATAAAAGTACTTTGGGTTTAGGTTTGGGAGTCATCCACGGTGCTGAATCTATTTGAAGGAAAGTAGTTCATTTTGCATTCAGATTAAAGCCCAGAGCTGATCACCATCCTACTGACGTAGAAGGCACTGACTGCCACTGTGAGGCATTTCCTAACGGAATCTACAGACCTTTATTCTGGTCCGCCAGTTTTCCCAGGCAGAACCATATAGCCACTCACATTCATGTTTTTGTTTTTGCTTCATTCAGTACTTGAAGATTTGTAAGCAATCTGTTCCCATATGTGTATGTTTATGTGGTAAGGTGTGTTTGTGTGTATGTGATCTGTTTCAAACAAATGCCAGTATGAATTAACTTAATCCACATCTCTCGGGATGTAAATCCTGAAGTGCCTCCCCATCAGATTTTGCTTTTCTTCAAAAACTGTGATCCATTTTGTCTGAAACAAGTCAAAATGTTTTACCTTGCATTTTTGAGATAAAATAGATCTAGAAATGGGGGGGGGGGGGGTTGTGAGAAAATAATATGCATTTTAGAATATATTTTAGTACACATTTTTGTGCAGATTTCTCCGTATTGTGGATTATGTGGGAAAAGGATTGAATGGACATATGAAGTCCACCTGCAAAGGTGAGATTGATCAGAAATAAGATGTCCTATTTATCCCATGTGTATTCATATGTGAAATTAATACAGCTGGGGGGGGGCATCACAGATCGAGCAGAGCAGATAGAAATTTCATATCATCCAGCTACCACAAATACAAAACTATTATTTTCATGCAGTCATGTACCAGCCACCATATGCTGAGGGGTGAGCAGGGTCTGAGAGCTACATACACTCCTCACTGGACCTTAGAGCCCTCCTGCCCTAAATACCTCCCAATATTTTGGGATATTAATAATAATAATAATAATAATAATAATAAGATTTATGTTTATCCCACCCAATGGTAATCCAATCAGGGCGGCTTACAGGTTAAAACGCATAAGATAAAACATAAAGTCCCAGAGAACAGTAAATACAACGTACCCCCCTCCCCCCTTAAAATAATATTAAATCAATAATAGTTTAATACAAATTCAATTTAAAATCCCAATACTAATACATTTAAAAAGCCTGACACCACAATCCTCACCATCAGATCGATGGGGTCACGAGAGGATCGACATTGGTACGGGTGTTTGCATCCGAGGTGGGGATCACTAGTCTGGAAAGGCCTGCCGGAAGAGATCCATCTTGACAGCCTTTTTAAAGCTGTCCAAAGATGTTAAAAGACGGATTAATTTATTTGAAATATCCTTTGTACCTTCTAGGGACATGTTGGCCATTTTTGACTGTTTTGGGCCTAAGGTAAGCCTTTTTCCAAAGCAGAAATACATCAGAAATAACTTCCAGTTTCAAAAATTGTCCTGCTCAAAAGCATAGTGAAACTGCCCCCCCCCCCCCATGCCCACTGAAGTCCACAGAAGGCATTTTTGTATACGGATTTTATTTTCAATCCAAAACATTAGGAGACAGGCTCCTTGTGGCCATATGTAGGCCATGAGATGTACTTTCCTCACTTCTGCATTAAGTGATGGGGAGGGGATACTGGTGAATTTCCATGTAGGAACCAATATTCAGTTCACTTTGGGAAAACATGGCTTAGCCTCTGTGCCATGCAAATTTTCTTAGACACTGACACTGCAGGGTGAATTCATGGGAGATTACGAAGCAGAAAGATGTGTGTGACTGTTTTGTCCTGCTCAAAATCTGCATGAAGCATCAACACAGCCCAAATAATGGTTCAGCAGTGGTGAATTTCAGCCTCTGCACATGACAAACCAGCAATGCAGTCACACTGAACTGGCTGTGGGCTTAGAGCAGGGGTAGGCAACCTTTTTGAGCCGGGGGCCGGGTTGCTGTCCCTCAGACAATTGGGGGGCCGAAGCACCATACATAAATAAAATAAATAAATAAATGATTTTTTAAAAATAAAAATAAAAATATATATGCATGCACACACTCTCAACCCCAGAAAAGCCATGGCAAAACCCCTGTGGAGATTTTGCCAAGAAAACCCTAAGAACAAGTAATAACAACAATAATCAATATCATCATGGAGGGGGGCGGCGGCGGCAGGACCAGCCTGGGGCTGGTCCAAAGGCCTCGGGGGGCCGCATCCAGCCCCGGGCCTTAGGTTGCCTACCCCTGGCTTAGAGTCAGCCATCAAAAGCAGGTTAGATGTGCCTCCTGGCCCTCCAGACTAGGATCCAAAGTACAGACCAAAAAAAGTAAACGATTTTCGTGATACTCAGGCTACCTCATGAAGTGCAGGTATCTTTAAACCCTTGGTTTATTTCTAAGGATTTATATCCTTTGCTGGTAGCCTGGGAGGCACCAAGAATGTAGCAGAGTCAGCAGCTCCACTTACTGTAAAAAAAAAAGTGCAGGGGAAGGGAGGTTATGTCCTGTATTTTTCAACAGTTGCCTTTAGGGCACTGTGGATGCAATGTTTCTGTTCTTGGTTCGTGGAGGATTGATACCTTTATTTATTTATACAATGTGGGGATTTTTAAACCCAGCTTTTTAACCTAAAAAGACCTCAAGGTGTCTTACAAAGCAAAAGACCCAAATCAACCTCCCCCCCCCATCCCACACATAAAATTTGGATCTCTGCTGCTTTCTTCCAACATCAACACAATTGGCGCACAGTCTGTTATCTGGGTTGTGTCTCCCGACATCTGGCAAGTCAGTTTCCAACTGATGAGCACCATTCAACACCTGATGGATTGCGAGGGCATATGTAAAACTTGCTGGTGACTGAGCAATTGAGATATTTCAGCAGGGTTTATTGCTTTGAATTTGCAAAATGGGTAGGTTGCCTGTGAGAAGACTGCCAAAGATCCTAAAGGGAAAACAAACCTCTTGGCTTTCAGGATGAAACATGCCTGCACTTTGGAGCAGAATCTGGATTTATCAAGTGTGGCTTATGTATATTGCTGCTCATTTGGTTTTAATGAATTATGAATCAGCAGAAATCCTTCACTACAAGTCAGTGGATCTGATGTGGCACGTCTGTTGCAGTGAAGGTTTTCTAATAGCAGAGGTAGAGAACAGAAAAGGGACAAGCTTCTAAGCCACAGGCAAGAAAATCCGTAGAAGGCTCTGGAGCCTGCATGGATGATCTTTTGGTCTTTATGTTGTTTGTCGTGTGCCTTCAAGTCGATTCCAACTTACAGCGACCCTAAGGCAAACCTATCATGGGCTTTTCTTGGCAAAATTTGTTCAGAGGAGGTTTATCATTGCCTTTCCCTGCAGCTGAGAGAGTGTGACTTGCCTAAGGTCACCCAGTGGGTTTCCATGGCCAAGCTGGGAATTGAACCCTGGTCTCCAGATTCGCAGTCCAACTCTCAAACTACTATGCCACAGTGGCTCTTTTGGTCTTGCTTCCAGCCTAATACAAAACTAGTCCTCTCCTTTAAACTTGGCCTATGGGTGAAACAGCAGATATTGTGTTGAAATTCTGGTCTTACCACCACTTTCTCTTCTACTGGCACAATGCATTTGCTTATTGTAAAGGGCTCTGTGGTCATCTCTGATCTGGGGTAAGCAAATGGATTTACAGAAACAAGTGGCTATACCAGTCTGCAAGTACAAAAGCAGGATATCCTGTGGCTGATCACATTTATATACAGAAGTCTTATCTTAATGAGTTTTCATATCTAGAAAAAAATCTTGAGGATGTTAAATACATAAATGAATTCATGAAAATAGGAGTCATGAAATGGAAAATGCAGAAGTGGCATTTTGTGAAGTGGGCACATGCGTACTGTGCTGTGGAGCATATAAGAGGAAGCAGGTTTCCTAAAGAAAAGCCCTGAAGGATTCTCCTTTTTCCTTTCCTGCCACACAACAGTGAAAGGGCACATTGCTATGGTGTTTCTCCACCATGTCCCATGTTCCCCCTCCTTCCTCAACATTTTTGGAACATGCACAGGGGCTGCTTCTGATGCTCCTCCTTGGTAGCTTTAGCAACTCTTAGGCTGAGATGTCTTCTTCTTGGACTACCAGTTTTTATTATCAAGTTACCATATAATCCTATTGTTTGCCACAAATATTGAAATACAAAGCTCACATCCATAACTGGTCAGGATCATCTATAGAAGTGGTCCTAAAACTTTTTGGGGCTGCTGACCCCTTTCCTTTTGGGTGATAAATCTAGTGCTCCCAAAGCTTATTTTGTGATATTATGTGTACTTTCTATTGCAAATATAAAAAACCCAATCTAGCGCTATAAACAAGCATATGTATTTCACAAATAAAATTACTGATTCCATCTGCCTCCTGAAACCTGCATTCTCAAGCCATGCAGCTTTAGTCTTCATACTTCCTGGACCTATTTTTCAAAGAGAGCCCTGGTGATGCAGGGCTGGACCACAGGCTGAACATGAATCAGCAATGTGATGCAGCACCTAAGAAAACCAATGCAATTCTATGCTGCAGCAATAGGAGTAGAGCAGTGGTTCCCAACCTGTTCTATGCCCCACACCCCTAGGAAATGTTTGATTAATGTTTGCACCCCCTACAAAAGTATAATCATATTTGAAGATTTTTTTGAATCACACATAATACCACTGGGAACAAATTTAACTTGAAAAAAATAAGCTTTTAATTCAGTGCATAAAATGCAAATCTAAATTGAGCAATTAGATTCTAATTTATTCAGAAAAAATGTAAACAGTAATATCAATCCCAATTGTGCACATAAAATTCAATGACTTTTTTGCTCCTGCTTCTCAGTCATCATTTTGTCAAAACATGGAACTTCCTCGCTGATTATGATCTGCAGGTTTGCCTGTGGATTTAGGCCATTGCTAGAGTTTGTCTTCCTTGACAAAAAAAAACAAAAAACCTGAATCTAGATTCACACAAGTATCTTTGTTGCACCGCCTGAAATTCCATCGCATACCCCTGGGGGTGCAGGTGTCCCAGGTTGGGAATCCCTGGGGTAGAGCATCTAGATTGAGGGAAGTAATAGTATCACTCTGTTCTGCTTTGGTCACCTGGAATATTGTGCCCAGTTTTGGGCACCACATTCTAGAAGGATGTGGACAAGCTGGAATGTGTCCCGAGAAGGGTGACCAAAATGATAAAAGATCTGGAAACCATGCCCTATGAAGAGCAACTTAAGGAACTGGATATATTTAGCCTGGAGAAGAGAAATTTAAGATGTGACATGATAACCATGTTTAAATATCTGAAGGGATATCATATTGAGGATGGAGCAAGCTTATTTTCTGCTGCCCCAGAGACTAGCTAGATTACCACACTACACTCTTATACCACTACTATTCCACTTTAACTGCTCTGGCTGCCTCCTGTTGCATTCTGGGATTTGCAGTTTAAGGAGGGACATTTAGAATTCTCAGCCAGATAGCTCTTAGGCCTCACTGAACTACAAGCCTCAGAATGCAACAGAAGGCAGACAGGGCAGTAATAGTGGTATAGCAGCTCTATAACAGGGAAGTCAAGTGGATCATTGGAAATTGGAATGCAAAAGGTGGAAGCAAAGAATCAAAAACAGTAGGAAGAAATAGAAATAGTAAAAGAATTCCCATACCTGGGATCAAACATTGATAGAAATGGGGACTGCAGTCAGGAAATCAGAAGAAGACTAAGAATGAGGAGGGTGGCTATGAAAGAACTAGAAAAGAATCCATAATGCAAAGATAT
Organism: Phrynosoma blainvillii; assembly: GCA_026167975.1. Lineage (NCBI taxonomy): Eukaryota > Metazoa > Chordata > Lepidosauria > Squamata > Phrynosomatidae > Phrynosoma > Phrynosoma blainvillii. Next base: position 220,044,658 of record JANUYF010000002.1, on the reverse strand, counting down.
ACAACTCAGTGCAAAAGTTAGAATCATACAAGGGATTGTATTCCCTATTACCATCTATGAATGTGAGAGCTGGACAGTTAAGAAAGATGATAGAAAGAAAATCAACTCCTTTGAGATGCGGTGCTGGAGAAGAGTGCTGAGGATCCCATGGACAGCCAAAAGGACAAACAAGTAGGTCCTAGAGCACATCAAACCGGAAACCTCCCTGGAAGCCAAGATGACCAAACTGAGGCTATTGTACTTCGGACACATCATGAGAAGAGACAACTCTGGAAAAAACAATAATGCTGGGGAAGGCGGAGGGAGGTAGGAAGAGAGGAAGGCCACGTGCTAGATGGATGGACTCTATTAAGGAGGTCATGGGTATGGGGTTGCAAAATTTAAGCTGAGCAGTGGAGGACAGAGGGTCTTGGAGATGTCTCATCCATAGAGTTGTCATGATTCAACATCAACGTGAGGGCAATTAACAACAACAAAAGAGGATAGTGTGGTAATCTAGTAGGACATGGAACAATGGATTCAAGCAACAGCAAAAGAGATTCCACCTCAACATTAGGAATAACTTTCTGATGGTAAGAGCTGTTTGAAAGTGGAATACGCTGTCTTGGAGAGAGGTGGAGTCTCCTTGGGAAATTTTTCAATAGAGACTGGATGGCCATCTGTTGGGAGTGCTTCAATTGTGTATTCCTGCATGGCAGGGAGTTGGACTAGTTCGCTCTTGTGATCTCTTCCAACTCTAGGATTCTAAGAGAATGCCTAAGAAAATGTTATGAATTCATATGATCACCCTAAATTGACAGGTGACTTGAAAGTGTGTGCGCACACACGCGCACACTGAAGCAGAATCAGGGAGAAAGCATCTTTAACCCTCCAAATATCCAACTCCAAATATCCAACTCCAGCCACCATGGCCAAGTGTCAACACACAGGGAGATGTAGTTACCAATATTGAGAAATTGTACTTTCGGTTCACTCCCCAAGACACCATCATTTGACCTTTGCTGAATCAAGACAATAATGATTGGTAACTGAGTGTGACAGATTGTTGTAGGACAGACTCTTAAGCACCAAAGGCAAGTAGCTCCAGGGGTGTCTGGATGAAATTGATTATCTAGTTCCATTTTAGTCTGGTTTTAGGTCTGGTTATGGGATAGAAACAATTCTAGTCATTTTGGTGGATGACCTACACCAGGAGCTAGACAGGGGAAGTGTGTCCCTATTAGTTCTGCTGAACCTCTTGGCAGCTTTTGATGCTATTGACCATAGTATCCTTCTGGACTACTTTGCTGGGATGGGACTTGGAGGCACTATGGCTTTGTTCCTTCCTGGGCAACCCTAGAAGTGGTGCTGGGGAACTCCTGTTTGGCCCCTTGGGTCTTGGCCTGTGGGGTCCCTCAGATTCAGTTCTGTCCCCCACACTACTTAACATATACATGAAACCTGTGAGAGAGGTTGTCCAGAGTTTTGGAAATTGCTGGCATCATTTTGTGGATGACATTCAACTTTCCACCACAAGCCAAGGAAGCTGTTTTGGCCCTAAACCAGTGCCTGTCTTCAGTAATGGACTGCACAATGGCAAACAAATTGAAATTTAATCCAGATAAGGCAGAGATTATCCTGGTCAGTTGAAAGACAGATCAGGAAATAAGGATTCAAACCTGTGCTGGATGAGGTTACATTTGTCAGAATGAATGCATCCAGAGTAAAATGTCTTAGATGAAGCAATATGGGACAAAGGCAAAAGGTTACCATGGGTCATGTGGCAGCCATGATGAGCAAGCAGTTGGAAGGGTGCTGTGTCACAAGATGATGATGATACACAGGCAGGACATGGCATTACCAGGCTTCAATACTGCAAAGTCATGCCACGTGGGGAACAGGAAACTGTGTTGCACACCAGTAAGGGGTTGGACTAGAAGCTCCAGCAATAAAGGTGTATATAAGGGAGGAGTTCAAATACACTGTGGGGTGGTGGTGATGTATATAGTGAGTGGAGCATTTTCTCAGTCAGTGTGAGATATTGTAAGTATTGGAACGAAGATTAAGAGGCTCCTTGAGAGTACTCAGCGTGTTGTCTGCAGCTTCTGTGTGGGGGAGAAGGAGTTCTCCAGCCTGCACTGAACTGTACAGCAGAGCTTTCTGTGGTGTGTGTTCTTGGTGCACAAGCTTCAGCGTCTAGACTTCGGGTCAAAAATAAACCAACAAGGGTTATGGGCCCAGTCCGTGACTTGGACAACACACAGATGTCTGTGTAGGTTCCGAAATGTGCATAGTTGTTAGAACTTTGAGATCTGCTGGGGAGACCCTTCTCTCTGTCCCATCTCCCTCGCAGGTATTCCTGATGGGAACATGGGAGATCCCTGGTGGCGCAGTGGTTAAATGCCTGTACTGCAGCCACTCACTCACACCACAAGGTTGTGAGTTTAATACCAGCCAGGGCTCAGGCTCAACTCAGGCTTGCATCCTTCTGAGTTCGCTAAAATGAGGACCCAGATTGTTGGGGGGCAATTAGCTTACAGTTGTAAAGCGCTTAGAGACTGCATAGTGCGGTATGAAGTGGTATTTAAATGAAGGTGCTATTGCTATTGCTATGGCAGAAGGCTTTCTAAGTGGCTATCCTTAGGCTCTGGAATGTCCTTACCAGGGAAGTTAGACTGGCACCCTCCCTAGTTTTCACAGACATGTAAAGTCCTTTCTGTTTAAACAGGTGTTTGACGGTCAACTATATAAGGCCCATCTTACCAAAATAATGTGCTGGATCTTACTAAGGAGATTATCGCACAAGCTAAAAAATGCTGGAAAATGTGACCTACTTCTCCCAAATGCAAGTAAAATTTGTGCTGTATCCGGATCCTGTCGCATAGCTACCCCCCCCCCCAAAAAAAAAACGCCATCCAGATGCAGCCTGAGTGTTCCAACTTTTCAAAGCATTCAAACTTTGAAAAATGGCTGATAGAATGAGTCAAGTGACTTGGGCTGCACTTGGGCTGCATCCAGATGGCGGTTTTGATGGGAAAAACCATGTGATAGGATCCGGATGAAGCCCGAATTTTACTTGAATTTGGTTGAGGTAAATTGCATTTTCCAGCATTTTTTAGCTGGTGTGATAATCTCCTAATTGTTATGCTGGTGTGTGTGTTTTAATCTGGTTTTAATTTTTTGATTGTCTAACCTTGTTTTAATGTTTGTATCTTGTGGATTTTTAACAATGTCTTTTTTAATTGTTGTATGCTGCTTTAGGTCCTGATTTGTGGAAAAGGCAAGATAGAAATATATAAATAAATAAACAAATAATAAAGAAATACCTCACAATAACAGCTTATGTCAAGACAAAACAACCAGTCCATGTCTGCATTATAATCTTAATCAAGGTGCACAGCACAGTTCGGTTCACTTGACTTTGCTTGGAGAAGACGGACATTCCAGTATCGAATTGGGCCTTCACTGAGCGAAGTCTTCACAGTTGGGCCTTCCTCAGTGAAATCAAGTTTTGCAAAGTTTTATGAATTCATTTGAAAAGAAGGCCAACTGGATACCCCAAACAGGGTATTTTTTTAATAAGGGTACAAGCAGTGGGCCTATTTTCACAAAATCATTGGTCATGCAAAAAAGTAGTGGTAGAGGAATATTTCTTAGTAGGCTTATTTGTTGCCTTGTCCTCTCACTCTGTTGGCAATGAGTGCAATCTACCAAATGCTTCTTTTCCTGGGGAAGCACACAGCTCCATCAATGTAAGTAGGGGGTTGTGGAAGAGCTGGCCCTGTGGTTCTGATCTCTATGGTAGTGTCAGAATGTCTTGTGCAGAATGCAAACTGATGGTATAAAACTTTTCATCCATAAGACATGGAGTCATTAGTGCTGCTTGGCCCATCACAATTAATGAATCTAGCATGCCAGTGCAATTTCAACCCGAGGAAGCCAAGTCAAAGAGACCATCCTGCCACTCCTCATTAGCATGGCAGTATACACTTAACATACAGTAATCACAGAAATTAGTGGGAACATTAAACATCTTGGAGAAGCCATGGGTGGGGGTATGTTTAAAAAATGGTTCTCTGCAAGTTCCTCAACCTCCCCCCCAAAAAAATCTCAGAAGTATTAAATCCTCATTAATATAAGCTCAATGCATTTACGGTGTCAAAAATGTGTTTTATAAAAACCAAAAGCAGAGTTGCACAAGTTGCCTCATTATCAATAATCTAGCAGGGTCCCTTTTATGTGTCATTTCTTTACACAATATACTATCATTTATGACTTTTAGCAAATACATCATGGCAAAGGATTACTCTCATCAGAGGCAGTCTTTGAAAAGGATATGCTAATTTCTAGAGAGCAAGAAAACATCAAAACAGTGCCAGCAAATAGCCAAGGGACTTTCATGTCTTAATATCCCTCAGAAGTGCTTTATCTCCTAGTGCAACGTGTATCATAGTATAAACAGGAAATGAAACAGCCAAGGCATCAAAGAAGCACCAGTGCATGGCTGTAATTTTAGATCAGGTTTAATAAAGGTTATCTACAGCAGGCTAATCAAACAAAAGGGTGTATGTTTTAAAGCGCCATTTGATAATTTCCATTTAAGCCCCCCTTCCTTCAAAGAGATCCTAACAATCTCTTGGTGGCTCCAGATAGATCCCTTCCCTTCGCTTTTCAAAGCAGCCCAGTTTATTGGTTGTAAAAAATGGTTTTGATGTCCTAATGGTTATTGGTGATGGGGAGGTGGGCAAGGGAGCAGAGATGAAAAACTGCTTGGGTCTCATCTGTGCCTTAATTGGAAATGCAACTAACATCAGGTTGAAAGGCAATCAGTACACATATCCCAGGGTAGGGTGAGATGGAGGGAGCAAAATCTTCTCAATCACCTCTGCCCTTTTTACTAGACAGGGAGGGGGACAGATACCCATGGTTTTGATTCATCAGCAGTTTCCCCCACAAGTTATATATTCTTGGTATACCTTGTCTTTCTGGAAAGAAAGCAAGTAACACAATTGTTACTAGTATGCTTTGTGATTGGGCAAGTTGGAAAAAGAAGAAGTCTGAATGATGATGAAGATGAAGATGGATGATGATGATGACAACATTTATTTATATTTGTATAAATATTTATTTATAACCTGCATTTTTCCCACTCCAGCACTCAAGGTGGTTCAGAAAGGTTAAAATAGATGTAGCTAAATTTTTTTTATCGTATACAAAAATTAAAAAACAACAACAATGAAAATGGCAGCTCTGGCTACTTAAGATCTATGAGCAATTGGGGAGGGAGCAGGGAAGCCCAGGAGATCAAACTGCATATGCTTATGACTCCAAGGAGCTAGAGCCTCATTCGAAGTCCATTGAAGTCAATGAAAAGAATATCACTGACTTCAAGGGGCTTCAGATCAGCCCCCCGTTTCTCCTGTCAGTTTATACTCATGTAAAGCAGGAGCACAGTCACAACATACAGTCACTAATACAATGGCATGGATATTGTGCTGTCTTTGGTAAGGGCGGATTTGTCTTGCAAAGAGAGAGAGAGAGAGAGATAAGGATTTTAAACGATAGGAGCAAGAATTTGTTGACAAAGCAATATATCCTTCCTGGTTCAATTTGTTACTCAAGAGCTGCATTCCTTCCTTTCTGTGATCAGTGTACAAGAAGATCATCCAGATTGTTAAACTCTTTCTTTTATGTACTGGGAAAGAACAACAGAACTAGGTCATTGCAACAGACCAGGCCTGCCCAAGCTGTGATCCTCCACCAAACTAAACACATCCCACCAGCCACAGATGCTGGCTCACCAGGGATCCCATAAACTTCCTGCGTTTGATGCCTGCCTGGGAGTGCAACATGAGATGGTTTGTCACATACCTGGCAAGCCCCAATGTATTGCTAGTAGGCCGCATTCAACTTGGTTCTCGCTCTAATGCTGTCTTTGATAGTTGTGGCAACCATAGTTTTAGCAAGTAAGTGTTAAATGATTTAATAGTTTTAGCAAGTCAGTGCTGCACCAGTGTGACTTACAAACCAAGCCCTTACTACATACTAAAGCACTACATGGCTCTGTTGCAGTGTACTCAGATGAACTACATCTACATTCAATAACAGCTAAGGAAAACATCAATGTAGGTGGAAAATGAGACTGAAAAGAGTTCGTGTAAAGTTCACACACATGAAGTAATTCACAAGCAGGTTTCTCTTTTACACTTACACATCCACACTGTATATCTTTCCTTTGGGAAACTGTGGTCTAAGACCAATGCTTCCCAATAATAATAGTTGTTATTATTGTTATTATTTTACCCACCTCTCCCCATGGATCAATGTGGGGAACAGCAACAGACCAAAGACACTACTTCAGTTAAAAAACAGCATCAGTTAAAACACACACATCACAGTTTAAAAGAACAAACAAGACACATGCATATTAAATAAATTCACATTTAAAATTCATCATTTAAAATTTGCAATTTAAAAGTCATCTGGGTAGGCCTGCCGGAAGACGCTGGTCTTTAATGCTGTTTTAAATTTGAACAGCAATAGTAATGCAGAATATGGTAATATTATCTTAGCAATAGTAATGATCAATGCAGTGCTAAAAACAAATGGCATGGATAATCTAAAGTGCCAGTCTTGTCTAGTGGTACAAGGACTAGTGAGATTCAAATCCCCATTCAGCCATGACACTCACTGCGTGACCTTGTCATTGGTTTTCAGCTTGACTGAGCTTTTAGGGTTACTGTGAAGATAAAAGGGGAATGCAAAGAATATATACCTTCCTGACAGAAAAGGCAAGATGTTAATATAATATATAATTAAATGAGAGAACATACAAAAATTTTATGAAGCCAGTTTATTAAAGTATTGTATATTAAATGCATGTAGCACTTTACACAACCAAAAGAAGTCCTGAAATGATGTTTTACAAATACAATATATAATAATATCATCCCAGATTCTATTATTAGGCCCAGCTAGAGTAGATTCATTGAATCAATGGAATTTACCTATGTGTTGACTTACCATTCAGCAATTGATTGAGTATGTCTGCTATAAGTGCTTAAAAAGAGTGACTGGGATCCTATTGGCTAGTCTCAACTAGATTCCAACTACTCTTTTTAAATACTTATAATTTGTAATCTATATCTAAATGGCTTTTTAATGTCATTAATACTCTAATTATAGTTTAATGTTATTCTTCTGCATCTTTATATCTACAATATATTGTGCCTGTTTTATTTTATAAGTGAACTTGAGTTCCAATACTGGGTGAAAGGTGGAATATAAATAAAATGAATCACCATCCTCCTCCTCATAATCATCATCACCATCAAATACATAAAGCCTCTTGTCATTCAGGACAGCAGTGGATGCCAAATTCCCACCAAAGCCAGCCCATTAGAGCTATCCAAATGCCTGGATTAAGAAGAACAACTTGGTTAGTGCAGAAAAAAATAATAAAGTCAGCAGCAGGCATGCTTCCCTGCAGAGAACATTTCTGTGGAGGGTCCACTTCTGACAAGCCACATTCTGTTGTTACTTTATCTCCAATCCTCTTGTAGAATCATAGAACTGGAGAGCTGAAAGTTCATCTAATCCAGTACCCTGCCAATGCAGGAATGTGTAAGCATCACTCAGGAGGACAGGGAGAGAAGAGGCACAGATATTTATTGGAGGAGCTGGGTTGGCTTATACAGCTTCTGAGTGGCGGGAAGATGTCTAAATCAAAAGCAGCTCTTTGAACTAGCCTTGGAAACAAATTGGCAACCAATATAGGTGTCCAGAACTGGGGCAATATATTTGTATTACCTCATTCCATGAACTAATAGTCCCATTGCCACATTCTGCACATGTGGGAAACTTTCTTCAGAGGCAGCTGTAAGGTGAAGTTAGGTTACCCTTAAAGATTCCCAGCTACGTCATTTAAGAGTTATTGAATGATGTGCCTTGCAACCCTTTCCACTTATTAAAACAGAAAAGGCTTCAAGTCTGTAAGAGAAAATTGTTTAACCACAGTAAACAAGAAGATAGCTGGCTGCACTATCAGCAAGAATAAGTTAAAAACAAAATATAGACATAAGCAAACTGTCTGTCAGCAAGAACAAGTTGGTCAAAATAGGACACAGATAGAGACAACTGTCAAACTGAAACCAGTCAATGGAAAACACCTAAAAATTATACTGGAACATTGGAAGGGGAAGCACCACCAAAGCTAACCTTTAAAAGGGCCTGCAAACTGTTGGTCGGGGTCTCAAAAACCATTGGGGTCCACCTAGCTAGTTGTCTTTGTTTTTGTCTTTGTTTTGTCTTCTGTCTAAAAATAAACTCTGAGATTCAAATCAAGAAACGGCTGTCCAGTCTTCATTCTGTTCCTGTTTGTGGCTGTGGGCTAGGACAGAGCTCCACATAGCCTCACATCAAAGACATTCCAATAATCTAACCTAGAAGTTACTAGAGCACACGGCACCAGATAAAGCCACTGCAAGGCCATTTGTGTCTCCATCAATGACAAGGATGAATCCAAGATGCACACCCACTCCTTCGGACCTCATTGTACACATGTGACCTCATTGTATGCCACCCATCTGGAGTGAGAAAGGATGGTTAAGAGTGTTTCTGGATTAATTGGCTTCAGTTTCGGACTGAGCAGTTAGAATAAATCTGTGATGTCAACTAGGAAAGGAGGAATGAAGGAAGGAAGGAAGGAAGGAAGGAAGGAAGGAAGGAAGGAAGGAAGGAAGGAAGGAAGAAAGGAAGGAGGAGGAGGAGGGGGGGAAGGGGAAGGAAGGAAGGAAAGCTTAGAATCAAATGTGAAGCAAAGCAAAAAGCAAAGCAGCTTATTTATATACCGCTTCATATCACACTATGGGATGTCTAAGCGGTTTACAACTGTGAGCTGATTGCCCCCCAACAATCTGGGTACTCATTTTAGCGACCTCGGAAGGATGCAGGCCTGAGTCGAGCCTCAGCCCTGGCTGGTATTGAACTCGCAACCTTGTGGTCTATGAGTGAGTGGCTGCAGTACAGGCATTTAACCACTGCGCCACCAGGGCTGATCCTGGCCCCACTCAGTTCCCATTCCTATGGTTTTTGGTATCTCTGGGGCCACTGTATGCTGTGAACCCCCACTTTCAACCCCAATCAGTGTAGAGAAAGGTGGAAAGCTCCATCTGAGGAGGCTTTCCCTATACATCAGGAGTCTAAGGACGTTATCACACGGGGGCAAATCTGCTGGTTAATCCACACAAAACCCAAACAGAAACTGGATTAGTGCCTCATGTTTTCACACGACATCGCACAGAAACTGGACAGAAAGTGGGCAGAAACTGGTGTTAACGGAGATCTTTTGAAATTTGGTTGTTTTGAGGAAATGCAAATGCACAATTAAGATAATTTCGCATTTGCCGTAATGTGAAAAGCAAATGCGCATTTGGAAGCATTTCCCTGCATTTTCCCATGGTTCTGCGGGGTCTCCTTCCCCCTCAGCAGACAGCTTAAAGGGCCGTCTTGGGGGCAGGGAAGGGGAGGGGCAGCCGCACGATCGGCGCTCCAACCCCTTCCCCAGGTCATCCCCGGACCAACCGGCCCTCCGCACGGCTGGCGCTCCAGTGCTCCGAGGAGGACCTCCCACTGCAGCATTTGCACACGCTGTGGCGGAGGAGTCGGCGAAGGTGCGCTGCAGCCTTTTGCAGCGCACCTTCAGCAGCTTGAAGGGTGGGCGGACGTGGGCCGACCCGGGAAGCTGTGCTGCGGGGCCGAGGTATCCCCACACCTCGGCCCCGCGGCGCAGCTTCGCCGCCCCTGAAAGGAGCGCTAAATTGGCGTTCCTTTCACAAGTCGCCGAAGGTGCGCCGCAAAAGGATGCGGCGCACCTTCGGCGACTCTTCCGCCACAGTGTGTGCAAACGCTGCAGCAGGAGGTCCTCCTCAGAGCGCCGGCCATGCGGAGGGCCGGCTGCTCCGAGGACTACCTCAGGAAGGGATGACAGCCGCGGCAAGTGACAGCCGCGGCCAGCATAGTGCGCATGTGCTAGAAGATCATTTCTAGTACATGTACGGGATTTTCTCACTTGTGTGTGAACATTAAATGCAGTTTCAGCGGGAGCTTCCCTTAATTGCGCAATTAAGGTAATTACGTGTGAAAACCATTTGCGGAATCAAGGTTTATTTTCGGTTTATTTTCGGAATTTGTCATTTCCAGTTTATTATCGCTTTGTGGCCCACGTGTGATAACGTCCCATGTTTTGAATTCCAAGTGCTCATCAAGACAGTCCCATATCTAGGCCCTCAGGGGGAGTTGGAAAATGCAGTAAAGATGTGTTGATCCAGATCAACAAATCAGTTCCTCTCTAATGGGAATACTTCTTTTGTAGAGCTAATAGTTTATAATTCTCCACTTAAGGTCAACTCACACTGAAATGGTTTGGCTAACAACAAGGATAACTCACAATAAAAGATCATTATTGGGAAAATTCATCACCCCCTGCCCCCCACTGTGGTCTGGTGAAGGTTGCAGTTAAAACTGCAGCTACGCTCAGAGGTGGTTTTATCACCATCTTGACAGGGGAGTCCAGTCAGAGGGTGCTAATGAAAAGGCCCTAGTGCTCTGGTTCTGGAGGCCCTGGGTCCACTACACTACTGCTAGACACCAGCACTCTCTCTTCTCTCCACAGTCTCCTATTCCCCAAATGGGACAGGCCGGGATCTTGGATTGTAATACATTTCTTCTCACTGAAGGCCATGAGATGGAGCAAAGGACACAAGGCAAGCTTAGAAACTGCCAGTTCCTCTGTCTTGGATCTCTGCCCATCCTTAGGATCTACACAGGGCAGATTACACTGTTCAGAATACTCCAAGCTGTCCCCAGGTGCATTCTGGCCCCCAAATTACCCTGACTTTTCCCATTAACTGCACGTTCCATAGTGATGGTGGGTGACTGTCTACACAGTGTCCTGTTGTGATACCTGCTGCTGTCTCCACTGATGTCAGTGACTCTCGCTGAGTCTGAAAATGTGCTACGCAGCCTCAATCACATGACTGGGTGCCTCACTGTGACCTCAGAGGAGCAACTTGTGCCAGTGGTGGCAAGCGGCACAGCAGGACACTGTGTAGACAGCTGCCTGCCATTTCTCCAGAGTGCTCCAGATCTTCCCAGAAGATCTAGAGCAAATGGTGAATTATAAGTCAAAATGTCTATGCATATACAGTATGTACATAGAGAGGGAGAGGGAGAGAGAGAGTATAGACCTCTCTCACAGACACACCAAAGTGGAGCTGATGTTCTCTTGCATGTGTGGTTCCCTAGTTGTCTTGGAACTGGCAGAAGTTTCTAAGCAGCTAAGCAGCTTCCCAGCGTTTTTATGGAACAACAATCTGTAGGATTTTTAAAAAAAGAGACGCTTCTAATTTTATAACATTTCCATTTTCTAAAACCAAAGAAACAGCTTTATGCCCAGCAAGACCATTTCATGCATCTAGCTCAGCACTATCAACACCAGTCTTCATGAATAGGGGTAGGCAATAGGTGCCCTCCAGATGTTTCAAAGTAGAGCCCCTTCTATTCCTGACCACTGACTATTATGTTGGCTGTGATTGATGGGGCCATCTGGTGGGCACCCTTCTAGATACTTAATCTTGGTGGCAGTGCTTCCGGTTCCAGGTGTAAAAGCAGGAGGCTTACCTGAAATCTCCAGGCCAGGTTGCAAGAAGGAACCTCCCATGCATGGCTGAGCGAATTCCTGCTGTATCTTCTTAGGATACAGGTGCTGTTCATCATAAAGAATCTGTTTTCAGGACAAATAAATGAGGATATATATCTATATATCTCTATATATAGAGAGAGATGTGGCTCTTAAATCAATATACAATTAAACTTCCCAATAAGAGAGCTGTATGCCTGTGTTCCAGAGCAGGGACCGTAGCAAACATATGACAAGTGTATCTGTGCAAATGGACTGAAATATTTAAGAGAAACACAGCAGGGATCTTTCCTCCTCCCAATTGTTCATAAAATACAAGGGAATGATAACATTTAGGAACCAAGATAACTTTCTGACTCCCTTATTTCTTCCAGGGCAAAATACATATTTATTTGGACTTTTACTTAAATGCGTGCTTAAATGGTTTAGGTTCAGAAACATGAAAAATAATCCTGAAACAATGAAAGATTTTACTGGGGAAGTAATAATCTTGAGACCCTCCTCATCAGCTCCACATACCTCTCCTTAAACTTTAGGAAAAATTCTCTGCCTGGTTCCTGCCCACGTTCCCCCATGTGTTTTATCTGTGTGACCAATCATGTTCGTTAAGACGTTCTAGAACTGATTAGCCCATTGACAACAATATGGAGTAATTCAAAAGTTATTGGCACTAGACAATCCTTTGATGCATTTACTTTTCAAATCCTTGGATATATGTCCTTCTGAGCAATCAGCTGCCTAATTGTGCAGTGATAGCTGGTGGATCTAATGTCAGAGGGGCAGTGAATCCACTCTGGATTTTAGACTGATGTTTCCAGAGCCTTGCAGATTTATAATATTAGAGAAAATGTAGGCAATGTCCAGGGTTTGTGAGCCTGCCATTCATTATGACAGAATCACAGAGGACTGTGTTAGGGCTTCCACTTATCTCCACCTCTGCAGCCAATGTCAGGACTTTCTTTTGTCTCTGGCATCAAATGTGGGGACCTTCTAGATGTCATTGTGGTTCTTGTAAAGACTTTATTAATCTAATCTCTCCAATGGATACTTTGTTGTTCCCGTTAATCTTGACCCATGGTGACCTTATGGATGAGACATCTCCAGCCCCCTGCCCCCATCCTCTACTGCTCTGCCCATCTCCTGCAAACCCATATCTGTGGTCACTTTCATAAAGTCCATCCATCTAGCATGTGGTCTTCCTCTCTTTCTAGTTCCCTCCACCTTTCCTAACATTATTGTCTTTTCCAACGATTCATGCCTTCTCATGATGTGTCCAAAGTACGACAGTCTGTCTAAGTCATATACGTCATATATGTCATATACGATGTCATATACAAGTCATATAAGTCATATATGATGCAGTCTGATTCTGCCTGGGTGTGCTTCTGCATCTGGACACAGACATACTCACATTACCACTCATTGACTATAATGGGGCTTGAGCATGCACATTTTTCCCCATCCATATGCCCACCCACCCTGGACCTGAACCCTTGCAAATGAGAAGGGTTCAGTGTATACATTGCCTTTGAAAAGAGAGATTCTGGGAGGGAAACTTAGTGCAAATGCTTGTTTGCTGGTCTACCACATAATTTATTTAGAATTCAAAGATATAGCCATCAGTATGTAACGATGTATGTAGAGAGATCTTGTAGCACCTTGGAGACTAAGAAGCTTATAGCATAAGCAATTAAACTAGCTTACCTTTATTTTATCACAAGGATTTAGCCACCGAAATTGCCACCTGGGTGCAGCCTGGGTCTATCGCCGCTCCCAGGGGCACTCCGGTGGCCATTTCCTTAAGCCTGGAAAGCAGCAATGGACCTGGGCTGCACCCAGGCTTTGATTTCGGCAGCTAAATCCTTGTGATAAAATCAGGATGCTGCCAGTTTTAAATTTTAAGCCAGTTCAGGTAAGCCAGTTTAACTTGCTTATGTGATAGTCTCCTAAATGAAAGAAAGAAGTTGGCAACATGAGCTTTCATAGACTTAAGTCTACTTCCTCAGATGCATCTGGTGGAGTGGAAAGCCAGAGAAAGACCTACATATATATGCCATTAGTGTGTGAGAATGTCAATACAGTATTGATATTCTCACATGCTAATGGCATATATAGGTGTGTCCCTGGCTTTCTGCTCCACCAAATGCATCTGAGGAAGTAGACTTAAGTATAAAAGCTCATGCTGCCAACTTCTTTCTTTCAGTTAGTCTCAAAGATGCTACAAGATCGCTCTACATAAATTAGCAAATATTTAAGTAATATGCAAATGAGACTCCTGGATCTGGAGGACTGGAGTATGGCAACTCTACTCTGCTCTTTAGATCCAAGAGGGAGTGAGAGTAAATCAAAATAAGCAACACTTAAAGGAAACTTACTTTTTTGTTTGCTGTGTAATATTTTGGCTTTATTGTTTCTACTGTGTTTATGAGTTGCACTTGAAGGAGATTTGATTTGTTCAAACAAGTCCTTGAATATTAGTTTACAAGCTTATCATTAACATAAATCAATGAAAATGTACAAATCACAACTGTTCTTTACCAGAATGGCATGTCAGATATCATCAGAATCCTACTGTCTCTCACCCTTATTCACCAGCTTTTTACAAACTAAAATAGAGTGAGAAGGCACTTCAAACAGACGCACATGCACACACAATTAATAGACCAAACTGGGGAACCCCATGCTGTGCTGCACTTTAAAATTGGGGCTAGGAGTCATTCATGGCATCCATGGGATTCCTTTGAAAGCAAGAACTTGAGGGAGGGTGAAGGTGTCAGTGGATTCTAACAACAGAAATGGGAAATGATGTGTGAGCAAAGTCAAGTGGTATTATTTCTAGCTTGTTTTTCTACTAAAAAGAAAATGTATTTGCTGTTGCCACAGGTATCTATGGCTTTGGAAAACATCTACAGAAGCTTCCAGGTCAAGTGACAAAACCAGCTGAGGCTCCCAAGTCCATAATGGCAAAATGCAAGAGTTAATGTTCAGGCTTCATATGGGGGCTCTTCACTACAGGCAGTTGCCTTCAAGCATATGGAAGGCAATGAAAACAGGGATGGAGACAGACAGAGGTAATGCACTCAAGCCTGCCCCCTGTCTCCATTTGCATCTATAAACTCTGTTGTTGTTGTTGTTGTGTGCCTTCAAGTAGTTTCCAACTTGTGTAGACCCTAAAGGGAAACTATCATGGGGTTTTCTTGGCAAGTAGAGTTAGAGGGGTTTGCCATTGGCTTTCTCCAAGGCTGAGAGTTTGACATACCCCAAGCAACATCCTATGGAATCCTAGGATCTACATTTATGTAGAATTCTCAGCCAGAGAACTCCTCTAGTCCCCAGGAATCTATAGGATGCAGCTATGGCACTTACATTGGAATGATAGTAGTATAACTTTGTGTATTGTAAAAACATTCTATTCTCTGACCAGCTCTTTCATTTATTATTGGGGCATTTTGCCAGTCTTTATAGTTCTCAGTTGTGCTTAGGGCTTAAAGTTGGGCTCCGACACTCTGAGGGCTTCTTCAGACATTAAATATGCAATTCTGAAAGAATATTTATGCAGCAGAATTAGATATGCCAAACATTCTTTTAGGTTCATTAAGGTTAAAAGTGCCTGGTTATAATAACTAAAATGCAAACTATGCTTATGCATGAAAATGCAACCTTATCCCCACCTGGAAAAAAATCCTGCAAATTATTATGACACCATCTCTTTTTTCCAAAGGAAGATCATGACAAGAAAGTACAATTTCCAACCAATATTTTTTTTCACCATTGTTGAAATGTGTGCTTCTAACTGGTTGATCACAGGAACTAAGGTTTCCTAAAAAAATTCTGCTGTTCACAAAAAACCCTGCCAAATGAACCCAAAGGACGACAAGCTGTACAAGAGAAAATGGATGATAACTTTTCTGTGATGGGGGAAAGGAGTCACAAAACTGTTCTTTTAGTTTGTAATATATGTATGTACACACACACACACAGAGCATGCTTTTCACCTAGCAAAGGTTGAAAATCAATTCCATACATGTGCCTGAGACAAGTAGAACTCCTAAGTCCTAAATTATCTGAGGCAGCTTCCATAATCTTTATGAAGGGAAATATTAAGTCTTCAAAGAAAGTAGGAATTTAAACAATCTCTGGTTCAAAGAAAATTGCCACATGCCGACAAACATTAAGAATGATAATATTTTCCTAAAATCCCTTTAAATCATTATGTGGCTTTTCTGCATTTCCTTTCCCATTGCCTCTCACTGAACACATACCCAAGCTTGATAGATGCTGGGAAGTGAGGGGAGTAGGGGGAGAGAGATGCTGGAGAGAAAGAAAGACCCTTGGCCTGTTTTCTTCAGCACTTTGGTTGCATGCATGTTTTGCTATGGTTTCAACACTGTTTCCCAAAGTATCTGTGCACTACTTGGTCATTGGTGTGTGCTCAGCACAGCATCTGCCACCTCACTGAGTTTCCCCTACCCGTCTGACTTTCTATTCAATCTTTTTGAAATTGAAACAACTTTTGGCCATATTAGGGCTCTTCACACATTATGCAGAGCATGCAGAGAGCAGGGAGCTGGCTCTTTCCCTCTGGATATCCAGTTGAAATGACTTGAATGATACAGAAAGTGCAGGCACATGGACTTTATAGATGTGGCCCAGAACCCTGCCTATGTGAGGATCTTTGGTTACAGACACAGAGAAAGCCTTTTTGTGAACAGGATTCCACAGGTTATGCAATACATGTGTAGGGAGCATGGATGGTATATCTTACCCTATTTCCTCCTCTATGTACCCTCACTGTAAAATGTGACAAAACCCTAAATTAAACACATATACTAATAAACAGCCATTTAACACTGACATGACCACCAAACTTTTTTCCAGACAGGTCTGTGTGTTGCCATGTGCTGGTGGAGCTGTGGAGAAGAGGGATCCTTCATACATATGTGGCTATAATGTGCTGTCTCCAATTTTAGGAATAAATATTATCCCCCTTTAAGGCAAACCTGCTGATAAAACAGATGTGGTGCCTTCCTATAGTTGTCTGTCTTCGCTGGAGAAAATGAGAGTTTATTCCAAAAGGACTCATATCACCTTATTGCTTGCTGCAAGGTCTTTAGAGATTAGTAAGTGCTGGAAAAATTGGGATGGTTCTGAGTAAGAGGATGGCTAGGACATGTGGGGACAAGAGCACTACTGGAAAAATTGGACAAGAGCACTACTGGAAAAAGTTAAAAGCAACCAAAGAATTAAAATAACAACTCCCCCCTCCCTGCCACCAAGAATCGTCACCATATGGTCCACCAGCATAGCATATGGAAAACTGAAGGAGTGTTTCTAGCAAGACTCCTTGCAAAAGATGCAAGAGCTAATTAAAGATATTCATACACACGTTTTAGATCCAGCATGGTATAGTTGTTTGAGTGTTAGACTAGGATTCCAGGTGACCAGGGTTTGAATGTGCACTCAGTCATGAAAACCAATTGGCAAGTCACACTTTCTCACCTTCCGAGGAAGGCAATGACAAACCTCCTCTGAATCTATCTTGCTTAAACTTGAAGGCACATAACAAGTATCAAACCAGCATGGTGTAGTGGTGTGAATGTTGGACTAGGGGTGCATCTACACAGCAGAAATAATGCAGTTTGAAACACTTTAACTGTCATGGCTCCAGCCTACAGAATCCTGGGATTTGTAATTTTGTGAGGCACCACCAGTCTTGAGCAGAGAAGGCGAAAGACCTTGGAAAACTACAAATCCCACAATTCCATAGGATGGAGATACAGCACTTAAGGTGGGGGTCAAATTGCATTATTTCTATAGTGTAGATGCACCCTAGGACTCCATGCGACCAGGGTGCAAATCACTGCTCAGCTATGGAAACACATAGGGTGACTGACCCTGGGCAATTCACATTCTCCTTCAGCCTCAGAGGAAGGTAATGGCAAACCTCCTCTGAATACATTCTGCCAAGAAAACCCTATGAATTGGGTTGCCTTGAAGACACACAACAACAACAACATATGCATATACATATACATTTAGTTATGAACTTGTTTTTCATTGCAATATTTTTGTTTGTTTGTTCAACCATATGAATGCTAAAAGAAGCTTTTTTTCTATCTTTTGGAGAAATTCTTCCCACCACAGCTGCTAAGCTTTTCAAAGGCACACATCCTAGATCCAGTCCATCTGCACCCAATTTTGCAGTCCAAAGGGGGCTCAGCTACCTTAGCGAGAGAATATGACATTAAAGTGATGAAGAACAGAAGTGGTTCAGCAAAGATCAAAAAAGGTACATAGCTCTGTCCTGACCCTTTTAAACATGGAGCGTATTAAAGAAACCACATCAAAACAATGCAGAGATGATTAAGTTCAAGGTTAATGACAGAACAGTTTCATTCTGAACTTTGTCCTTGTATTTATTTTTGTTTGTTTAAGGGCAACGGTTTGATCTGGAATTTGCAGAACAAAAAGGCAAACACCTGCCCTTAATAAACACAAACAAAATTAGGCATTACACACTCTGGCAAAGGACTTACCTCTTCCCCTCAAACCTCCACCCCACCGCCATTGTGAGTCGGTGTCAGTTTTATCTTACAACAACATTAGCTTGTTCATGATCGTGAAAATGAAAGTTATGGAAAGGATGAACAGAGAACTGGAGAGAGTTGCACATATTTTGTGATGTTTGATTTTGACTAACCAAACAGTAGCCAGTTAGAAAATGGAGAGGACAGGTTTAGATCCTGGGAGAGAAGATTTCAGTTTATCATTTTTATTTTATTTTATTTTTATTTTTATTTTTTTGCTGCTCTAATACTTAAATGAATACATGTACTATGAAATGAACACTGGGGGGAGCTCCATACTGGATTGGAGGACCAAAGCTAATCTATGACTTATCAACATACCTGAAGATCCTTCTTTTGTCTTCACTGAAGCCACTTAAAATTACACTCCTAAGCTCCAGTAGCACAGGGTGAAATTTCATAGCATTCAAACATGGCTTTCTAAAACTAACAAAATGGCAATGAATTTACTTTTGAGAAAGGTGAAAGAAAATAATTACCTTTAAAATGGTAACTGAAATGCTAATTACAGATCTATTTAGAACTTAGCATTACAGATAGATCTATTTCACAAGATCCAGGAAATCAAAGGAAAATTCAAACCAAGGACTGGGATGATCTGTGACAATAAAAATAACATAATTCAAGACCAGGAAGGAATAAAAAGACGTTGGATGCAATACACAGAAGAATTATACAAAAGAGATGACAAAAAATGAAGGACACATGGAATGAAGAGCCATATGAAGATGAACCTCAAATCCTAAAAAGTGAGGTGGAAGCTGCAATGAGAGAAATACCAAAAAACAAATCACCAGGAACAGATGATATTCCAATTAAACTGCTGCAGTCCACATTGACAGAGTCAACTCTAGTGCTAACCAACATACATCAACAGATATGGAAAACAAAACAATGGCCAACAGATTGGAAGCAATCAATATACATCCCCATCCAAAAAACGGGAGACACAAGAAACTGCAGCAACTATAGGACCATAACACTGATCTCCCATGCAAGCAAAATCATGCTCAAAATTCTGCAACATAGGGGCTCTGCAGACAGCGCAAAGCGCTGTCTTGGAGCCAGGGAAGGAGAGAGGCAGCCAAATGCTGGACACCCCAACCCCTTCCTGAGGATGTCATCGGAGCGCCCTCGGTTGCACATGGCGAGCGCTCTGATGACGTCCTTCCGGCTCAGCGTCCGGACACGCTGGGCCAGAAGGGATGTGGAAGAGACACGCGGTGTCTCTTCGGGCGCCCCTTCTGCCCGCTCTGGAAGGAGCACTGTTTTAGCGCTCCTTCCAAGGCCACCCAAAGGGTGGATTGGAGCCAAGGCATGGGGCAGCTTCTGTAGAGGTCCATAGACTCCAACCATACGTGGAAAGAGAGATCCCAGAGGTCCAAACAGGGTTCAGGAAGGAAGAGGCACAAGGGACCACATTGCAAACATACGATAGCTAATGGAGTGCACCAGGGAATTCCAAAAGAAAATCAGCATGTGTTTTATAGACTATAGCAAAGCCTTTGACTGCATAGATCATGAAAGGCTATGGAATGCCCTTAAAGATATGGGAGTGCCAATACATCTAATAATCCTGATGAGGAATTTGTACTCGGGACAAGAGGCTATTGTCAGAATAGAACATGGAGAAACAGAATGGTTCCCAATTGACAAAGGAGTCAGACAAGGCTGTATCCTTTCACCCTATCTGTTCAACTTGTATGCAGAACATATAAGAAAAACGGACTTGGACATAGAAGAAGGAGGAGTGAAAACAGGAGGAAGGAATTTCAACAATCTAAGATACACAGATGACACCATAGTACTAGCAGAAAACCTCATGGACCTGGAACGCCTACTAAGAAAGATCAAAGTAGAAAGTGCAAAGGCAGGCTTAATGTTGAGCATTAAGAAAACAAAAATAATGGCCACTGAAGACCTTCAAAAGTGCAACCTAGACAATGAAGAAATAGAAATAGTAAAAGAATTCCCATACCTGGGATCAAACATTGATATAAATGGAGACTGAAGTCAGGAAATTAGAAGACTAAGAATGGGGAGGGTGGCTATGAAAGAACTAGAAAAGATTCTAAAATGCAAAGATATACAACGCAGTACAAAAGTTAGACTTATACAAGCCATTGTATTCCCTATTACCATCTATGGATGTGAGAGCTGGACAGTTAAGAAAGATGATAGGAAGAAAATAAATGCATTTGAGATGTGGTGCTGGAGAAAAGTGCTGAGGATCCCATGGACAGCCAAAAGGACAAACAAGTGGGTCCTAGAGCAGATCAAGCTGGAAACCTCCCTGGAAGGCAAGATGACCAAACTGAGACTGTTGTACTTTGGACACATCATGAGAAGAGAGGACTCTTTGGAAAAAACAATAATGCTGGGGAAGGTGCAGGGAAGTAGGAAGAGAGGAAGGCCATATGCCAGATGGATGGACTCTATTAAGGAAGTCACAGGTATTAAGGGGTTGTAGGAATTAAGCAGAGCAATGGAGGACAGAGGGTCTTGGCGATGTCTCATCCATAGGGCCACCATGAGTCAAGATTGACTCGAGGGCAATTAACAACAACAACAAAATGCTAACTAAGGAGATTATCACACTGGTTATTTTCTCCCAATCTAGGCATGGGCTGAGACCATGTAAAAACAGATATTATCGCACAGCTTCATGCCCAGATCAGAGGCATCCTGTAACAGATTGGGACTTCTCCCATACTGAGCAAATAATGGTTCTTTTCTGTTTATTGCTCAGTATGGGAGAAATCCCGATTGGGTACAAGATGCCTCTGATCTGGGTACGAAGCTATGCAATATCATCCATTTTTACATAGTCCCAGCCTGTGCCCAGATCATGAGGGGAAAGCCTTGTGATAATCTCCAAAGCTTTATGGTTGTATAATGGTACTTAATTAGTGCCAGTGTGGTGTAATGGTTTGAACACTGGATTACAACTCTGGAGACCAGGGTTCAGACCCTGGCATAATTAGTTATGGAACCCCACTGCGTGATCTTGGACCATGGGCTGCATGTGGTCTCTACCATTTTGAGGGAATGTTTTTAACTTTGTCTGTTTTAATATGCTGTAACCCGCCCCAATTGCCGAGCAGAGGGGCGGGCTATAAATATTATTATTATTATTAATTAATAAACTCTTAGTCTCAGAAAACCCCATGAACCCCAACACTTTGTGTGCATTGTGTGCCTTCAAGTCATTTCTGACTTATGCAGACCTTAAGGAGAACCTATCATGGGGGTTTCTTGGCAATATATGTTCTTGGTTTGCCATTGCCTTCCTCTGAGGCTAACAGCATGTGACTTATCCAAGGTCACCCAGTGGGTTTCTTGATTGAGCAGGATTTACCTTAGGGTTCCCATAAAGTCAGAAACAACTTGAAGGCACACAACAATGACAATAAATGGTTACTAATTACTTTTTAAAGTAACATAGAAAAGAAGGCAGATTTCACTTAGTGATTCATACCTTAATTACCTCCCGATTAGACTATTATAATTAGACTATAGTCCAAAACACACTGCAGAAATGATCCAGTTTGAGACCTCTTTAACTGCCCTGGCTCAATACTAGAGAGTTCTGGGAACTGTAATATTGTGGGTCATTTAGCCTTCTCTGTTAGATACCTCTGGGGCCACAACAAGTTACAATTCCCAGCATTCCCTAGCACTGAGCCAGGGTAGTTAAAGAGGTCTCAAAATGAATTATTTCTGATGTGTGTTTTGGACCTATGTGGGACTACTTGGGTTTAGTTTTAGAAAGTGTTTGAAAATGACACAGCCGGTGCAAAATGCAGCAGACACATTGTGATCTGGCATGCACTTTACCGAACACGTCTCCAGTCTTGAATCAACTGCACTACTTTCCAGTTTGCTTTGGAATTTAGTTCATGGTGCTGATTTTGACATGGCTTCAGGCCAGAAGATCTGAAGGATTGCCCCTTCCCATATGGATGCACTTTGTGTCTGAAATCATCATTGGGGAGGGGGGCTGTTTCATATCATACCACTCCAAGGATATACCGTAAGTTGGTGACCGCAAAAGATGGGGCTTTCTCCATAGCACCTCCTCAGCTAGCTGTGGAACTCCCTTCTGGGGTCAGTTAAGCTGGCTCCATCCCTCTTAAGGTGACCAAGGTTACACTGTTTTCCATGGCGTTTGACCCCTCACATCAGAGTTAACTTTTGGAACATTGTAGTGCTGCACATCTTTTTCAAAATGTTTGTAAAAACAGTATCCTGATTTGATTTTCAATAATGCTTTCATATGTTTTTAATCTGTTGTGCATCCCCTTTGGGACCATGGCAATCTGAGAGGTGATAAAATTTATTTTTATTAAATAAATAAATAAATAAATAAGTCCGATGGCATCTAACAGATTAACAAGATTTGTTTGGCATAAGCTTTTGTGGACCACCAGCTATTCACCACATGCCTGTATTCTGTACATCTGAAGAAGTGAGCAGCAGCTCATGAAAGCTGAAACTCAAGAAGACCTGTTAATTTTTTTTCTTTTTTCATTTTAATTATTTTTATTAAGTTTTGATATGTTAGTTTTTAAGGTGCCACTGGACTGTTTCTTGGTTTAGCCATCACAGGCTAACAGCCTACCTTTCCTCCCATCCTACAGTACTTTCAAAAGTAACTTTCCAAACTCTGAATGTTTGTGAGTTTTGTTTTGGATGCTGCTGTGGGTAAAATTCATTTTGCCCTGCAATCTACCTTGCAAACTCATGCATGCTTACTCCCGTCTCCTTCTTCTTCCTCTTCCTCTTCCTTTCCTCCTCCTTTTCTTTCTTCTCCTTCTTTTAACAAAGAGGCTCCCCCCCCTTTAATTTTCTCACATGTATAAGTTGCACTGTTTGTGTACCTTCATAGAACAAATAGCCAGCTTAGTATAGAGGTTTGAGTGTTGGACTAGGGGTGCATCTACACTGTAGAAATAACACAGTTTGACACCACTTTAAGTGCTATAGGGCCATTCTACTGAATCCTGGGATTTGTAGTTTAATAAGTACTTTATCCTTCTTTGCGAAATCGAGCTGGTTTCTCAAAAGCTACAAACCCCATGAGTCTGTAGGATGGAGTCATGGCAGTTAAAGTGGTGTCAAACCACATTATTTTGACAGTGTAGATGAACTTAGGACGCCAAGGGACCCAAGCTCAAATCCTTACTGTCACAGCCTAAAAGGAAGGCAATGGCAAACTTTTTCTAGCTAAATCTTTCAGGAAAACTCCAGGGTTATCCTGACTTGGAGTTGACTTGAAAGCACAAAATAATAACAAACAAGAATAAAGCACTTTAGAAACTGACAATAAATATAAATAAAGAAGAACAAACAATATAGTTCTCTTTTATCTCTCCCCCCCCCCGCTTTAACCCCTAACATCATTTCCTGAGGAGCCATAGCATAATCTTGAAGAAGCATTCTTGAATCTTTGTTACCAATTTCTCCAGTCCATCCCCACTGTGTCCATTATTAAACCACCCTTCATTCCACAAATGTAAACAATACAAAGATTGGAAATTTGAAAGGAATATTAAAAACCAGAGATTTAAGAATAAAAGCATGCTGAAACCAATCAGGATGATCTGGCAAATGCAAATTCTCTCTGTCAAACCAACCAATCACAAAACAAAACAAAACAAGAGAAGGCTTTTGACACACTTCAGAGTGAAGGCTCCCTCATGTCCAATCTTCCCTTCTAGAATCCCTGGGGAAGTTTAGACAACAAGGATGGGTGTATTCAGACTCTTCTGGAAGTTACAAAAATGTTTTGGTAACTTTTAAGCTTATCGCACAGCACTTAAGGAACAGGAATGGAAAGGAAAGGAACAGAACGGGGCAAAAACACGTTATGCCACCGATGCCGCCGGATGGTTCAAAATCGTCCTTCAAAAATCGGCTGCCAGGAATGGCTGGGGAACGGCTTTGGGACTCCTGGCAGCATCGGTGGCATTCTCCTGTCCAGTAACATGTGTTTTTGTCCCGTTCCATTCCTTTCTGTTCCCATTCCTTAAGTGCCATGCAATAAGCTTATTTGTTTAGGGGAGACCTCTGTGTTCCAGGTTCCTGGACCTACATCTAGTGTCCTGGCTGTAGTTGTGCCACTGTAAGGGATTTATGCCTTTCAGTCATCATCACCTGTTCCTCTCTGTGTTTCCATAGAATCTCTTCAAATTAGATAAAGACTGCATCTGCACTGCAGAATTAATACAGTTTGCCACTGCTTTAACTGCCATGGCTCACTACTATGGACCTCTGAGATTTGTAGTTTTGTAAGATATTTAGCCTATCAGAGAGTGCTGGTTCCACAACAAACTACAGATCCCAAGATTCATAGAATGGAACCATGACAGTTAAAATGGTGTGAAACTACATTATTTTTGCAGTGTGGCAGTAGCCTAGGAGATTATACAAGGGTAAAAATACCCCACTGAAAAGTATGCAAATGCTAAAAATAAGTATTATAATGATAATAAAATTACAAAAATCAAGGCCAAAAAAAATTGAACCCTGAAGTAGATAAGTCAGTCCCATCCCTGCTCCCAGGGCCACTCCATGCAGATTTTTTCGAAGCTGGGAGTTTTCTGGCTTAAGGAAATGGGAGCGGACCCAGGCTGCACCTGGGCAGCGATTTCAGCGGCTAAATCCTTGTGATAAAATCAGGATGCTGCCCATTTTAAATTTTAAGTTGGCTCAGCTACGTTGGTTTAATTAGCACTGCAATAATCTCCCCAGTTGAGGATAACAGGGCTGGGAGTTGCTTGTTCAAGAACAGCCTGCATTCATCCACTGTTGAAAATCAGCGTTGAAAATAATGTAGCCATGGACAGATAAGGGCTGGATGGGAAAAGGGAGAACCAGAAAGCAAGGAGGTCATAAGGACAGCATAGTTTCAACCATCCAAATAATAGGTTTATCAGATTTTTCAACTAATATTTGAACTAGGCAGCAAAGTTAAAAGAAAAGAACCAACTAATTGAAACTATTTCTGTATTTATTTATATGCCATCTTTCTCTAAAATTGGACCCAACAGGGCTCACAAAAGATGATTTTTCAAAAAGTACAATTTTAAAAATACAATTAAAAGCATCACATTAACAAGTTAAAGCTAAAAGCTAAAGTGTAGAATGAACTCAGGCTTGCTGAGTGTTGGACTAGGGGTGCATCTACACTGTAGAAATAACACAGTTTGACACCACTTTAAGAACAATAAAAAGGGCTTTTTTGGTCATGTCAGCAGCAAAAGGAAGAAGAAGGAAATGGTAGGGCCACTGTGTGGAGAAGATGGCAAAAAGTTATCAGGGGACAGAGAAAAGGCAGAATTACTCAACACCTTCTTTGCTTCAGTCTTCTCAGAAAAGGCAAAGGGTGCTCAACCTGAGGATAATGGAGCAGAGGACAGAATAGGAGAATTTCAGCACAGAATAAGTAAAGAGATAGTACAGGAATACCTGGTTAATCTAAATGAATATAAGTCTCCAGGACCAGATGAATTACATCCAAGGGTATTAAAAGAACTGGCAAACATAATATCGGAACCATTGGCAATAATCTTTGAGAACTCCTGGAAAACAGGAGAAGTCCCGGTGGACTGGAGGAGGGCAAATGTTATCCCCATCTTCAAAAAGGGGAGAAAAGAGGATCCCAACAATTATCGTCCAGTTAGTCTGACATCAATACCAGGAAAGATTCTGGAGCAGATCATTAAACAGAGAGTCTGTGAACATCTGGAAGGTAATGTCATAATCACAAAAAGTCAACATGGGTTTCAGAGAAACAGGTCATTATAGACAAATCTGATCTCTTTTTTTGATAAAATTACCAGCTTGGTAGATGAAGGGAATGCGGTAGATATAGTATATCTTGATTTCAGTAAGGCCTTTGACAAGGTTCCCCATGACATTCTTGCAAACAAGCTGGTAAAATGTGGGCTAGACAAAGTAACTGTTACATGGATTTGTAATTGGTTGACTGGCCTAACCCAAAGGGTGCTGAACAATGGCTCCTTTTCAACCTGGAAAGAAGTGACCGGTGGGGTGCCACAGGGCTCTGTCCTGGGCCCAGTGCTATTCAATATCTTTATTAATGACTTGGATGATGGTATTGAGGGCATAGTTATCAAATTTGCAGATGACACCAAATTAGGAGGAGTAGCTAATACGCCAGAGGACAGGATCAAAATTCAAAATGACTTGAACAGACTAGAAAGCTGGGCCAAATCTAACAAAATGAAATTCAACACGGAGAAATGTAAGGTACTGCACTTAGGGCGAAAAAACTAAAAGCACAGATATATGATGGGGGACATCTGGCTGAATGAGACTAGGTGTGAAAGGGATCTAGGAATCCAGATGGACCACAAGTTGAACATGAGTCAACAGTGCGATGCAGCAGCTAAAAAGGCCAATGCAATTTTAGGCTGCATCAGTAGAAGTATAGTGTCTAGATCAAGAGAAGTAATAGTGCCACTCTATTCTGCTTTGGTCAGGCCTCACCTGGAATACTGTGTCCAGTTCTGGGCACCACAATTCAAAAAGGATGTGGAGAGACTGGAGCGTGTCCAAAGGAGGGCAACTGAAATGGTGAAGGGTCTGGAAACCAAGCCCTATGAGGAACGACTTAGGGAGCTGGGGATGTTTAGCCTGGAGAAGAGAAAGTTGAGAGGTGATATGATAGCTGTGTTTAAATATTTGAAGGGATGTCATATTGAGGAGGGAACAAGCTTATTTTCTGCTGCTCCAGAGACTAGGACCCAGACCAATGGATGCAAGCTCCAGGAAAAGAGATTCCACCTCAGCATTAAGGGGAACTTCCTGACAGTAAGGGCGGTTCGACAGTGGAAGACACTCCCTCGGAGAGTAGTGGAGTCTCCTTCCTTGGAAGTCTTTATGCAGAGGCTGGATGGCCATCTGTTAGGGGTGCTTTGATTGGGAGTTACTGCATGGCAGGGGGTTGGACTGGATGGCCCTTGTGGTCTCTTCCAACTCTATGATTCTATGATTCTAAGTTAACTCCTCTTTCAAAATGTTTACATTTTCAGCCCTCGGGCCTTGCTCAAAAGTTAGGAGTTTATCACACAGGAGGAAATTAGGAGTTTAAACTGAAATTAACCTGTGAACATTGCACAATTGACATTAAAATGGGATTAAAATGGGATTAACACAAAAACCATTATCCCATATATAACCAGGGAATAACCAGGCAATAAGCAGCAGAAAGCCATTCATGAGAAAATCCTGTGAATGATTTGCTGCTGTTTCTTGCCTGGTTATTCACAGGATAATGGCACTTTAATCACATTTCACCTTGAGGCCATGTGAAAACCATTAATGCAATTGCGGGATTATCACAGGTTATTCATGGGATAATAGCACTTTGAACATGATGTTGTGTGAAAACCATTAGTCCAATTGTGGAATTATCATGGGTTAATCACTGTTTATACTTCCAGTTGTCCCCCGTGTGATAAATTCCTTAACAATAATGTGGTAGCCTGACAATTTATTTTTAATTCAGAGGTACTATGTAATAGTTTTGTTGTTGTTGTTGTTGTTGTTGTGTACCTTCAAGTTGTTTCTGACTTATGAGAGAGAGATGTTATTCTAGCTTTTTCTCTCCCATTAACTAAACGGTTGCACCTTTATTTTTAAATCGTGGCTGGACCAGAACTAAAAGCAGACCAATAATTAATCATTATTAACTGGTTCTTTTTTTCCAATAACTAATGAGAGACTGTCAGGTCATGCAATGAGGGACTGTAATGTAATGAGGGATAATTTCACTCCTTTGCTGTGTAACGGTGCAATTCTAACTCAGCAAGAGGGCCAACAGCTGGCTGAGACAACGTTCAGCTGACTGAAACCGTGCTAAATCCAAACCTTGGTCTTTTTAGGATAGATGTGACTCTGGCTGTTGGATCGGGACCCAGAAATTTTATTTTAGAGGTGTTCCCATTGGTCTCCATGTTTTAGAAATTTGTTGTTGTTGTTGTTGTTGTTGTTAACTGTCTTGGAGTAGACCCCCAACTCATGGCAACCCTGTGGATGAGACATCTCCCAGTCTCCCTGTCCTCTCCTGCTCTGTTTAAGGAGTTTATTGCACAGCACTTGCAGGAATGGGAATGAAATGGAAAGGAACGGCACAGAATGGGGTGAGAACATATGTTACCACACAGGAGAACGCTGCTGATGCTGCCGGGAGTCCCCAAGCCATTCCCCATCCGTTCCCCAGCCGATTTTGAAGAACAGTTCAAAATCATTCTTCAACATCGGCTGCCATAGCACAGATGAGGAATAGCTTGGGGACTTCCAGCGGTATCGGTGGCATTCTCCTGTGCAGTAACACTCGTTCTTGCTTGTTCCGTGCCAATCCCAGACCATGCCCAGATCAATCTGGAAATGCTGTGCAATAAACTTATAAGTCTTGTAGATTTTTCCTCATGATCTCCCTCATAGTGTCTATCCATCTGATATGTGATCTTCTTCTCTTTCTACTACTTTTCCACCTTTCCTAGCATTATTGTCTTTTCTAATGAGTCATGGCTTCTCATCATGTGGCCAAAGTACAACAGCCTCCATTTCATCATCTTGGCTTCCAGGGAGAGTTCAGAGTTGATCTGTCCTAGGACCCATTTGTTTAGCTGTTTTATCCTCAGCACCCTTCTCCAGAAGCACATCTCAAATTATTTTTTCCTTATCCACTTTTTTCACTGTTCAGCTCTCACATCTGTACATGATGATGGGAATACAATGGCTTGGATGATTCTTACTTTAGTGTTCGATTGCATGTCTTTGCTTTTGAGGATCTTATCTAGTTCTTTCCTAGCTGCCCTTCTCATTCCTAGTCTTCTACTTATTTCTTGACTGCAGTCACCATTCTGATCAATGTTTGTTCCTAGGGTACAGGAACTTTTTAACTAATTCGATTTCTTCATTGTCTGGGTTGAATTTGTGTATTTTTCCATGATCATTATTTTGATTTTCTTTATGTTCAGCATTAAGCCTGCCTTTTCACTTTCATCTTTGAGCTTCCTTAGAAATAACTTAGGCCAAGCCTAACCTTGACCTAACTTTGTGCTGCTGGTGGTGGTGGTATGTCTGTGGGATGAGCAAAGTTTGGATGGGGTATAACTCAGCTCCACCCCTCCTTAACCCCTCTGATCCCAGCCCTTGTTCCAGCTGATCTTTCAGCTGGCTGATCTCTGAGATCAGCTGCCACAAGAGGGTTATGCTGGCATAAGGAGAATTCAGCCAGTTCAGGGCCAATTCAGCTAGCATAAGTGCCTTACACCTCATTCTAACACTCCAGCCAGTCTATCTTTGCATTAGGATTGCACTGGAACTGGAACTTTTCAATTCATTTTATAGCAGGTGCCTGCACTTACTATTTAGGTGCATTTTGCATCACAGTTTTCCAGAGTGTTTACGGGTTAAAAACAAAAGAAAACCTAAAAGTAATTATTTTAGTTACTTTTGAACAATGAGAAAGTAAAGAGTTGTTTTCTAAAAATTGCAGTTGTAATGGTAAAAAGGTAAAGGAAAAGGTTTCTCCTTGACATGAATGTCTAGTCATAACTGACTGTAAGGAATGGTGCTCATCTCCATTACTAAGCTGAAGAGTCCACATTGTGTGAGGACTGCTCTGGTGGTCGTGTGGCCAGCATGACTGCACCGAACGCTGTTACCTTCCCAGAGAAGTGGCACCTATTTAACTTCTTGCGCTTTTACATGCCTTTGAACTGCTAGGTTGGCAGAAACTGGGACTAGTGATGGGAGCTCACTCTGTCACATGGCGCTTGGGCCTTGAACTGCCAACCTTCTGACCTTACAATTGTCAGAATTGGCATCTTAACCACTAAGCCACCAACTACTTTTCTGGTCTGGGACCATCCCCTCCATGACTGGAATGGCAACCCCAAATAGCCTCATCACTGCCTTCGTTTTCCCCATTCTTCCCAGTCCTTCATGTAGCGTCTCAGTTGATGGTCTGCTCTGGGAGCTTCAGTCCAACACATCAGGAAGATTCCAGGTTGGGCATACAGTGAATTGCATGAAGACTCATTAGCTTTTCTTGAGATGTATGTATTTTAGTCAGCAATCTTGTATGTTGTTTTTTTCAGTTTACAGTCTCCAAACCTCTTAAGCCGTCAGCTCATCCCTAATCGGACTCCCTCTTTTATTTTGGTCTGTTTGAATTTTGCTTTGTTTATATTAGTTAAAACTTAATTTTAGCATCTGTAGTTTTAAAAGAAGTAGATAAATAGAGTACTGAAGGTGGAAAAGCAGCTTTACCCAGAAAACAGAGATGGGAAGTAGTGCCATGACAACTCTTGAAGTGCAGGAGCTCTTCCGTGAAAATGCCAGAGCCAGATCCGCCCAAGGAGAGTTATAGTCATGCCCCAAAAGATTTATTTTGGGGAGGACTAACCTGCCTTTGCATGGTTTATTACTTTAAAAAGCTGTCTCCAGTTTAACTCCAATTAAAAACTCTATTATAAAATGCAGACACGCAAAATAGACAAGCCAGCCACTCATAAAACCCCACAATTAAGTTTACAAAGCGTGACCACTGTCATGTTCAGAGCTGCCAGAGGGGTTCAACAACCAAATGTTTATTGTGTGCTGCCAAATTCCTTTATAAAATAAACTAAAATAAAAATGCCTTTATAAAACAAAAAGTAAAAAAGCATTTCACAACGAGCTTCATCTTCAGCCAGGTGAAAGGAAGTTTTTAACTTTCAACTGGAAAGGCAAAGGATCTCACAAAGAATTATCATTTAAAACACTATTGTGAAGGAGGAACTCTGTCAAATGGAACAGGAAAAAAGTATCCAGCCTCTGAATGATCATTTTCCTAATTCTTTTACTTCCTTCATGCAGACATGTCATACACAGCAGCTGAACTTGAAAGCCTTAGTGTCACTTCATTGACTTGCCTGAGCAAGAAAGGTCCATTCATTATCCTGGTGCTCTAGCAGATGACACAATTTCTGCTCTGAAAAAGGTCCCAGGGCTGCACTCCCTACTGCTCCCCTTCCATTACAACACTAGAGGGGGTGGGTGATTTGGAAAGACCTAGCCTTATTCTTTGATTTAATAATGAGACTGTAATAGGTACACTTTTGTTTATGTTGCTCCTGCTGTTGTTATGTGCTTCTGAGTCAACTCTGATGTCTGGCAGCCCTACTGTAGAGTTTTTTTGGCACGATTTATTCAGAAGAATTTTGCCATTGCATTCCTCTTAGGCCAAGAGAGACTTGCTCAAAATCAACCAGTGAATTTCCATGGCAGAGTGGGAATTCGAACCCCGATCTCCCAGTGTCCTAGTCCAATGCTCTAAACACTACACGATGCTGGATGTATGGAGACATGTATTTTATCCCTACAAAATACACATGGCTTATCTAATTTGGGTCCTTTTCATAGTGTTCAACAAACGCACCCGGATCAAATTTTCCCAGGCAACACATGTATAATGATTTCCTCAACTTTGAAATTGCAACCAGTGATTATGCCCAATGGAAAGCTAAAGAGCCACAGACAGGAAACCAATAATCTAACACCAACCAATGCTGAGGCCAAGATATTGTAAATGGAGAACAGAATCCAGCCACCATGACAGAGTTTCCCCTCACTGATAGAAAAAAAAGCACCATCTAGAAGACTGTCAGTGCTGACTGTGATAGGCATTTGTGGAATTCCACACAGAAGACTCCTCTGTGAGAAAAGAAAAGTCAGCATTGATCATCCAAGGTTGCTTTCATCCTGCATTTCGAACCAGAAATTGCTGAGCTTAGTGGAGTTTTGGCCAGAAAATATAACACTCATTATCAGTTGTAACACTGCTGTATGTTGAGTGTAAATGGGAAAAGATATTCTCAGAATAAAGGGATCCGTTCCTGGATACAAAAGCCTATGGGGAGGAAGATTCCTGGGATGTCTTGGCCACCTGCCTAGAGGCAAAAGTCAGAGAACTAAGAGAAGAAAAACATTAAAATAGCTGTTGGCATTCCCGATGAGATTGCACAATTGGTAATGAACTTCATGTCTGTGCATGAAATCAGCAAGAAGATGGGGGCTACGTTAGAGTGGAGGGTAAAAACATGGCAAAGAAAATGGGGTAAAATCTGTTTCAGTGAACTATGCCAAAATGCATCCACACTGCAGAAATAATAATAATAATAATAATAATAATAATAATAATAATTTATAGCCCGCCCCTCTGTGCGGCAATCGGGGCGGGTTACAACATTTAAAAAGAAACAAAGTTAAAACATTCCCTCATCCCACAATCCACCCTCCCAACCCCTTAAAACAGAATTAAACCAAGAAAAAGTTAAAAAGTAACTATGCCATAAAACAATAAAACAACAACAAGGAATCAGTTATGCCAACAGGATAAAAACTCATCTCCCAACAGACAGCTGTTATTCTGGGAAGGCCTGCCGGAAAAGATCCGTCTTCACTGCCTTTTTAAAAGCAGCAAGAGTAGTAATGAGACGGATCTCGTCCGGCAGGCCATTCCAAAGTCTGGAAGCGGTTGCAGAGAAGGCTCTCTGGGAGGTCTGAGACAGCCTGGTTTTTATTGGTTGTAACAGATTCCTCCCAGAGGACCAGAGGGGCGGGGGGGATCATACAGGGAGAGGCGGTCCCTAAGATAAGATGGACCCAAGCCATGTAGGGCTTTAAAGGTCAAAACCAACACCTTGTACTGCGCCTCAACTTTGATGCAGTTTAATGCAGTTTGACACCACTTTAACTGCCATGGCTCCATCCTACAGAACCCTGGGATTTTCAGTTTTGTGAGACACCAGCACTCTTTGGCAGAGAAGAGTAAAGATCATGTAAAACTACAGATCCCAGAATTCCATAGCATGGAGCTATAGCATTTAAAGTGGTGTCAAACAGCATTAATTCTTCAGTGTAGATGCACCCTCAGTCCTAATGCTGGTTTGTTGTTCTTGGAACAAATTAATACAGCATCATTCTTGCTTTGTTTATACTGCACTACACTGTTATAACACTATTATTCCATTTTTACTGCTATGGCTGCCTCCTGTGGCATTCTGGGATTTGTAGTTTAGTGAGACCTAAGGGCTCTATGGCTGAAAATTCTAAATGTATCTCCTGAAACTGCAAATCGCAGAATGCCACAGAAGACAGCCGTAGAAATTAAAGTGGGATAATAATGCTGTAACAATGTAATGTGGTATTATCTAGTCATGAATGAGCAACTGTGTCTAAAGGCAATACAGTGGCCATCTAACACAAGTTAATAAGGTGAGAGCTAGAGATCATAAGATTGAAATTTTAGTGTATCTCTACTCACTTAAACACACAACCACTATCTTTGGGCTTCTTCTTGAATCCAGATTTGTGGTGTGTGATGGGGAAAGTACATAGTACGGCTAATACAACTACAGGAGCAGCTCTGCTATTAAGAACAGTGAGACAACTAAGGTGGTGGATGCTGGAAGTTGGCACCCCTTCCCTCACCCCATTCCTCTTTTGGTAGACAGAGTTGTCTGCTACACAGCCTGTTCTGCACCCCATTAAACTAGCAAGGTGGTCTACTCAGGTGTGCTATAGGATGCTATTCTGTTGCCAGTACTGAACTGAGAAGATTTAACTACCAGTCTGGTACGTGGAATACAGGGAGTGCCATTTTATTCAGTGCTTCAGATGAGAAAATATCTTGGCATCATGGCTTTGACAACTATTCATGCAGACTAAAGCCAGCTCACCATGAGGTTCCACAAAATGTTCTTCCTCCACTGCCCTTTGAGGACAAAATATTGTCCTCAATAGGAGGAATGGCAATGGAGGATGACAGAATAGCAAACAGGAAGGAACTGAGCTTTGTATTTGCTGCTTCAGCCACCATGTTCTAATGCTAACTAATGTTCAGCTTTTGGTTTATTAAAATTCCTCGAAACTTTTTTATAGGTACTGTTGTGGAGACAGGTACTCCTGTCCTATATCTGTGCAACAGATTATTGTTGCCTAAATAAAGAACTTTACATTTATCTCTATTGAAATTTGTGTTGGGAATGTTGGACATTGTTAATGGCCTGACTGAAATTATGACTTAGTACAGGGGTAGGCAACCTTTCCCCTTTAAGGGCCGAGGGACTTCTGCTCCCAGAAGCCTCAGCCATGTTGGCCAATAGTCCCATATTGACCGATAGCTCCTGGGATTCTGGGAGCTGAAGTCCCTCGGCCCTTAAAGGGGAAAGGTTGCCTACCCCTGACTTAGTATGTTCATACTAGTATTTAGTGATTATACCAAAATATGATCTAATTAATATCTCAGCAGAATTTACTGACAACATAAGACAACATAAGAAATAAGTTTGCATTACTAAGCATAATAGATCGCCTACCCCTGCTATAAGCAATAAAGAAAAGGAGAGAAGAAAAACAAAAGGGAGATAGGAACAAACTAAGAATTAAGAGTGCAACAGTACAATGGCTTGTGTGGAAAGATAAAGAAAATTACTACAACGACCAATGCAGAGAAATAGAAGATAACAACAAAAAGGGAAGAACAACAGATCTATTTCACAAGATCCAGAAAATCAAAGAAAAATTCAAACCAAAGACTGGGATAATCCTTTTATTGGGACAATAAAAATAACATAATTCAAGACCAGGAAGGAATAAAAAAGTGTTGGATGCAATACACAGAAGAATTATACAAAAGAGATAACAAAATGACAGAGATATGGAATGAAGAGCCATATGAAGATGAACCCCAGATTCTAAAAAGTGAGGTGGGAACTGCAATAAGATAAATAGCGAAAAACAAATCACCAGGAACAGATGATATTCCAATTGAACTGCTGCAATCCACACTGACAGAGTCAACTCTAGTGGTAACCAACATATGCCAACAGATATGGAAAACAAAATGATGGCCAACAAATTGGAAGCAATCAATATATATCCCCATCAACAAAAAGGGAGACACAAGAGACTGCAGCAACTACAGGACCATAGCACTGATCTCCCATGTAAGCAAAATCCTGCTCAAAATTCTGCAACATAGACTCCAACCACACATGGAGAGAGAAATCCCAGAGGTCCAAGCAGGGTTCAGGAAGGAAGAGGTACAGGGACCACAATGCTAACATATTATGGCTAATGGAGAGCACCAGGGAATTCCAAAAGAGAATCAGCATGTGCTTTATAGACTACAGCAAAGCCTTTGACTGCAGATCATAAAAGGCTATGAAATGCCTTTAAAGACATGGGAGTGCCAACACATCTGATAGTCCTAATGAGGAATCGGTACTCAGGACAAGAGGCTACTGTCAGAACAGAACATGGAGAAACAGAATGGTTCCCAAATGGCAAAGGGGTCAGACAAGGCTGTATCCTTTCACCCTATCTGTTCAACTTGTATGCAGAATATATAATAAGAAAAGCAGGCTTGGACACAGAAGAGAGAGGAGTGAAAATAGGAGGAACAACCTAAGATATGCAGATGACGCCATAGTACTAGCAAAAAACCTCACAGACCTGGAACACCTACTAAGGAAGATGAAAGAAGAAAGTGCAAAGGCAGGCTTAATGTCGTACATAAAGAAAACAAAAATAATGACCATTGAGGACCTTCACAAGTTCAACCTAGACAATGAAAAAATAGAAATAGTAAAAGAATTCCCATACCTGGGATCAAACATTGATAGAAATGGGGACTTCAGTCAGGAAATCAGAAGAAGACTAAGAATGGGGAGGGTGGCTATGAAAGAACTAGAAAAGATTCTAAAATGCAAAGAAATAGAACTGAGCACAAAAGCCAGAATCATGCTAGCCATCCATGCTACCCTATTACCATGTGTGGATGTGAGAGCTGGACAGTTAAGAAAGATGATAGGAAGAAAATCAATGCATTTGAGATAATGTGGTGCTAGAGAAGAGTGCTGAGGATCCCATGGACAGCCAAAAGAACAAACAAGTGGGTCCTAGAGCAGATCAAACTGGAAACATTCCTGGTAGCCAAGATGACCAAACTGAGACTGTTGTACTTTGGACACATCATGAGAAGCGAGCACTCCTGAATATAAGTCTCCGGGACCAGATGAATTATATCCAAGGGTATTAAAAGAACTGGCAAACATAATATCGGAACCATTGGCAATAATCTTTGAGAACTCCTGGAAAACAGGAGAAGTCCCAATGGACTGGAGGAGGGCAAATGTTGTCCCCATCTTCAAAAAGGGGGAAAAAGAGGATCCCAACAATTATCGTCCAGTTAGTCTGACATCAATACCAGGAAAGATTCTGGAGCAGATCATTAAACAGAGAGTCTGTGAACATCTGGAAGGTAATTTCATAATCACAAAAAGTCAACATGGGTTTCAGAGAAACAGGTCATGCCAGACAAATCTGATCTCTTTTTTTGATAAAATTACCAGCTTGGTAGATGAAGGGAATGCTGTGGATACAGTATATCTTGATTTCAGTAAGGCCTTTGACAAGGTTCCCCATGACATTCTTGCAAACAAGCTGGTAATATGTGGGCTAGATAAAGTAACTGTTACATGGATTTGTAATTGGTTGACTGGCCGAACCCAAAGGGTGCTCAACAATGGCTCCGTTTCAACCTGGAAAAAAGTGACCAGTGGGGTGCCACAGGGCTCTGTCCTGGGCCCAGTGCTATTCAATATCTTTATTAATGACTTGGATGATGGTATTGAGGGCATAGTTATCAAATTTGCAGATGACACCAAATTAGGAGGAGTAGCTAATACCCCAGAGGACAGGATCAAAATTCAAAATGACTTGAACAGACTAGAAAGCTGGGCCAAATCTAACAAAATGAAATTCAACACGGAGAAATGTAAGGTACTGCACTTAGGGTGGAAAAACGAAAAGCACAGATGTATGATGGGGGACATCTGGCTGAATGAGACTAGGTGTGAAAGGGATCTAGGAATCCAGATGGACCACAAGTTGAACATGAGTCAACAGTGCGATGCAGCAGCTAAAAAGGCCAATGCAATTTTAGGCTGCATCAGTAGAGGTATAGTGTCTAGATCAAGAGAAGTAATAGTGCCACTCTATTCTGCTTTGGTCAGGCCTCACCTGGAATACTGTGTCCAGTTCTGGGCACCACAATTCAAAAAGGATGTGGAGAAACTGGAGTGTGTCCGAAGTGGTGAAGGGTCTGGAAACCAAGCCCTATGAGGAATGACTTAGGGAGCTGGGGATGTTTAGCCTGGAGAAGAGAAGGCTGAGAGGTGATATGATAGCCGTGTTTAAATATTTGAAGGGATGTCATATTGAGGAGGGAACAAGCTTGTTTTCTGCTGCTCCAGAGATTGGGACCTGAAACAATGGATGCAAGCTGCAGGAAGAGATTCCACCTCAACATTAGGTGGAACTTCCTGACAGTAAGGGCGGTTCGACAGTGGAAGACACTCCCTCGGAGAGTAGTGAAGTCTCCTTCCTTGGAGGTCTTTAAGCAGAGGCTGGATGGCCATCTGTCGGGGATGCTTTGATTGGGAATTCCTGCATGGCAGGGGGGTTGGACTGGATAGCCCTTGTGGTCTCTTCCAACTCTATGATTCTATGACTCTTTGGAAAAAACAATAATGCTGGGGAAGGTGGAGGGAAGGAGGAAGAGAGGAAGGCTCCATGCCAGATGGATGGACTCTATTAAGGAGGTCACAGGTATTAGGGGGTTGCAGGAATTAAGCAGAGCAGTGGAGGACAGGAAAACAACCTACATCGAGTGTATATACCTTAGCCTGATAACCAGGGATAGTTTAGGGATTCTGTTGGTTTCGGAGTTGCTGCTGGAGTCGCCCAGACTACTGGTTCTGGGCGACTTCAACATCCCACTCGAAACCAGTTTACAAGATCTAACTGGTGCAGCTCGGGAGTTCATGGATACAGTGACTAACATGGGCCTATCCCAATTGGTTTACGGGCCCACACATTGTGCCAGTCATACCCTCGATGCAGTTTTCAGTACGGAGCAGGAATATCCGTGGGCGGAGATCAAAAAGACCTCCGCTCTGTCATGGACGGATCATTTTCTGATCGAGGCGGAACTAAGAGCTGCTGTCTGCCCTCCCGGGGGTGGCGGACCCATTAGAATGGTCCACCCTCGAAGGCTAATGGATCCAATTGGTTTCCAGAAAGCCTTAGAGGGTTTAATGGTTGGCAATGCCGGTGACTCTGTTGATGCCTTGGTGAACACTTGGAACAACGATCTCACCAGGGCTATCAACACAATCGCTCCCAAGTGTCCTTTCCGACCTGCTTCAAATCGTAGGCCCTGGTATACAGAGGAGCTTAGGAAGATGAAACGAGTCGGACAACGACTAGAGTGCAAATGGCGAAAAAGTCATCTCTCATCCAACAGAACTCGCCTTAGGAAGCATCTTGATTCCTATAGGGAGACTTTACGTGCAGCACAGAAATCTTTCTGTTCTGCACGTATTGCGTCTGCAGAGTCTCGCCCGGCAGAACTGTTTAGGGTGGTAGGGGAGCTGACAAAGGTTCCACCTGCGCCAAACCCCCTACTTAATCCAACGACGGCCTGCTGTGAGGCATTTAACATCCACTTTGCAGATAAAATCTCTTGGATAAGAGCTGACTTGGACACCAGTGTTTTGGCAGAATCTGTAGGCGAGGTATCCAGCAACTCCGCTGATGACAATTTACTGGATCAGCTTCAATCTGTGAGTACCGATGACGTGGACAAGCTGCTTGGGAAGGTGAGGAAGACGACTTGCCCCCTCGATCCTTGTCCATCTTGGCTGGTCGTCCGGGGGGGGGATACGTTGAGAGTATTCCTTCGGGATGCAATCAATGCGTCCTTCAGGGAAGGTATTGTACCATCTTGTTTAAAGGAGGCGGCGGTTAGGCCCCTCCTGAAAAAACCTTCCCTAGACCCCCTGGATAGAAACAATTATAGACCAGTCTCCTTACTCCCTTTTTTAAGCAAGGTGATCGAGAGGGCAGTTGCTTCCCAGCTCCAAGCAGTCTTGGATGAAACCGATTATCTCGATCCATTTCAAACCGGTTTCAGGACAGGATATGGAGTGGAGACTGCCATGGTTGCTCTGACCGATGACCTCCGCCTGGGCATCGATAGGGGTAATGTGACCCTGTTGGTGCTCTTGGATCTCTCAGCGACGTTTGACACAATAGATCATGCCATCCTCTTAGATCGCCTGAGAGAGTTAGGAATTGGAGGCATGGCTTTGCAGTGGTTCCGTTTCTTCCTCTCAGGTAGATCTCAGAGGGTGAGGCTCAGGGACAGTTGCTCTTCCAAAATTGAGCTTAATTGTGGTGTCCCTCAGGGCGCCATCCTATCCCCAATGTTATTTAACTTCTATATGAAGCCGCTGGGAGAGATCATTCGGAGGCATGGAGCACGGTGTCTTCAGTACGCTGATGACACCCAGATATATCTCTCCATGACCAGATCATTGACTCAGACTTCAGATGGCGTCTCTCCTCTTAATAACTGTCTCAGAGCGGTAATGGATTGGATGAGGAAAAACAGATTGAAGTTAAATCCAGACAAAATGGAGGTACTCATGGTCACAGGCCCGAAACCAGATTTGGGAATACAGTCTCCAGTCCTGGACGGGGTCACACTCTCTGTAAAGGACTGTGTTCACAGTTTGGGGGTTCTCCTAGATTCTTCGCTTCACATGACTAGTCAGGTGAATACGACGGTCAGGAGTGCCTGTTATCAGCTTCGGCTGATACGCCAACTGCGCCCTTATCTGGACAGGAGGGACCTGGAAACTGTGGTACATGCTCTGGTAACCTCACGTCTAGATTACTGCAATGCACTCTACATGGGGCTACCCTTGTGCCTAACCCGGAAACTGCAGTTTGTGCAGAACATGGCAGCCAGATTAATTATGGGAACATCTAGGAGGGAGCACATAACACCAGTGCTTAAATCCCTCCACTGGCTGCCAATTAGTTTCCGGGCACAGTACAAGGTGTTGGTGCTAACCTTTAAAGCCCTACATGGCTTGGGTCCATCTTATCTTAGGAACCGCCTCTCCCCGTATGATCCCCCCCACGCCCTTCGGTCCTCTGGGAGGAATCTGTTACAGCCAATAAAAACTAGGCTGTCTCAGACCTCCCAGAGGGCTTTCTCTGCGACCGCTCCCAGACTTTGGAATGGCCTGGCAGAGGAGATCCGTCATATTACTACACTTGCTGCTTTTAAGAAAGCAGTAAAGACGGATCTCTTCTGGCAGGCCTTCCCGGAATCACTCTCCGGCTTGAGGGGATGGCTTAATTGCCCCTTTCCCATGCCCGCTCTATTATTGTGTTATTGTTTTATTGTTGTATTGTTCATTGCATTTTATCATGGAGCACGACGTTTTAATTCTTAATTAGTTTAATTCTGTTTTAAGGGGTGGGAGGGTTGGATATGGAATAGGAATGTTTTTAAGTTGTATATTTTATAATGTTGTAACCCGCCTCGATTGCTCCGCAGAGGGGCGGGCTATAAATAAATTATTATTATTATTATTATTATTATTATTATTATT
The DNA here is from genome assembly GCA_026167975.1 of Phrynosoma blainvillii. Lineage (NCBI taxonomy): Eukaryota > Metazoa > Chordata > Lepidosauria > Squamata > Phrynosomatidae > Phrynosoma > Phrynosoma blainvillii. Next base: position 220,003,841 of record JANUYF010000002.1, on the reverse strand, counting down.
ATTATTATTATTATTATTGGGGATCTTGGAGAGGTCTCATCCATAGGGCTGCCATGAGTGAAGATCAATTTGAGGGCAGTTAACAACAATGTTCATGCAGTTCTATCAATCTACTGAAGTTAATACTATAGTAACTTTATAGTTTGCTATAAGCAGCTGTAGATAATGCAACAGCAACTGAAAAATTTAAGGGAATCCAAAAATAGATGGAACACTATCTCCAGGTTTAAAGTTGTATTTTGATGTTTTGAGGGACTAGAAATACATTCAAGTTTACCCTAAATATCAAAGCTGCTAGCATTTGGTAAAACCATAAGAAACCTCTGTAGTAAAAAAAAAAAAAAAAAGGCAATGAGAACAAAGAGTAAAGGTTTTTTCTTCCCAAAGAGAAAAATAGAAATCAAATATCCATGTTCTTGTTTTTACAAGACTACAGGCGATGGTGATGGGGCATTTCAGAGTGGTTAGCAACATCTGAAAGCCTAACAGGAATGTGCGAGATAGTTAATTATAATGTCAAACTCCAATTCTGTCATCCTGGAAAATAAAATAGATTGTCCTTTTGCTCCATCATCTTCTTGTGCCAAAGATACAAGAATTAAGTTTAATCACCAGATCTCCATCTTGATTCCTGTAGGTCGCACAAAGAGCCCAAATCAGACATAAGAGTTTATCACACGTGGAAAATTGGAAATTTAAATGGGTCAGAACCCATGGTTATCTGGCGTATGAGGCGCAATTGTGTGCAAACTGTTTGGACTCAGACAGGAAAGTGACATGAACCAGCAAATTGGCATTTTCAGGAAAATACCATAAATTCATTTCCATTTCATTCATGAATTCACTTTTTGTGTGCAATTGCTCTAGTGTGAAAGCCATTTGCAGGATTCTTCCCATTTTTCTACTTGTTGCCCGATTTCCCGTGGTTCTTTGGGGCAAGTAGCCAGGGCTCTTAAAGGAACAGTTGCTGAGGCAAAGGCAGGGACACAGAGCAAAAGCTTGCTTCTCCCTAGTCTGTGTGAATGTCTCTTCTCCCTCGCATTTCCCCAATATCTGGGGCTCTCAAAGGAACAGCCGCTGAGGGAAGGCAGGGACACCAGTTGCTGAGAGGGGCGCAGCCTTTTATGCTGTTTTTCTACCTTTCTTGCTCCTTTGGATAATTTTTTTTCCATTTTACTTAGATTGGATACCATTTCTTGGAAAGTAAGGGACAGTACAGTATATTTTTATAAAGAAAATTGTGTAAATAAAACTGTTTATTTCTCTGGGTGATTTCTGGTGACGCAACTACTTCTTCTGTGCACATGTGCAAAAAAGTGATCCCCAAACCATTTAAGGATTTATAGACATCTGTGTGAAAACCAAATGCACGTTCTACCCTCTTTCTCGCTTTAGTAATGAGCTTCTGATCTATTACTGTGTTCTGCATGTAAAAATCATTCGTGTATTGAATGCTTTTGTGGGTTGCAGCCACTTTAATAATTATCGGGATGGCGGTACATATGGTTGGTGTGTGATAAACTCCACATAGGGTTTAACAACCTTATCTCTTCTGCAATAAAAGAGCAAACCACAGGCAGGTCTCCAGTGGTTGTTCTTTCTCTGTCTTTTCATATGTACTAACACATGTATAGCATGGATGTGTATATGTGTATGTGTGTGTTTACATATGTATGGATGGATGTGCATATGTGTGTATGTGTGTGTGTTTTCGGTAAAATTAAACATCTATATGTGTATGTGTGTGTGTACACATGTACACATGTGTATGAGTGCATGTGTGTGAGCACACACAAACACATACTCTTAAAAGAAAGCCATCTTTCAAACAAAGACACCTGTCAGGGAGCGGGGAGCATCCTCTGTTCAGCAGCACGGGTAAACAGGATACAATCAGATAAAGAAATTACAGTAAAAATATTGCCTCATCTCCAAAGCTCAGAACTTTTCTTTCCCTTTTGCTCTATTTTTTTTTAATCTTTGGGAAAGATAATGAAAGAGGAAGCTTGAAACCACATTTCCATTGATGTTTGAATACACAACTGCTGGATTTAAGAACTGGAGAAGATCAAAGAGAATGGTTTTCATTCCGATAAAATTATACCACTCCTAGTACAGGGTGACGGGCTCATTTATGAACTCTGTGAGGCAAATAGTTGTAAAAGCACCTTCTATCACCCTCCATCTTCCACCCCCTCCCTACCTTTCTTTTCCTTTCCTTTTGCTGAAAACCAAAGGGAGGGGGAGAAATTCCTTGAATTCTGAAGGATTAATTAGGAACACAGGTAACCGCATTATAATATGGATACATTGCAATACTGTGTCACATGACACCATCCAGTAAATGTGAGTCATATATTGAAGGTCTCTTCAAAGCAAACAAAATGGGAAAAAATGGTTGAGCCAAGTGGAGCCAACGTATACTTACAGAGAAGTAAGTCCCATGCAGTTCAATGAAGCATGTTGCAGGAAACTAAATTAGAACTTTAAGCCATGAGTCATTTAAAAAACATTTAGTAACTTAATGCATGATCTGAAGCAGTAGTTGCTAGTGTCAGAGGGACAATCAATTCACTCTGTGTTTTAGTTTGAACTATAAAGGAGGTATCCAAGGTGTCAAATAATCATAGAACCATAGAATTATAGAGTTGGAAGAGACCATAAAGGCCATCCAGTAGAACCCCATGTCATGCAGGAATACACAGTTAAAGCATCCCAGACAGATGGCCATCCAGCATCTGCTTAAAAACCTCCAAAGAAGGTGATTCCACCTCCAAGGAAATGTATTCCACTGTCAAACAGCTCTTACTTTCAGGATGTTCTTCCTACAATCAACCATGGTACCCTTCTGGGTTGCCTCACTGGAATGGGACTTGGAGGCACTGTTCAACACCGGCTTCTTTCTTTCCTGGAGGGTGCTCTCAGAGGGTGGTGCGGGGGATTTCTGCTCAACTCCTTGGCCATTGGCCTGCAAAGTCCCTCAGAATTTGTTTTGTTCCCTATACTATTTAACATATACATGCAAGTTCTAGAAGAGGTTGTTCAAAGTTTTCGGGTCAGATGTCACCAGTATGTTGATAATATCCAGTGTCCAGGAAAGTCACCAAAAGGGCTGATAGCGGCTTCTCGTGAGGGCAGAAGGCAAACAAAAATCTTTTGCTAATGCTAAGCAAGAAAGCAAAGGTCAGTATTATCAATTCAAACGTCCAGCCAGAGAATGGTCAAGCAGTCTGAAGGTCTAGGATTCCAGAGAGGCAGAGTGACAAGGAAGTCCGAAGGTCAAGGTTCCTGAAGTTCAAGATAAGTCAACAGTCCAAAAGTCAAGGTTTCAGTCCAAGGAACAAGGAGAGACAGCTCCACTGGCAGCCAATCCATTTCTGGGCATAATTCGAAGTGCTGGTGATGACCTATAAAGCCCTATAGAACTTGAGTCCACATTATTTAAAGGACCATGGGGCTAAGCAGACGGCACAAAGCACCGTCTTCAGAACAAGGAAGGGGAGGGGCAGCCACACGCTGGGCGCCCCAACCCCTTCCCCAAAACGTCCTCGGAGCAGCTGGCCCTCCGCATGGCTGGCACTCCGAGGATGCCTTTCCGCTGCAGCGTCCGCACACGCTGCAGCGGAAAAGCCACCGAAGGTGCGCCAGCAGCCTTTTGCGGCGCACCTTCAGCAATTTGTGGAAGGAGTGCTATTTTAGCACTTCTGCCAGAGGCAGTGAAGCTGCGCCGCGGGGCTGAGGTGTGTGGATACTTCGGCCCCGCGGCGCAGCTTCCTGGGGTGACCCTGTGCCGCCCGTCTGCTTCCCCCCCATATCTCCTTTTATGAGCCTATTAGAACTTTAAAATCTAAGATCTAAGATCTGTTTCACCACTTTCTTGGGCTTGTTTAGTGAGAATAAGCAAGAGGACCTTCTTGGTGGCTGCTCCCAGGCTTTGGGACTCCTTCTCCAGGAACATCAGAATGGCTCCATTCTTGCTCTCCTTCTATCAGCAAGTTAAAACATTTTTATGCCATCAGGCTTTTAGGAAGTGACTGGGACGAGCTTTTAATGGTATGCAGTGCTGTTTTTAAAGTCTGTATGTTTTTTTAAATGTTTTTAATATTTAATGTTTTTAATTTTTCTTTTTAAATAATTTTCAAAGAAGAAGTAGTAGTTGTGTAGTTGTTGTCTCTACAGATGTATCTAGCATCATGTACTTCATGTTATGTGCCTATTTATTTCTCCTGGAATCATAAGGAGATTTTATTCCCTCACAATGGAGGTGAATTTTGTCATTATACCCATGAATTATTACTGAATGTTGCAGTAGGGCTGAGGAGACCTGGGTTAAAATCCTCACTTTGCCCTTTAGTTCACCAGGCAATCTTGGGCTAGTCTTTGAGTCTTAGCCCAACTGCTTCACAAGGTTGTTGTGAGGATTAAGTGGGGAGGAGGAGAAGCCAGTACATCTCCATGTGCTCCTTGGAAGAAAAGCAGGACTGGAATGCATCAGATGAAATACAAGAAAAGAGGGTAGGGAGGCTTTTCATAGAATCATAGAGTTGGAAGAGATCACAAGGGCCATCCAGTCCAACCCCCTACTATGCAGGAACTCAAAATCAAAGCATCCCCATGGGTTTGGAGCAAGGAAAAAGACATTTGTCAGTTAGGGGCCATTCCCACTTACATTTAAATTGGTTCGCAAATTGTGCTGACACCAGGTGGCTGAAGTGATTGAGGCCGAGTCACGGTTTCCAGTACGGAACTGAATTGCAGCAATGGCACTAGTAGATCCCACTAGTGTCATTTGCACCACTTCTGGGGGAGGACCAATTCCAGGGCGGGAGGGACCCAATCCAGGCCCCTCTGGGTGGCAGGGGCAATGGAGGCTGAGCAGCTGGGCTTTCCCACTCGCCAGCAGCCCTGCTTGTGCTCTCACTCACTCACCCACTTGCTCACCCACTTGTTCTCTTGACAGCAATAAAGAACCCCTGGAGCTCTTCTCTCTGGAGGAGGAGCAGCAGCAGCAGCAGCAACTGAACAACCCCTCCAGTACCATGTAAAATGCGATTCAGGTCTGTTGTTCATACATGTTGAACATGGTTCTGAATCGGTCGATTTATTCCCAAAAGACCACCAGAAAACTACTCTTCAAAAAGTGCATTATTCTTTTTTCTTTCTTTTTTTGGATTTGTGGTGGTTCAAAGCGACGCCGAATGATCGAGGTCACTTCTGAAACCATTCACCGTGAAAACAAGGCATATATACAGCGAATTGCAATTTGCTGTAAATCGTAGTGGGAATGGGCCCTTAATGGTGAATGGATGTAACTGCACATAAAAAAAAAAACATAATGAAGAAAAAAGCTAGTAGAGGAAAGAAAGGGTTTCACATAATTAAAGAGGAGATAAAAAGAGGAAGGCTGTCCACGTCCATGTTTGGAACAAATGTGGCATTTTGGTGAATTAATAAACTTTTGTAATGAAAGATTCAGAAAATATTGCCATAGCAAATCTCAGGGCTCCCATATGTTCATATACTTGGACATTGGAGGCTGCATGGGAGCCACCGTCTTCCTAAGTAAGCCATTTGATCATCCTTTGTCAACAATAGCCCACGCCATGCCTGATTTGCAAGCCACATCTTTACAGATAGGGATACCACTCTAGTTTAACACTGTTTCCCCATTTTTGAAGAGCACAAACCTAGGCTGCTGCCACACTGCAGAAATAAAGCCGTTTTAACTTCCATGGCTCAATGCTATGGACTTCTGGGATTTGTAGTTTGGTGGGTCACTAGAGATCTCTGACAAGGAAGGCTAAATATCTCAAAAAGCTATAATGAAATAGGCTCAATCAATGAAATGGTCTCCATAAAGTACTACAATTGTAATGGGATGTCGTTTTGTGCAATTGTCAGTCTATGGACAAAGAAATGTAGCGGAGCTGGGTGTAAGACTTTCTTTTATCACACAATAAGACAAGGCAAAAAGACTAATTGCATCCATTCCAGAATGTCAGTACTTATGTCTTTATATTATTGGGTTGAGGGAGAGATGTATGAAAACAGCATGTACTTTTTTCTTTCCTTTCCTCCCCCCCCTTCCCCCCTTTTTTTGATAAGCAGAACCTTCTGGTTATTAACAGAGTACTTTTTTCTTACTTCTGTGCCACCAAGAATGAGTGATGACTTATCTAAAACTAATACAACCTCCTGTTCCTTCAGCCATATTCTGCCCCTGCTGTTCTCTTGTTTCTCTCTTTGTTGGAACTTTAAACAGATCTCCCCCTTCCCCTCCTTTTCCAGCCCCTCATGCCAAGTTACTTATCAGAGGTGGCATATGCCTCAAAAGAGCATAGGACTGCTTGAGACGCTGCTAATGCAAATTGTTTTATTTAGAGTTTCCATTCTTGGCAAATTGCCCCATGTAATGTCATCTAGACATACCTTATATTACATTATGAACAAAATAGTCTATAAGTTGCTCTGCTTCTGGGTCAGTGTGTGGATTTTTTAAAAATAATTTTTAAAAATCACTTGTATAAATTCATTATTCTTAATAATTAGCTGGATAAGGCAGGAGCACAGTGAACAATGGACCCAAGGGTGCTTAAAGACATTAAACTGTTAATTTATCTTGGTGGCACTCTTTCTACTTACCTATCTTCTCTCCCAATTTGCTATTATGCTTTTGCCACAACCTATTTTTCATTGTTCTAACACATAAAGAAGCACATACACACAACACACACCCTGAACAGGGATTTTAACCTGTTTATATTTCTGCCTTCCACAGAATCATACCTCCAACTGCCCCGATTTTGCAGGGAGAGTGCCGATTTATTCTCTGTTGTCCCACTATTTCAGCTACTTTTTAAAATGTCCCAGTTTCTCTCTCCCAATTTCCCCCTTTGTCCTCAATTTCAATTTCTGCAAACTGAGTTCAGAGTGAAAGTACTCAATAAGTAAAAGCACTCAATAAATTCAGTACAGGGGAGAGGACTAGAATGGTGGAATCTTGTCTTTCCTGTAGACTCAGCCAAAAGCAAACTGCTGCAGCCTCTCCCGGCTTGTGAGATATTCCTCATTAATAACTTTTGTCATCTTGACTCCACTCTGATGTTTGGTCACATGTGCTCCAGTTTTCATTGTGAAATGTTGGAGGGTAAGCAAATCTGATCAGTACATCACTGTTGTGAAACAATTTTTATTAGAAGACAAACAATTACAGTGCTTCCAAGTAAACTCACTATACTCTAATATCCCGCATTTGAGGACAATGCATAGTGATCCCATCCAATCATGAGCAGAAAAAATCCTTATGATTTCACTGTAAGATTGAAAGTGTATTTGAACACATCATGACATTGTCACCACTTTTGCTTTCATGGCCATTTTGCTCTAGGAAAAAAGCTACAAATGCAGGAAAGGGAGAGGAGGGAAAAGAGAAAAGCTGCCCTGCTAGCTATGCCTGAAAGCAAGAATTAGGTCTGCCCCACCTAAGACATCAGAGGGACTTGTTTCCCTGGGAGGAGGAGAAAGGAAAGTGTGCTGCTTTATTGATATCTATGCAGCTAGCTGTATCTGGAGACATGACCTTGAGGCTTCATTAGGATTTTCTGCCTTGAGAAAAAGTACAAGAAAAGGACTCCATCTTAGAATGATTAATGGCGCAGTTTGCTGCGCTAGGAGACGGTCACACTCAGCAATAAGCATTCATTTCCCACAGAGCAGAAGGAACATCAAAGTAGCATTCTTAAGCAAGGCCTAAGAGACAGTATAAAAGGTTGTTACTTTGCGGGGGGAATGCTCCAAATTTGGCAATTTTTTTTAGTTTTGCACCTTTTAAAGCAGGGCTGGGAATGCATAGCCCTCCATCTGTTGTTGCATTGCAACTCCCAGCAGCCATAGCCAGCATAGCCAGTGGTGAATGACAGAACCTGGAAATGATGAGAAATGAGTGGCGAGTTAACAAAGTTCACTGTATGAAATTAGTTTTTAGAGGGAAGTAATAAAGGTTTAACACAATTATTTTTCAAAAGTAACATAAAACTTTCTAAAAGCAAGGGAAAATAATATTACCTATGTCCAAGTGGTGACAGTTACCTTAATTGGTGTTGCACTAGATGTATCCACTACCTCCTTGCACAACACCCCCCTTCCCTGGCACAAGACAACTTGATGGTAATAATAATAATAATTATAATTATAATTATATCCTGCCCCTCTGCAGAGCAATCGGGGCGGTGTACACATTAAAATACCATACAAAAATGCAGTACAATATAAAAACATCCCAACAATCCCGAAACCCACCCCCCCTTAAAAAATTATTAACAAAAGTATACATTAAAAACTATTTAAAATAGTCTCTTCAAGACAACAATAACAATAACAAACACAAACAAAAAACTAACACTCACAGCAACTGCAGAAGAGAGTGGGGAAGAGAACTCTTGAGGCCGGGAAGTCTAGTTGAGAAAGACCTGCCGGAAGAGATCCATCTTCACAGCTTTTTTAAAGCTGCTTAATGTCGTAATCTGACGGATCTCATCCAGCAGGCCGATCCATAATCTGGGAGAGGTATCTGAGAAGGCCCTCTGGGAGGTTGCAGACAGCCTCATTCGTATCGGCTGCAGCAAGTTCCTTCCAGAGGACCAAAGTGCGCGGGGTGGATTGTATGGGAGGAGGCGGTCCCGAAGATAGGTTGGACCCAAGCCATTTAGGGTAATAACCAACACCTTATACTGGGCCCGGAAACTAATAGGCAACATGTGAAAGGACTTTAATACAGGTGTAATATGGTCTCTCCTTGATGTACCCAAAACCAATCTGGCTGCCATATTCTGAACTAACTGAAGTTTCCAGACCAAACATGAGGGTAGCCCCTTGTAGAGTGCACTACATAAGTCAAGGCGGGAGGTTACCAGCGCGTGTACCACAGTTTCAAGATCCCTTACTTCCAGAAAGTGCGCTGCTGGCGTTTCAGCCAAAGCTGATAGCAGGCGCTCCTGACCGTCGCATTTACCTGATTAGTCATCTGGAGCAACGGATCCAAGAGCAGCCCCAGACTGCAAACACAGTCCTTCATGGAGAGTGTGACAATGTCCAGGACTGGAGGTTGTATCCCAATACCTGGTTTCGGAGCCTCTACTGTGAATACCTCCATTTTATCTGGATTCAGTCTCAATCTGTTTTTCCTCATCCAGTCCATTACTGCCTTAAGACAGTCATTAAGGGGAGAGATGCCATCTGAAGCCAAAGCTGAAGATGAGACATGGAAAAATATATCTGGGTGTCATCAGCGTACTGATAACACCCCACCCCCTGTTTCTGGATGATCTCTCCCAGCGGCTTCATATAGATATTAAATAACATCAGGGACAGAATGGTGCCTTGAGGGACGTCACACTTAAGCTCCATCCTGACGGAGCTACTGTCCCCGAGTAACAGCCTCTAGAATCTACCCGAGAGGAAGGAGCGGAACCACTGCAATGCAGTGCCTCTGATTCCTAACCCTCTCAGGCAATCCAAGAGGATGTTGTGATCTATTGTGTCAAAGGCCGCTGAGAGGTCTAAGAGCACCAGCAGGGTCACACTACCCCTGTCGACGCTCAGATAAATGTCATCAGTCAAGGCAACAATGGCACTCAACCCCAAATCCTGTCCTAAAGCCCGTTTGAAATGGATCTAGATAATCAGTTTCATCCAAAATAGCTTGGAGCTCAAGAGCCACTGCCTTCTCAATCACTTTGCTCAAAAAAGGTAGCAATGAAACCGGCCTGTACGTGTGCATGTCCAGGGGGTCCAAGAAGGGTTTTTTCAGAAGCAGCCTAACCGCCGCTTCCTTTAAACAAGATGGAACATGACCCTCCCTGAGGGATGAACACCTTCAAGGCATCCCCCCCCCCCGGATGGCCAGCCATGATGGGCAAGGATCGAGAAGGCAGTTTTCCTCACTCTACCAAGGAGCCTGTCCACATCATCAGTACTCACAAATTGGAACCGATCCAGTAAAATTTCGTTAACAGAGCTGCTGTCATCAATTGATTCTGTATCAATACTGGCATCTAAGTTGGCTCTTATCTGAGAGATTTTATCTGCAAAGAAGTTGTTAAACGCGTCACAGCAGGCCATTGTCAGGTTAAGTAGTGGGTTCTGCACAGGTGGAACCTGTGTCAGCTCCCCTACTACCCTAAACAGCTCCGCTGGATGGGACTCTGCAGACGTAATAAGTGCAGAGCAGAAAGATCTCTGCACTGCACATATTGCCTCTCGATAGGAACGAAGAACGTTCCTATGATGAGTCTTGTCAGACAAGAGTCGAGTTTTCTGCCAGGTGCACTCCAGTCATTGTCCACTCTCTTCATCCTCCTAAGCTCTTCTGTATACCAAGGCTTACGGTTGGAAGCGGGTTGGAAGGGAGGCTTGGGAGCGATCATGTCGATAGCCTTGGCGAGGTTGGTGTTCCAGGTATAAACCCTCTATGGCTTACTGGAATCTGATTGGTTCCATTAGCCTTCAAGGGCAGACCAATCTAATAGGTCCACCACCCCCGGGGGGGGTGGGTGGGTGGGTGGGTAGTGGCTCTTAGTTCAACCTTGACCAGTAAATGATCCGTCCATGACAATGCGGTGGTTTTAACAACCCATGGATATTCCCGTTCCATACTAAAGACTGCATTGAGAGTATGACCTGCACAATTAGTGGGCCCAGCGACCAATTGGGATAGGCCCATGTTTGTCATGGATTCCATGAACTCCCGAGCCGCACCTGTAAGATTTGACAGACTAGTCTTGAGAGGGATGTTTAAGTCGCCCAAGACTCCAGCAGCAACTACGAGACTAGCTGAGTCAGCTTGGTTAGGGAGTCTGCTAGACAACGGGGTGATTGGTATACTAGCAGAATCCCTAAACTATCCCTGGTCCACAGGCTTAGGTACATACACTCGAAGTGGACTGTATTCTAGACAGGTATCCTGGTCAAGATCAAGTTGTTCTTATGAACCAGGGCCACTCCGTCCCCTCACCCACTTCCCCTTACCTGCTCACTAACGGAGTACGCAGCTGGGAGGGCCTGCGTCCACATTATGGCACTATCCTCTCCCAGCCAGGTCTCCGTAAAGCAAGCCAGGTCGGCATCCTCATCTAGGAGGAGATCATAGATAATATGGGTCTTATTTTTAACCAACCTGGCATTGCAGAGGAGCAGAGTAAGTAATTCTGTGGAATGACTGGTGCGCTCTCCAAACCAATGTGGTTTACCCCTATGGCCAATTAGTGGCAGAGAGGGCAGGGAGATGCTTGGGTTGAAATCGGGCAGCTGAGGAAAAGGGAGAGCTATCATCTTCCTGGATCTCTAGTGTAACACATAGAGCATAACTCAAGAGGGCAAAAGAATGGGTGGCTCTTTATTTTTCCCAGTTGCCAGACTGCAGCCAGACAGAGTCTGGTTCTTCCCCACCTCCTGGATCACTAAATGGCCATGGGAATGTGCCCCTACACAGTCAAGCCGTACTTTGTTGTTAACTGTCCTCAAGTCAATCTCGACTCATGACAGCCCTATGGATGAGACATGTCCAAGACCTGTGACCTCCTTAATAGAGTCCATCCGTCATGTGGCCTCCCTCTCTTTGTACTTCCCTCCACCTTTCCCAGCATTATTGTTTTTTCCAAAGACTCCTCCTTTTTCATGATGTGTCCAAACTACGACAGCCTCAGTTTGGTCATCTTAGCTTCCAAAGATGCTAAGAAGCATCCAAAGAAGCTGGCTTGATCTGCCCTAGAACCCATTTGTTTGTCCTTTTGACTGTCCATGGGATCCTCAGCACTTTTCTCCATCATCATATCTCAAATGAATTGATTTTCTTCCTATCATCTTTCTTAACTGTCCAGCTCTCCCATCCATACATGGTAATAGAGAATACAATGGCTTGTATGATTCTAACTTTTGTGCTGAGTTGTATATCTTTGCATTTTAGGATCTTTTTTAGTTCTTTCATGGCTGCCCTCCCCATTCTTAATCTTCTGATTTCCTGGATGCAGTCCCCATTTCTATCAATGTTTGATCCCAGATATGGGAATTCTTTTCTATTTCTATTTCTTCATTGCCTAGATTGAACTTGTGAAGGTCCTCGGTTGTCATTATTTTTGTTTTCTTTATGTTCAACATTAAGCCTGCCTTTGCACTTTCTTCTTTGATCTTCTTTAGTTGTTGTTCCAGGTCTGTGAAGTTTTCTGCTATTATTATGGTGTCATTTGCATATCTTAGATTGTTGATATGTCTTCCTCCTATTTTCACTCCTCCCTCTTCTGTGGACATCCAGATGGCTTTATCCTGTCATCAATCCTGAGCTTTAAAAACAGCAATATACATCGGACCATTGGTATCTGCTGGGTTTTGGTTCCAGTACCCACCATGGTTACCAAAATCTGTAGATACTCAAGTCCCATTAAATACAGTAGCATAGTAAAATGGTGTCCCTTATATAAAATGGCAAAATCAAGGTTGGCTTTTTGGATTTTTTTTAAAAAAAAAGTATTTTCAAGCTGTGGATGTTTGAATCCCTGGATAAATAATTCATGGATATGTAGGATTGGTTGTACAGTTAAAGAGTAACAAAAACTAACACTGAAATCCCACATCAGGAGGCATATTATACAGCTGTGCCCAGGTGGAACTGTGATACATCTCTCCTCTGCTCCCCTGAAGGATTCACCTTCCTCTGTGCCCCTACTATGGCCATTCTGGTGGAGAGTGGAGGGTTTGCCATTGCTATCCTCTGTGGCTGAGAGAGTGTGATTTGCCCAAGGTCACCTGGTGGGTTTTCATGACCAAATGGGGATTCAAACCCTGCTCTCCAGAGTCAATAGTCCAATACTCAAACCACTATAACACACCAACTTCTCATGGACACATAATCTTTATGAATACAAATACACAATTACAGATGTGTAACTCTAGCTTAAGAATCCATAACTGCAATACTGAATTCCAGGCATAGTATGCGAAATTTCCCAAATTAGCACTGCAGTTGTTTCTGATTCTCCCAAAGCAGCTTTGCAAAAATGGTCTGCCTTCCATAAAACTTATCTGGTGAGGCATATGAGAATACTGAGGCTAGGCACTAGGCCTTTCCAAGGTTTCTGCTGTTGTAAAGAGCAGCATGAGCCCATTACTTGATACTGTTTGCAATGTTTCCATCAGATCTGCTGTGATCAGAAGAAAGAGAGCTCTATCTATATTATCATCATTCTTTTGAGTTCTGATTTGACCCATCTCATGCTCAGATAGCTGTAGCCAAAATGGAGGCACCAATGCCTGAGAGAGAGAGAGAGAGAATCAGACTTGAAGTAACCCTGAAGTTTACAGATGTCCAAAAAATCATAAGAAAAAAATAAATACATTGTGAGCAGGAATGCTCTGAAAGTGTCCTAGTAGTCCTCTTAGGGAGAAAAGGGCCATAAATATCTATTGATCATGGTAGTTTGTATAGTATATATGTTCTGCAGTAGTATGTCTATGAATACCAGTTTCTGGGGAAGACAGCTAAGAGTCTTCTATTGTACTCATGCCCTGCTTGGTTAGTATCTAAGCTGAATGATAGACTGGATCAGTCTTTGGTCTGACCCAGCACAAATTATATCTTATTGCACAGTTCAAAGAGTAGGAAGTGATAAAGAGAAACACAGATATAAAAAGAGTGGAATGAACTGTTTAATTGGATGGATAGCTCAAGACCATTTCATACACAGAAGCTATTTTTTATAGTCTCAAGGGACAGAAATGAGAGCAAGATATAAATATCAGTGGAAAAATCAAAGATTGCAATCATAGAATCATAGAATCATAGAGTTGGAAGAGACCACAAGGGCCATCCAGCCCAACCCCCTGCCATGCAGGAATTCCCAATCAAAGCATCCCCGACAGATGGCCATCCAGCCTCTGCTTAAAGACCTCCAAGGAAGGAGACTCCACTACTCTCCGAGGGAGTGTGTTCCACTGTCGAACAGCCCTTACTGTCAGGAAGTTTCTCCTAATGTTGAGGTGGAATCTCTTTTCCTGGAGCTTACATCCATTGTTAGCTGTTGTTAGCTTTGGCCCAGCTTTCTAGTCTGTTCAAGTCATTTTGAATTTTGATCCTGTCCTCTGGGGTATTAGCTACTCCTCCTAATTTGGTGTCGTCTGCAAATTTGATAACTATGCCCCCAATAACGTCATCCAAGTCATTAATAAAGATATTGAATAGCACTGGGCCCAGGACAGAGCCCTGTGGCACCCAACTGGTCACTTCTTTCCAGGTTGAAAAGGAGCCATTGTTGAGCACCTTTTGGGTTCGGCCAGTCAACCAATTACAAATCCATGTAACAGTTACTTTGTCTAGCCCACATTTTACCAGCTTGTTTGCAAGAATGTCATGGGGAACCTTGTCAAAGGCATTATTGAAATCAAGATATACTATAACCACAGCATTCCCTTCATCTACCAAGCTGGTAATTTTATCAAAAAAAAGATCAGATTTGTCTGGCATGACCTGTTTCTCTGAAACCCATGTTGACTTTTTGTGATTATGAAATTATCTTCCAGATGTTCACAGACTCTCTGTTTAATGATCTGCTCCAGAATCTTTCCTGGTATTGATGTCAGACTAACTGGACAATAATTGTTGGGATCCTATTTTCTCCCCTTTTTGAAGATGGGGACAACATTTGCCCTCCTCCAGTCTGCTGGGACTTCTCCTGTTTTCCAGGAGTTCTCAAAGATTATTGTCAATGGTTCCGATATTACGTTTGCCAGTTCTTTTAATACCCTTGGATGTAATCCATCTGGTCCTGGAGACTTATATTCATTTAGATTAACCAGGTATTCCTGCACTATCTCTTTACTTACTCTGTTCTGAAATTCTCCTATTCTGTCCTCTGCTCCATTATCCTCAGGTTGAGCACCCTTTGCCTTTTCTGAGAAGACTGAAGCAAAGAAGGTGTTCAGTAATTCTGCCTTTTCTCTGTGCCCTGTTAACTTTTTGCCATCTTCTCCACACAGTGGCCCTACCATTTCCTTCTTCTTCCTTTTGCTGCTGACATACCCAAAAAAGCCCTTTTTATTGTTCTTAACCTCTCTAGCAAGCCTGAGTTCATTCTGTGCTTTAGGTTTTCTGACTTTACCCCTACACGTGCTAGCTATTTGTTTGAATTCCTCTTTGATGATTTACCCATTTTTCCATTTCTTATACATGTTCCGTTTAAAACTTAGTTCAGTTGCAGGTTCCTTAGTCATCCATCCTGGTTTCTTGAGACACCTCCCATTTTTCCTCCTCGTTGGCACTTTTTGAAATTGTGCCTTCAGTATCTTCCTTTTGAGAAACTCCCATCCATCTTGAACTCCCTTCTCTTTTAGTATTCCTGTCCATGGGATCACTCCCAGTATTTCTCTAAGTTTAGTAAAATCAGCTTTCCTAAAGTCTAGAATGTGTGTCTGACTATGCCTGGCTTCTCCTTTCCACTGTATAATAAACTCCAAGAGGACATGATCACTCCCGCCTAAGGATCCAACCACTTGCACCCCATTAACTAGGTCTTCCCTGTTAGTTAGGATCAGATCCAAAATAGCTGACTCCCTTGTTGCCTCTTCCACCTTTTGGACAATGAAATTGTCTTCGAGGCAAGTGAGGAATTTGCTAGACCTTGAGGATTTTGCTGAGCAAATATCAGGATAGTTGAAGTCACCCATCACTACTATATTTCTCCTTTCTGAGTATGTGGTCATCTGTTCTAGAAAGGCATCATCCAGTTCTTCTGCCTGAGTCGGGGGTCTGTAGTAGACTCCCACACTAACATCGCTGTTGTTTCCCTCCCCTTTAATTTTTATCCAGATGCTCTCCACCTGGCTTCCAGCATTGATGTCCTGGATTTCTTCACTGGTGTAAATATCCCTGACATACAATGCTATTTCTCCTCCTTTCCTGTTTGGCCTGTTTCTCTTGAAAAGGTTATACCCCTGTATTTCTACATTCCAGTCATGAGACTCATCCCACCATGTTTCAGTGATGCCTATTATATCATATTTGCTTTGTTGTGCTAGGAGTTCAAGTTCATCTTGCTTATTTCCCATGCTCTGTGCATTAGTGTAGAGACATCTAAGATCTAAGTCCCCCTTACTTGCTGCCTGTGCAGGTTTTTTTTTTTTTTGTTTTTTGTTTTTTTTTGCCTCCCACTGTTGGGTCCCTGTACTGTTTGCCTTGTTTCCTCTATGACAGTTTGATTATTTTTTCCTTTTGTCTTCCAGGACGCTGTCTCCCTTCCCCACATAATTCAGTTTAAAGCCCTCCTGATCAATCCCCTTTTCTGTTTACTGTAACTTATGGACCCCAGGCAGAAAGTATTCAGAATAATTGTGAAGTAAAAGGGATACATGAGAAACCCAATGTGGCGTAGTGGTTTGAGCATAGGACTACGACTCTGGAGACCACAGTTAAATTCCCCACTTGGTCATGGAAACCTACTGGGTGACCTTGACTGAGTCATACACTCTCAGCTGCAGAAAACCATGTGATAGATTCATTTTAGCATAACTATAAGTCAGAAACAACTTGAAGGCACACAACAAAAAGGAATACTGTATATAAATGTTGATGCACTTATGGAGTAGGTTTCCTGGCCACATTTACAAGATTTGAAGCATATCCATTAGGTTCAGTACAGAGGATTTTTTATACCATCTCAAAAGTATTACTGGACTAAAAACTACTCACAATCAAATAAATACAAGGGATAGATACTGAATAGATATTTGCTTCTTTAAACAGGAAAATTTAAAACCTTGTCATAATGAAGGCTTAGTGTAAAGTAAACACCATTTAGATTAAGCCTCTTTTGACAAGGATACTTAGATGCATTCAACACTACCAAACATTCCGCTTCTGTTGTAACTGTTGTCAAGCAAACTCCTGTGTGTTTATCTGGTCAATTGATAAAAAAATGTTTAATAATTTGGATTCAAAGGAAGAAAAGTCACAAGTAGCAAAACATTTACTATATAATGAAACTGAGCAAGGAAGTTTAGGAATGCCAATTTTTTAAATTATTTTTTAAAACTCATTATTCTTTCTAGTTTATACAGTTGTTAATCACTGATACATAAGAAACAGGGAGAAAAGGCTGTAATTGAGTTGGAAAGGGAATTCTTATTTTGGGCTCCCTTTTATATTTCTCTTAAAGACCTTGCAAAGATCAAAAAACAATTTCTCAGGGCTATGTCAGACATATGGGGGAAAGTATTTTAAAAAGTATAAGAAAAAGTATAAATGTTTGGGTCATCCAGTGTCTTCACCTATACCTGTAACATCACCCTGTGATACTATCCTGATAAGTTCTTTTATCTTGGGAAGAAATTGGACTATTCAGACTGGTCGATTTTATATACAGCCAGCTTTGAGGTTACAAAATGTAGCTTTCTAATTTTAGTGTTGAAATTATGGAACTCTAGTAAACACTATAAAATTTACAGTGAAAGACTATTTATTGATGCCTTCTCAAAACATGTCATGTAGGATGGTAGAACAGATGTATACGCTTCACTGGCACTGCAAAAATTATCTGTGATCATCACTTAGCAATCAGGAACTGTCAGCAACTGTTTTCATGCATTTAAATTCCCTGCCACCACAGATCCGATTCAAACTGTCCAGTTTTAGGCATTCTTATCTGGAATGTCAATCCTATGGAATTAAATGGGTTTTACTCCCAAGTTACAAATTAATCATCAGTTGGTCAGTTGGGAAGGGAAGGAACAGTAGGATGTGCATTGCGTGGACTAGCAAAATGATAGAATCAGGACATTTGGGATGCTATTAAATATTCTATACCTCCAGTTAACAAAGCAGTTGGGTTCCTGGGCATTTCTTAACAAAAGAATTTGATATCAGAGGCAAAAATTATGTGGAAAGAATAGAGGTATGTTCCGACACCACAAGAAAGAAGAGCAATTCGATGTGTTTTGCAAACTTTTTATTCCAAATTAACAATATGCATATGTGAAACGACACAACAAGGTCAGATAAGCCCTGTAAATGTAATGAAAAACTTGTTCAGCCTTCTACAGATCATTTGAAAGCTCTTTCCAAAATGCATTCAGGGATGACTTCTTTCACCAGCTTCCACTTTTATTATGATTTCCATGCTGGTGGCTGACTTTATAGATCTATGCTTTTTTCAACATGTTTGGGATAGCTGGTGAGACAGTCTTATGTATCTACTCTCCAATTTTCTCTTTGTTTTGCTTCTCATATTTGCTCACTAAGGGATTCTGGAGGCAGCTGCTGTTTACCTTGGCTGTTGTAAGTAGACACACACAGGTACAGTAGGATCAGCTACAGCAAAATCCCATTTTTTACCATTTAAAGTTTTATTGCCTTGTTTACTACATGCATCAACTGCAACCATACACCAAAGGTATGAGCCTAATCTAGATTAATGCTCTCCATGCTTGATAAGTGACATTATGAACTTGAGATCTCAAAATCAGAGTACAAAATGTAAGTGAAAATCAACTTTGGCTGCATCTGCATTGCGTAAATAATCGAATTTGACACCACTTTAACTGCCATGGCTCAATGCTATGGAATTCTGGGAACTGGAGGTTGTTGTAACAGCAGAGCTCTGTGACAGAGAATGTCTAAATGTCTTACAAAACTACAAAGCCCAGGATTCCATAGCACTGGGCCATGGCAGTTAAAGTAGTGTCAAAGTGGATTATTTCTGCAGGGCAGATGCAGCCCTTGAGTGATTTGGGTCATGATTATCCTCTTTATGAATCAAGTTGTTGTTCCTTTTACTAATGAGCTGTTTAGAAGCCAAACAGGGCCACCCAGAAATAAGACAGTGGTTTTTTATCTGCCCTGCGTTAACCTAGATGTGTCCCTCAGGGCTATTTTTATGGCCTGTAGGGCCACCCATACAGTAATTTCCTCCCAAAAAATAATGGGCATGGAGGGCATTTCCATTATCTTTGGAGCCCCTTTGGGGCCCCTATGGATGAAACAATTGTTTCACAAAAAATCAAATGGCCCGATGGCACATCTAAGGCAAATAAAAAACACTATCTTAGTTCTGGGTGGCCCTGTTTTGCTTCTAAACAGCCTTACAAATTGCCAACCATTCCAGTTCTTCAACAGTATTGTTTGTCTCCTTGATTTCATTAACTAGTTCCTTATAAATAACCATTTCTTAAATGTTCTTTAAAAATCAAACAAATAAATACCTAATTTCCTTCTGTGAGAACCTAATCCACATGATCTCTGCCTGATACCAACACAATGGGTCTTTTAAAGCCCAGCTACTTGGCACCAAATTATATGTGACTGCTACTCACCCACTAACTGAAGTGTCTTTATTAAGAATGGTTTTCATCACTTTGATAGTGTTTTAATATATTTGGTAGCATGTTTCTTGTTATTTGTACATTACTTCAGGCAATTTCTTGTTGAAAACAAAAAGAAGAACCTTATTTATATACAGAATTTATTACTGTATCTTTCTTAGTGGTTGGTTCTCAAACTTATGTTACAGTGTATGAATTATTTAAGTTATACAAATTTACTACTTTCCCTCACTGTCTATATTTACATTACAGCCCTGACTTGGTTCACACAGAACCTTTACCCAACTTCCTTAGCTGCTAACCTCACAGGTTACTTGTTACCCTACCAATAAACATGGCTCAGCGCTCTCTCAGCTCAGCTCTTATTATCTGCTCCTCAGGCAGTTTCTCATATTCCCTCCAGCCTTCTTGGCTGTACATCCACAGGATACTGACACACTCCCTAATACTGGACTTCTCTTGTCCCTTCTAAAGTTCATTATCACCCATTGGTTCCAACTGGATCTCCGAAAGACTTTCACATCCTTGCTTTTGTGCAATTTCCCTTCCAGTATCTTCTATATCTTATCTGTTCAGTAGTACTGCTCTAATTTCTTGTTTTAAGGTCATGAAAGAAAAAAAATAAAGAAAGGCTATGTTGGATCATACTAAAAGCCTATTTTGTTTATACAGTGGACAATGGATGCCAGGGAGCCAGCCACAAGCAATACATGGGTGCAACTGCACCATCCATCTCTCAATTTCCAATAACTGTTACACAGAGAAGTGATATATACAAGTGTGACATAAAACTGCCCTGACAGTAGAAAACATAGATCTTTCTACCTGATGTACCCCATCTACTGTTTGCGATATTGTCCATTTTGCTTTAATAATAATTGACAAATAGCATGATACCCCCCCTTATATTTAATTATATGATCTACTAATTGTTAAAAATCTAAAATTCCTACATTTAGCCAATACCTCTGGATGTAAATCTTTTAAAACTTAAGAAGAGTGTTCTTCAACAATCAATTTCTTGTCTTTTTAGCATTATACTGATAACTTAATTCATAGACTCCTTAATTTAACTAGAATAATGGTTTGTAAATCCAAACCACAGAGTATTTAGAAGGTCTATCTTAAATGTCGTTCCAGTTCCTATAGAACATAAATTATGCTACTGAATAAATGTCATGAAGTGGTCATCTAAAAATGCTACAGAAGTACCTTTCCAAAATCCAACTTAGATTAATGTTTCATTAATGTTTTCTTTCCAAGTTCTGTGAAAGTTTTTAAATCTTTCCAAATGATCTTTGGTTTTGTTTTAATTTAACCTCCAGTTCACTGGTAATAACATTGGTTTCTTTTGACATTCTACTCTGTTCGTGATCCACTTGGTTGAATGCCCAAATTCTGTTCTGTCATTCAAGGACAATCTACCCTTAGGCAAAATGAAGTGATTCACTTTGGGGATGGAGAGTGGAAGTGGGAGCTATATGTGTCAAATGGTCTTCAATTTCATCCCCTTAACTGTTTTTCATCCCCTTAACTGTTTTTCCTTGCCTTCAGGAGAAGTGGAGGATGGTATCCTGACATATGGTGGTATTTCAACTACCAGTCCCTGCTTTGCTCATGAACATGGGAAAGAGGGAGGGAGGTGCCATCTTGAGTTCTTCCTTAAGGAACAAAATGTTTCCACCAGCCCTGATGTTGTTTTTCCATTTTTTAAATTTAACTTTATGTATTCATTGGTTCAGTCCAGAAGTACTGTCTCAGTATTGTTTATTCTCTAAAAAATCACAGCCAAATTTTCTTTATATTTTTTTTAAACTGAAGTTTAAAAAAACTGATTTATATTCAGATTGATGACTTATCAAGTTTCACATCTCTTTTTACCAGTAACACCCCCCCCCCCCGCTTTCTGGAATCATTTGAGCATATTTATCTTCATGCAAATTGAATTGTCTAGCAAACATTTCTTGTACTATCTCCATAGATACCAAATAAAGAATTCTTTTATCTTTTACTTTAATCTCTTACAGTTTGGGATCTTTCCCTTGGTGACACTGTATTTTTCAAAAATTAGCATTTTTATTTGACAATATTGAACCACCATTAAGCATGCTTAATTCTTTAATCTTAATCTATGCTCATCCTTATTTATTTTATTCAAAAATATAAACAAAATAGAAATTCATGTGTTAAAAATTCCTACCTATTATTAATTCATTAGACAAAATCATCATCAAATCAGTAAATAAATCATCAAGTAACTCATAGCCCAATTAGTCATAAAATTAGGAATTAATTAATTTAATTCCTTTTCAATATATTCAACAATTTACACATATATACTAAAGGGTCAAGACGGCTGTTAATTATAGCAATTCGTTTCAGTATAACAACAACCTTTCTTCAGAATGAGCAATAAGTTCTCCAACATCATTCCTAAATCTGAGAATATCAAATGTATGAGTACAACATTTATTTTCCCTCAAACAGTATTTCAGACAAAAGCAGACAGTAGACAATGGTCCCTTTCTCCTGCTATCTTCAGAAGTAGCACTTGTAAAGTAGCAGTGGAAATAATGGCTGTCATCCTTTTTTGGCAAATTACAATGGTGTTAAATTGGACTTACTATGTCACAATTCATTGGTTTGGTCCTAGCAGAGGTCAGAATTATTAATCATACAATGACCAAGAAGCTCCCTCTCAACAAAATCCACCTTTTCTCAGCTGTAGACTCACCTCCAAAAGCCCAGGCATTTCCCAGTTGGTGGAGAATATGTGTGTGGGGAGAGCAAAAGAGAAGCACCCAGATGCTTAAAGATCCCTGAAGATGCCTGTCACTGTGTGTCCAGTTATGAAGAAAGCACTAGACATTTACCCATGGCTACATCCACTCTCCATCAACCAGGAAATGGCTGGGTTCAGCGGCTATACCTAAGAGGAGGTGGGCTTTGCAGAAGATTTAGTGTAAGTCTATTGCAGCTATGTCCCATAGCCACATCTGCCCATGCAGGATGGAAGTCAACATTATTGCACAGATGTGGCTGATAAACATACTGACCTTCCAGCTGTGCACAACTAAAAAGCTTGGCAAAGAATGCAAGGGGGGAGAACCAAATCGCATCTTGTCAATATTCAGCTACAGTTCTTCCCCATCAATGCATCATGTGTTTGTGAGAAGATGGCAGGCTATATTCAGCTCACTGGATTGTGTGTCATAATGGAACAGCCTGACCATTAATGGTCCAGCCTGAAGTATGCTATTCCTAAGTTAAAAGCACATGATGGGTGTGTGGCTATCATGGAGCATGACTCAGCCTCTCTCCACCATCTCATTAGTTTTGGAGGCAACTGGAAACAAAAATAAGCGAGCAACATATCCACAAAGAATTATTAATGCAGTTATTTATGATAACATTCCTGATGAAGTGAGACTAAAAGGGATTTCCAAAACGTTCAGTAACAAGCCACAAAACATGCTTTGCCTGTGGAATACAACAACCATTGCATTTAGTGTTTGTAGCAAAGCACTGTGGTACGGTAGTTTATGGCACCCCCTCCTGTTTCATCATGTTGCAAAAACTGAAATGAGAAGCAATCAGACATATCTACTGGCTAGACACTAGAGGTGGGCAAAGTGTGGTTTTAGGGTCACATAGAGCACCCAAGTCAGCTT
The DNA here is from genome assembly GCA_026167975.1 of Phrynosoma blainvillii. Classification (NCBI taxonomy): domain Eukaryota; kingdom Metazoa; phylum Chordata; class Lepidosauria; order Squamata; family Phrynosomatidae; genus Phrynosoma; species Phrynosoma blainvillii. The sequence goes on along the minus strand of JANUYF010000002.1, from coordinate 219,980,811 downwards.
TTTCAGCCTTTGACACCATCCTGATTCCTAGACAGCCCTTTTTTGTCCTCTAGAAGAGGGTGAATTGTCTCTCTAGTAAGCAGGAACACTATTTGGAGAATAGTAGGACTCTGCAAGAATTCAAAAGTCAGACATATTTAGAAGCCTGGAGGTTAAGATTCTTAAGACAAAAGAAATAACAGAGCAACTGACAGAAGGAAACTAGAAAATAGAATGGGACTGTTGGTTAGGGCCTGTTTCCACTATGAAATAAACTGAATTGCTGATCGATTTATGTGTGCGTCATTCATACTTGAAAGCGGTTCAGATGCAACTGCGATTGATTGAAGTCACGTTAAAGCAAGACAAACACAAAAAAACTCGCTCTATTTGAAGACGGATCAAAAAGTGGTTCTTTTGGAAAGAAGCAGTTTGGAACTGTGTCCAACAAGTGTGAACAATATGGAGCATTCACGTCGTACTCGAGGGGAGGGACTATATGGAAAAGGGTTTGCCTTCTCCCCCCAAGGCTGCTCAGTGGGATCCTCCTTCAGCTTCCCCTGGAGTTTATGGCTCTGATCCTCAGCAGCAGGGTTCCTCAAGGGCCAGCTATCCCTTCCAGGTGGCTCCTGCACGCATGCCAAGCTTGGCCGCCCACCCAGAGCCCCTACACGGCAGCGACACCCTCCCTGCTAGCTCCACAGCAACAACAAAGCCGTGGCTGGCAGGAGGCAGGGCTGGCAGATGCTCTGGGCGGCCCTGCTCATGCCATCATGGGACCTTTAGGGGCCCCAGGGCCGCCGCCTCCCCTCCTCCTGCGGTTTCTCCTCCTACTGCTCCTGCCATCGGATCCTTGAAGGGCTGGCACCCCGGGGCTGTAGAGGGGGGCCCATTTGATTCGGGCACTGCAGCTGCCCACCGCGCCTCCTAGACTCCCCTGCCCTGACAGAGGACCTGCCCTGGAAAAGGGGGATGCCTGAGGAGGGGGGGAAAGGAGGGAGGCGGAAGATTTGTTCCAGAGAGGTTTGCCATTGCCTTCCCCTGAGGCTGAGACAGTGTGACTTGTCCAAGGTCACCCAGTGCATTTCCATGGCTGGGCAAGGAACCCAATCCTGGTGTCCAGAGTCATAGTCCAACACTAAAACAATTACACCATACTTTGCAAGGTTAGTTCAGAGGAGGTTTGCCACTGCCTTCTCCTGCCCTGAAAAAGGAGGATGCCTGAGGAGGAGGAGAAAGGTGGGAGGCGAAAAGCAGAAGGGCCCCTCCCTTGGCTTCCTCTCTGCCAGGGCTTGTTGGGCATCCCCATGCCCACCCAATGAGTGACATTTAAAAGAAAAACACCCCAGCTAGTGTGAATGACAAGCATGTCAAAAGAGACATGAATGCATAGAATTACTGAAAAAAATTGCTTCCATTGTGGGAATTAAGCATCAATTGGAATCGATTCACTGACCTGGTGAACCAATTTAAATGTAAGTGGGAATGAGCCCTTAGTGGTGCTTCAGCAAAGGTCATCACATCTATGTTGCTGTGCCTTCAAGTTTTCTCTGACTTTTGGCAACCTTAGGTGAACTTTCTTGGAGAGCTTCAGAGGGTTTTGCCACTGCCATCTTCTGAGGCTGAGAGTGTGTGACTTGCCCAAGGTCACCCAGTGGGAGTTCTATGGCAAAGCGGGGATTCAAACCCTGGACTCTAGAGTCATAGTCCAATGCTCAAACTACATCTATGACAGTGGGCCTAATAGTTATATTCTGCCTTCTGTGCTATTTGTGCTATTTTGTGCTAATGCTATTTTGCCACTAGGTAGATATTCCAACGTGGTCTCAGCCACATAGATGGGAGGTCTGTTAGGCTTTTTAACATACATGAACAGCATTAATGGGTGGGTGAGAGCTGATTTTCATCAGCACTACAACACACAAGGAGTGATGGTTTACACACACACACACACAGAGGCTAGTTCTTGACATATACTCAAGCACTGCTATTAACAAGGAGACAATGAAACCATCTTTCAAAAGTAATGTATTGTAAAGGCGGGGTATTCTATTAGTGTAACAAGTTTTGTGTGTCTTCAAGTTGTTTCTGACTTATGGCAGCCTTCTCTGTGGCTATTCCCAGACTGTGGAACTCCCTTCCATGGGAGGTCAGGTTGGCCTCCTCCTTGCTCTCTTTTTACCAGGAGCTGAAGACATTCCTATTTAGGCAAGCTTTTGGCATGTGAACTTTACTTATGTAGTATGTGTGCGTAATTGGTGTGCTGTTTTTAATGCTTTAATGTTTTTCCTTTTTAAAAATGGTTTTAACCACACTGTGTTTTGAGAATAGCAGTGACATCATAGGAACACTTGTTAGTACTGTGCGCAGGGAGGTGTATGTGGTCCTCCTAGAAAACCCTATGAGGAGACATCAGAAGTGTCACACAGGCAGTACAAGAGCACTAACAGAGAGATAGATAGAAACTAAAGGAAAGCACACTTGCAATAGCAGCTAAGGACAGTCAAAAATGATGAAGCAAGCAGGAAACACTCTCAGAAAGACAAACCCCATCAGAAGCAGCACCACACATAAAATAGGGTCATGGAATGTGAGAAGCATGAGCCAAGGGAAGCTAGACATAGTGAAAATGGAAATGCAATGCATCAACATAGCAGTACTGGGGGTGAGTGAGTTAAAATAGACAGGAATGGGCCACTTTGAATCAGACAAACAAACAGTGTTCTACTCAGAGAATGAAAAGACAAGAAGAAATGTGGTGGCTTTCATACTAAGAAAAGATGTTGCAAAAGTAGTCAGAGGATACAATCCAATATCAGACCGAATCATCTCAATAAGGCACCATGGGAAACCTATGAATATTACCATAATTCAAGTATATCACCAACCACTGAGGCAGAACAAGAAGAAAATGATAGATTTTATGAAGGAATACAGGAAAAAATTGACAACACACCAACACAGGATGTCAAGCTGATCATTGGAGATTGGAACGCAAAGGTTGAAAATAAAGAAGAAGCAAAAACAGTATGCAGATTTGGGCTAGGCAAAAGGAATGAAGCAGGTGAGCATCTGATAAATTTTTGTGAAGCCAACAACCTATTCATTAGAAACACATTTTTTTATACAACCAGAGAAAAGGTTATACACATGGACATCACCAGATGGTCAACACGAAAACCAAATAGATTACATAATTGGAAGTAAAAGATGGCAAAGCTCCATACTGGTGACCAAGACTAGACCAGGTGCTGATTGGGCACAGATCATGAACTACTCATTCAAAAATAAAAATAAAACTCAAGAAGAGAACAAAACCAGTCATCATACCAAAATACAGTTTAAGCAACATTTCCACAGAATTCATTGACAATATAAGGAACAGATTTGCAGTACTGAGAATAATAGATCATGAACTGGAAGAGCTTTGGTCTGAAGCCAGGGACATAATGAAAGAAGAATGCATAAAGACACTTCCAACAGACAAAAGGAAAGTGAAGAAACCATGGATGACAAATAAAACGCAGCAATCAATAAAAGAAAGAAAAGAAAACAAAAAGGAGATAGGAATAAACTAAAAACCATGAATGCAACAGTACAATGGCTAGTGCACAAAGATAAGGAAAATTATTACAATGACAAATGTAGAGAAATAGAAGACAACAACAAAAAGGTAAGAATGGGAGATCTATTCCACAAGATTTGAGAAATCAAGGGAAAGTTCAAACCAAGGACTGGGACACTCTACGACAATAAAAATAACATAATTCAAGACTAGGAAGGAATAAAAAGATGATGAATGCAATACACAGAAGAGTTATATAAAAGAGATGACAAAATGAAGGACACATGCAATGAAGAGCCATATGAAGATGAACCTCAAATTCTAAAAAGTGAGGTGGAAGAAGCAATAAAGGAAATGCCAAAAAAAAAAAAAAAACAAGACTCCAGGAACAGATGTTATTCCAATAGAACTGTTATTTCAATAGAACAGTTCCAATAGAACTGTTGCAATCCACATTGACAGAGTCAACTCTAGTACTAACCAACATATGTCAACAGATATGGAAAACAAAGCAATGGCCAACAGATCAATATACATCCCCATCCACAAAAAAGGAGACACAAGAGAGTACAGCAACTATAGGACCATAGCACTAATCTCCCATGCAAGCAAAATCATGCTGAAAATTCTGCAACATAGGCTCCAACCATACATGGAGACAGAAATCCCAGAGGTCCAAGCAAAGGTTCAGGAAAGGAAGAGGCACCAGGGATCACATTGCAAATATACGATGGCTAATAGAGCATAGCAGGGAGCTCTAAAAGAAAATCAGCATGTGCTTTATAGATGACAGGAAAGCCTTTGACTGCATAGATCAGGGGTAGGCAACCTTTCTCCTTTAAGGGCCGAGGGACTTCAGCTCCCAGAAGCCTCAGCCATGTTGGCCAATAGTCCCATGTTGGCCAGTAGCTCCTGGGATTCTGGGAGTTGAAGTCCCTCGGCCCTTAAAGGGGAAAGGTTGCCTACCCCTGGCATAGATCATGAAAGGCTATGGAACACCCTTAAAGACATGGGAGTGCCAACACATCTGATAGTCCTAATGAGGAATCTGTACTCAGGACAAGAGGCTACTGTCAGAACAGAACACAGAGAAACAGAATGGTTCCCAATTGGCAAAGGAGTCAGACAAGGCTGCATCCTATCACCTTACCTGTTTAACGTATATGCAGAACATATTGTAAGGAAAGCAGGCTTGCACATGGAAGAGAAAGGAGTGAAAATAGGAGGAAGAAATACCGAGATATGCTGACGGCACCATAATATTAGCAGAGAACCTCACAGATCTGGAACAACTACTAAGGACGATCAAAGAAGAAAGTGCAAAGGCAGGCTTACTGTTCAACATAAAGAAAACAAAAAATAATGACCACAGAGAACTTACACACATTCAAACTAGACAATGAGGAAATAGAAATACTAAAAGAGTTCTCATATCTGGGATCAAATATTCTTCGGAATGGGGACTGCAGCCAGGAAATCAGAAGAAGACTAAGTATGGGGAGGGTGGCTATGAAAGAACTAGAAAAGATCCTAAAATGCAAAGACATACAACTCAGCACAAAAGTCAGAATCATACAAGCCATTGTATTCCCTATTACCATGTATGGATGTGAGAGCTGGACAGTCAAGAAAGAAGATAGGAGAAAAACCAAATCACTTGAGATGTGGTGCTGGAGAAGAGTGCTGAGGATCCCATGGACAGCCGAAAGGACTAACAAATGGATCCTAGAACAGATCAATCCAGCGATATCCCTAGAAGTAGAATTATCGTACTTTGGACACATCATGAGAAGACATGAATCATTAGAAAAGACAATAATGTTAGGAAAGGTGGAGGGAAGTAGAAAGAGGGGAAGGCCACATGCTAGATGGATGGACTTTATTAAAGACCATGAATATGGGTTTGCAGGAGCTGGGCAGAGCAGTAGAGGACAAGAGGGCCTGGAGATGTCTCATCCATAGGGAAGCCATGGGTCAAGATTGATGCGAAGGCAGTTAACAACAACAATTATTTGTTTTTTTAAATTTTTGTCATTAAAGTTTTAGTTTTTTAAATTATTGTAAGCTGCCTTGAATCCCATTTTGGGAGAAAGGTGGGATATAAATCTAATAAATTAATAAATAAATAAATAAATAAATAAATAAGGCAACCCTATCACAGGGGTTTCCTGGCAATATCTGTTCAGAGGGGATTTACTTTTGTGTTTTTCTCAGGCTGAGAGAGTGTGATTTGTCCAAGGTCACCCAGTGGGTTTTCATGGCCAAGCGGGGATCCGAACACTAGTCTCCAGAGTTGTAGTCAAATGCTCAAACCACTACACCACACTGGCTCTTTTGTGTAACAAGCACTGTTTCTCTAATCACTTTTTGAGGCATTGTTCAAGTGCTAAGTCATCCTTTTATCAATCCTAAGAGCTGTCCCTTACAAGCAGCAGAAAAGGAACAAACATTTCAACAATCCTTTTTTTTTTTTTTTTTGCAATGAGTAATAACAATATTGCAATAAACAGTGACAATGAATCACTTTTAAAACACTATAAATAGTAACAGTAGTAATTTATTTTCAAAATGTAACATCGCAAGCTCTGCTGTTGGGCCCAGAACTGAAGCCCCGTGTTGTCAATGAGAGGTTTTCTTATGGGACAAATAGCGTTTATTGAGTGAAAGCCCTGAACAGGACCAAAGGAGAAAGAAAAATTAAGACAACCCTTCTCATCTAGTGAGTTCCAATGGAAATTCCCACCCCATCCCCATTTTAATAACTGAAAAGACAGGGAAAATAGAGACGGGCTTCTTACAGCTTGTCTGCTACACCTGTCTACACTTTGGGTTGCTCCCAGAGTCACTCTGTGGACACAAGTCATCGCTAGGAGTGTTAGTCACTCTGGGCTTGTCTGAGGTCAGATTGAGGCTGGGTCCCTATGAACTGGCCAGCAGAGATGAAAACAGTGTAGTACTGGTTTCTCACCCCATCCCAGATCCAGCACACAGACCCTCTATATCAAAAACATTTCAGCCACCAAGGTGGCCATCTTAGAAGGTGCTGCTTGGGGACAGTCGCTCCAGTAAAAAGGAGCTCACCTGCGGCGTCCCTCAAGGTACCATTCTGTACCCAATGCTGTTTAACATCTATATGAAGCCGCTGGGTGAGATTATTCGGAGTTATGGGCCTGGGTGTTATCAGTATGCTGATGACATCCAGATCTATTTCTCCATGTCTCAGTCGTCAGCCTCGGACACCGATGGCATCTTTCCTCTTAATGAATGTCTTAAGGCAGTAATGGGCTTGATGAGAAAAAACAGATTGAGAGTGAATCCAGATAAAACGGAGGTGCTCACAGTAGAGGCACCGAAACCAAGAATCGGGTTGCATCCTCTGGTCCTGGATGGGGTCACACTCTCCGTAAAGAACTGTGTTCGCAGTCTGGGGGTGCTCCTTGACTCGTCGCTCAGGTAAATGTGACGGTCAGGAGTGCCTGTTATCAGCTTTGGCTGATACGCCAGCTGCCCCCTTTTCTGGAAGTAAGGGACCTAGAGACTGTGGTGCATGCGCTGGTAACCTCTCGTCTGGATTTCTGTAATGTGCTCTACATGGGGCTACTCTCATGCTTGGTTCGGATACTTCAGTTAGTACAAAACATGGCAGCCAGAGTGGTTTCTGAAACATCTAGGAGGGACCACATAACCCTGGTGCTAAAGTCCCTCCACTGGCTGCCTATCAGTTTCTGGGCCCAGTATAAGGTGTTGGTTATTACCTTTAAAGCCCTAAATGGCTTGGTCCAACCTACCTTCGGGACCTCCTCCTCCCATACAATCCTCCCCACGCACTCCGGTCCTCTGGGAGGAATTTACTACAGCTATTAAAATCTAAGCTGTCTGCAACCTCCCAGAGGGCATTTTTGATAGTCGCCCCCAGATTATAGAACAGCCTGCCAGACGAGATCCGTCAGATTACAATGCTAAACAGATTTAAAAAGGCTGTTAAAATGGATTTCTTCCAGCAGGCGTTTCCGGAATGGATTTCCCGGCCTCAGGAACCCCCCTACTATGTTCTCGCCCAAATTGGATGCTGCCGTTACGCTTGTTACCCTATTATATTTTTTGTTGTTCTGGTTTGATTATTGTTTGTTATTTTAACCTAAGATGTTTTAATTAGTGTTGGTTTAATACTTTTTAAGGGGTAAGTGGGTACTGGGTTTTCTTGGATTATACTGTATGTACTGTTAATTGTTGTCAGCCACCCCAATTGCGCTCAGAGGGACAGGGTACATATTATTATTATTATTATTATTATTATTATTATTATTAATTAATGGCAAGGCTCATAGAGATTAATCTCTGGGATGTTTAAAGTATAATTGTTTTGTTCTTCTGCCTTCAAGTCATTTCAGCAACCAGAGCTCTAAAATAGACAGAACAAAGGCAAATTATATTTTCGGACTACCACTCCCATAGCATCCCAGCCAGTATCATGATCAGTGGCCATGCTGGGAATTCTGGGAGCTATGGGGGTGAAAATATGTCAAACTCTGGGAACAGCAGCAATCTGCAGAAAACACTCCAAAATTTCCCCCTCGTTGTTGTTAACTACCTTCGAGTCGACCCCAACTCATGGCAATCCTGTGGATGAGACATCTCCAAGACTCCCTATCCTCCACTGCTTTGCTTAGATCCTGTAAATTCATACACATGGCCGCCTTAATAGAGTCCATCCATCTAGCATGTGGTCTTCCTCTCTTTCTATATCCCTCCATCTTTCATAGCATTATTGTATTTTCTAGTGACTTGTGCCTTCTCATATGGAGCCAAAGTATGACTGCCTCAGTTTGATAATCTTTGGGCCTTTGCAGACTGCCAGAAATAGTGCAAATTGAGTCCACTTTAACTGTCCTGGCTCAGTGCTAGGGAATCATGGGAACTGTAGTTTATTGTGGCACCAGAGCTCTCTGACAGAGAAGGCTCAATGTCTCAGAAAAAAAATACAATTCCCATGATTCCCTAGCACTGAGCCAGGGCAGTTAAAGTGGACTCAATTTGCACTATTTCTAGCAGTCTGCAAAGGCCCTTTGCTTCCAGGGAAATTTCAGGCTTGATCTGTTCATAGACCCATTTGTTTAACTTTTTGGCTGTCCACGGTATCTTCAGCACTTTTCTCCAGCACCCCATCTCAAATGAATTAATTTTTTTTCTCATCTACTTTCTTCACTGTCCAGCTTTTGCATTCCCCTCCTATCCCTTCACCATTTAAGAAACTCTGAGGGGCAGGCTGGCTGAGAGTTTCTAATATATTCCAGCACAACTAACATCTCCTACCCATGGAGCCTATTAATTCAGACTTTGATTATCGGATGCTTGTGAGATATTTTGGTGGATTGGGGGGTGGAACAGTCCAATATTATCAAATTCATTCCAAATGTGAACATTTGGGTTCTACCCATCCCTACTCATTATTAGTGATATAAAGTGATGATTATATAAAATGATGTGATAAATTTAGTGATATAGATTTTTTAAAATATTTCTCTTAGAAGTGGTGGTTGCCAGATGGCAATTCTAGCCTTAAAAAGAGTCTATATGCGAAAATGCTTGCCTCCCCACTCTGAGCTTTCCTGTTTTTGGACTCCAGCACAGTCAAACTCTAGATGCATCTCTTAACTCAGGTCTAAAACACACTGCAGAAATAATCCAGTCTGAGACTACTTTTACTGCCCTAGCTCAATGCTAGGTTATTATGAGCACTGTAGTTTTGGAACACATTTAATTTTCTCTGTTAGAGAGTTCTGATGCCACAATAAACTATAATTCCCAGGATTCACTAGCACTGAGCCAGGGCAGTTAAAGCGGTCTCAAACTGAATGATTTCTGCAGTGTGTTTTGGACCTCAGATTCATAATCCAGCAAACCAGTCTGTTTCTGGAGTCAGGAAAAGGAATGTGTTCAGGCCAACCTTTATGAAGTACCATTTGCTGTTGTAAAGTGTCATACCATTTGCTCCGAAAGAAAGAAAGGAAGAAAGAAAGAAAGAAAGAAAGAAAGAAAGAAAGAAAGAAAGAAAGAAAGAAAGCTGTAAAAATAACACACACACAAAAAGAAAACTAAAAAATCTGGGATGGTAGACCAAAGCCAGGGAAGCCTCAGAATAAAAAGAGGAAATAAAGCTTCAAGAAAGCTACACATTGAATCAATTTTGAGAATGGCATTTAGAAGCAAAAATTCAGTTTAAAATTAAAATCTGATGTTGTGTGTGAGGGAGGGGGGTTCAGCTTCAAACACTGGGGATTCAGCAGAGGGTCAGCCCTAGATTTAAGGAGGAGCAGAAAGTCTTTGAAAGTAAAACTGGAGACACCAAAGAGGGGAAAACAACATGAATTAGGATGAGAACAGTAGGCAACAGGGTAAATTGAGGAATGAAAGTATGTTGGCTCTCTGCAGATTGAAATAGTTTCTGGGAACTCCTTGGCCTTACTTCAAAAGAAGGTTTTGTTTCACTAAAATCCCAAGTTGTTCAAAAATGAAAAGTTTGGGACTTCTACTAAACTTGTATCAAGTTGCGAGCCAGTTAGTATAGTATATGTGGAAAGCCCTCCCTTTCATCTTCTGGGAAGTGGAAGAGTAAGGACAATTCCTCTCTCCCTGTAAGATCAGACAGCCATGCAACAGGCAGGCCAAAAGCTGCCAAAGTAAATAAGGCAATATTTATATATATACAAAAACAATAGACAATTTCCCCCTCTCCCTCCTTCCCTCCTCTCCAAAAGCCAGAAAATTACTTATTTATCTTTCTCTGTCTCCTTTCCTCCTGTTGATCATCCCAGTCTCATCTGATATCCTGAAAAGCAAAGGGAAAAGAATGCCATCTGTCTGTGGCAATTACATTTTAAATAAGTAATTCAGTATATAACACGTTACAGAGCCCCTCCCAAGTAAGTAATTACAATAACTATTGCACCCCCATTACTCATTGCTCTTCTTTTTTCTGATCATTTAAGGGGGGGAATCAATTTTTAAAAAATTGCCTAAAAATTGGGGGAAATCCCTCAAAACACATGCATTTTAGCTTCCCACCCACCCAAAGTAATGAGAAATAATAAGTAAAAAATATTTATTGCATGGAAAATAAAATGAAAGCATTACCAGGCATTTTATTACCTGTGAAAGGACTATTTTTATGATCCCACAAGGCAACATGTTACAGGTAACTTTACTTGTAACTCATTACTTCTTAGCTCTGATCTCAGAAGCCACAAAGACTGACAGATATAAATGGTGACTTTTGAGAGGGGTGTGTGTATGTGCAAAGTGGCTGATCTCTTATTATCCCCTGGGCAAGTTGTTTTTGCTCACATGTATTTTGCAGTCAGGATTAGGGCCTGAAGTAATCTCACACATCTTTTCAAATTCTGAGGCATAAATCAGTTCTGAAACATTATTCTGCAAAAAACCAATGTTGTTTCACAACAGTAATGGTTTCTTAGAAGATTAAACATAGACTTGAAATGCAAATAAATCCCATTGACTCTAATGAATGTATATCTGTCTTCTGTCTGTTATATTATTCAAATCCACATGTTTATCACAGACTAATCAGATTTAGTATGCTCTCTTAGGGGACAAAAATGAAGACTACAGTAAAGTTTCTGACTTGCTCTGTCATTAACTACATCAGTTGTTGTTGTGTACGTTCAAGTAACTTCTGACTTATAGTGACCGTAAGACAATCCTATCATAGGGTTTTCTTGGCAAGATTTGTTCAGAAGAGGTTTGCCATTGCCTCCCTCTGAAGCTGAGAGTGTGTGACTTCCCCAAGGTTTCTATGGCTGAGCAGGGATTTGAACCTTGCTCACCAGAGTCATGGTCCAACACTCAAACCACTACACCAGGCTGCATCAGTTACCTCACAAACAAATGCTTTCTGGTTTTCCTCATTTTTTGCTTCATGACCAAATTTGATACTTACGCTTAAGCTGACACCTTGAACATTTTCATGCAAGCCCAGGACCTATCTGTAAACTTTGGCTTTTATCTTTTCTTTTTTAAAAAATGTTGCTGTCCTTGGTCTATTTTTCATTGAACTTAATGTAAAACCAGTTTTAAAGATTACAGATGATGCCACCAAAAGTTTGTTTCAGACAGATCATAAGCAAAATCATTAACATCTGTTCAGGCTAGCCCACATAAATGTCCTAGCAGTTTATACTAGTGTGTCTGACTCTCTGTTTTAGCTATGCGTAATGCTATATGGTTCCACATGCTTGACTAGAAAGTCACTAGACTTTAGCCAGAATCCTAGAGGTAACATATGTTCCTGTGAACTAGGGTTTACACAAACATATACAGTTGCCCCTCCGTTTTCGCGGACTTCAAGTCCACGGTCTCAGTCCTTTGTGGACCGACAATCCCTATTGACTAAAATGGTGCCAGCGCCTGCAGAGCACACCTTTCAAGCCAATGGGGCTTGAATATCATTGAAAATGGAGGGGCGACTGTATGTCCTTTTTCAGACATTGTGAAAGGAAGCATTCAATATCTCCTCACACAACATCCCCTATAACAGAAAGCAGACACCAAACCACACTGCCATGTCCATTTCATGGCCAGGGAGGGTGGGAAACATATGGGCAATGTCTGGCTGTAGATCTGCAGCTTGATGCCTCTTGGCACTTCTCTCCTGTGGCCAGGAGAGACCACAAAAAGGATGTAATATTGTAGTCTGGTGCCTGGAAGCTGCCTTCTGTGTGAACTATGTTTCCAGAGTGTTAGACTTCATAATTACACACGATGTCACCCGTGGTGTGTTACCTAATTGGAACAAACCAAAGCCCATAGCACAGTAAACTTTGGGCCCAATCCATCAAGTACTTTGGATACCTTCCCAAACCCCACTTTGTATTTCTGTAATTTGTTTCTTGTTTATTCTTGCACTAAAATGCACATTTGTGATCCTGTTTTGACCAAACATGTAATTAGACTAATGTTGAAATCCCAAACATTTCTGTACAAGTTTAGCATACTTTGGCTTCTTTAGGATTTGATTCATTTTTCACAGACCCTAGCTGGAAACAAATTTTAATGAGTGTAAATATTATCACTTACATTTCTGTTTCATTCAAATAATATGCAAAATCATCAACATCAGCCTGGACAATGATGGGTAACTTTTCCAAATGATATATAAAGACAAGTTGAATAAGGACGTAAACTGGTTTAGAAACAAGATTGGGTGGAAAGACAAACAGGACCATGTCACACCTAACAGTTTTAGTTTATGTGCATTATTTCATACACAAAGTACACTAATGTTAAATAGATCCATATTTAATATTAGACCTAGCTGTGGGCTCAAAATATCACTGGCTCTTCATGGCTGTGGAAAGAAAAACTTTGAAAAGTATGAACTATGACTGCAAAGATTTCAAAACATGAGTCAATGACACCAGTTTCCCCCCACCCTCACTGCAGCTTCTCTACACAACACAGGACCAGAGCTTGGATTTGAGTGTGCACTGTCTTCATGAGGGAAGGCCAGTTCCACAGTGAATTCACCCTTGTTGCTTATCTCAGCCATGGTGGCCCATCTTCTGTCAATACCCTGTCATACCCACACTCCTGCAAAACTAAATGCTGTATTTCATTCCAAACTGCTTAATGGAATGATGCTAGACAAAACAAACTGTGAAACAATGCCTGATCTTGTTTTGAGTGTGGACTAGTGTGCCTAGCTCACCACCAACCAGCATGGCCAATAGCCAGGGATGATGGAAGATTCAGCTCAAAACATCTGGGGGCCACCCCATTGGAGACAAATGATGACTTACTTGTTTTTGAACATGCAGCTGCAGTACAAAAAGAACCCTCTGATCAAATGTTTTCCTGATATCAAGTTCTTTGCTCTTGAGTAATCTGGCCACATTTATGTAGCTATAATCTGGAAATATCCATCTGCAAAGAGTGAAGAAAGTTAAAAACAAATGTTTATCTTTTTAATTGCATTTTATTCTTTTATTGTGTTATTTGTTTTAATACTGTGATTTGTTGTTAACTGCCTTTGAGTTGACCCCAACTCATGGTGACCCCATGGATGAGACATCTCCAGGCCCCTCTATCCTCCACTTCTCTGGTCAGATCCTGCAGATTCAGGCCCATTATCATCTTGACTGAGCCTAGCCATCTGGCATGTGGTCTTCCTTTCTTTCTACTACCTTCTACCTTTTCTAGCACTATTGTCTTTTCTAGTGAGTCATGCCTTCTCATGATCTGGCCAAAGTATGGCAGCCTCAGTTTCGTCATCTTGGCTTCAGGCTTGATCTGTTCTAGAATCTATTTGTTTGTCTTTTTGCTGTCCACGGTATCTTCTCCAACACCACATCTCAAATGTGTTGATATTCATCCTGTCCAGTTTTTGTTTTGTTTTGTTTTGTTTTTGGTTGTTTATTGTTTGTAGAGCTCTTACATCCGTACATGGTGATGGGAAATACAATGACTTGGGCAGTACTAACTTTAGTGCTCAGTTGTATATCTTGCACTTCAATATCTTGTCTAGTTCTCTGATAGCTGCTCTTCACATTCCTAGTCTTCTTCTGATTTCTTGACTGCAGTCCCCATTCTGGTTAATATTGGATCCAAGGTATGGGAAATCTTTGACTATTTCTATTTCCTCTTTATGTGGGTTGAATTTATGTAGCTCTTCTGTGGTCATTATTTTTGTTTTCTTTATGTTCAGCAGTAAGCCTGCCTTCGCACTTTCTTCTTTAACTTTTTTTAGTAATTGTTCCAAGTCTCTTATATTTTCTGCTATTAATGTGGTTTCATCTGCATATCTTAGATTGTTGATGTTCATTCCTCCTTCTTCTGAGTCTAAACCTGCTCTTTGTATGATATTTTATGCATATAAACAAACAGGGTGATAGAATGCATCCTTGCCTGACCCTTTGCCAATTGGGAACCATTCTGTTTTTCCATATTTTGTTCTAACCATAGCTTCTTGTCTTAAGTACAGATTCCTCATCAAGACTATCAAATGTAGTGACACTCCCATTTCTTTAAGAGCAATCCATAGCCTTTTATTATCTATGCAGTCAAAAGCTTTGCTACAGTTTATAAAGCATATGCTGTTTTTCTTCTGGAATTCTTTGGTGCATTCCATTAACTAGTGTATGTTCACAATGTGTTCCCTAGTGCATCTTCCTTTCTCCTCGGCTTGCTCCTCTGGGATTTCTCTGTCCATATATGATTTGAGTTTATGCTGCAGAATTTTGAAAATGATTTTGCTTGCATGAGAAATTAATGCTATAGTGCTATAGTTGTTGCTGTTTTTTGTGAATGGGGATGTATATTGACCTGACTATGGGATGGGAGACCACCTGGGGATACCAGGGACTATAGGCTGTATTTCAGAGTTAAGCCACTTCTGAATAGTCCTCACCTATGAAAATCCTATGAAGCCACCACAAATCAACAAGTGATTTGAAAGCAGATTTATACAAAAACCAGCAGGCTCCAACACCTTTATTATTTGCTGTCAAATCAACTTCAATATATGGTGACCCAATGAATGAGAGACTGCCAACTATCAACTGCCACGCTCAGGTCTTGCAAATTCAGAGCTGTGGCTCCCTTTATTGAGTCTCTCCACCTATAATGCAGTCTCCCTCTTTTCCTACTGCCTTCCACTCTACTGAGTTCTATAATCTTTCCCAGTGCATCGCATCATCTTATACTGTATCTAATGTACAAGGATCTCACTTCCAAATACACAAGTCAGCTCACCACCAGAAATGTGAATGGATTGCTTATCCATCATTTTAAAAGGGGTGGGGGGAAACTGGGTCACTTTTAGTCTGCCCTCCACTGTGCATTGCAGAGCAAGAACAAATGAAGAACAAGGCAAACAATAAAATTCAAAGCAAATCCATATGAAGCCACAGGAGCTGCACAAAGGGGCTGTAAGCACAGAAACATGCTGAGAGGGGGACTTCTATTGTAATATTTGTGCCAACATACAATGAATCCCCACTGGACAATCCAATGGCCCCAAAGTTATCACCAGTTTCTGTAATTAATTTACAACTACAATGTCCGTGACTTTCAGATACAAAGAATATCTCCTCAACTGAAATCCATGTACTGTACAAGCAAAAGCGGATAATCAGGGTTTGGACACAGATTATCTACATTCTACAGAGGCTGCATTTTAAAGACATTGTTCTGAAATGCTTCATCTCCTCAGTTTAATTTTTTTTTAAAGAATAGAAGACAGTAATTGAAACATGTGCTGATTTTACATACCTTAGATTGAAGCTGAAGAACTGAAGGTGGAATTTTTCCCCCTCTGCTACAAAAATTATTTGGCCTTGAACCATACAGACCTGGCTGGCTGTTCTGCAATTGAAAAGATTCTTTTATGAATACTTTTTAAAATAATTACTATAAAGCACTTCAAGTCGAATTCTGATTGTCGTCTATTCCTCATTTCATGCTTTCACAATGTTTTTGTTCAAGGATGAATCTTTTATGAAATATCTATTTTAGGTTACGCCCTTCCGAACCTTATTATTTGCCAAAAGGGGGGGAAGCCATTGTGGGCTGAAAGTTATTCTTTAAGCTTCCCCATTAGACCATCTAAATTCATCAGAGTAATAGAACTATTCATGAAAAATAGGTGTCAATTTTCTTTATAACTCCAAGCCTGTCAATAGATTGAGTTTCAGTGCATGTGACTGAAATACAGGCAAAATTATCTGTAATATGTGGAGGAAATCCATTCCAGTGAGTCCTTATTTGTTTCTCCCCCAACCCACTGTGTATAGATGTGCATTGGACACAGCATACACAAACACACACACACAGAGAGAGACTGGGCCCTTGGTATCTGCTGCAGTTTAATTCCAGGACCTCCCATGGATACCAACATCCATGGATGCTCAAGTCCCATTAAATACAGTGGCCCCAAAAAATGGTGTCCCTTATATACAATGGCAAGATCAAGGTTGGCTTTTTGGAATTTATATTTTTAAAAGTATTTTCAAGCCATGGCTGGCTGAATCTGTGGATAAAGAATCCATGGATAAAGAGGGCTGACTGTAATAAATTAGGTTTTTCAACTTGAAGTTGGACATTTCCAAAGCAATCTCTTCAGATACTGTACATTAATCTAGCTAAACTCTCCTTGAACATGGCAAAGATGGAGAATTATCTATACTTGAATTTCAACTCCTGCTATAGGGGCTTGAGGATAAATGGGTCTGGCCCAAGGCATTTCACTCCCTGAGGCAGGGAAAAGGTGATACCCCTCCTCCAAATCTAGATGCACATTATCCAAAACCAGACAAGTTATTTTGGCATCTGAGGCAGAAAATCTCACAAGGACCTCACCTCATCCCTAGTAGAACCAGTACAATCATGGTTGTTGTTGTTGTTGTGTGCCTTCAAGTCTTTTCTGACTTGTCATGACTCTACGATGAACCTATCTCAGGCTTTTTTTGGTAAGATTTATTCGGTGTATGCAGAGGGGGTTGCCACTGTATTCCTCTGAGGTTGAGAGAATGTGATTTGCCCAAGGTCACTCAGTGGATAAACATGCATGAGTGGGGATTCAAAACCTGGTCTCCCAGATTCATACTCCAATACTCAAACCATTACACCACACTGATTCTCACACAATAGAAGCCCACACATAGTAAATGACAATCTGCTGACCTTGGGTGACTTCCAGAGCTGCTCCTTGAGATGGCCACATCACTTTGCCTGATGGTTAAGATCGCCCTGAATCTAAACTCCACAACGTATGGGTCTATGTGGTGGATATAGTGCTGAGCTGTGTGTGTATGTGAATGTGTAGATGAGTGACCTTTTTGCACCATGACTCCAAGGCCATGAAACATGCCACGACTACCCACCTTATTAGACTGTACTTTGAAATTATTTTATTTTTTAAATTGATTATTTAATTCTAGGTCATTCAAAACTATCAAAAGATGACAGACTGTTATAATCTTCCCTAACCAGCCAAGAGGAAATTTCAGAGGGGCCTGGGACATCTGTTTCTACAGAGGCCTTCTCTGTGTGTACGTGCCTTCAACTTGCCAGTCAACTTATGGTGACCCTATTAATTTCATAGGGTTTTCTTTGGCATGGAACACTCAGAGGTAGTTATCACAGTTTCTTCCTCTAAAATATAGCATAGTAGCACTCTGTATTCATTGGTAGTCTCCCATCAATGTACTAACCCGGGTTGGCCCTGTTTAGTTTCCAAGATCAGATGGGATCTGGTGCCTTTAGGGTATTTAGGCCCTGTCGATGATATCTAGGCACCCATAAATGTTGCATCCTTTCTCATGGTCCTCAGACCTTTCAAATCAGAGAAAGAGAGAGAAAAAGGAAGAGAAAGGTAGTTCCATTGCCTGGTAAGGATATGGAAGAGAAGTTAAAGGGAAAGTGAAGAGAGAGAAAAACCAGCAAGAAAAAAGAAAGGAAGAGAAAAGAAACAGCTGAGGGGGGAAATGAAAAGCATCAGCAGAGGAGCTAAGGATTTTTTAATCCCCATGAAGCCCAATCCATCTGCTACTATGTTAATATTATTCTATATAAACAGCATACCTACTATGCAAAAAATGTGCCTGAAAACATTGTTGGACTTCCATCAAATCAGCCAAGTCTGACTTTGAAATACTTTTTCTTTTTCCTTCTTTTCCCTCCCTCCTTTCCTCTCTTAAGGCTCCCTTCTTGCCACTGTTCCATGTTTTTTAGACATTCTAAGACAGGGGTCGGCAACCTTCCCTTACCTGGGGCCGGTCCCTTCCAGCGGGCCCTTCCAGCAGGCGGGGGGGGGGAATGGCAGCGCACGTGCTCACAGGCGCGCACGCTATCCCCGCCACTGCGCACGCTGCAGCCACCGCCTCCGCACACGTCGCAGCCGCCATTTTGTTTGCCAAAATGGCGGCTGCGACTCGTTTGCGCATGCGCAGGAGTACTACGCATGCGCAAACAAGTCGCGGCCGCCATTTTGGCAAACAAAATGGCGGCAGCGACACGGGCTGTGGCGGTGGGCAGCAGGGGGCGGTAAGCGGGGGTCCTCAGGCCAGATGCAGCCCACGGGGAGTAGGTTGCTGACCCCTGTTCTAAGATGTTAAGATTTGGTACATAAAAAGGAGGAAGAGAGTGGAGGGAAGAATATAGCAGAACCTTTAAGACTAACTGGTTTTTATTTTAGCATGTGCTTTCATGGTGCATTTCCACAATGTGGCCCTTGCTGTACACAAACTTAAACTCTGTATTAGAGATGGAATTTAGTAGGCTGAGATTTTCAGCTTCCCTGTAGGGGGAAAACAAATGAGACAAATCCATTACATGAATGGCAGTTTTGGCTGTGAAGACAGATAGATTTTAAAGGAGGGTGAAGCTGATATTTTGTGAATCACAGGTACTGACTCAGTGTGGGAGATGAAGTGCCAATAGAGTGCTCCTGAGGTCAGAAAAAAGTGTTCTGCAACTGTTTTATCTCATACCAATTGATGAAGACTTACAGCTTGGGAGAAACTGTGTAGTGTTGTTGTTGTTAACTACCTTTAAGACAACCTTGACTCATAGTTACCCTGTGAATGAGACATCTCTAAGACCCCCTGTTCTCAACTGCTCTGCTTAGGTGCTGCAGATTCAGACTGGTGACCTCCCTAATTGTGTCTAGCCATCTGGCATGTGGTTTTCCTCTCTTTCTACTACCTTCTACCTTCCCTAGCATTGTTGTCTTTTCTAATGAGTCATGCCTTCTCATGATGTGGCCAAAGTACAACAACCCCAATTGGATCATCCTAGCTTTCAAGGAGAGTTCAGGCTCGATCTGTCTTAGAACCAATTTGTCCTTTGGGCTGTCCATGGTATCCTCGGCACTCTTTTCCAGCATCACATCTCAAATGAGTTTATTTGCATTCTATTGGCTTTCTTCAATGTCCAGCTTTCACATCCTTACACAGTGATAAGATATACAATGGCTTGGACTATTCTAATTTTTGTGCTCAGTTGTATATCTTTACACTTTAGGATCTTGTCTAGTTCAGGGACCAGCAACCTACGGCCTGGGGGCCGGTTAAGGCCCAGGTCCCTGAACTTACTGGCCCAGGTGGAAGGTTGCCGCCGCCGCGCGTTTTTGCTGCCGTGCGGCCGCATGCACCACAAACACCATTTTGGAAATCAAAATGGCAGTCGCAACGCGTTTGCGCATGCACAGTACTCCTGCGCATGCGCAAACGAGTCACACCGCCATTTTGGAAATCAAAATGGCGGCCACAACTCGTTTGCGCATGCGCAGGAGTACTGTGCATGCGCAAACGCACCGCGATTACCATTTTTGGTTTCCAAAATGGCGGCACTGGCGCGTGTGGAGGCGGCTGCGCGGCGGCAGCGGTGGCGGCAGCGCGCGCGGGGCGTTAGCGCGGGGGTGCACGCACATGTGCGCACACCCCCATTCCCCCCCCTCGGCCCAGCAGCTGGAGGGACTGCGCGGGACCGGCCCCAAGGCAAAAAAGATTGCTTACCCCTGGTCTAGTTCTTTGGTAGCTGCCCATCCCATTCCTAGTCTTCTTCTGATTTCTTGACTGTCTCCATTCTGATCCAAGATATGAGGAATCTTTTAACTATTTGATTCCCTAGTTATCTAGGTTGAATTTATATAAATCATCTGTGGTCATTATTTTTGTTTTCTTTGTTTTTTGTTTTCATTATTTTTGCTTTTGTTTGCACACTTCTTTCTTTAACTTTCCTTAGTAATTGTTCCAAGTCTCCGATATTTTCCACTAGTAGTATGGTGTTCTCTGCATATCTTCGATTGTTAATGTTCCTTCCTGCTATCTTCACTCTGCCTTCTTCTGTATCTAAACCTACTCAAGATATGATATTTTCTGTACCTGAAAGTAATTACTTATTGGGTAATTGGGGGGGGCTGGGGTTTGATGAAGTCACATTCCAAAAGTAACTAACCCACTTGTGCAATGAGTAACATTCCTGGGTAAAAAGAACGAAGGGATGAGGAGCCCAAAAAAATGTGGCAGCACACTTAAAACCCACTGGTTTTTATTTTAACATGAGCTTTAGTGGTATAAACCCACTTCTTCATGTCCAGTATATAATAATAGCCAGGCTTCAATATATAAAGTGCCTTTATACAGTTGTGTACTGGGGTAGAATATAGTAAGATCCAAAAAGATGCAAATCATTGCACTAGCCCTAAATTTTCAAAGAGCTGTGCAAGGTGACATGGGTTTTTCAGGTTTTTACAGTGGTCAGTAAGTGTTGATGTGTGACAAGTTTGTTGTTGTTGTTGTTAACTACCTTCAAGTGGATCCTGACTCATGGTGATTTTGTGGATGAGACACCCAAGATTCCCTGTCGTCCACTGCTTAGGTCTTGTAAATTCATACCCATGACCTCCTTAATAGAGTCCATCCATCTAGTGTGCACATCCTCTCTTTCTACATCTCTCCACCTTTCCTAGCATTATTGTCTTTTCTGTGTCTCTCCAGCTCTCCTTTATGATACTCCCAATGCTGATGCTGCTAAAAAAAACCCCTTCCAGCTACACAAAGGATGAGGGGGAAAGGGGACTGGCCAAGGGAAAAAAGACTCCCTAGAACCATGATGGTGAACCTATGGCACGTGTGCCACAGATGGCACGTGCAGCCATTTTTCCCAGCATGCAGAGGGTGGGGAAGAGGACGAAGAGGCGCACACCTGTTCCTCCTCTTTTCCAGCTGTCCTAGGCCTTCAGCTGCCTCTCCGGATAGTACGGGGGGAGGAAGAGGAACAGGCACATTCCTGTTCCTCTTCTTCCCCCCTCGCCCCCCCCCCAGGCTTTCAGTTGTCTCTGGAGAGGCAGCTGAAGGCCCAAGAGGGCAGGGGGAAAAGGTCCCGCCCTATAAGTACCACCCCCAGAGGGCAGAAGCCCCACCCTCTGCACCGGGTAACATCTGGTGCCGGAAGGCCTTTTTGTTTGGGCACCCGGCCCCTAAAAGTTTCAGCATCACTGCCCTAGAAAGTCAAACTGGAAAATTAAACAGGTCTACCAATTTTAACAGCCTGCTCCAGATCTACTTTTTAAATTCCTCTTTGAAAGGAAAATTATTGCAAATATTCATAGGTTTCAATGGGAAGAAGGAAAGCCAGCCCAGCCCAAGATCTTTTGCTGCGTGAGGCAATGAAATCAAACGTATGCACACCCCAGATACACTAGCTGTGTGGCTGATGGACACAGGTTGCTTAGGAGGTCTTCTCAAGCCCCACTGGAAGGAATACAAGTTCATTCATTGCAAAACTCCCATACCCTTCAAGGAGGAATTGCATGCCAGACTGTCCTGGTGATTTCTGCTCCCTGCATCACATGAGCTCTCCCACTTTGCCATCATAGCACCCAAAACCTGTTGCCTCACCTCACTAAGCTAGATGTGCCACTGGGTTAAGAGGATGCCCACTTCTTCCTAGACAAAATCTGGGCCTACACATGTGAGGTCCTTCTGAGGTCAGAAGGTCTCCACATGCATGAAGATTCACACCATCCCCTTGGAAGAAATCTGTAGGAAAGGAAGAACAACCCCATTTGCCCAGCTTACCAAAGTCATTTCAGAATCTGTTTGATCTCCCCAAGGTATTTATTAGCAGTAGCTATTTGTTATAGGCTTAGAATGGTCTCACTGAGTGTCTGCCTGAAGGAAGCAAAGCTTTTCTTTTGGTAGAAAAACTTGTGTGGGAGGAGAGGGACAGTGAAGCCTCTTGTGTGAATAATGTCTCAGAATGCAACCTCTGATTACTGTCCCCAGGACCATAAACTCAGAGAGTCTTACCCCACAGCAGCCAATGCCTCAAAAGACATTCTGTTCCAAACAAAAAATACTGGGCAATCCATTTGTCTGGATTTGATCAACAAATTAATTATTATTGCTGGCAGGAGCCAGGTTTCTTCCTAGATAGGAACAACTCAGAAACAATGACAACAATCCTATCCAATTCATTCTCACTTTTCACAGAGATGCCATCTTCAGTCCACATGCCTCTGACCCAAAGCTGAGATTTTTAAAAAAAATTTTTTGACTACAGCTCCCAGAATCCTCCAGCCAGCATAGGCATATGGACCTCCTCCCAGGTTTGGATAATGCTGAATGTGTGATTCTGGAAGCTGTAGCCTCCTAACAGTTATTAATAATATTTGCACTTTTCTAATACTTGCACTGACCATCTGTATAGCAGTGCTTTTTACAACTAGAGGTCCTACAGGATAACAGAAAGGCAGAGACTTCACTCCTGTCTGTATTGACTCATCCCCTAGAATAATGCACAAATTATTATTACATGCCCATTAAAAAAAGCTGGGCTTGGGCCAACCTGCAAAACGTTGGTCTGTTAAATGGTGATAGTAAAGCTGACTTCCTTGTGGTGTTTAAATTCTTTAAATTTCCATTGGCTTTGTGTTCCCCTAGTACAGTGGTCCCCACATTTTTTCAGGCTGCCACCCCATTTCCTCTTGGCTGACAACCCTAGTGTCCCCCATGCCTATTTCTTGATATTAAGTCTACAGTTCTACTTCAAATTCAGAGCAACCAATCTAGCACTATAAAGTTAAACAAGTGTGTGTATTTCATAAATAAAACCTAACTTTGTAAAACAATTTATTTAATATTTTTATCAGTTCTCTGACAGACTCTCTGACAGACCAGACTAAATACCTCACCAAACCAGAAATCCCAGAGTTCTATAGGATAAACTCATGGCAGTTAAAGTGGTGTCAAACTGCTTTAATTCTGCAGTGTAGACACACCCTGAGAACAAATTAAGCCTCTCATTAGAAGCCAAGTTAATTAAACTGAGGCTATTATACTTTGGATATATCATTCAGAAAACATGATTTGTTGGAAATGAAGATAATGATGGGAAAAGTGGAAGGCAGTAGGGAAAAAATGAAGACTATGGACCAAAACAGATGGGCAGAAAGCTCCGGCTTTGGGCCATGTTGGGGGTATGGCGTTTATACGGCGCAAGCCGTGCCAAGCCTGCCCCAACCCAGAAAAGCCGGCACAAAAAGAAGTGGACTAAATCCACTCCTGCTGGCAGCCAGATTTGGGAATGCAGTGGCGACCCCCTTCAGAAGCAGTCCCGTGCAGTTGCCGCAGTCTTGCCGCAATTGGGGCCAGCGCGGTCCCAGCATGATCCTTTTGGCCTGTCTGTTTTGGGCCTATGTTACAGATAATGACCTAAATACCCTAAAGGCACCAGATCCTGTCTGATCTTGGAGGCTAAGCAGGATCAGCTCTGGCTATTATTTGGATGGCAGACTACCCATGAATACCAGGTCTATAGGCCATATTTCATAGAAAGCAAACCACTGCTGAGTATTCCTTGCCTGAAAAAAACCTATGAAATTCATGAGGTCACCATAAGTCAACAGAAAACGTGAAGGTACACACATACATCTAAGATGGATTGATTCAGTTAAGGAAGCAACAGCCCCAAGTTCGCAAAACCTGAGTGGGGATGTTGCTAACCAAGGCTCTTGGAGGTCTGTTTTTAATGTCAAAGATGATTTGCTGGCATATAACAACAACAAAAAATAAGGAATACATACCCAAAAGGACACACACATGCCTTTTGAAACAGTGCTGTCAACCTGAGATTTTCCTCCTCACTTTGGGGAACGGAGAAGGATGCCCAGGTCCTGAAATTTGTCAAACCTACGCCAGCATTCGCAAGCCATTTGGGTCAGCTATTGTACAGGGAGATACTGCATACCTCCTGGTGCAGCATCAGAAAAAGTACTTATAACCCTAACATAAGTCACTGGGTCAGTTCTACCCTAATACTGAGATAAACTACAGGAACAAATGCTGAAATATGAAAGACAATGTTATAAGACCTGTAGGTTATTGGATAAAACCATTGCTGCCAGTGGAGCATATCCTCATTCCATTTGTGTTGCACACTCATTGCTGACCAGGTAGGTTTTTAAAGCACGACATAAGCTCTCTGCTAAAAGATTGTGCTTTTGGTTTGAGTTTCAAAAAGATGCACAAGGAGCACAACAGTGGAATGCTAGGCTGCCAAATTATGAAGGTTGGGTTCATGGAGCATCAAGAACAAACCAAGGTCCAAAACACACTGCAGAAACAATCCAGTATAAGACCACTTTAACTGCTCTGGCTCAATGCTAGGGAATTCTGGGAATTGTAGTTTTGTGAGACATTTAGCCTTCTCTGTCACAGAGCTCTGGTGCCACAATAAACTACAATTCCCTGGATTTCCTAGCACTGAGCGAGAGCATTTAAAGTGGGCTCAAACTGGATTATTTCTGCAGTGTGTTTTGGATCAAAGTTCAATTGCAACTTAGCAATTGGACTTCATCACAATGGGCTAATGTAGACCCAAGGATTTAAGGAACGAAGAAGCCTGTGATGTCCTACACTGTCCTCCCCAATCCCCCCCCCCCCGCCGCAAGTACCTAGCTTTGGAGCTGATAGCATGGCTTTTTAAGACCACAATTTCCTGTTATAGCCAAACCACTTCTGTTTTCATATCCTGGTTAATAAGCAGTGATTAACCAGGAAATGCACCATCCTACCATGGCTGCAGCCAATCTGGAAAAGTCTGAAGCAATATGTGGCTGCATACCAAGCAGCAATCTGCAACTGATTTACATTTCACAGTTCTGAGTGGAACATTAATAATAACCAGTATTCACATTAAAATGTGCCTTAAAGAAAGAAATTGTGTGTGGTGGGGGTTAAGTGGGGTACAGTTCCGCCTCTGCAGTTTGTTTGGAGAAACAAATTTCATTTTTAAAAGTGGAATACAATAAAGATGACAAGACTATACTAATGGCATTATTTTGTGGGAAAGGGTTTTTATATCCAACAGAATCTAATTTTACAATGGCATATACAAAAGTGAAATAAAATCTGGCACATTTTATTGATTAGTATGTTAAGGAATCTAAAAATATGTTTTCCAATATGTTTTTCCCCCTACTTAGCAGTCTACACAACATTTTGGATGACAATTCCCAGATTCTCCCAGCCGCTGACCATGTCAGTGCCAATGGTGGCTGGGGTATTATGGGAGTTGTTGGCCAAAACACTATTTTGAAGCTTTGATGTGAACTGGACCTAAACGTCCTGTAGACTTTCTCATCTCTGTTTCAGGTGTAAGGATCTTAGGCTGATAAACTATAATTTACTGGCTGAAGAATAATCAGGTTTTTATTTGCTCCTACATCATTCATGCACTAGTATACCGTGTGTGTGTGTGTGTGTGTGTGTGTGTGTGGAATGTGTACATACACACACACCATCTATAGCCACAGATTTGCAAAACAATAATAAATGCAAAACATATAAAATAATTTGCAAAAATGTGAAAATGTAGCATGTAGGCAAACAGACCCTAACCTTAACTATAGAAATATTTTATTTATTTGTTGTTGTTGTAGTATTCCTTCAAGTTGTTTCCAGCTTCCAACTAAGGTGAACCTATCATAAGGTTTTCTTGGTGAAATTTACTCAGATGAGGTTTGCCTTTACCTTCCTCTGAGGCTGAGAGAGTGTAACTTGCCCAAGCTACTGCCTTTGAGGTCCAGTTTGTCTCAAATCCTTTGAGAGGCCACAAATCCTTTTGTTAGAAAGAGAACACTGAATACTTATTAAATGATATCCTATATTCATATTCTTTAAAAAAAATAAAACAAGGGATATCAGCAGACAGAAGGATACAACCAACAAGGGAGGAGGAGGAGACAAAAGCATGGATGGTTTCTACTGGTTGACAAACTTTCCAACATTTGGTAGCTATCCTTAAGTCATTAACTAGCCTCAGGGATTTTCGGAAGAAAGTACATCATTCCATAATAAAACTTGTCATGAAATTTACCAGAGCTTTTATTCATGTATTCCATAAATGGCAACCATACAGTGCCCACTCTATGTATTTCTCTTACATCTTTCACATTTCATATCTCAGCTTTTCCATCATTGTGCACTCATTTTCATTCACGGCCAGTCTTGGGGTCTTCTCATAAGACAGAAAAGGCGGAATCTCCATATTTTAAATAAATAAATAAATGAAAGGTGTCCTTTTTGATTGCATGCCAAATTTTCATTATTTTTTTAAAAATCATATTTTACTTGTTGAACTTAAAGTTGCCCACCCGTTGATCAAATGATCTCCAAGGTGGCTTACATCAGATTATATCAACTGAATCTGAAGTCAAATATATTTGAAAAACAATTTTTTCTTGCAAAATGAAAGGAAGTGTGGAGAAGTTTTTATTTTAAAAAAAAAGTATGTGTGTGTGTGTGTGCGTGCAGAAAGAAATCCCACCTCTCTTTCTCTGTATGATGCATGCAAAGCTGAAGAATGAATGAATAAAAGTAGTTGTTCAAAGCACATTTTAATTAATGCTGATCTGGGAAGCCCTTACTCACTCATTAGCCCAAGTACAATTAATGGGCCTGGTAGCATGAGTAAGTCCTGTTCCTGTTAGCAAAGGGCTGGGAGATCAAGCCCCAGGGCTGAGAAATGACTGGGGTTAATCAAAGCAAGAAGGTTGTTTTAATTAAGTTTGTAATGATTCTGCCCTTCTGGCAAAACTTTACCTGGAATATCCATTCTCTGGGTACCTAAATAGCAGAACAATGTCAACAAATTGGATAAGATTCAGAGAAGGGGGGAAAAATTAAATGATGAAAGGTTTGAGCTGAGTTATGAAGAAACTTTAAAAGAGCTACGTGTGTTTAACTTGGCTAAATGACGACCGAGGGTGGATATGATAACTGTCGGCTGAATCCAAAGGGTGTAAACACTGAAGTAGGAGAGGAATTATTCACTGAGGTTCAAAGAGGATGAGAGAAATGGGAACACAACAAAATGACAAAGGACCTTTGTGACTACATAAGTAGGAAAAAATGCCTGATGTTTGCTTCTATCCATTTGTGTGTGGAAAGCACATGACTTAATGTGTCTAAATCATTATAAACAAGGCAAGGAGGACAAGCGCTAGAGACTGCAAGGAAAAGAGCAGATAGAGGCATTTTCTGGTTCTTATTACCTACAGTTCCAAACACGCCCAAAAAGTTAATCCTGAACATTTGAACTGGGTAATTAAACCAAATATAGGAAAAGAAGGGAGGGGGAGCAGGAGGAAAGAGTAATAATCATATACAAATCATCTCCGTGCCAAAAAAAGGTGTAAAGAGCAAAAATATCAAACATTAAAGAAAATTCATTACCAAAGCTGCTGCAAGATCCCTTCTTGTTAGGAAAGAAACAGTAAGTGCTGTATCGGTTCATACGATAACATTGCCTGGCCTGCCATCCTCAGCATCTTCATGGTTAGCAGAGAGCCAGGCTGAGACTGGAATCAAAACAGTCATTAGCAGGTTCCTGGTCTCTCTCTGACTTGAAGAGTAATTAGACAGAAAGATCTCATCTGCCACATTTCTGAAAGAAAGAGAATATTAATAAGAAAATAATCATATAATATGAAGCACTCTGCTTTCACCAAACAAGAACCATATGTTGATTTATCATGAGAAGTCTGTAAATACAAGCCTGCGCTGATACAGAGCACATGTTGTTAGTCATGAAGCAACTATTTAAAATTCCCCAGCTAGATCATTAATTTCACAGGATCCTTCTGAGAAGACAACATAGGGTGAATAATAACTGTGGCACTGGAAAGAGAAAGACATTTCATTTTGTTGGGGTTTTATGGGAAGCCCTTTGTGATCCAGCTTCTGAGTCAGGCTGACTTTTTCCTTTGCACCAATTAAAGGACAAGCCCTAATAACTCAGAAAATGGCCCTATTACCTTAGAGAAATTGGGAGAGCCCTGACTGGGGTGAGTCTGAGAAGAGTCTATTGAACTCAAGTGTCATCTTGATATGAAGATTGTAATAATATTTAGCAGTATGAAAGGGATGAATGTATCACTGAATAGTTGTGGGAATTTGTGATGTACTGTATTATTAAAAGACAGTGGTGGGGGAACCCAGAAAACCCTCAGACACGTGACTAGAAGTGTCATGAAAAAAGAGTAGCCAGTGTAGTGTAATGGTTTATGAGTTGAACTAGAACTCTGGGAGATCAGGGTTTGAATCTCTGCTCAGTCATGGAAACCTACTGGATAATCTTGGGCAAGTCAAATTCTCTCAGCCTCAGAGGAAGACAACGCTAAACCTCCTCTGAATTAGTCTTGCCAAGGACCATAAGTTTAACACCATAAGTTAAGAGTCAACTTGAAGACACATAGCAGCAACAACAGAGGTAGTCTTAGAATCACAGACTTCACACAGGGCAATAATTACAGTTTTCACATAGCAAATGAGTCTATCCTGTTGTAAGTGACTCATTGTTTAATATTTGGAGTCTGTCTATAGGCCAATAAAGGCCTGCCTGCCAGATTTTGTGAAAGGGTTGTGTGTCTCCAGAATTGGTTGTAGCTCATTGATTATGCATTTGAGTGATCTCAGCTGGGGACTGACACAACTGATACCACTGTGCAACTGCATAATGAACTTCTAAAGCACCCACTGATTGATATACATACTTCATATGCCTCCAGTTTCCACCCAGAACACACTTCCAAATCCATGCTTGCCAATACAACTATATCTCTTCAAACCAACACGACAGACTCAAAACTCTTGGATTTACAACAGGCATTTCTCAAACTACAATACCCCATAAGGAGATGAAGAAGCAGATCAATGAGGCAAGAGTCATACCCAGGAACCATCTACTATAAGACAGCCCCAAAACACAAAATGACAAAACACCCATAGTTGTCACCTACAGTCCCCTAGTGAAAATCTCTGCATGAGGAAGTACGCATAGGTTGCACTGCACAACCCTTCTATTAAATAGCAACATTGTGTAACTCGATGTATACCTAAATGTGAAAGTGAATGTGCATGTGCATCTACATGAATATCACTCTGTGCATGTACAAGCACACTTACATGTGTCTCTGTCTTCACAATGACACCATATGTACAACTCTCTACATTCATGATCTTGAACTGAATACACACATTCCACATCTCACCAAAGTGTCCAGCTGTTTCTGTATGGGAACTTACATGTCCATAAAACAACAGGATACTGGTGATGTCTGATGTAGCCTACTGCTACTGACTACTTTTGTAGGAGTGATTTAACACATGCCAATAATGTCCTAATATTCCCACCCCATGTGTAAATAATCATCACACATGTGTTAATTCAGGTCTCTGGGACTGGATCTTCTGCTTATATGTAGCTCAAGAGAAACAATTCTGCACCTTTTTTTTTATAGAAGTTGATTGATTGATAGACATTTGACATTACTGCAGCACATGGCATATGTTGTTCTGGACTCCTTATTTTCCATATTGTATGGCTGCTATTTTTAGAACATTCTGCTTTGAAGAGCATAACATATAGCCGGAGGGGGGGGGACATTGATTGTGCTTTCAAATTGAAAGGGGATTGCTGACACCAGTCCTTCAATTTCAGCAAATGCAGTGGTGTGGATAAAATATGGTTCCATGAGGCCTACAGCAACACCACCTCAAGCTGTGCTACTCAGATCTTGTACAACAACTGAGCATGTCGCCTATCAAAATATGGGAAATTTCCAGTGAATTCTGTTTTCACAGAAACTACACTTTATAAGGATATCCAAGAAAACAATTCAAACTGCTTAATACAAGCAAGAGCTACCTACCAATTTTATCATTCTGCCTCACTTGAAGTGACACATGGGTGGTTCCATCAACGTCTCAAATTAGGCAAAGATGGCACTGTTGTTGCTTCAGTGAAATAATGAAATGGGCACTCTTAGCATCAACATAAAGCAAGGTGAATTGCATTCTGGGAAGATTTAAGTAAAAAAGCCCCCAACCCAACAACCCCTCCAGGTGTAATGCTAGTGGAATTAAGAATAAGAAGCAGAGTTGCCTAGTATTTCACAAAGTCTCTAGCAACACCACTGCTTCACCAGATGATGAGCATGATGATCTTGTCAACTGCTGAGGATGCCTGACTTCCAAGTGTCCAGAGGGCCTGTGCAGACAATGTTTCAAATGCCATCAATTTGCAGGTGCTATGCCAGATCCAAACTATCTTTTGTCAAGGTCATGCCATTATTACAGAGAGATAGATACAGTACTTTCCCAGCATTCAAACCACAATATTTTGACTTTGTGAGGGGAGAGATGCTATTTGCCCCCCCCCCTTTTCAGCTGGCACATCCATTGTGATTGTTAGGTGCTTGAAGAATGTGATTGTGTAAGTATCTTATGAAGCCATAGATATACTTTATGAGCCCAAGCATGGCTAGATAGCCTAGTGGCAAGACACACATACACACAAACACAGCTGTTTTGGGCATTTTAAATACCCGTATTTTCCAGTGTATAAGACGACTGGGCGTATAAGACGACCCCCAACTTTTCCAGTTAAAATATAGAGTTTGGGATATACTCACCGTATAAGACGACCCTTCTTCCAACGGGAGAAAATGAGAAAGTGTTGGGGGGAAGGACTGCCAATATACTAGGTGATGCATTCTGGGGTATGTACAATTTGCGGCCAAGTAAGTGACCCTGGGCATATCACACACTCTCACCCTCAGGGGATGGTAATGGCAACCCCCATTTGAAGAAACATGCCAAGAAAACCGCATGATAAGATTGCCTTAGGGTTGCCATAAGTCGGAAAGGACTTGAAGACACACAAGAACAACAAAAAAGTCTGCAGTTGTTTCATAGGTAGTACGTGGGAATAGGAGCCAGCATGGTATAATGGTTTGAGTGTTGGACTACCACTCTGGAGACCTGGGTTTGATTCCCCACTCTGCCATGAAACCCACTGGATGAACTTGGACAAGTCACACACTCTCAGCCTTGGGGGAAGGCAATGGCAAACCTCCTCTGAACCAGTCTTGTCAAGAAAACCCCAGGATAGGGCTTCACCTCTTATCTTCTGCTGCTTCCTCCTCCTGCCTCACGCCACACTACACCA
Source organism: Phrynosoma blainvillii (assembly GCA_026167975.1). Taxonomy (NCBI): domain Eukaryota; kingdom Metazoa; phylum Chordata; class Lepidosauria; order Squamata; family Phrynosomatidae; genus Phrynosoma; species Phrynosoma blainvillii. Next base: position 219,949,238 of record JANUYF010000002.1, on the reverse strand, counting down.
CCCCGTCCTCCTCCCTCCTCCTCTAACCTGGACTTCCTCTCTTCCTCCTCCTCCCACCTCCCACCGCGCCACAGCTTCTTCCTCCTCCTCTGCCACCCGGCAAATAAGATGACTCCCGACTTTGGAGAAGATTTTTCTGGGTTAAAAAGTAGTCTTATACACCAGAAAATACTGTATATGTATTTTAAAATGCCAGGAAGTATATATACCCAACAAGATATTCTGCCCTCTATGCCAGTGTGTCTACTTGTTATTGCTATACAATTTTATCCAAAATAGGAAATATAACTTCTTGCTAATTGTTCTTTCAAAGCCAATCTCTCTCCTTCATTCTCTTTTTAGGGTGGTCTTATATAAGCTGGGAAAACATCCCATTGAACTCACAAAATGTAGAAGTTTCTGAACTTTCTCTTTCTCTCCCACCTCCATTTCTCTCTCAACTGTGCAAAAAGAACAAAGTGGAATGGATGACTGTCCTCTATTAGCAGTTACGTCACTCAAAAGCAGGCAGCCAGGCTAACTCTGCATCCATCCTAATGGGATGGAACACATTGTATATCTATAACTCTGTGGGAGGGGAAACGTTGGGGAAGTCTTTTTTAAGCAAGTATATCAGCTCACATCTGATCTCAGAAGTTCAGCAGGGTCAGCCATGATTAGTACTTGGAAGGAAGAATACCAGGTACTGTATGCTATATTTCAGAGGAGGGCAATAGCAAACCACCTTTGAGTATTCCTTGCCTAAGAACAGCCTGTGAAATGCATGGAGTTGCCAAAAGTTGACAGACAACTTGAAGATTCATACATTTAATTGATTTAGAATAGAATGGCCACCAAGGAAAAGGTCTGCCATGTGGTCTTATCTCAATCCCTCATACTCAGAATCATCCTTCTCCATTTTTCTCTTCCATTCTCCCTCCTTTAGTTCTGTTACCAGAATTCAGCCTAATTTGGTTTACAGTCTGGCTGGCTGGCTTCCACAGTGGAACTGGGAATCTGCTCTAGGTTTTTATCTGAATGATTCCCATCTCCAAAATAGGTTCAGCACACTGGATAGCTCCATTAAAGTCTGGCCTAAAACTCAGAGCAGATTCACAGTACCACTAACATGGAAACCACTATCTGCTACTGTCTGCAGCAGGCAGTGGGCTCTGGCTGAGAATGTAAAACTGGATGAAAAAATGGAAGAGCTGCTCCTGCTGCAATCTTCTTCCTTGCTGTTAAAAATGCAGGAGGAGTTACAGTGCCATCACAAATATGGGCAAACCCCTCCCTTGCCATTTCCCCAGAGTTATTAATTTCGTGACTGTCCTACATATTTTGAAGAGTTGGGAGTTTGAGGAATTGCCCTGAAGACATTTACTGAGTGGTAGTTTACACCCATCATTTGGAATAAAGTCCTGGACAGAACACAGGGCAGGAGGTCCTGAGCAACATTGTTTGTATCCCCTACATATCCCATTTTTTCACACTGTTCTGTTTCATCTCAGTTTATCTCTTCTTACTTGACCCTAACACTTCCTCTACAAAAGGGGTGTGTGTGTGGCATTTTGAGGAATCCCTAAATATCACATAAAGAAGTACATACAGTTATGTATTTTGCACAACGTGTGTGTGGAGGGGGAGCAATGCCTTTCTCTGCTTGGTGATATGCCCTACCCTTTTGATATGCTTTGATTTAGCACATCTGTTTGCAAAAATGTCAATGTTTGAAACTAGTACTGTTCTGGATTTATATATATATATATATATATATATATATATATATATTATAGGATATAGGATTATTTTCAGTACCATGCATATAGTTTGACTATATACTCTTTATAGAATACAGAATGAAAAACTCTTAGAAAAACACATAGAACTACAAATATTGGCGTCTTGAAGATGTCTTTCTTTGGTCAGATTGTTAATTTCTTTCAAGGCTTTGTCCTAAAATGCTTCAGATGAGGACATGACCACCATATATGGATGACCCCACATGATGATCCAATCCTACATTTACAGAAAGCTATTTTGATGTGTGTTTGTGTGTGGCTTCATAAGGCTTAGTGTGAACAAGAAAGAAATTTATAAATTGTCTTGCACTAATTGCTTTCATTGAGTCAAAGCATTTGCCCCAAAGAGATATCCCAGCTTGATTTTAATGCTTCAGATGACCCAAACATAGTTCAGTTACCCATTTGTATAGCCTGGATATCATGCCCCTTAGAGATCTGGAACTGACTTGACATTCTAAGTCAGTGGCAGTACATTAAGCAGCATACATAAGAACTGTGTACAAGATGGTATATTAGCATATATTGGAACCCATGAAGATCTCCAATCCATTTTCTCCTTGATATCAGCCACAGATACACACTGCTTATTTTGAAAAATGTTTCAAAAACAACACGTCCATCGTGAAGTCGTAGGCTTTCATGGCCGGCATCCATAGTTTTTGTGGGTTTTTCGGGCTGTGTGGCCATGTTCTAGAAGAGTTTCTTTCTGACGTTTCGCCAGCATCTGTGGCTAGCATCTTCAGAGAAAATGCTAGCCACAGATGCTGGCGAAACGTCAGAAAGAAACTCTTCTAGAACATGGCCACACAGCCCGAAAAACCCACAAAAACATGTCCATCCTTTTCTTTCCAAGCTTAATAAATAATATTAATAGGATTGTTTTAAAACCTGAGTGAAATATAAAGATCGTAAAAGGAGATGCTGCAGCTGCTAATATTTTGCAAAAATATTTTGTGCAACAGTTGCACTGGTTGGAGGGCCTTCTGGTTTCATGCAGGCAGAGTTACCATGATTTAATTAATAGGAAACTGTGCTTTTATAAATTGTTTGGCAAAACGTGCCAGGTCTTGGTGTGCCAGTGTTGAGAGTGCTTAGATTATAAGCAGACATTGCAAAATGCAGCAGGGGTGTACACCCAAATGGAGTGAGGGTACACTTACACACAGAACTTGGGAAAGGTTTTTGGGGGTTTTTTGGACTATAACTCCCAGAATCCCTTAGCCAACGTGTTCTTTTCAAGTTCTGCATACAAGGCAGATTGTCTGCTAAGGCTGTTCCCAGCAAGGTCATTCTGTCCTCAAGAACTATAAACAAAGTGTATATGCAGAATTTTAAACAGAATATCATCTCACAAGGGATAGATTCTTTTCACAGTAACTAGCAACAAAAAAGCAGTAAGGCGAAACTTTAATAACTCTAAAAGGGAAGCAACTCAAATCATATCCAGAAGAGGACAGGGAGTGGGGGAAAGGGGGGGGGCTCTATGAGTCTATTAAAACATCATTTTCTCCTCTTGATTGATATTTAAGGGGATCAGAAGCAAGAAGTCAAGGCAGCATTTAGAATCAGCCAGGCTGCTAGCTTAATATGTTAGAGCACCTGTGTTTCTCATCAAATGTGCTACCAAAAACGACTGGTTAAAAGGGCTTTGATCTGACTTTAAATACCTCCAAACATCAGTAGCTGGAGGCATTTTAATCTGATTTTACTAGAGCTGGGCTGGGTTTCAGGGAAACAGAATCTAAAATTAACTTCACATTTTCTCATCGATCCTTGAAGTTTCTAATGCACCCTTGACCCTGAAGGTAGAGGAGGCAAAGAGGCATATCCTCAGGTGGTTCACACATGGGTGACAGTGAGAATACAACATCTTGGGAACACAAGGTCCTCCACTACCTTATTGGGTGCAATAAGAGCTTTTTAAAGTTAATATGCTCATGAGGTCTTTCATGTTGTTTTCTGTGCCCTGGCTTTTAATTGTTCTATAAAGCAATTATTCAGAAAATTAACCTTTCAAATGTATGCTGGCAATTATTCCAGCACTGAAATTAGGAAATATCAAAGCAATCCAGAAAAGACTGTGCAAATGGACATGTGCAATAGCACTGATACCAGATGTACTAATATTGTCTAGTTGAAAACTGTGGGCATTGTAAATGGCAGCCATACTCACCTATGATAAAAGGATACCATCAACAAGAAGCATCTCTGGGTAAGCAGAGAGCAGGGTCAGCATCAAGACATCACTCTTCTGGAAGATCCCTGGTGATATTGGCCCTTGGTGCTATCTACCAAGCAGCTAAGTCTGAAAACCACCCATCATCCCCCACATTGCTTTGGGCTTGCAGCCCATGAATTTCATAGCTAACAAATACTTAGAGCTGGTTTGTCATTGCCTTCCTATGAAATACAGCTTCTATCACCTGATATTCCTTGGCGGTATCCCATCCACATACTAATCAATCCTGATGCTGCTTAGCTCCTGGATTTACTTGCCTAAAATTTGACAGAGTTAATTCTCCCTACCAAATTTCATGCACAGCATAAAAAAAAAACTAGAAAAGTTTGAGCTTTTCCAGTCTCTCAATGCAAATTAATGGAGAATACAACATTTCAGTTTTCTGAATTTTAAATTTTGAATTTACACTCTCTTGTCAATTAAGAACAAATCTGAATCATGGAATTAGTCTCTGGGCTGAATTGGATGGGGGGAGGCTTGAACATCTGCAATTTTTAGATTTTCTCTTATAAACATACATAAGGAATATATTTTTGTTCATCATTTGTAAATGTATTTACCAAGATTTTCTAATGACTGATGCTGGCTGGTTTGTTAATTTTTCTAAGTTAACAACACCAGAATACAGGCACTCTAGAATAACTGAAATGGCATACCAGCCTTATTTAACCCATCTTCTTACCAAGAAATTGCTCTGTCAAAAGCAAATACAATAACAAAGCTAGTCAGGTATTCTGACATTTGAGTGCATTGAGCTGACATTTCTTAAATAGTTACCAATCAAAGAAAAAAATGTGAATGAAGAAATAGTGACCACACAACTATACATGTTCCAGCAAAGCTACAACTCCTTTTGCTTGCAGCGCTCTTCCCTCTACCCTTAAGCAAAATAAATTGCTATAATAGAGCTTGGAAAGTTACTTTTTGGGGGAAATATATTGTTCCCCATGCTTATTAGAGTATTTAAAGAGCAATTCAGTGTCAAAGTTTAAAAAGTAACCTTTTTTTCTTTTCCTCCTCCTCGCTATATTGTTTGTTACTTTCATGAACTTTCCATTACTTTTGGCATGGATGCAAAAGAGAAGGGTCATGCAACCTTCCAGATGCAGTTGGATTGTAACTCCCAGCATTCCTCACCATTGGCTATGTTGGTGAGGGCTACATGACCCTTTTACAGGATCTCAATTATTTGCGACTTATTACTTCCAAGCTTTGGGTAAGACACACATAATTGTTGACGACTGTGGCCATTTTATGGGACAACTATATGAGAATTGCTCCCAAGAATCAAATTAAGTAATATGACAAAACATATGAATTAAGGTCTCAGGCATCATAGCAACCTCTCCTCTTAAAGCAACAATAACAATTAACATCTAATAATTTGCTGCCTGCTAAAGACATCAAAACCTCACCGCCTGACAGAATCGTCTCCTTTTGTCTCATGGCAGGGCTAGCCAAGACCTGCACTTTCCTATGCGTAGAGCATATATCCTGCCATTGAAGACCCATTGCTCTCTGCACTCATGTAGATGGTAAAACTCCTCCCAAAGTCATCCTTATCATACATACAAAGGAATTAACACTCTGCAGTTAGGTTATGGAACTCACACCCTTGGCCAGCCTCCTCCCAAAGCAAGTGTAACAAAAATGCCAGTTTTTAAACTTGTACATGTATGGAAAAACTGATGCATCTATATGAGAACCCAAAGCCTATTATCTCAAACAAACATTAAAAGCTGGTTAAATTTTCTTCTCAAGGAATTGCCTCAAAGTAATTTACTGCTGATTACTCCCAAGCTGGGCAGAATTCCCCTCATTTATGCTTGGCGTCACTCTCTTGTTCCGCATGTTAATGTCTAATCCACTTATCATAGGCTGCTCCAGAGATAGCAGGAGAACCAGAAGGCTAGAGATCAGTGCTAAAGAACATGCTTTGAACAAAAATAAAAAAAGGTCACAGGTTCAATTTCAGGGATCTCCAGGTGAAGTTGGAAAGAAGTCAACCAATGGTTTGATTTAAGCCCCATTTAGGAGTTCATGAGCCCTGTTATTATTGTTGTTATTGTCATTGTTGTCATTGTCATCATCATCTTTATTACAGTTAGGGATTAGGGACATGTGAGAACTACAACATCATTCTGAGTTTTAATGGGCTTTACATGGTCTTCCTCAAAGGATTCTGGTTTTTGAAGGCTGCTGAAAGCAGTATACAGTCTAGCCTGAAATGACTCACTGCACAAGTTTTGGACAGCGGTCTGGTGTTTGTGAAATATCTTCATTGGCCAAAGTATACAAATGCAGTCAATACCATTTATGAAAGGAATGCAAATCACACCTTTCTTTCAACATGGGAACCAAGGCAGCTTGTGTTGTGTGCTTCAAGTTGTCCTCAACTTATGGCAACCCTAAGGTGAACCTAAGGTGAACTTATCACGGGGTTTCCTGACACATGTTCAGAGGAGGTTTGTCATTGCCTTCTCCTGAGGCTGAGAGCATGTGACTTGCCCAGTGTCACGCAGTGGGTTTCACGGCCAAGCTGGGAATTGAACCCAGGTCTCCAGAGCACTCAAACCACTACATCACACTGGCTTTCTAAGGCAACTTACAAAGGGTAAAAACAAGATTAGCTAGATAAAACAAAAATAATAAAAAAGTTAAAACACAATTAAACAACCATTGCATTAAAACACCATTAATTTTTTTTAAAAAATATAAATTCAACACTGAGGCACTTGTAAGAGAACAAATTTACAGGTGGAGGGAGGAGAGGGGGGAATACAGGCGGATGCCTTCAAGCAATGTATGCAGTGTATACACCTTCACAACTGCTAACTGGTTACCTTGTTTTCATCTTTCAGGTCCAAAAGTGGCTTCCTATGTTCCCAAATGTTGGGTTACTACTACAGCTTTACATTCCCAATGGCTATAAATCTTGTAAGGTAAAAATGTATTTGTTTATTATTTATTCATTAAAATATTTCTATCTCGCAAAAGGTCTTGATGTGTACAATAAAATGAATTGGAACATTGCACTTTCAATTTTAAAACAGTAAAAGATCATTTAAAAGAATTTAAAAACATTATGATACAACATGACAAGTTAAAACAATTTAAAAGCATATATTTGCATAGATTTAAGCCCAGTCCCCCCACCCTCAAGAGCTGTATTTTAATTTAGTACTGAAATGAAGCCAGCATCAGTGCCAGTCTGACTTCCTAGGGGATGGCTTCTCACAACTGGGATGCCACCGCAGAGAAGGCCCCCTTTCATACAAAACTCTTACATAAGAGTAAGTCCCACTGAAGAGTCAGTGTGGTATAGTGGTTTGAACACAGGACTACAACTCTGGAGACTAGGGGTGTATCCACACTGTGGAAATAAAGCAGTTTGACACCTACTTCAACTGCCATGACTCTATCCTACAGAATCCTATGATTTGTAATTTGGTGAGGCAGCCGAACTCTCTGACAGACCAAGTTGAATACCTCGTCTTGTTGTTGTGTGCCTTCAAGTCATTTCCAACTTATGGCAAGCCTAAAGCGAACATATAATGGGGTTTTCTTGGCAAACTTCTTCAGGGGGTGTGCCATTGCCACCCTCTGAGGCTGAGAGAGTGTGACCCGGCCAAAGGCACCCAGTGTGCTTCCATGGCCAAGCCAGGATTTGAACCCTGGTCTCCAGAGTCATATTCCAACACACAAACCACTACACCATGTCAGCTCTCACCTAGGATTCCACAGGATGGAGCCATGACAGTTAAAGTGGTGTCAGACTGCTTTATTTTCTGCAGTGTGGAAGAGCTTCAGGGTCCAAATCCCTTGGTTACAGAACCCCACTGGGTGACCTTGGCAAGTCACACTCTCTCAGTACCAGAGGAAGGCAAGGGCAAACCCTCTCTGCACAAATCTTGCCAAGAAAACCTTATGATAGGGTCGCCTTAGGGTTGAAATAAGTCAGAAATAACTTGAAGGCACACGACGACAACAAAGCTCCACTGGGCTCTCAGAGGACTATGATAAATGTCATCTCAGACCTGCACTGATCAGAGAATAGCCACCAACGAGAATGACCAAAGTTGGCTGCTAAATAAGGCTTCTTACTGAAAAACTCAGGGTGTTCCTGAACACTTCTTTCTACCCAGCTGAGGGTTTAGAAACCAAGAGCAGCAAGAAACCAGTGCCACTGTTGCCATCAAAACATCTTCAGCCATGTGTAGTTGCTGGACAGAATTGTTGGGATTGTTTATGCTAACAAAATAAAAATAGGAGGGAGGAAGGAGAGAAGGGGGTGAGGAAGAGTACCACATCTCTGTTTCACATCTTTTAAAAGTTGGGCCCTGCCTCCCCTTTGAATTCCCATTGTCTTTTTTTCGGAGGTGATAACAAAAGAAAGCAAAAGATAGCGCCAATAGAGAGGACTCAAATGAGGCTGGGAATTTTGCAGCAGGGAGAAGCCGGGCCCATTTCTCTTGTCTTTTAAAACCGGCTGTGAAAGGGCTGAGGAAACTGTTTTCAATAAACAAGAGTTCAAACAGTGAGGCTCCATAGTCAACAGTCATGCCATAAACTCTAAACTTTGCATGAAAACTTTCTGATCTCTTTGAACTCTTCCCCCATCCGCCACCCCTTTGGCAGAGGATTCCAGTGTTTATGCTCCCCCCTTCCTTTTTCTTTTTCTTCTTCTTCTTTTTTGGTGGGGAGATTTGCTGGCAGGATCATAAGGAGGGGTTTAATATTTTTAAAAAACAATCTCTTGCCTTCAGAAACCACTAATGCCCACTCAGAAACATCAAGGCATTGCTTTGAAGTGCCTCCTGGCTATAACCCTCTTACACTCTTTGGTTACTAGGCAATCAAATCATTAAACTTTGGCTTGAGGGAAAATAGCTTTTACCTGGTAATTAAACACACCATGTCGGACAGTTGTGAGGGCATGGCTTTAAAAAGACAGACACACACACACATTTCCAAAAAGTTCAAACACCAATAGAAACAAAATAAAAAACAAAACCTCTAACTGACACCTAAAGAAGAGAGGAGACACTTAGGCTCTGTTTTTGGCATTCTGTCACACAGGCAACACAAGTCCCTGAAACTTTCTTTCTTTTGCTCTCGGTCTGTTGCAGTTGTAGATATACAGGGTGCATCTACACCATTGAAATAATGCAACGTGATACCACTTTAGGTGCTGTAGCTCCATCCTATGGAACCCTGGGATTTTTCGTTTTACAAGGTCCTTAGCCTTCTCTGCCAAAGAGTGTGGGTGTCTCACAAAACTACAAATCCCAGGATTGTGTAGGATGGAGCCATGGCAGTTAAAGTGATGTCAAACTGCATTGTGTATTTTACATAATGCGTTTTGCACAATGCATTTTAGTATTTTAGCATTTTATAGTGTTGTGTTTTATCATCCATTCTTGATTATATATGTTTGCTATTCAGTCCTTTAGTGGAAAGGGCATTATAAATAAACGTTATTATGTAGATGAACCCTCAGAGAGTAACCAAGGCTTTGGACACCACATTTAATCACACAACATCTATGTTTGAAATAATTGCTCTGCTAGATTCAACCTGCACTGATCAAGCTGCAGCTGAGCAAATGCTGAAGTGAAGCAACAATAGTCCACTTCCTTGCATATTTTATCTTTTGGGCTTTTCACACCATATAGTTACAGCAGTATGATTCTACTTTTAACCACTGATGGCAACCTCCTATAGAATCCTGGGATAGACAGTGGAGAAGGTAGCCATGGAAATTAAAGTGGAAACATAGTGCTAGACATCTGTAGTCTGAAAGGGCCCCCCCAATCTCTGATTTTCCTATTCCACGGTTGCTTAAGAGTTACTGAAAAGGAGAGAGGGAGTGCCTTCCACACACTAGTGCAAAACCCACAATATGCACACACTGCTAACTGCCCTTCCTAAGCAACCACCTTTTTGTACCTGAGCAAGAAAAGGTGTTTCAGTGCTCTCAACAATACCTCCCTCCTTCACTTCCTCTGAAACTCAGGTGCTGGCAGGTCTCCAAAGGGAGGGACTTCCAAGGATAGGGAACAGCAGCCAGGAAACATTTCTCTTGACCTTACCTTTTAAGAGCTGAGGCATTCCAACTTTAACAATATGGAAGAATATGGAAATTGTGGAAAATAAGAAGAAAATTGGCATGAAAAATACATCCGTCCCAAAGTCGTAAGTTTAAATTAAAACCTGAGCTTGGTTTTTTAGCATGAACTCTTAACATTCCTCAGCCTAGGGGGAAAAATTGGTCTCTTCAGCTCCACAGTTTGATTATTTTTTAAAACAATGAATTAGAGTATCCTACAAAGAAAAAAGAAAACTGCAATTCTTATCTGAAAGCAGATTAAACTTTTTTAAAAAAATGCTTTGTGGTGTTTTTTGTGAGTAGAAGAGGGTGAGCCAGAGATTAATGGTTCAGTCTAACTCAAAGCCTACTTGATCTAGATCCATTTCAAACTGGCTTTAGGACAGGATTTGGAGTTGAGACTGCCATGGTTGCCTTGACTGATGACATTTGATTGAGCATCAACAGGGGTAGTGTGACCCTGTTGGTGCTCTTAGACCTCTCAGCGGCTTTTGACACAATAGATCACAACATCCTCTTGGATCGCCTGAGAGGCTTGGGAATCGGTGGCACTGCATTGCAGTGGTTCCACTCCTTCCTCTCGGGCAGATCCCAGAGGGTGTTCCTCGGGGACAGTAGCTCCTCTAGATCAAGAGAAGTAATAGTGCCACTATATTCTGCTTTGGTCCGGCCTCACCTGGAATACTGTGTCCAGTTCTGGGCACCACAATTCAAAAAGGATGTGGAGAAACTGGAGCGTGTCCAAAGGAGGGCAACTAAAATGGTGAAGGGTCTGGAAAGCAAGCCCTATGAGGAACGACTTAGGGAGCTGGGGATGTTTAGCCTGGAGAAGAGAAGGCTGAGAGGTGATATGATAGCCGTGTTTAAATATTTGAAGGGATGTCATATCGAGGAGGGAACAAGCTTGTTTTCTGCTGCTCCAGAGACTAGGACCCGAAACAATGGATGCAAGCTGCAAGAAAAGAGATTCCACCTCAACATTAGGAGGAACTTCCTGACAGTAAGGGCGGTTCGACAGTGGAACACACTCCCTCGGAGAGTAGTGGAGTCTCCTTCCTTGGAGGTCTTTAAGCAGAGGCTGGATGGCCATCTGTCGGGGATGCTTTGATTGGGAGTTCCTGCATGGCAGGGGGTTGGACTGGATGGCCCTTGTGGTCTCTTCCAACTCTATGATTCTATGATTCTATGATTCTATGATTCCTCTAGGAAGGAGCTTAAGTGCAGTGTCTCTCAAGGCGCCATTCTGTCCCCGATGTTATTTAATATCTATATGAAGCCGCTGTGAGAGATCATCCGGAGACATGGAGTGGGCTGTTATCAATACACTGATGACACCCAGATATATTTCTCCATGTCTCGGTCTTCAGCCTCAGCTTCAGATGGCGTCTCTCCTCTCAATGACTGTCTTAAGGCGGTAATGGACTGGATGAGGAAAAACAGATTGAAACTGAATCCAGACAAAATGGAGGTACTCAAATATCAGCCCAGAAACCAGGTATCGGGATACAACCTCCAGTCCTGGACAGGGTCACACTCACAGCAAAGGACTGTGTTTGCAGTCTGGGGGTGCTCCTGGATTCGTCGCTTCAGATGACTAATCAGGTAAATGCGACAGACAGGAGTGCCTGTTATCAGCTTCGGCTGATATGCCAGCTGCGCCCTTTCCTGGAAGTAAGGGACCTTGAAGCTGTGGTACATGCGCTGGTAACCTCCCATCTGGATTTCTGTAATGCGCTCTACATGGGCTACCCTCGTGCTTGGTTCGGATTAGTGCAAAATATGGCAGCCAGGTTGGTCTCTGGTACATCTAAAAGAGACCACATAACACCTGTATTGAAGTCTCTTCACTGGCTGTCTATTAGTTTCTGAGCCCAGTACAAGGTGTTGGTTATCATCTATAAAGCCCTAAATGGCTTGGGCCCAACCTATCTTCAAGACCGCCTCCTCCCGTACAATCCGCCCCGTGCACTTCGGTCCTCTGGGAGGAACTTACTACAGGTGAAAAAATCTAGACTGTCAGCTACTTCCCAGAGGGCCTTCTCGATGACCGCTCCCAGACTATGGAATGGCCTGCCAGATGAGATCCGTCTTATGTCAACTTTAGACAGCTTCAAAAGGGCTGTCAAGACGGATCTCTTCTGGCAGGTCTTTCCTGACTAGTCTTCCCAGTCACAGAATGTGCCTTTTTGTACCCTTTTCCCCCCATCCCAGCTGTTGTAACCTTTGCTGCTGTAGTTATGGTGATTGGTCAGCATTCACCTTATTTTAAAAATTGTTTTAATCTGATGTTTGTTTAATAACTTTTTAAGGGGTGGGAGGGTAGGGGCTTGGGATTGATTTTATTATGTTGTATTTCTATCCTGGAAGCCGCCCTGATTGCTATGCACAGGGTTGGGGTATTAATAATAATAATAATAATAATAATAATAATAATAATAATAATTATGGCAAATAACAACAAAACACCATCACCACCACCATCATCACCATCATCCAAGTAAATCCTCTTGAGTTCAATGACACTTATTCTGGTAAATATGCTGATGAACTGGAAAATGGATTTGACAAAATAAATGTATGGAGAAAGTTGGATGAGACAAGAGGGAATAAATAATAAATCATAACTCTGAACATGACCAGAGTGTCTTTCCTTCACCAGTTCAGAATGTAGTTTGGAATTAAGGAGCAAAGCTTCCTTCCAGAACAGAAGTCAATTCTCCTTCACAGGCAGCGACGGTGAGGAACTACTTCTAACCACTGAGTACCTTCAAGACTAATACATTTATTGTAGTATTCATAGAACTAATGATGCATCTACACTGCTCAATTAATGCATCTTGAAACTGCTTTAACTGCCATAGCTCAATAGTATGGGATTGTGGGATGTGTCATTTTGTAAGAGATTTAGCCTTCTCTTTTGAAGCGCTTAGGTGCCACAGCAAACTACACATCTCAGGATTGTATAGAATGGAGCCATGATAGTTAAAAGTGGTGTCAAACTACATTAATTCTGCAGTGCAGCAGCAGCAGCCAGAGTCCAGTTGGTCAGATGCACAAGGTGGACTCTGGCTCACAAATGCTTATGCCATGATCAATTGGGAGGCCTTACAGTTCCATATCATCTTCTGTAGTTTTTGCTACAAGAGACTAAAGTGGTCCCCCCTCTGAAAATTGTCACATAATTCCACTCTTCACCACCTCTATGGGAACTTTCCCCTGAGCCCATTACTCTCCACAGACTAAATAAAAACTAAATAAAACAGATTCTCTGCAGGCAAAGATGGCCCTGATGTTGCTGGGAGAGTGATAAAGGTGACATACAGTTAAGCCTGTAAAGCTCTGTTGCTGTTTGAAAGAATGCAAGTGTAGAAATATGAATTGAAAGTGTTCTGACTGCAAATTAGAAGGCTGTATCAGCAGCATGTGCTTTGTGAGCAAATGTGTGTCGTTCTCAAAGAGGGAACTGCAAAAAAAAATAATAATAATTTTAAAAATCCAGAAGTATTCAAGGCTTCTGCCGAGCCTGAGACAAACGTTGAAAGCCAGAAATCCCAAAGGGTCTTTGTGTTTTATGAATAAAAAATATGTGTGTGTCTGTCAAATCTTATCAACCAGAAGCACTGAATTACAGAATGTGAGAGCTGGCGGCATGTGCTACCTATAAATAGCTACAGAGGTGAAAGCGAAGATGAGGGTTGTCCAAGGAGGTTGTGGGGAAGTTTATCCCAGATTGGTAGAGCTAGGAGAAACCATGCTTCCAGGAGAGAATTCACTTGCAGGAAACATTGTTGGATCCTGGAATAGAGAATTCTCTTTAGTCCACTAGAACTTGAAACCAAGTGCCTTTGCAGACTTCCAGAAATAGTGCAAATTGAGTCCACTTTAACTGCCCTGACTCAGTGCTAGGGAATCATGGGAACTGTAGTTTATTGTGGCACCAGAGCTCTCTGACAGAGAAGGCTCAATGTCCCAGAAAAAAATACAGTTCCCATGATTCCCTAACACTGAGCCAGGGCAGTTAAAGTGGACTCAATTTGCACTATTTCTAACAGTCTGCAAAGGCCCCAAGTCACAGGATCCAGAATTTGCAGTCAGAGGATTCAAGAACAGAGATTTTGTCACTGCAGAGACCCCTTGTGGCTCTGTAGCTCCTCATCTTCTCTGTCACTGTTCACCTGCCCTAGAATCATAGAATTATAGTGTTGGAAGAGACCACAAAGGCCATCCAGTCCAACTGCATTCTGCCATTCAGGAACTCACAATCAGAGCATCCCCAACAGATGGCCATCCAACCTCTGTTTAAAACCTCCAAAGAAGGGGACTCCACCTCACTCTGAGGGAGTGCGTTCCACTGTCAAACAGCTCTTAGTCTCAGGAAATTCTTCCTAATGTTGAGATGGGATCTCTTTTCCTATAGTTTGCATCCATTGCTTTGTGTCCTAGTCTCTGGAGCAGCAGAGCAAGCAGAAAGATGAATAAAGAGACAAAGCAGGCACCTTCACTTGCTTTCCACCCTCTGCAGAGATGTATAGTTGGGATCCTGAAGGGGAGTGCAAATGAATTGATTCTGTTTGTGTGTGTGTGCACGCGTGCATACATGTAAGGAGGTACCCAAGTCTGGAAATGTTGCCCATGATCCATATGTCTATTTTGGGGGGGAGGGCAGTGACTGGCAAGTTGAAAGCACAATACACACAGAGAGATAGGGCTATTCCCCTAGCCCAGGGGTAGGCAACCTTTTTGAGCCGGGGGCTGGGTTGCTGTCCCTCAGACAATTAGGGGGCCGAAGCACCAAAAATAAATAAATAAATATTTTTTTTAAAAAAAAATAGAAATTTAAAAAAAAATGCATGCACACTCTCTCAGCCCCAGAAAAGCCATGGCAAAACCCCTGTAGAGATATTGCCAAGAAAACCCCAAGAATAAGTAATAACAACAATAATCAATATCATCATGGCGGGCGGCTGGGGGGCGGCAGGACCGGCCTGAGGCCGGTCCAAAGGCCTCTGGGGGCCGCATCTGGCCCCCGGGCCTTAGGTTGCCTACCCCTGCCCTAGCCCTTTGCGTCTTGTCCAAAACTTCTCTTCCTCTATCCACAATTGTCAAGTCCCAGAGGAGCTTACCAGTAGGGAGGACAGGTAGCTGGGAGGCAATTCAGGTGAAAATGGGAGGGTACTGAAAGATGGAGGGAGAAACACCTGCATGTGACTGACAGGATTCTGGCCGTTACCTTTTTGGCCTGCAGTCCCCAGAATTCTGTAGTCCAAAAAGTAAATTTCCAAGCACCTGGGAGGGAGTCTCATTGAGGGAATTTTGCCCACTACATCTCAAACCTGCAACAGACTCTGGACTCTCTGCATATTGAGAATATCTCTGAGCTATAGTAGGCTTCCCACTAGGTAAACTTGAGTAAGTCGCATGCTCTCAGCCTCAGGGGAAGGCAATGGCAAACCTCCTCTGAACAAATCTTGCCAAGAAAACCCCATGATAGGTTCGCCTTAAAGTCACCATAAGTTGAGAATGACTTGAAGGTACACAATAACAACCACAAATATTAGGTTTCACCATGCATGCATGAAGTTGTCTATGACTTTATCTAGTTGACAGCAGTGTGGCATAGTGGTTTGAGTGTTGGAATATGACTGGAGACCAGGGTTTGAATCCCTGCTTGGCCATGAGACCCACTGGGTGACCTGGAGCAAGTCACACACTCTCAGCCTCTGAGGATGGCAATGGCAAAGAGAGGTGAAAGAGAGCACAGGGGCCATTTAGTCCAGCCTCCTGCTATGCAGGAATACACAGCAAAAGCACTCCGGAAACCTGCTCATCCAACTTCTGCCTAAAGATCTCCAAAGGTGGAGAATCCACCACCATCTGAGGCAATCTTTTCCACTATTGAACAGTTTTTACAGTAAAGAAGTTATTCCGATTGCTTAGGTGGAATAACTTTCCCTGAAATTTGAATCCATTGGGTCATGTTCTAGTCTCTGGAGAACCAAAAAACAAGCTTGCTCCATCTTACATGACATCCCTGCAGATATTTAAATATAACTATCATGACACTTTGCTATCTTTTCTCCTCCAAACTAAAGACACCCTGTTAGCTCAAGTTACTCCTCATAAAGTTAATTATGGTTAATACAAGTGTCAGTATCATGGCGTCATACCTCAAGGGCACATGCCTCCAGGTCCAACCATTTCTATTTTAAATAGATTTCAAGGCATCCTGGTACTGCCTAATACCACTTGGGAGTGGGGAGGTTGTTTCATTTTTTAGAAGTTCATGTGGCCCCTGGACTTGCCACAGTTGCTAAGTCCTGTTGTAGCCTATGGGTTTAGCTGTTTGTTGTTGCCTCCAAGTCATTTTTTACTTATGGAGAATCTAAGACAAACCTATCATAGGGTTTTCTTGGCAAGTTTCTTCAAAGGGAGTTTGCCATTGCAATCCTCTCAAGCTGAGAGAATATGACTTGTTGAAGGTCACCCAGTGTTTGGGGTTTTTTAATGCTCAAGCAGGGAATTGAAGCCTGATCTCCAGTGTCATAGTCCGACACTAAAATCAACACATGATTTTAGTTACATGCATCCAAAATAAACTCTCTCACTCTCTCTTTTTCTCATACACAACTGATTGTCCACATTTTAAGCAACTGTTACACATTTACTTGCATGCTTAAAGGAAAGCAATGATTAAAGTGCAAGATTCAAGGCCAGTTCATGCAGGTATGAACTTGATTACTTGATCTCTTATCACCCAATTATTAAGTACTTCATTATTCACAGTTAAACCTCTCTTTATTCACAACCAAAGCCACAGATGAATGAGGTGGTAGAGCCCTGAGGCAGCAAAATAAGTTCTACCACTTGAAAGTAAAGACTAAGAAGCCATATGTTTGAATGTTCTCCAGGCTGAAAATCTCTGCAGTTAGAAGAGTAGCACAAGTAAGGGCAAGGAGCTGGACACTTTATCTGCTGTTCTCCATTTTTACTTGCAAAGAACCTTTTTTAAAAAATTGTTTTAATGTGTTAAAGTGTTAAAGGCATTCTCCAGGGCCTCCCAGGGGTGCAGCAGAGACCCGGGGGGACAATGGCATTGTTGTGCATCTGGTTATAGGGACATAGCCAGTTGCTTTTCAGATGTTCCTCACTCTATCCTGACTCCAACATGGCTGTGTTGTGGTGGGATTACAAGGTGTTTTGGTTGTTTCATGATGGACTTAGATGGACTTCCAACCACTACAATAATCAATCAGTGAGTTATGAAGACATAAATTAGATGTGTGTGCATGTTTGTTCTTTCATCACCTGTTGAATTATGGTTATTGATCATGAATTTCATAGGGTTTTCTTAGGCAACAAATACTCAGAGGTGTTTTGACAATTCCTTCCTCTGAAATATAGCCCACAGCACCTGGTAGTCTCCCAACCAAGTACTAACCAGAGCTGACCTTGCTTAGCTTCCAATATCAGGTGGGATCTGGTGCTTTTAGAGTATTTAGGTGTCTGCATAATTAATGAACAGGATGCCAGCCATAAAAAAATATAATATCAAGAAGGTATTTCAGAAGGTATGAACTTTAACCTCTTGCTAATTTTCCATTAATTATCTGTTTCTCAGTAATAGAATATTCTTTATTTATTTAGACAGCATACAGTTATTAAACACCGTGCACCAGAAGTGCCCTAAATGTGGGTCATATTTTTGTGGAATGGTTTGCATTAGAGACTATACAGTGTATTTTTTTTAAAGCGCAACATATTTTATGAATATAACCTATGTAAAAGAAATGGTTATATCTAAAAGAGGGGCCACCTGATCCAGCATTTGTCAAATTCAAAATAGTTGACTTGGCAATCTGTCATTTTTGTTCACCTTTCCTTTGATAAGCCACTTGCCTCAATATATATTTTTATCGTTAGTTAGTTCTTTTTCTGCATAAAGACATCGAAGTTAGTTCTTTTTCTGCATAAAGAAAGCTCAAGCTCTCTGTGTTCTAACATCCATGAAAGAGCAGCTCCAAATTGGTCCAGAGGTACTGCAAATTTCCTGCACCATATTGGCCAAGTCAAACTGTCTTCCATTCTTCCAGGTGCAGAATCAGGACCAATCTTTCTGAAATCTTTCAAGGTAGTGCAATTCTTTGAAAGTAACATATTAAGGTGGTATTTAATGATCACCACATCCTACTTATAATCAAAACAGAAGAGTTTCCGCTTCTCATTCATTTTTAAAGGACTATTCAAACACCCTTTTATCTCCACTAAACAGCCTGCCATGTATTTGAAGACATTTTATTTTTTGTTTCTACAGACATCCAGGGGGGGGAAAAAGAGAGGAATGAAGAAGAAGAAAAGAGAAAGGCGAGTATTTTGGAACACTGATATATAAAGATGCAAAGGCTTATGCAGCAGTGAATGACTTCAAACTGATCCAGACACATTCATCTTTCCAAGAAGAATTAGACTCAGTGTGATTCATTTTAATAGCAGAGGGGGAAAAAATACTACTACTGTGCAGTGCTAAGTTCCTAACCTTTGATGGTGGAATAAGGGTGTGTGTATGGGGGGGGGGAGAACTTTCTTCCCCCCAATTTGTTGAAGTCTGTCTACCCATCTGTTATGTCCAGCTCATCAATTAAGGTGAACTCATGAACTTGAAAATGTGTTTAATAAAGACAGCAATCTATTTAAATGTGGGAAACCGCCTGCAGCTTTATTTTAACTGAGAATTCAATTCTTAGCCCTGTGTACTCAGCATGAAGTTTTTTCTCATGTTTGGAATGAAGGCTTCTCTCACATGCAAAATAATGCCAGGTGCACTTTGTTACTACCTGGATAAGAGCTGAGGGTGGGGAGCAGGGAGAAACAAGCAAGGAAAGAATAGGTGCCATTTTTTGATTACAAAAGGAAGCATCCTCTTCTGTGGAATCCTCCAAAAAGGCCATCACCATGGCTGGCAGTCCAGGGAAAGAGGTCTTAGGGGAAAGACTGAAAGTATGTGGGCACAGCCTTGCTTGATCATCAGTGAAGCAGACATTGTTGCTAAGGAGAAATCCTCACCTGAACACAAGTGACCATCTCCAAATTACATTCCAGTACCCAGAAAGAAAAGCACATAACCTTGGAACTCAATGTTGTTACCAAATACTGTCAGACAGAGACTGCCAGCTAAAAATTGTTATATCTTCTTAGTAAAAGGAGACATTTGTGAATGGGCTAATCTTGTCATTATGAGGATCCTGATTATGGTACCTCACTTGTGAGAGCATAGCCTAAATACGCTAAAGGCACCAGATCTCATCTCATTTTGGCAATTAAGCAGGGCCATCCCTGGTTAATACTTGGATGGGAGACCTCCAACAAATACCAGGTGCTGTAAGCTATATTTCAGCAGAAGCAATTGGCAAAGCCACCTCTGAGTATTCCTTGCCTAAGAAAACCCTATGAAATTCATGAGGTCACCATAAGTCAACAGATGACTTGAAGATACATACACACTTGTGTGGGGAGAGAGATTATGGTAGAGGTTCAGTTGAAAGATATGCCATTTTTCTTTTAAATTCTGTCCAAAAGGCTTTTTATAAGATACAGTTCCTTTGTTAAATCTACTTGAGAAATTGCAGTTTTCAACTTAAAAAGTTTTAACTCGCAAAACTGTCTGTACCTCCAATTCAATTTTGTGAAGACAGCTGGCCTGTAGATTATCAGTTTACTCCTACTCCTTGGTAACATAAAATGCTAACTTAAGTTCTTGGCATTTTCCCCATCTTTGCTCCAAGAAATAAAACACTAAAACAACAACAACAGGGATGCCAGACAAGCACCCTTTGGTGTGGGAAACTGCCCTAATATGCAGAAGGACCCTCCAATTTAACAAACATGAACAAAAGATTAATTTGAAAAATATAAAATTTTTAATAAAGGCTACATCTCTTAATTACAATAATTATTGTACCAAGTAATTTTTTTCTTTAAATGAAACTCTTTATAATGCATAATTTACAGTATAAGTAGAACAAATGTCATGGCAAAAGTCATAAAGTACAAGACTTGTAGTAAAAAGGCATAAAATATATTATACATAAACCCCTTAAACAAACAAGGGAGAGTTTGGACCCTGGACACAGGGCAAAACATGGCATAGTAACACCATGCAGGCACAGGTACTGTACTGATTGAAGGGTTTTTTTTCTTAAAAAAACACACACACTAGAGATAGTGTATTAATAGTATTTCTTTCCACCACATTTTTCTACACTATATACAGTCATACTATACAAAAGAAATGTAGGATTGACATATAACACACCAACTGTAACAAAAAGAAAATCCAAATTAAGTCTTTCTCAGTGTGTGTATGTTGTCCTGTTGCATTCCACTGCACAAAGATATAGTACTGTTGTGATAATTTTACAGCTCAGGTCATACATATTTCAGCCACTGAGTACAATAAGTACAAGGCTTTATAGTGTGGTGGGCCACAGAGAAGGAGAGGAGGCACAAGCCATTTCAGTTGCATCCCCCTGGAAGCCAGCTATCTTATCGTTTTTGCTCAACCAAGGAGCTAAATGGCTTACATGACCAAGTCATGCTTAGAAAGCTGTGACATCATTCCAGACTGGTTTGTCTGGTAGCATGGAAGGCTTCTGGTTTAGCAGAACAAAGACAACACTTATAAGACCACATCAAAAATTATATACTGGTGCTACTGGCCGTGGGGGGGGGGGGGGGGAGAGCCAAATTCTCAGCTAGAAATGTTGGAGCAAAGTATCTGCTCTCACCATACAGGGACACCAACATTTCACTCTAATGCAGTGGGGGATGTCGGCCTCTGGTCCTCCAGATGTTTTGGACCACAGCTCCCAGAATCCAGTATGGCCAATATTCAGGGATTCTGGGAACCTTCTGGAGGACCAAAGGCTGGAACCCTACTGGTTAACAGACAGTCAATCTAAGGAGATTATCGCACAAGCATAAAAATGTGACTTATCTCTCCTGAATTCAAGTAAAATTTACCGTAGGCTGCATCTGGGTCCTATCACATGGCTTCTGTTGCTAAATCCACCATCTGAATCCAGTCCGAGTGCAGCCCAGCTCACTTAACTGCAAAGTGAGTTAAGTCAGCTGGGCTGCACTCGGGCTGCATTCGGATGGTGGATCTGGCGACAAAAGCCATGTGATAGGACCCGGATGCAGCCCGAATTTTACTTGAATTTGGGAGAGGCAAGTCACGTTTTTATGCTTGTGCAATAATCTCCTAAAATGCAAAACCTCATCTTGAGACAGTCTGGACTATTAGTTGCAGCAACATGGAAAGCGTCACCAAAAAAAGTTACCACATGTATGCAAAGGGATCTTGTAGGATCTTTGAGACCAACTGTATGAAAGAAGTTGTAGCATAAGTTTTCATAGACTTGACACAGTTAGCCTAAAAGGTACTACAAGCTCCCTTCGAAAATAAGATCCCTCTGAAAACTGAAAAGGCTATGCCTGTGAATTCTACATGTAAGGGTGAGGGAACAAGCACACTATAGCTGATGTTGGTGAAGGACATACAATTAAAAATAATCTGGCTATATTTGCCAGTGCAAATTTGAACTGGTAAGTTTCATGTACCACTTTTTCTCCTATGTTTGAGATTATCTCCTACACCAAAACTAGTCAATATGAAACTATGGTCCCTCACCTGGGATTTTCCACAGACTGCCTCATTCAGTAAAGACACACAATGGAAACACATACAGACAGGGAGCAAATATATATATAGATATATATAGGCAGGTGTATATTATTACCACAGAAACTGAATGACAAGACCCATAAATGGTATTATTATCCTTTGTAGCGGTGATATTATATAACCCATGAGAACACTGTTAAGTCTGGTGCAGCTGCAGCATTCCCAGTCTCCTATTAATGGTTAAGTAATCAGAAGCCATTATGGGCCTTACACACTCTTTCCTCCTCTGCTCTTGCATTTGAATTTCTCCCATTCCTCCTCTACCCCTTCTAGGGCTATAACTAAGATGGCAGCATTTCCACCGGACCAATGTGAATATTAACCATTGTGAGCTTTAAAACCAGAATTTGCAGCTATGATCACAAGCAGGTTTGTACAAGAATGGTATACTTAGTTTACTGGTGCTCACTTTTAATACCACAGCCAAGTCCAAATGGGGAATGGGCAGAGGAGGGAGGAAGGAAGGAAAAGTCTGTTGAATGCTCCTGATTAGCTAATCATTATTAGGCAATCAAGAGTATTATGTCTGCACCAAGCCATAGAATCAGAGCAGCATTGATTCAAATATATTCTTCTCTAAAAGAGCAGATGTGAAGGACATTTTTCATTCTCTCTTCCTCTCCCATCCTCAGAAATAAAACAACTGGAGAAATGCTGGATATGACATTAATTCCAGTTAGCTTTCTAAGGTGGCAAGAAACAAATGCACTTTTAATTTTTTTAATCATTTAGATAGTGGAACTGATGTAAAAAATAAAATATAAACCCAACCTTTACATCATATCCCCTCTTTTCTCCATTGTTTAAAGCAGCATGTCCATCATTGGACGTAAGGGGGGATAAAACCAGACTGTTCAATAAATATCAATAAGGATTATCATAAGTAAGCTATACATAGTCTTTCTTAGTCCATAGGTGTGGGATCCCCAGGAAACCATATATTATATATGGAAGTCTTTGAAAACATGGGCCGCATCTTCAACAACCAAGAGTGGTCATGTTCTTAATAAATAGTTCAGGGTTGTTAACATCTTGGTACCCAGCGCAACAGTCTTCTATGTTTCCCCCCCTCTAAGGCTGATTTGGCAAAGTCTTCATAGATGTCCACTTATTTATGTTGCTTTTTCTTCATTGGTTCAAACTTTCCTTCAAAAGCTTGATTTGGTGATTGTGTCCAGAGACTGGCCTCTTTAGCTTATGTCTTCCTAAACACCTTCACATGGGCAAGGCCAGCCAGCCAGCTAGCCAATCAATCAATCCTCTCAACTTTTCCCAAGATCCTTCCCTCGTACACGGGCAGAACAGCATCGTCATCCCAGATTTCTTCAAAAACTGCACCACAGTCAAACTCATCACTTGCCTTTTTGAAGTAATACCTGGAATCAGTAAGATCAAGAGATGCAAAATAAATGAAAGAGCACTTTGG
Organism: Phrynosoma blainvillii; assembly: GCA_026167975.1. Taxonomy (NCBI): domain Eukaryota; kingdom Metazoa; phylum Chordata; class Lepidosauria; order Squamata; family Phrynosomatidae; genus Phrynosoma; species Phrynosoma blainvillii. The sequence continues at coordinate 219,925,940 of JANUYF010000002.1, read as the reverse complement.
AACTACTATTACATCACCAACTTTAGACATATAGAATTCTGTTGTCATTATCATCATTTCTATCATGAGATATTTTTTTCCAAATTGGGACTCAAACTGGCTTAAAATGATTTTAAAAAATGTTAAAAATCTACAAGATATAAAAGTTAAAACACATCTAAGCAATCAGAAAAAAAAAAACAGGTTCAAACATATATAATTAAAACACAGACACACACATTGTCACAACAATTGGCAATATCCAGCACTTGTGTAAGATGGGATACCTTACATAACCACTCATCAAATGCTTCAAATGCTTGTTGGAATAGAAAAGTCTTTGCTTGTCTGTGAAAAGAAAGTAAAGAGTGTGCCAGTCTAATGTCTCTAGAAAGGGAATTCCAGAACCTGGGGGCAGCTACTAGAAGGTCCTCTCCCGTGTTCCCACCAGATGTATTTCTGAGGGAGGTGGGCCAGAGAAAAGGGCCAAATTCAGAGCATACTATGGGGGAATCCTTCAAATAACCTTGACCTGAGCCGTGTAGGGCTTTAGGTCATAACCACCACTTTTTACTGTGTCTGGAAACAGGCAGGCAGCTACTGTAGCTGTTGCAACATGGGAGTTGTGCGCTCCCTGTAGCCAGCACTTGTTAGTAATCTGGCTGCAGATCTTAGGATCAAGTTAAAGCTCCCAAAAATTCTTCAGAGGCAGTCCCATGTAGAGCACATTGCAGTAATCCAGCTGGGATGTAACTAAGGCATGTGTCACTGAGCCAGACCTGACATCTTAAGGAATGGATGCAGCTGAAGTCCAAGCGTTATCTGTGCAAATGCATTCCTGGACATCACTAAAATCTGAGCTTCCAGGTTCAGAGTTGAATCCAGGAGCACACACCAGCTGTAGACCTGTGTATTCGGGGGGAATACATCCCTATTTCCCTGATTCGTCTTTCGACTGACCAGGAGTACCTCTGTCTTTTCTGGATTAAGTTTCATTCTGCTTGCCCTCATCCAGTCCATTACTGATGACAGACACCAGTATAGGACCAAAGGAGTAACAGAGTTGGAAAGGAGTAACAGAGTTGGGTACCCTATGCATAATGATTGCACCAAACCCTAAAACTCTGATCTCTCCCAGTGGTTGCATGTATATGTTAGGAGAGAGGACAGAACTCAACCTTGAGACCAAGGGCAATTCATATAAAAATCCAACAACTCCCCCCACACCTCTGTTCATGTTTCCATATATAACTATGGGTACATCCGCTTGCTCTTTGTCACCAACATGCATCTAGATCAAAATCAGTTGAGCCACATGATTCCAACACGCGCTCCCCAAAAGGCATAAGAGCTGATGACCTCTTCCACAATGACCAGCAACCAAAATTCAGTTCCATCTTAAAACTAAGTCAACCAAAATTGCATTGTGTGTTCAAATTACCATAAACCGACTTTTGCTTTGGGAGAGGTTATGGAACATTACCTTGATATTTGAAAGTGACACATCAGAACAAGATAAAAACCAACATACAAACAAACAGCCTCACTATTTCTTAGGACATTTCTTAGCCATCCTTAGAAATCCACCGCAAGGCAAATGACCCAAAGGCAGTTACCACCAAAATGCTAAACATTCGATTCCCACCATCCCATGTCCTTGGGCCCATTCCATATCACTCACTGCTTCTGAAATACGGTGTGTCAAGAAATGGATCATATGGAGATCCGCATGACAAAACTGTTTTATTTTTACATTACAACTTAATATCATTGGCATAGGTTGTGTTGTTGTTTTATAACAGCACACTTGATGCTGTGTTCTGTCCCTTAGCCAGCAAAAATTCAACTCTTAGGGCCGATGCAGACCAGCACTATAGGCCAGCCTAGGGGTGGAGTTGGGGTGGGGCAACCGCATGCTGGCTGCCCCGACGCCACACGCCTGTCCACACGGCGCACGTCAGGTTCTCTTTTTGGCACAGCGTGCACACACACTACGCCAAAAGGGCACAAAATAGTCAATATAACCCAGTAGATGGAAAGAGTGGAATACTGGTGCCTTATACCCAAGTCAGGAGGAGAGGCAACTGTGCCTTTTGGAACCACTATGTGCACTTTATAAGCACAAGGAGATTATAGCAGACCTATGACTCTAAAGTAATACTGATGACCAGGAAACTCTTGGCTTTTCCTTTAGTTTCTATCAATGCTTACAATCTTGCCTTATATCATTTGTGGGACCAACACCACTGATTTCATTCAACTACATACACCTAACAGACTCATTTTCCCCATGAGAATTGCCTCCAGGGCCCACAGAAATGACTGAATTGCCAGTACGGTGGGCCCTCCATATTCTCTGGGGTTAGGGGCATAGGAGCTCTGTGAAAGTGGGAAAATGGCAAATAAAAATACTGTGGGTTTTGTTTTTGTTTTTTTGAACCTGAGAGAACATCTCTCTAGGAATCTCTAGGTCCTCCAGCATCCATGGTCAACATCTGCCAGAAGTTGACCAAGAATTGCAGTGGAAGACCTACGGATGCCTAGAGAAGTGTTCTCTTTTGAAATCTCTAGGTCTTCAAGTGCAACATCTGGCAGATGTTTACCATAGAGTCACACTGGATGATCTAGAGATTCCCAGAGAGAATATATTATGCAAATCTGTCAATAATCAAATCTGCAAAAGTCAAAGCTCTAAATGTGGAGGGCTGACTGTATCTCATTCAGGATATACAAAATACCAGGTCAAGCAGCTGAACAACAAGTAAGGAGAAAAGTTTAGAAAAAAGAAGAGGACAAGCAATTTCATTGTCCAACTAAATTATATATATGCACACACACACACACAAAGGCATCTTCAGGACATGTCTTTAAAGTTTAAAATTTAAACAATTTATAGATCCTGACAAGAGGAGCACTGAGTTCTCCCTGGCCAAAGCATCTAACTTATGGAAATAAAAATTCAAAACAACCCTCATTGTTTCTGACTTAGGCTCATGGCTAAACTTATACCATTTAGGAATTTCTATTAAAATGGGAGGAAAAAGTTGTATGGTGTAAAACTGGGAACATTTACTTTCAATTTTTATGTGGCTGTGGGTGAAAAATCTTCTAACTGCGGACACTTTCCAGAACAGAACATCCAAACACTTTTTAAGAAAGGAAAAGAAAAGCTGTGTCCATTCTCATCTGTTTCCTAGTGGCCCTTACGTAATGAGCAATCGTGGCTTAAAGTGCAATATTTGACACAGAAAGGTCAGGCAGCAGTGTCCTGCTTTCCCTTTCTTTGGCTTGGGATCGTTAGCCGATGCTCATAAAGACAAAAAAGTGCCCCTTCCCCTCTTGTGTCAAACAGTAAGGACCCCTCTATTATCCTGAATTAGACCGTTCAGCTTCTTGATTAAAGGTTCCTTTTATGCCCCTTCCAGCATTCTTCCTTCTCAGGCTGCTTAATTGCATATGCACAAAATGAAGGCCTTCCATTCAGAGGGTTAGCATTTAGGGAGCCTGCTTGTCTACTACCACACACCCTCTCTCTCTCTCTCTCTCAAACACACAGACAAACACACACCAAACTGATCTCTCTTTCCCCCCACCAAGATGCTCTGCCACCCAATCATATGTGTGTGTGTGTGTGTGTATGTGTGTGTGTGTGTGTGTGTGTGCAGGAGATCCAACCAAACATCCTTGGCTTTTACACACACACACTTTTATAAGGAGGCAGCTTGCTACAAGCTGAAGTTACCATTTTTATCCATATAAGTTAAGAAGGGAATGACACCCCTCTCAAAACTTTGCATTTCCTCTTTCTAAAGGTACTCGCGTGCTGGTAGTCAAGTACAGTGGACCCTTGGTATCCATTGGGGGTTCGGTTCCAGATCCCCTTGTGGATACCAAAATCTGTGGGCGTTCAAGTCTTATGAAATAAGTAAAATGGCTTAATAAAATGGCAAATTCAAAGTTTGCTTTTTGGAATGTATATATTTTTTAAAATATTTTCATGCCGTGGATGGTTGAATCTGTGGATGGGGGGGGGGCAACTGTACCAGCTTTGCTTTGGTATTTAAGATTTCAGAACATACCAAGAAAAGTGTTTTGTTAAGAAAAAAATCCTCCAGCTTTGATTATGGAGACAACAACACAACTCTTATTAATCAAGTTAGAAAGGGGGAAAAGTTTTGTCATACAACTTTTCCCCTCCCACTTTTTCTATCACTTTCAGATGAACCTGTGAACGTCAGCAAAATCCATTTACCTCAGTCAGGCCAAGGTTTGTCTATTGCGGCCCAGGCCTGCTTTGCAGACCCACAACTGAAGCATGAAACTTCGTTCTCGAATCCCTCCAGCCAGCAGGCCAATGGAGGGTGGCGGTGGAGAGAAAGGAGGAAAAAATTGAACGAGGCACAAAAGGACTTTCGCTGGGTTTTATCTGCTCTTTTCCAAGAGGATAAACAGCTGTAGCAATAACTTCCCCCTTGATCTTCAACTCTGGCAGCACTGACAAAATTCTTTGTTTGAACGCCACATTTTATTTTCTTGGGGGAAGAAGAGTGAAGGGAAGGGGGGTAGCTCCACACACTGTGACCTTTTCCATAACTACAACCTTATTTCTCCAAAGGGGGGGAAAAGGAGGGAAAAAAGGGAGGGGAAGGGTGTGCGTGTGTGGGAGAGAATGCAAACTAATATCTTTCCCCCCACAACCTCTTAAAAACACATCAGGAGGTCCTTATTTGCTCATAGACATGGGTTCTCCCCTGAAACACATCTATTTAAATTTGGCAATTTTGGCTTTGTTTCCCACTACCTCGCCCTTGGCCTGCTCCCCCCCTTCTACATCTGGCACCCATACACTCTACAAGGCTTGCTGTTAACTGCTCCCCCCCAACATATATACACACACATGCCGTTTTTCTTTGCTTTTTTACTACTGCAAAGTTACCCAATACTACCCACTTTGTATGTACGGAGGGGAGAGCGAGCAAGCATGCACTCCAAGCCATTATTTTTGAAAGAAAAGAAAAGTGCATACCCAAACCTCAAATGCATGCTGGATTCTCTCTCACTGAGAGTACCCAAGGAAACCTGAGGTACCTGTGTTGCAAACTGACTCATTCAATAAAGGATTTTGAGTGTCAAGCATTTATGCATGTCTTTGTGTGTTAAAATGAAAGGCAAAGGCTTCAAAGCCATGCTTATTAAGTGTGCCTTAGAACAAAATCAATGCCAGATGTGACCAAAGAGACCAGCTCGTCCTTCCCTAAGCAATCCTGCTACTCGAGGGCAGTATGGCCCTCTTCCCTGAAGGTCACCTGCAGTTTCATTCGAAGTCCAGCCAAAAAAATTTTTTTTTAAAAAAAAATCAAAGCTTAGATCAAAATGATTCCCTGGGGGAGAAACACATTTGGATAATTACTTTCACCTTGTGTCTGTTCAAGATTTTTTAAAATGGTGATGAGTCTGAGTTTCTTTTGTACACTTGGGTACAAAAAAAGAAGAAAATAAAATAAAATCACACACTCAAATAGTGTCTCTTATTATGAGTCACTTTAAAATAGTCTATTAATCACAAAATGTCATGGAATAAACAGTATTACTTGTGGAGTCCTTTAAGAACTCAGGAATTGTAAGATGAAAGCTAAGCATACTTTGTGGCACCCTGAGACTTTTCTAGATCAGTGGTTCCCAAATTTTGGTCCTCCAGGTGTTTTGGACCACAACTTCCAGAAGCCCTAGCCACCTTGGCCAATGGTCAGGAATGCTGGGAGCTGAAGTCCAAAACACCTGGAAGACTGAAGCTTGGGAGCCATTGTTATAGAGGTCCATCAGAGGTCTCCCAGTCTGCAACCAGGAAAGAGGGGGGGGTCTATATCCATTGGAGAACACACACACACGTATATCACATCACCACCATAGACAGTTCACAGATTGGGCCACAGAGCTGCCATTTGCAAATGTTAAGGCTCAGAATTACATATGTCACATATTCATATCTTACCATACTCCCCAAACAAGAGTACTTTTAGTTCCAGAAATGCTAACAGTTAAGGCTCCAAGGTAAGCAAGAGGCCATCCATCTTGTACCCAAGAGAAATTTCAATCTAAGGGTTGGTTTATGCAATCCTTATATAGCAGTTGCCACCCGAAATAAGATGGTGCATAGACACCTGCTCATTCAGATAACCTATGAATGCATCCATTGATATCTAAGGATAGGCCTTCATGTATTTACAACATTTATCACATGCTTCTCATCAGGTACAGGCACACACACACCCCAAAGCAGTTCACAGCCATATTAAAAACACAACATCAATAAAAAGAAATATTCACAGACTTAAAGCCAACAACAGTGAAAAGTTCTATAAAAACCAGATGAAGCCTTGCGAGCAATACTAAGACACATTGAAAAGCTGAGCAAATAAAAAAGATCTTTTGCCTGGTTCCAAAATGATAAGAGCCAGCCCCAGGCAAGCTTTCCTGGATAGCATGTTCCAAAGGCAGGGAGCCAAGAAAGAGAGAAGGCCCAATCCTAGATTCCCTGCTTGCCTCAAATCAAGATGGCAAAAAGGATCTGCAAAAAGGAGGGACTTTATAGCTCTGAGGCAGGCCCTCCTTTTATAAAACAAGAAAACACTTTTCAGGGGTAGATTTCCCAGGGCAAAACTATGTAGAGTTTAATTTCCATTGTAAAGCCAATGTGACCTCCAGTGACAAAGCTTGGGGCAGTGTGAGCACCAACATACCAAACAAATCCCAAAATCCAAGCTAACAGAAATCATATTCAGTCCTTACAGTAAACCATGCAAATTAATGTTTGTGTAATTGGTTTGACTTTCACAATTTTCTCCTCATATAGCTTAGAACCTCTGGCATGAATTCAGTTGCACAGGAGCAATGGAGGCTGGAAAATATAGAAAGCCTGGGAGTTTGAAAGGCCAGCAAAAGGCAAGGAGGAGAGGCAGGAAACAGCAGCTATGCAACTGATACAGTGGTTGTGCTGTGAAATGAAACTTCACCCATTCCTATCTGCCTTTTGAGCACCCACTGCTGCTCATTCATTTTCTCAAGCTACTCTCCTCTGTCATGAAGGCTAGAGATATGCACAACAAGCTTAACTTGAAAATTGATGTTTGGGCATTTGATTGAGAGAGGCATGTATTCCAAGTACACAAAGTTCACTAAGGGAAAGCTGGAGAAGTTCACACTTTGGCTGAAGGACGGAAGTTCCAACTTTATATGAGGGATAGCCCTAAAAGGCAGCTCAGATCTGTACTATAATCATGTCCTGCTGATTCTATTCACCATCCAAATCTGCCTTCCTAATATCAGCATACAGAATATATTTAACTTTATAAAATTCACTGCTCTATCCAGTTTCTAACACTCTTGGTGAAACTGCACCTTTCTCCAAACTGTTTGCTCACAGTACCTTGAACAAGTATCACCCTAAGTATATCAATTTTCAGAATTGGCTATTTCCTTTCCTGAATTAGATTACAACTCTTTAGTTGCCCTCCATTGACAAACAGGACTTTGGCTTAATACATGGCTATTTACTTAAGCCTTGTGTAAAAAGTCAATCGAGGGAAGGACACATTCAAAGAGTAACTAACACCACTCTTTCAAACAAGATACAAATTGAGTATCCTCTATCTCAAATGTTTGGGACCAGAAATGTTTTGGATTTTTTCAGATCTTACTTGCATGCATGCATATATAATAGATATCTTGGAGATGGAGAGTCTAAATACTAAATTCATGTATGTCCCATATACACATAGCCTGAAGGTAATTTTATAAACAATATTTTTAATAATTTTGTTCATGAAACAAAGGTCCAAAACACACTGCAGAAATAATCCAGTTCGACACTGCTTTAACTGCCCTGGGTCAATGCTAGAGAATTCTGGGCACTGTAGTTTTGTGAAACATTGAGCCTTCTCTGTCAGAGAGCTCTGGTGTCACAAGAAATGACAATCCCCAGGATTTCCTAGCACTGAGTCAGAGCAGTTAAAGCCGTCTCAAACTGGATTATTTCTGCAGTATGTTTTGGACTAACGTTTGTGTACACTGAACCATAGGAAAGCAAAAGTGTCAGTATTTCAGTCATCCATGTTAACAATTTTGGATTTTGGAGTATTTCAGATTTTGGGTTTCCAAATAAAAGATGCTCAACCTGTACTGAACAGGGATCTTGTAAAAATCACTTTTGCACAGCAGGAGTCAGATATACAATTGTAACCCTTGTAGCTGATTACTTTGTAGCTCATCACTCCCATTCAGAAGTTTCCCATCAATGAAATGAAAATAATAAAAGTACAGACCAGGAGCAGTGGCATCACTAGGGTTGGTATCACCCCATGTGGTAACTCAAGGTGTAACCTCCTCATTGACCTCCTCCCATACAGAATCCTTAGTAATGTTTTTTGAACTAATATAACTCAAAAATTGTAATTCCCATATATTCTGGAATGTAATGTCAATAGTTGTCACATAAACAACTAGCAAAGTTAAAATTACACTTTTAAATTATAATATCATAAGCACAGCCTAAATGTAATTACATTTACATAGTTTCATGTGGTTAATGTGAAAATTTGGTAAGATGTGATGTTTTTAAAGAAAATTTTAAAAGAAAGAACTAAAATAATTAAAAATTAAAGTTACAATTTTTAGAAAGAATTAAAATTTAAACTTTTAAAAAATTGTTTAAATTTCAAATTTCAAAAGTTTATTTAAAAAAAACAAAACTTGGAGCCTCTTCCCTTCTCTTCTCAGAGTCTTGCTCCATTCACACCATCGCTTCAGAATTTTAAAGGGACACATGAGAAGGCCATAGGCTGTTTCTGACAAAAAGTAGATGTTTGGGGAGTAGTGGTTTCACACCCCTCTTAGGATATCACCTGGTGCAGTCTGCACCCCTCAGTGAAGTCTCTAAGCAGGAGTGACCAACTGTGGCCATCCAGATTTTTTTCCATACAACTCCCCTTAGCCTTAGCCAGTGAGGGATTCTAAGAGTATAGTTCAAAAACAGCCAGAGGGCAACAGCTGCATATCTTAGCATTGGATAATCAACTGCAGACACATCAGATTGGTTCTTCAAGGGGAAAAAACCCCACTTTTTAATAATGCAACACAGCCAGAAAATGAGCTCAGACCTTTGAATGAACACCTTATATGCAAGCGCCTGGGCGCATCCATTTGTAAAAGGTAATTGTTTGTTGGCAACAAAGCTGTACAGTCCACTCACCAGGTGAAACCTTGTTCAGTTGCCAGAATAACCAACCCAACTCTTAACTAGTATTGGTTTTAGTGGGTAAACACAAAGAGGACAGAAGAACTTGGAGAGACTGGTGACCTAGCTGCAGAAAACCTTCAAAGAGTGTAGTAAGCCCTTCCTTACTGTGGGAGGACGCTTACAAACACTCCCTGTTTATTTTGGCATGCAGGCTGTGCAAACACAAGGAAAAGAAGAAAGAAACCACAATGGTGCTTACCTATAATTTCCCTTTTTGCTCAGCTGCTCTTTAAAGTGCCCAAGTGTCAGGCTCTGGGCCTTTAACATCCTCCTATAGGGAATTTCTTCTCCACAGAAAAAATAAGTGACAATCAACTCACTAGGCTGAGAGGAGTGAGTAACAGGGAGCTTCTTTGGTTCTTTGTGACTGAAACAGGAAGAAAGGAGGACAGAAACAAGTTAAGACTTCACAAAATGTAGAATGTATATGACAGTCAAAGAGTACAATTCAGATAGAGTTAGCTAACAACATACAGAAGTTGAAAATTAAAAGCAAACCCTGACATATTTTAATATAGTAAAAGCTGAGGAGCTCTGTTTCAGATAAACATTGCTAGCTGATGGATGGAGCAAACAGGCAGAGCATTGAAAAGTGAAGGGCAAGACAAATATCAGCCAGGTTTTTAAGCTCCAGCAATAATCACTAGCCTGAAAACAATATGAGAATGTCTACTTGTGTACCCAGTTGGGGTCTAAAACAAAGGTGGGTAAAGTGTGATTTGCACATAGCACACACCCTGGGGACAATTTTAAGCCCCCCCAAAGCCCTGCCATGGCCCACCTCAAAATATATTTTTTTTTTTTCCTAACAAAAATGCACACACAACCCTAAAGGGGGCATGCAGGGAGAGTAAGTCCATCATGCTCATTGATTCCCTTGGGCCATTTTAGACCTAGGTGAGATCTTCTTCAGAGAGAAAGTAAACCAGATGGCAGGTATGATAAAGTGTTTCCCCACCCATCCCCCAAGAAATGTTTTTAAAAATTCAAAGGTGGGGGTGTGTGGCACAGGGTGCAGCTCTCCACAGTCTACTATGGTTCCCCCACTCCTACCCTGGAGCAATTACCCATTGCTGATCTAGGGGCGGAAGGCAAACATCACTACAGGGCAGTTTCTTTCTGAATTCACTGAAAAGAAATAGTGTGATCTTCCTACATGTATCTACTCAAAGTTAAGTTACAGTGACCGGGATCCAACAGTGTACATCAACAGATGGAAGCAGCTCCATCAGGGGAACTGGGAAGGTGCAATTCCTGCTCTCCATCCTCAACAGGGCTTGCCCTTTCTTTTCCCCTCCAGACTTGCACAAAACCAAAACTTTGCTCTAGATGGTTTCCCAGTAGTATGAAGCAGCTATGGAGGTTTTGCAAGGGCTGCCTGAATGCAAGACGGGGGGGAAATTGGTCCCTCCAGATTGCAGTAACAGAGTGGCTTCTATCCATGATATATGCTGTTGAATCCTGGCCTCTTGGATTCAACAGGACTTAATCTCAAATGGATGGGTTCAGGATTGGGGCCTCAGCCCAGTCTATTGTATGAATGAATGAATTGACTCTTTTAGAAAACTTAGGCAACTGTTGTCCATGCTAAGGACTAGAAATGGATAGGCCATATGGGGATACTGAACATTGGAGCTATTCAGTCAATGCTGTATGACATCAGCCAAGCTTTATCCCTAACCACATTTTGTAATGCCATGTTTGGTTACAACTGATGGAAACCAGTTGAGATGTTCTGTAGTCGTTTCTTTTCCATGTGACTTCCAAGGTCACTTTTCTACAGTTGAACGCTGGCTCCTTAAGGGAGCTGCTTTCTGAACAGTGAGCACAGCATAAAATGTCTTAGTCAATAAAACCTTATGAAAATGAATTTCCTTGAAAGAGTGCTGATTTGATTGATATAAATCAAAAAAGATCTTCTGAACGTGAACAAGCAACCTACTACTCATAAACCTTCTATAATTTTCCATAAAAAGATTCAGCAGCCTTCTGTTTCTGAGCCTCTGTCTGTAATTTAAATTCCATTTCATCAATTATCTCCTAATTACTTCAAACAATTCCCATTGTTATTATATGCCTTCACAGTTGACTCCAACTTATGGTGACCCTATTGTATGGTTTTCCTGGCAAGATCTATTCAAGGGAGGTTTGCTGTCACCTTCTTAAGCTGAGAGATATTGTGTCTTGTCCAAGGTCACCCAGTGGGTTTCCCCAGTTGAATGGGAATTTGATCCCTGGTCTCCTGGAATACTAGGCCAATGCTTAAATCACTTCATCACGCTAGCTCAAACATTTACATATCATGTGTCTTATTAAAATATTGTTGAAGTCGTTTCTGACTTATGGCAACTCTAAGGCCATAACTCTATCATGGGATTTTCTTGGCAAGTTTCTTTGCCATTGCCATCCTCTAAGGCTGAGAGAGTGTGACTTCCCTAGTCACCCACTAAGTTTATGTGATCAAGCTGGGTTTCGAACTCTGGTCTCTAGAGTAACAGTCCAACACTCAAACCACTATACCATGCTGACTCTCACATTATGTTTATGTTATATATTTTTAATAGATATCGCTCCTGCTGTGGTGCACAAAAAGTGGCCTTCAAATGTTTTGGATCTACCACTATTCCTGATCTCCTGCCATGCAGCCTGAACTGGTAGTTGCCCACAAGTGACCCACCTTTTCCCTAGAACCACTGATTCACTTCCTGTTCTGTTGTCTATACATGCAGACCTTGAAAGTAGAAAGGGAGGATATGGAGCAAATATCTTCTTAAGAGTGGGAAATGGACAGTGATGTAGATCTCCTCTTCATTGGTAGATGGCCTACACAGGCACTTCCCCATTTCTTACACACCCTATTTCCAAGGTACACTGAATGAGTATCTACAATAACTATAGTAACTAAGTACAGAATCTTGCCTATTTTATGGGCTCCCTTACTTCAGGCTCCTTCACTGAAAGCTTTGAGGGGTTGTAATTTCCACATGGAGCTTTTATATGAGCAGGAGCTTCTATGTTCACTTAAATATCAAAGAATATTACATACATTCCTCTATACTGATGTGCACTGGAAAAGCTCCTGCTTATGTGGAACACTAAGGATCAATCAGATGCTGCTGGACTGAGATTAGAGATCTGTCTTGTTGCATCAGATTCTGGCATACAGGTACTGTACAAAGTAGGCAGATTTTTGAAGCCCTGATAATTTTGGTAAAAAGGGCAAGAGCAGCAGGTAGCCAAAACTCTTGTCATATTGGGCTCCTGAGGAAGTGAGATCCTCCTACAACATAACAAACAGCTCTGCTACCCAGGAGAATAGCAACAGTGCTTTAGATGCCAAGGAGGCAACTTCTGAAGCAACATTGGTTTGGCATGTCAAAAGGTCACAAAGTGTTACTCCACAGTAATTTACTCTTCCTAATTTGTTCCAAGTCTTTGTAGAGTGGCTTCAGGAAGAGAAAAAAAGCTACTAGCAAAGACAGCTGGTGGACTTAAGGTCAACCAATTAAAAATGAAAGGCTATAGTCAGGTGGCTTAGCTTCAACTTCAAACATTACTCATTGCTTAAGATGAAGAGTGTAAGAAAGAAAACTTTAATTATTTAGACTGAAGCAGATTTCTTGTTAAAAAGAACTATCCTGTAATTAGATTAATCCAATCTTTGTCCACTTTATAGGAATGCAAACTAAAAAAAGAATGAGAAGGCAAGACTTGCAAACGTTTTGTTCTTGTTTCACCCTGTCAAAAGGAAAAGGAAATAGCAGGCTACCAAGAAAGGGCTACAGTTTCAAAGCACTACTCTACTGATAAAATATACATTTTGTAAAAATGACAGTGAATAATATCTAAGCTGTACATGTTCCATATGGCAACACTCACTCTTCTGTTGCTACACTTGCATTGCAAAAAGGACCATTTCCTCCTGGTACGGAAGTCAAGTGGTTGCGATCCCTCGGCTGATTTGAAGCTGAACATCTAAAAGTTTGGGAAAGAGAAGGGAGGGAGATAAAGAAAAGAATGATCAAACTTTTAAAAATCCTACCTGTACATCTAAGATCGTTGTGCTGAAACAATCAAGGGGAGAACTGAGGATGCTGAGGGCAAAAGTATCCCCGTATCTTCCAATGAAAAACAGCAAAGGCATCATTTTGCCAATTCACTGGATTCAGTTCCAGAAATGCATACATGGCCATTAAGGAAGCAAACAAATAAGGGTAGAGTGTGGGATTCTAATTGTTCATGACAAAAGAGAGAGAAGGAAAGAGAAAGAGAGAGATATTATAATTCCTATGGCACATTTCAGTTTAGCCACAGCCTTGACTCTGGTAAAGGCATGCACACAATGTGTCATGTGATAAGGGTGTAATGCCATGTGGTTAACAGGACCCAAGTAAAGTGAAATTAACTCAGAAGTTGATTTGCAAATGGAGCTCTGTTTTAAAGTAGGTTTCTTTCTTCTCCATCTCAAAGGGTTTTGGTGAAGGTTACAAAGTCTTCCTAGCTAAAAATTCACCAGGTTGGCAAGGCTAACACATGCCACTAGGCTTTAAGCCCAGTTTGTATCTCTAGAGGGACTAGATTTTGCAAGAGTGACCATGCTTAACCTCTCAGGACAACTCCACTCAGGGATCTCATCATCATATACTGTAACCTATGGGCCACATGCAGCCCCCCATGGCCTTTTTTGTACCCACAGATCCCTCCAATCTCCCCACCTCCAATATTACAGCAAATTGTTAAATTTCCACTCCTTGAGGCCTCTGAGTGGCAGATAGCAAAAATAAATCTTCCATCCCCACCTTAAACTGGGGGGGGGGGGGGCAAGGGGCGGACCAAAAAATACTGAAAATGAAAGTGACTTCCAGTTCCCATTTCCAGTTATTTTAGGCTTCCAGTGAGACTTTACCGTTGTTTCTGTGGCTTGGATACTTCTGCTAGTCTGCGACAAGCTTCCTCCAGCTGAGCCAGGGTATTGGGAGGTGTCAGTGGGGGCATGGCAGGATCCTGGACAAAAGGGTGGGCAGGTTGAATGCTGCGTGGGTGGCTGCTGTTCCCCCACAGGTGGTGACGGGCTGGGCGCTCCCCAGGCATGCCTCTGGCGGAATCCGAATTGTAGGCCCTCTTTGTGCTTTGTGTGCTATGGAGAGAAAGACAGGGAAGGGAAGGTATAAGGTTATAAAAGCTGGAAAATATGACTTTAATAGCAGCTTCTGTTCTGTGCACATTCACTCTCTCTCTCTCAAAAAAAAGAGAGAAAAAAGAAAAGAAAAAAGTCTGTCATAACATGAAAAGGGGCTCTTGCCAAAAACATGACATTTTTGTGGTTTTTCTGGTTCCGCGGAACAGCTTTCATATTAAACCGGAGCAGCAAAAGAGCTTGATTTGTTTTTAGTGATTGTAAAAATAGACAGCTATGTAATAGATAAATATTTACCAGGAGCAACAGTGTTGCAGACAGCTTATATTTACCTATGGGGCTTGTGCTTAGATTGTTTTTCACTCTCCAGCATCCACTGCCAGACATTCTGTGATCGGTCTGCCTCCCCTCCAGGTAGTTGGACCCCTGGTGAGATGGAGAGCCCTCCTCCTTCTCCACCTGGCAGAAGGATGCCGTCTGGTAGCTTACAGTTCCTTTTCGGAAGCGTCCCAGTTCTGCTGAGGCTGCCACAAAAGAAGGGGGAACAGCACTTTAGTTTGCTCTTTGCTTGTCACAATTCTTTATGCCAGAAACACACACACCACTCCAGCTCACTCCTTCCACTGGCTACTGTCTCCAACTCTTTGTGATTCCTCAGAGACTACCAAGAAATAGGAAAACTGACAGACTCACAACACTGTAGTCAAATTGTCACTCTTTCACACACAAACACACACTACATATCACTTGATTTCAGAGCTTTCCCAGGAGGAAACTTACCCAAATGGTTCCAGCTGTGCCACAGGAAGTTCAGTCCCCTTTGTGTGACCCTTGCACTTGGAGTAGCAATAATAGTCGCTTCCCCCAGGGCCCATGCATTGGGCTCGTTGGGCCGCCTCTGCTTCTATCTGCTCCTTCGTTTTGGGAATGGTGTGATGGTGGATGTAATGATGGTGAACATGCTTGGTGGTCTGCTTGGTGACAAATCCTTTGCTAACCATGGCACAAGCAGTGGGGATGGAGGCTGTGCCAGGTGCCAGTAGCAACTTGCCAGCTGGGAGGCGGTCTGGAGACCGTGCACGAGGACTATGTCGCCCCATGCCAGGAGACTGGCACCCGGGGGTCTTCAGCACCCGTGAAAGATGGTCGTCCAGGATGGCCTGAGGATCATCCTCATAACTGCCAGAGGGTAGGAGAGTCAAGGGGTGCTGTTGATGCTGGACAGGTGTAACTTCTCGGGTGGTCTGTGAGCTGACAGGTATGTCAGATCCCTCCTTCTCTTCATCCTACAAGGGTAAAAATGTGAAGAACAACCAACCAATTAAACAATAATTATGAAAATTGGAGAGCTAGTAATTGCCTCAGGAATTTCTGTTGTGTATTTATTCCTTCAACCAGGCTTCTCCCCTCGCCCCATGACACTCAAAATAATGAATGGAGCTAAAATCAGATGAAAACAGGTACAATTAAAATGTAAAAACAGAAGGAAGGTGCACAAACAAAGAAGAAGAACAACATCAAACCAGTCAAAGCCCTCCTCCCTTAGCCACAATCCACCTTTGATACCAAAGGCCCATCTAAATAGAAAAGGCAATGCCTATTGGTGGAAGGACAGCCTCACCTCCCTCTACAGGGAGTCCCAGTGCCTGGGTGTGAGTGAAAAAGCTCTCTCTTGCATTCAATGAACCACAGCCTTCTAAAGATGGCAGGAATGAGAAAGAGATCTTCCCCCAGGAGACCTCAGGATCCAGGCAGACTCATGTGGAAGAACACATAGTCTTTTCAAGTAGGCTGAACCTTAGTCACACAGCACTTTACAGATCATAACCACACACAAAACCAGACTGGTAACCGGTAACAAGAGAGCCCCACGTTCCTGGTCAATATTTTGGCTGTGGTGTTCTGGACCCAGCTGAAGTTTCTGGATGCTTTTCAAAGACAGCCCCACATGGAGCATGTTAAGAGTAGTTTGCATATCTGTGGTAATTGCATACTTCTGTCTGATATCCTGAAGAGGAAAAGAACAGACCTGTGGAGTCAGGTGGGTTTGTTTGTTCAATAAGTGACTTCAGCTGAGACTGAACCAAGAAGATGCAAAGAAAACAATTCCTTGAGGTTTCTTGAGGCAGGGGTTTTTAAATGCAGAGCAGCAAGAACCAACAATTGTGCTACATTCTTTAAGATGAGATGAACAGTGCACTCTGGCCACCCCTCCATCCCCTTCTACCTGCCCTCCTTATGCCACATCTTCAGCAACCAGTGGGTGGGTGGATGGGTAAGAGAGGGGGACTTCTCAGCAGGCACCCAAGCTGAACTGGTTAATCCACCTACCTCTGTGATTTGCTGCAGCCTCTCCTCCAGAGAGTCCATGGTCTCTTGATCTCGCTTGAGCTTTTCTAACCGAGAGATGAGTTCAGCGGCAAAAGCAGCTGGTTCCACGGGGGTCATTTCCTTAGGAAGGCGGTGGGTTCTCTATACAGAGCGGGGACAAAAACAACGAGCCATGTTTACCAGACGGAAGAAGCCAAGGAGGTTTAGCTCGAGCGGCATTTCTGGATCCGTTCAGCTTGTTGTGTCTCCATGTTTGGATGAAAAGCCGACCGCAACTAGGCATGGTCTGCTCTGGATTTTTATGAGCTAGTGCTGTGGCCTCATGGAGTGACATCCTCCCCAATAGCGTTTGCCTTCGGCAGGAGCAGTTGGTCGCACTCCGAGGAACCCTGCTTGTTCTCTCTGTAGTACAACCAGCCCATCAGTAGCTACTCTGAAGTAGAAAATCTTCAAAGACTGTTGTCAAACATCAAATAAAAAACTCTGAGGTGGGAGGGAGAGGACTTTAACTCAAGGAATAAAAGTGGAGTATAAACAGAAAGGAGCTGGAAATTAAAAAAAAATAAGATGGGGGAGAAAAAGGGAAGGGAACCGAAGGGGGGGAGAAAAAGAAGTCAAACGGTTGCAGATCAGAGAAGTGCTGGTAATTTATTTCCTGGCTACACACTGGGCACCTTTGAGGTAGTGTTGTCTCAACAGTGTCCTAGATCTCTCTCTCTCTTCCCCCTCTCTTTCACCCCCCCTCGCCCTCCATCTCTTTGTACAGAAAATGAAGGAAGCTGCTGCAGGCAAGCAGTGATACACTGCTGAGCGTGGCTGCCTCAAGCAGATCTATCAAGGGAAAAGGGAACATCTCCAAATCAAGTGTAGAATATAAAAAGGCAAATGAGAATCTCAGCCAAAAAGAAGCAAGTAATGAGGGAAAGCTGTTTCCCATCACTTTTCTCCCCTCGTATCCCCACAAGCACCCCTATTTATTTCCTTTACCCTTAAATTCTGCATAAACACACACACAACACACTTTTTTTAACAGCCGAAAGCTGAACTGCCAACTCTTTCACATACTACCCATGAGATGAGGTGGGGCCTCTCTCTCTCTCTCTCTCTCTCTCCAGCAACCACTTAGCTTCAGAAATGATGTGAGGGTAGAAAAAGGCCACTCTGCTGGAAATTGTCACTCTTACACAAGCTGGCTCTATTCAGTTCCCTGATCAAAGCACTGCCTTACAGAGAAAGTCGATTTGCACGCCCCAGGACAAAATAATCTAATTTACAAGCAGAGGCTATAGAACTTTCTTTATGGAAGAAGAGCAAAAATATAATAAATAAATAAAAGATGCATACAGGCACAAAGCGGTTCCATACATCATTCATGTATATATGTGTGTGTGTGTGTGTGTGTGTGTGTGTGTGTATATATATATATATATATATATATATATGAGAAAATATTTCTTGCTTCTTAAGAAGACAGCAGGAAGAGGATTTTGGTTACTCTAATCACAAGATAAGATAAGTTTGTATTTGTCTATGTAAACTGCTTCATAGAGAATTATTCAATAGGTAGAAGAATTACATCAGCACCTTCCTGAAACATATGGTACTTTAGATGAGAGAGTCAAATTTCCTAGATGCAGGATGAAATCAACTGCTTGCCTTAACAAGCATGAAGAACTGTGATTTTTAAAAAAGAGGGTTGAGGGAAGGTACATATTTGGTACAACTATCCTCTTTCCTTTTGGAAAAGCAGGGAAATGTATTTCTTGCCAAGACATTGCTAACTGTGGGAGAAATCCTGGCTTCACTCAAATAGGAGAACTCCCAGGGACTTCAAATGAGCACAGGATTTATCCTAGTGGGTTTCTCTCTTTCACTTCCTGAAGCACAGCAGAAAATGTGAAGCATTATCCTTAAATAAATAAATATTTAAAACAAAAACAAAGCAGTGGAAGCTAGGAAAGAAACTGAAGAATCTCCTGTCCACAGCTCTCCATTCATGTGGCTTTAAATAGGCAGGAAGCAGGCATATTACAGTGACCCTCCATGAGACAACATGACAAAAACACTTCCTGGAGCCACATCTGTAGTTAAGTTCCCTTCCTTAAAAAGATTTTGTGGGGGGAAGAAAGTGAGATTTTCACCCGGGACTCATCTTTTTAAGGGTTGAGACAGGAAACATGTTATTCCAGGTCAAGGAAGACCCAAAGAAAGGAATCTTACAATGAGTCTAACAATTCTGGTCCCTCCAACCCCAAACACACACAGTTGTAGGCACTTTGGAATACACCTCCCATCAACCCTAACCAGCATAGCCTATGGTTAGGTGTCATGGGAGATGCTGGAAAGAGGAAGGCAGAGTTAAGAAAGGATGAAAGAGTGTCCCAGTGAATCAGTCTAGAACTGGTTCGTGGTCTTTTTCTAAGAGAAAATAACCAGAAGCTTCTGAAAGCTCATGAGAAATGGGTTCAAATGCAACCCCAGATGGCCTCCGTACCAGTCCTTGACAAATGGTAACTGGAGCAGAGGCACTGGTCAGGTCAGTTCTACCATGCTGGTTAGAGATGAATTAATTACTGAGTCTAGCCTAAAAATAGATAGAAAAGACTGGAAGACTGGAAGATGTGTCCAAGCTACCAAGGAGGTAGTTTTCCAGAAGCCATGAAAACAATTGGGGATGTGGGGCAAGGGATGAGGTAGAAGTAAAAGCTTCAAGTTCAGAAATTAAGAATTCCCACCATCTATCAAGGAATTAACCATCTGGAAATGCCCAATTTTTTTAATGGTGTACTCTGCTTTAAAGTGCTGTGTAAATGCCTTTGCTTGCTACTAGCACCTTAGCTTGGTCATATCAACAAGTGGTGTGGGGAAGGAAGACAGCACTTGTATCTGCTGTCTATCACACACACATTGTTCCTGCTGTGATCTACTGATCTGTGCTTTTCTCCAAAACGGTGCAAAGTGGGAGGACTTCTTCAGTGAATGACCTGCAGGTCATGGCACCCACGGATTACACATCCTGATGAAAGTTTTGTGGCTGGAGTAGAGTCCAGCTATTAGAAGATGGGATTTAACCCCTAGTACCAGGCCTGGTCATCATGGATGTGGTGGGTCAGCGTTTAAGATGCTGACTCCAACAATCGCAAGGTGGGCAGATAAGCAGTTCGAGACCCAAGTGCCACATGATGGGAGTGAGCTTCCTTCACTAGTCCCAGCTTCTGCCAACCTAGCAGTTGGAAAGCATCTAAAAGTGCAAGTAGATAAATAGGTACCACTTTGGCAGGAAGGTAACAGTGTTCCATGCAGCGTTCCATGTTACATGACCATGGGCCGTCTTTGACAATGCTGGCTCCCTTGACTTAGTAATGGAGATGAGCACCATCTCCTACAGTCAGACACAATTTGACAAATCATGTCAAAGGAGAAACCTTTATCTTTTTACCAGGCCTGGTCAGTACTCAGATGGGGGACCGCCAAGGAATACCAGGTGCAGTGGGCTATATTTCAGAGGAAGGCAACGGCAAACCACCTCTGGGTAGTCCTTGCCTAAGAAAACCCTATGAAGCTCATTGGGTCACCATAAATTGACAGGTGACTGGAAGGCACATATACACATATCAAAGAAAGGGGATGTCCTGACCTGTCCTCTCTCTCTGTGGGACTGTAATGTTCATAGAAAGAGTAGTCAAAGAATAGGGAGATGCCAGATAGTTTAGGATAAGTGGACAGATTTTCAAGCCAAAGGCTCCAGATTCATTCTCTACTTGAAGCAACAGAACAGACTACAGTTGACCCTCCGTGCTTGTGGGGGATCCGTTCCAGAACACACACACCCACGAGAATGGAAACTTGCGTACATGCACCCAATTTTGTTCCCCTCTGTTCTCCACCCGCCGATAGCTGAGGGATGCGGATCCCAAGTCTGCAAGAATGGAGGGGAGACTGTATTCACATGAGATGCTGTAGAGAGGTTCCCAGTCAGAATAAATAATATTTAGCTCAGTCAGGGGTAGATAATATTTTTTTGTAGTATGAAGGTCTGTTAATTTGTGGGGAAAGCTAAACAGGAGCCAGATCTGATTGTGGGTGCAGCCAGAACCAAGGATGGGCAAGAGTTTGTAACTCAGCATTGCATCTTTCTCTGTGTCTCTGCCATTTGCTACTCCCCACATGAAACAGAAGAACTGACTTCTAAAGAAGCAGATTGGAGAGCAAGAGAGGGCCCATAAGTTGTTCAAGGGAGAAGACCTTGGGAAATTTCCTTTTGAATTTACTTTCAAAAGTAATCAGTCACCTCTACAGATACAGTGTTCCCCTCAACACACACACAAACACATGTAGTTAGTTATGGTTACTGTACAGATTTTACAAAGCAACTCTATCATCCTATTTCTCAAAAGTAACTAAATGTTACTTTTAAGCCCAGTTCAGTGCTACAGGCCTCTGAGACTGTGGTATAGAATACCTTCTCTTTCCATACATCTCATAATTGCATTAATCCTCAGAACACAACACAAACCAGGACCTGAACCACATGGTATTTCTCCTGAACATTAAGTGAAGTGACTCCTCCATAAACATCAAAGTAAATAAAAAGTTAAAGTTTCACTGTAAGAAGAATGAAGCTACCCCTCATTACCCTACTGTCACAATTAAATGTAGGTATACCTTTTTATGCGGAAAGGAAATAATATTGAAAGCCCATTGATTATAATGGGCACACGCTCCCATGGGCGGGTGTGCCATTTTAATCCCTCCCCATCTTGCTGTCATAAAAAGCAAGACCATGGACTCCAAGTCTGCAAATTAGAAGGGACGACTGTATATGGCAGATACTTGTGTTTCCTTTGATCTGAGTTGATGACTAGAAAATGTCTAAAACTTCAGGTCTACTGTCTCCAATGAAGATGTGTCCACCTTTGCCAGGTATGTTCAATATCTAACCACTTCTCTTAGGACAGGAGGAGAGAAAAAGGCTGTCTGTCACCCAATCATTCCCAGAGCTTCTCTTCATTTCCTTAGCAGATTGTTGTAATTTCAAGGCCATATGTTTTTAAGCTGCCTCATCACAGTAATCTCTAGTACTTACCGGAAAGTGAGGTAGAGAAACTTGACCATTGGCCTTGACACTACGATGCATTTCCCTCTGGAGTTGCTTCTTACTCCCAAGTCTGTAAGGGGGAATCCCATCACTAAAATGAAACAAACAAACATAAGACATTTTTTCAGCCAAGGCAAAAGCAAACTGTAGTTAATTGGACACTGGAACATTTTTTCAAGAAACAGGGTTTAAATCTGACTAGCTCCATCTCAGACCCTCATTTAAGAGTCTTGTTTCAATTTCTTTGTTCTAATGCAGAACTTGTAGCCCTGCTCAGAGGTACTTGTAATGGGTGGGCATTCTGTGCCCTCCAGGTTGTTAGACTGCTACTCCCAGCAATCCTTACCTACTGACGATAATGGCTAGGCTCAGACTTGCAGACGAACAACATCTGTAAGACCAGACATTTACCATCCTGTTACAGCTGGTTATTGAGTAAGGAGGAACTATAAAGGTCAGGCTGTAGGACCAACCAGTATGCTTTCAATCTGGCCCCACAAAAAGATGGAACCAACAAAAATCAACCCTTCAGATAGATGCTTTCCCATCAAAAACATTTCTTCCCTTCCATATTTAAACTGTGCTGAACCTAAAGACATTTCTGTAAGCAAACTCCTGAAGGGCAAAATGTGAA
The DNA here is from genome assembly GCA_026167975.1 of Phrynosoma blainvillii. NCBI lineage: Eukaryota > Metazoa > Chordata > Lepidosauria > Squamata > Phrynosomatidae > Phrynosoma > Phrynosoma blainvillii. Next base: position 219,903,466 of record JANUYF010000002.1, on the reverse strand, counting down.
CATGCTCTATTTGTTAGATCCTGACACCTGGCTGTTATGGATCGACAGCCTCTCCCCTCTTTATTATTTCCTTGACTTTGTTAATTTTGATTACCTTTTATGCACTTATGTTGGAATGACTAGGAAGAAGAGATGTGGAAGTTCTTGTCTTAGTCTGCCTCTGCATACGAAACTGAACTGGTTCACTGTGGTAAGTTAAAAGTACCAACAAAAGCAATATGTACAGACTTGTGCAGCTTTTAGACCCACTTATATTGTAATATGGAATGCAGAGGACTTGTTGGTCCTTCCAGTTGGGAGGGGGAAGAGCATGGTGGGCGCCAGATGTCTAGTATTAATTGCTCCTAAAAATGGAAGCCACCAATGAACCTGTAACTTTTTGGAAAGTCACCTAGGACGAGTCACTCAGTCAGAGCCTTTTCTGCATACTATCCAAATGTAGCTTTCTTGCCCTTCTAGGATCCAAGCCCTGTGGGGAGAGGGGGAGGGCTTCTGCAAGTCTGAAGCAAAATTTGGCTCTGTGTAGTGAAGATTAGCTGACTCCAAACGAGGACTGCAAGAAATCAGAGACAGGATACCCCTGGATACTAATCCCCAGGGGACATGTTCTCATGCCCTACTGCTGGGCATCTCACAGAATACTGGACTAGACACACCTTTGGTCTGGGCTAGCAGGGCTCTTTCTTATGTTCTTAAACTTTACATAGTGTTTTGAAGCAATCATGTACTTAGTTTCTTTTTTAAAAAATAGCATATGAATGCACTGATGAATGGACTGATCAATACAAGGTTTTATGCAGTGCCAGTAAACCAGTGCTCATCTGAAGCATGGGGCAAGGAAAGTGGCTGATCCAGCACTCATTTCATCTAAAAGCAAGAGTGGGAATGGTCAAGCACTCTAGCATTCCTCACCCACTAGCTAAACTGTGTGTGCTGGGAATTGCAGTCCAACAACATCTGGTAGACCACACATATTCCTACTCCTGTTCTATAGAAACATTTGTCTTTTCAGTTGCAAACCCAAACCTATCCCCTGGCTGAGGGGCATACTTGAAGCTGTCTTTTTTACCTAGGAAATCTTCACCCCAGAAGTAATGCATGGCTAGCATACACATATCCTTAAATGTCTGTGTACGTGTGCCATGGAATCCAGCAGAAGTTATGGTGGTGACGCTAGTGTGACGTCCTACCATCTAAGTCCAAAGGATGGTAGAAACCTGATGCCACACTCTATATTATAAGCCTATTATTCTAAAGAATCAGGGGCAACACTCATTCAGTGGAATCAGGGCTAGGAACTATGCTGCCCTCTAGATTGGATGGCAACTCCCAGCAGCCCTTGCCAGCATAGCCAATGGGTAAGAATGTTATGAGTTGCAGAGTATCAACATCTAAAGGGCCATGTGATTCTCATTCCATCTCCTTTAAGATATCAATCTTTAAACATTATTAGAGAGTCCCATTGAAAAGAGTAGTACTTATTTAAAGGAAACATGCATAAGATTGCATAGCACAGCTGCCCAATTCAGATAGCTTGCTAGGTGGCCTCAGGATAGCCACAGCCACTCATCTTCTGATACCTTATCCCCATATCTCCAAAACTGAGACAACTAAGCTTACAAAGGTGTATGGCAGGGGTAGGCAACCTTTTTGAGCTGGGGGCCGGGTTGCTGTCCCTCAGACAATTGGGGGGCCAAAGCACCATAAATAAATAAATAAATAAATAAATAAATAAATAAATTTAAAAAAATAAAAATAAAACATTTTTTAAAATATGCATGCACACTCTCTCAGCCCCAGAAAAGCCATGGCAAAACCCCTGTGGAGATTTTGCCGAGAAAACTCCAAGAACAAGTAATAACAACAATAATCAATATCATCATGGTGGGCAGCGGCAGCGGCAGGACCGGCCTGGGGCCGGTCCAAAGGCCTCGGGGGGCCGCTTCCGGCCCCCGGGCCTTAGGTTGCCTACCCCTGGTGTATGGCATGGGTGGGAATCATGTGCCCCCCCCACCAGGTATTCTTGGGCTGCAAGTCTCATATCAGCCCTAGCTAGCAAAGCCAATGATGAGGAATGCTGCGACCTGTAGTCCATCAACATCTGGAGGGCTGCATGATTCCTACTTGTAGTATATGGCCTTTCCCACTTCACTCCAAAGCCACAGTTGGCACAGGTCATAGGGAAGCCTTGATCTCTCAACTTTTAAGTGCTGTTTGCATGTGCTTAGCTAAAAAAGAAATACTTCTAAGCAATGATACACCACAAGGTTGCACTGGAGTGTGGACAACTACAGGCACTCTACAAGTTGTTTTGATTACAGCTCTCATCTGCCCTAGCCAGCACAGCCAGTGGTGAACAATGGTGGGAACTGTAATTCAATGAAATCATGAGTGTGGGAAGTTACCCAACCTTGCCTTACACGGATGAAGACTAACCAGCCAGTCACTATGATTCCTGCTCAGTTTTAGCTACACTGGGAAGTTATTCATATAAATTGCTTCCTTTACTCAAACTTAACAATCATCAAACACTGATATGATTTTCCCACTCCACAAAGGGGCAGCAGCCCTATACCTAGTCTTAGCCATTTTCTTCCAATAGAGTTACAATGGTGAGCAAAATTTATGAACTAGATTGGGAAGGTTAACCAATAGTTACAAAGTACATACTGGGTTGTGTTGAAGCTGCACAGTCCATTCAAATCAGCAGGTATAGTTGGATGAGTCAGAAGGGAAGGACCATCAACCCCAATAATCACTTGGGCACCTACTTCCATATGGTCAAGAGTACTGTTCAAAAACCTTTGGAGCTTTTTTAAAATGTGGGACTTCATTTTGAAATCTCAAAACCCTATCTGGAGGTTCACACCTGCTGAAAACCATCCCTTTCTGATTCCCGTCTTCCAGCTGAATACCCTGTCCTTTCAGCCTCCGAAACAAATGTAAGTACTGTCTTTTAATACTAGACTTAAAGTTGTTCTAGGGAGTTACTTCTTGAATCTTCAGCTGACAGGGAATGCAGCTGCCTGACTCCTGTCCAGGGTGGGTGGCTGTTGGTATGCCAGCACTCCCCCAACATTTGCATTGGATACATATTGTTTTCTGGAAGTAATTTAGAAAGGTCATATTTAATCTAGAGAGGCCAAAACTCTTAAGAACCCCAAAGAGACTGTCTTTGCTCCTAAGAGTATCCCACTGCAATCTTATATGATTGTCAGAAAGCTACACTGTCATACTGCTGGGTGAGCTGTTCCAGTGGCAGAGCACTCTTCCAGAGGAGGTGTATGCTATGGGTCAAAGCTAAGCATATTTCTGAAGCTTCAGATTTTGTGTGTGTATGTGTGTGACTGGTGGAGTGCTTTTAACATCACTGTAAATCTTCGTACCTCAGGAAACAGGTAAAACAAGGGTACAAGTAATGAGTACATCTGAAAACAACGTTGAAGATCTTGACTACAGCTTTGGCTAATCCAACATTCATTCTACAGAAGAAGAAGTCGAAGTCAGTGGGACTTAAGTTTGTTTTAATTAAAACAATATATTCTTTTAAATTTGGTAATTACAGGCAAACCAGGATCTTCATTTTCCCCCTCTATGTGTCCCACCTTCAGTTTCATAGGTTCATTTCCATATCCACAGCACAGCAGGCATACATAACGAATGAATTCAAGCACCATGGCAGTGGGATAAGCAAAAATGGCAATTTGTAAATTAGCATCGAACTATGATTACATAAGCTGGTTTGGCAATCTTTTTTAAACCATGGTTTGTGAGCTGACAGCAACTGCATTCGGATGAGTTTCCTCTGCCTTTGCCTGCTGCCCTCAGTGCACAATTCTGTGTGTGTTAAACCCAATTTTATCTGAAGCTATGAACTTGGTGTCTGATGCAATGAACTCTATATTAAGAGCAGTTAACAAACTAGTATCAAAGTCTGGCTTATATCAAGATTGAACAACATTAAGTCAGAGACCCACAGTCAAGATATAAATGCAGAATGATGATTTCATAGAAGCCAGGATTTCTGCACTGAAACCAGTCCAGGAGGGAAACTGAGGAGCGCTCATGTAAGGAAACCATGAAGAATCTTGTGGCACCCAAAATGGTGTAGAGCAGTTCTAAATAAGCTGGATTTCAGACCAAAGACGTGGCATGCCATTGCTTTCCCAATGTCCAACTTTGCTGAAATTGTGCCGTGGGAGATGTTCTGTTCCTGTTCTGATGTTGCAAATGAATGTTCCTAACTACTGTATAGGAAAGTTACCCCCACCCACCCACCCCCACACAACTTGTGTTTGGGCTTTATTCTGCTACCTACTGAAGATAAAGATCTAGCAAAACAGAAGATGCTGGATGGCACAGAATTACACTCACAATTCTTTTTGAGAGAATTCTGCCAAGGAGTTCTGCTCACAACAACCATCATCTTTGGCTGAGTGGTGAGAAATTACTTTCTAACTGCAGGCTGGCTAGTTCTAGTGCCCTAAGAATTCTTTTTGCCTGATCCTACAAATGATGGCTCACCTTGACAGAAGCCATTTTGTGCTATAGGTAGTCTTCTGCAGTAGTCCTCCTCTTTGCTTCTGCTGAACCTTGGTCTGGTTTGCTTAGAGCAGATCCATTGGTGAGGGATGATGGAAGCTGCTGTCCAGCTGGTAGGCCACTAGTTGCCCAGCAGTCCTTTAGAGTGAAGGAGGCAGAGGAAAAATTGGCAATGATAGGTTGTTGTTGTTATTGTTGTTAACTGCCCTCGAGTTGATCTTGACTCATGGCGATCCTATGTCTCCAAGACTCTCTGTCCTCCACTGCTATGCATAATTCCTGCAACCCCTTAATACCTGTGACCTCCTTAATAGAGTCCATCCATCTGGCATGTGGCCTTCCTCTCTTCCTACTTCCCTCCACCTTTCCCAGCATTATTGTCTTTTCCAATGAGTCTTCCCTTCTCATGATGTGTCCGAAGTACGACAGCCTCAGTTTGGTCATCTTGGCTTCCAGGGAGGTTTCTGGCTTGAACTGCTCTAGGACTCATTTGTCATTTTGGTTGAGCATAGGATCCTCAGCATTCTTCTCCAGCACCACATCCCAAAGGAGTTGATTTTCCTCCTATCTTCTTTCTTAACTGTCCAGCTCTCACATCCATACATGGTAATAGAGAATACGATGGCTTGTATGGGTCTAACGTTTTTGTGCTCAGTTCTATTTCTTTGCATTTTAGAATCTTTTCTAGTTCTTTCATAGCCACCCTCCCCATACTTAGTCTTCTTCTGGTTTCTTGACTGCAGTCCCCATTTCTGTCAATGTTTGATCCCAGGTATGGGAATTCTTTTACTATTTTTATTTCTTCATTGTCTAGGTTGAAGGAAGCAGCCTTGTCTGACCCCTTTGCCAATTGGGAAATATTCTGTTTCTCCTGTTCTGACAGTAACCTCTTGTCCTGAGTACAAATTCCTCATCAGGACTATCAGATGTATTGGCATTCCCATGTCTTTAAGGGCATTCCATAGCCTTTCATGATCTATGCAGTCAAAAGCTTTGCTGTAGTCCAGGGGTCCCCGGACTTTTTGATCCAGGGGCCAGTTCACTGGCCCCTAGATCTTCCGGGGGGCCGGAGGCGCGCGCACATGAACACAATTCCAGACACCATTTTGGAAGACAAAATGGCGTCCGGTGCAAGTGGCGGCAGCGGCAGGACTGGCCATGGGCCGGTAGGAAGGCCTCGACGGGCCGGGTCCGGCCTGCGGGCCTTAGTTTGGGAACCTCTGCTGTAGTCTATAAAGAACATGCTGATTTTCTTTTGGAATTGCCTGGTTCGCTCCATTAACCATTGTATGTTTGCAATGTGGTCCCTAGTGCCTCTTCCTTTCCTGAATCCCGCTTGAACCTCTGGGATTTCTCTCTCCATGTATGGTTGGAATCTATGTTGCAGAATTTTGAGCATGATTTTGCTTGTGTGGGAGATCAGTGCTATGGTCCAATAGTTGCTGCAGTTCTTGTGTCTCCTTTTTTGTGGATGGGGATGTATATTGATTGCTTCCAATCTGTTGGCCATTGTTTTGTTTTCCATTATCTGTTGACATATATTGGTTAGCACTAGAGTGCTAGAACACTAGACTCTGTCAATACGGATTTGCAGCAGTTCAACTGGAATATCTATTCTTGGTTATTTGTTTTTCGCTATTTCTCTTATTACTGTTTCCACCTCACTTTTTAGAATTTGGGGTTCATCTTCATATGGCTCATCATTCAATGGGTCCTTCATTTTGTCATCTCTTTTGTATAATTTTTCTGTGTATGATAGCTACCTCCTGATATTTTCAATGATAGGTACCTCCTGATATTTCCAACTTTGTTTCAGCCCTTTGGTTGACATGGAACCAATGTGGTTTATGTGTCGCACCTGGGAAGTTCTTCTGAACAGAATGAAATATTTCTTAAGATGTCTACTGGAAGTTCAAAGACTCCCATGAAGCGATGTAGGAAGGCAAGCTTAAGGCTGCAATCCTTTACATACTAACCTGGGAATAAATCCCACTGAACTCAGTAGGTTTTACTTCTGAGTTGCAATGTTTAGACTTGCAGTGCTAGGTTTGATCACCAAATGAACTAGAATGACTTTCTACATGACAAAATACTTGTGGAAAACAATACTTTGGCCAGATAAGCCAGCCTGCCACAAAAGCAATGCATACAGCATACTACAGTAAAAAGGACAGCTGCACCACCAACCCAAAGAAGGTTTTCCTGTCTTCTCACATTTGTCAACTTTAATCTTTAGGTGGTGCCAACAAAGCCACTACACAAACAAGAAACAGACCATTACACAATGCTCCAACAGATCCACAAGCGAAATGGCAATCATGAATTTAAGACAGGCTAGGATGCCATTCCAAGTCTCCATGGGGGAGGAAATGCAAAGTTCACTGCTTTGAAGGCAGAAAAGCATCACAGTGATTTTGAACTTGACAAGTGTTTCTGCATCCAGGGAGAGAGGGCAGCACAGGTCTGTCAAAATGTGGCAAATCTATCAAGGCTGAAAGGGAGGGGGAGAGGCCATCTTACCAGCTTCCTTCCCATTTTTCAGATGAGCCCACATACAGTAAAACTTCCATCAAGAATCACCCTTGCTCTAAATAATAGAGATGGAGCCAGTACATATGGGGCACTTTGTTACAGAGGCCAAAAAATGAAAACGAAAAAGAGGAGAAAAAAGAAACAAAAAGAAAAGAAGAAGAGAAGAGAAGATGCCTGCAGTGTAAAACAAAAGTGGAAGACCTGCAGACCTCAAACCTCCATCAGTGGTAACAGATGATGGAAATTGTAGGCCAACAACATCTGGCGGACCACAGGGTGTCTAGGCCTGTTTTCAAGAACCGCACAAGGGGGGAAGGAGAGCAAGTTTAGAAAACAGAACAGTTTTCTGTTTTGAAAAGTAATATGGTGGCAGGAGACAAGATGATGAGGTAAGTGAGGAGCAGCACATGGGGAGGACTGCAGATGAGTGGCAGCGTATGTGGCTTGCCTCAATGAGTCTTGGGCCTTTTCCCCACCACTTGCCCAATCCTAGGCAGCAGGACTGGACAGGACTTATGGCTAAGACTAGGAAGAGCAGCAGTCCATCTAACTAAGGCAATGCTGGGCTAGATGGGACCAAGTTCTTCAGTTGTTACTGGAAGGAGGGCCAACTAACTACATAGGACATGGAAAAGTAATGGGCCTAAGCAGACTGGTGGCACGAGGCCGCCCTGGGAAGGTGTGCCGCGGGACCGAGGCATCCCCATGCCTCGATCCCGCGGCGCACCTTCGCCGCCCCTGAAAGGAGCGCTAAAATAGCGCTAAAAAGGACGGCTTTTTAAGCCGTCTGCCGAGGCCCTAATGTTTCACCTCCCACTAACAGCTTTTTAAAAAGATATTATATTACATGGGACACCCTACAACAGAACATTGACGCAAAGTAACTTGGCCTCTTGTTTGTGAAGACAAGGAAAAGTTCCTTGTAATGAGAACACAACAAAAGAAGTCCACTGCAAGTCACCGTGCAACACTGTCTCAGTCCCTATCTGTCTGACACCCGCTGCCCATTCAGAGCCCTCTGACCATCCCAAATGTCACATAACACAGTAATTTGGACAAGTGAGGGTGTCCTTTTAATTGGCTTGTTTAAACAGCCACTATCTTGGAACAAGATGTTAATTAAAATTAAATAAAAGGCCTTGGTGAATCTCATTTTAGGAGGAGGGTGACATTACTTAACACCTCAGAGAAACAGAACTGGGCATCCTAATGAAGTCTGGAGAACTCTCAGCCTTCCATATGGAAAATAAAAAAGAGCACTGGAAGAAAACAGAATGGATGATGCAGTGATACAGAAAAAAACTTGCAGGGTTTTCTCAGCAAGATTTGTTCAGAGAGGGTTTGCCACTGCCTTCCTCTGAAGCTGAGAGAATGTGACTTGACCAAAGTTACCCTGTGGGTTTCCATGGGCAAGTGGGGAGTTGAACCCTTGTCTCCAGAATCATAGTTCACAGAATCATAGTTCAGTCCTCAAACCACTATACCACCACACCGACTCTGAACTTTTTGCTTTTGGCTCAAGCCTGAAGCCACAGATCTGTAGGCTCACTACTGAGTCACTACTCCTCAGTTTCTTATGTGAAAATTGGAACAATAGTGACCTCATTTCAATAGGTAAATGAAAGATCAAGGAGAACAGAGAATGTAAAGCAGCTTGAACATTCAGCTATTGCGGTGCAGGAGGCAGAGAAGTGCTGGAACTTAGGGAAGCCAGTTCCTGTTCGAAAAGTCTTCCTTACACTACTTTCCAGTATTTTCCAGACTATACCATAAGATTCAAATGGCATCATCCAGTATAGACATGATGAAGGCCTTGGGGGGAAAAGTGGAACACAAAACTGATAAAGATTAGATGTACCACATTATTACAACGATAGCCATTTTAGTGGTTTTAAATTCACTACAAGACCACTGTGAATGTTATTGTTTTGTAAACTCATTTTATTGTATCTCCTAGATTTTAACACTGGAATACTGTAAACTGTTTTGGAGGGTTGTTTTTTTTTAAAAAAACAAAAAGTGATATAAGATATGTTAAATAAATTAAAAATACTAGGAAGGACACAGAATACATATACTTGAGATATTTAAAGGCATTTTAAAATAAGAGCTAAACTATCCAAAATACTATGGTTTTATGTAGGAGAGTATATTTAAAGATAGTTTCTGATGTCGATCTCAGTGCAATCCCCTCTTTTTTTTCAGCAGTACAATACTGGAGCTACATGTCCTAGTGTGTGTGTGTATTTTAAATCCAACTCTGGGGAAGAAAAACTGGCTGGCTTTTTTAGGCACTGAGTAGCATAGTTTAATTATAAACATTTTAACTAACCAGTCTGGTGCTAAGCCAATCTGTTTCTGGGGAAACACTGGTTTTGAAGTCTTCTTTCCAGTCAGCTGCCATTTAAGCTGAGCCAATTATCTTAGCCTTTTGACTTAGATGTGCCTGACCTAACCTGAATGTAGTTTCACTGCTTCTTTTGAAATATCAGACTCATGCGCATATGCATTCACTCCCATCTTCATTTGGCAATGGCTCTGAAACGGAGCCTCTGATCTTGCCAACATCAAAAGCCTGGTTTGTAAGATAAGGTAATATTTGAAGTTCGCTCAGCAGTATTCCCCTGTGTCCAAAGTAAATCCATAAATAAGATATAACCAAATAATAAAAAAGTCCCCTTTCGTCTCTTTCTCCTTCTTTCCTTCCTTCCAATAAGAAATGGAAATTTAAATTTGCCTGATGCTTTCTGGCCAACACCAAAAAGGAGAGAGAGAGATTAAACAACAACAACAAATCCACAACATCAATCCTTTGGGGTTAAATATGAATTCATAAAAGGAAAGCAGACATTTTTGTTCTGGGAAATCCACCTGGTGCTGCCAGGAAAACACAGACCAGACTAACTTGGGTACAAATCAAGGAATCAAATCAACCCAAAGCCATTGTGCACATGTATGCATTTGTGTACACATGTATATGCAATCTGGCAGTTACATCACTAGTCAAGATGTCATGCCCTACATCAAAGGTAGCAAATCTGCCACAGCAGCCACCAATTTCACTGTACTCCCCATCTGCTCCACACACACACAAACATCCCTGCTGTCCCTCACCAACTTTACAACAAAACTTTGGAGAACAACCAACACATTCACCCCTCCCACTATTACTCAAATTTCCCTTCCAGACTCCCACAGTCGAGAAGAAAATTCAAATGCAAAACTTTGGCCCACGTGTTAGTGTTCCTCCAATGCCAACAGCTGCTGAAGCAGATCAACACACTTTGGATTTCCACAGTTTGTAACATTTAGCCACAGTGCACCCAAAAAAAGCGGGGACAGGGTCCTGGCATGCACACAAACAAGATAACCCCTCTGCTCAACTGAGGCTTCTTTCCTGACCAGACTACAGGAAATTCAAACATTTTTAAGAGGGATGGAAGGGAGGCAGATGGGAAGTTTAGGATCAGTTTGCAGCAGGAACCTATTTAAATGCCTCAAGTTTGGGGAGGTTGTTCTCTAAAGCTCCACCACCATTCTGGGTTCTATAGAAATCCCTGCTGCACACACAGCCCCTTCACCCCTCCCCATATCTTGAAGCTCCCAGCAGTTTAATCAGGCAAGCTTCCCTTGCTCCTCACAGCCTGTACCGGCTATTGTTATGGCAGGAAAAAACAGCCAGGCCCCTTTCATGCTTGGCTTTAAGGGGAGCTCCTATTCACTTGTTCAAGTAAATTTCAAAGCGGCCTGCTACCCTCTTATCCCCTCTAAGCTCCCCTAGACTAACAATAGGCTGAAAGCGATTCAGTTAAGCCTTTCATCCACCATGCACTTTATTTCTCACTCAGTGCTCTCATCTGTGTAAGGCCCTACAATTGGCATTGCTGTGAAGAGAGGGTATAATCCCAGCCCAGGGTATCCCAAATGACCCAACACTGGTCCAGAAATGACTAACCCAATGAATGCTCTGTTGACACATGGGCACAGGCAAACCCTACCACAGCCAGACAGGAGGAATTTAAACAGGGATGCAACTTTAACCATTTTTTTTAAAAAAAAACCAAACCATCAAATGACAATTTTGTTCAAAAGTAAAGAGGCATCTGTTTTTCCAAAATAATTTACAAAACAACTTCTACTGCTGCAGCAACACCAACCACCATGCACAGTTAACAAAAATAAGGTAAATATACCTAAGGCCAACTTTTTAAAGTGGATACTTTCATTAAGTACATGTATGCATGAAAGGATTACAGCAATGAAGATTTGTTTCCAACTTGAAATCTCATGAAATGCACAAGCTACCTCTGACATTCTTTATATGGATTTACTACGAGATACACATAAGTATTACAAATGGAACTTAAAAATAAGGCTTCGGGTGTCTGTGTGCTGGGGAGAGGTGTTTGTTGCTGTGTGCCTTCAAGCCAACTTATGGTGACCAGGGGCAACAGAGGAGAACTTTTTTTGGTTGAGGGTTGCAAAGTCCCTAAAATGCCCATCCCAGGACTTCATAGGAGGTTGCTATTGGCAGTTAAAGTGGAATCATAGCACTTTGGAGGATATGCCACTGATGGAAACAAGCTCTGCCAATGGGTTCCTGGCAGTTCCCCATTATACCCACAGAATGGCATAAGGGCAGAGCTAACACTGTTTTGTTGGCAGGGAAGTGGTTGTGTCAGAGGAAGCCTTGGATATGTTGGGGCCCATTCACACTACATAGTCCTAGTGTTGTTATTCCACTTTAGCTGCCTTAGCTGCATCCTTAGTTTGGTCAGAAGCACCAGAGGAGCTCTCTGGCTGAAAGTTTCAAAGGCCTGCCAATCCCAGAACTGCCAATCCCTCAACTGTCAATCCCAGAATTCCCCCAGATGCAGTCATGGCAGTTGAAGTGGATTCATACTGCTATAACTGTGCAATGTGAAAAAGACCTTAGTTGTCGAATGGTACACAGGATTTTGACCAACGAAGGTTTTTTAAAAAGTGCATCTCTTTAATCAAAGAAAGGTACTTTACATGACAGATCATTCCTCTCATTCTTCCAGAGATTCACCAAAAAAAAAAAAAAAATGTGTGTAAACAGAACTCCAGTCTCCACTTACAGAAGGGACTCTGCTAGGTTTGGCACAAGTAGACCATTCACTCTTCAGGTTAATAACACCCTGAAGTTAAGCAGTAACTTAGGGAAAGCACTTCCTAGAGGAAGTAATTTCTTTTTATGGCTGTTAATTAGATGATAATAATAGTACACCTAGTCCTAAAAACAAAGGCTGAGGCAAGATTGTGGATATGGGGACAAGGTTATGGATGTGTTCCATGGGTTGCAGGCTGTATTTCTAGTCCTACTGGGACAACAAGATTGTATATGTGAAGGGGCTGGAGGTAAAAGTCAAGTCATTGCAACAGGGTAGTCTAATTGTACATCAACCTCCAATTGTCTATCAATAGCAAACTATTGTGTTGCAACAATATTACTAGATTGTTTCACCTTAAAGTGCACCAAAAATGTGACATGACAGGAGAATTTTAAGAGATCTCAAAGCAGAAATAATTCCAAGTGCCATCCTTTTAAGGGTCCAACATTTATTTTTATTCATCTGAAGGAAATACTTACACACTGCTGTCTGTCATTGACATGGAATCGTCAGTCAAAGCATCACTAGATATTTCACTGTCATTCGCGCTAGTGGCAGGAGCAAAGACGTAACCAGAGTTCACATGGTAAGGGTTAACAGGATCATTCCTCTTGAAGGACCTATGTATGAACAAAATTGGAAGCCCAGTTATTCTTCAAATGCAAGAAATTGATACATTAAAGGGCTAAAGAGCAATGAGATAGTTATATAAGTACACACAAGACAGGCTGCATCACCAACATTCCCCATACTAGAAAATAAGCCTCATCAATTTCAGTGAAGTTCTGGGAAGAGAGAAACATCTAAAATGGATTACAGCCCATATTTACCTCTTTAGATATAAACCACAAACACAGAATTTCACAGGTAGGTCTACCCCACCTGCCACAACAGTGGTAGGGAACCTGTGTGCCCCCTCCAGATGTGGTTGGACTACTGCCCCCATTTCCAGCAGTCTCAATGGGAATGGGTAATGGCAAACTCTCCTAATACCCTGATTTGGCAGAGACAGCCCTGATTAATCCTCTTTCACCCTATTTTTCAGCTACTTTAAAATGTCCTAGTTCCTGTCTCCTCTTCCCACTTTCCCTTTTGTCATAAAGCTTGCTTCAATTGCTGCAAACTGAGTTCAAAATGCAAAGTAGGTTAATTAATCCAATTAACTCACAGGGAGGGGAGAGAAGGGGGATGGATTTTGACCATCCCAGTAGGTTCAAGCAAAAGCAAAGTGCTGCAGCTTCTCCTAGCTTGTGCCTTCTCCCTCATTAATAGGTTTTGCCCTCTTTGACCACACACTGATGTTGCTTGGCCACACGTGTCCCAGTTTTTAATCTGTTAAATGACAGAGGGTATGTGAGGAGAACTGAAGTCCAAAACATCTGGAAGACCAAATGCTCTCTATTCCTGCTCAGCAACCTCACAGGCTATTTTAAAGTCACCAACTGCTGTACAGTTTTTAGAGGAGGAGTTCAACCTAAGAAGTCCAGGATAGTACTTGAGGCACATCCTCATTTCTACTTTAGCTGCATAACAATCCTGTAAGGTAGGTGACGTTGAGGATGAAATGGCCCAGGTCACCCAATGGAAAGGACTTTAACCTGGGTCTCCCTGGGTCTGCTTTTTCACAGGCCTGTCTTTCATGTCACTGCTCCCAGCATTTGAAACTGCCTGCCAAAAGAGGGTGAACAGGCTCACTTTCTCTCATCCTTGGGCCAGCAGGCAAAGATGATTTTTAATTCAGGCAGGCCCTTGGGAGCCCTTAAACTGGGTAGTTGCTCAAAGGGATTTTAACTGATTGGGGGTCGTTATCTTTTTGTTGCTGTGTGTTTTAATTGTGCTTTTAAATGAATTGTTCACATTTTAATTATAATTTGTTTATATTTGAATTTAGCACTTTGAGCACCATTTCTTTTGTCTCAAAGGCAAGGCATGTATTTAATAAATAAATGAAAGATTGGGAAAGACTTGGTGCAGTGGGAGAAAGTTGCCTTGCAGAGCTACTGCAGCACCAAGATCTTTGCCATATTCTTTACATATTCTAAATCCCCATCAAACTCCATGCTTACTCCCAGCTGAATGGGTACACAGGACTGAAGATTTCATATTCATGCAGTGATTACAAATAACATTAGCTATATTAAAGAATTCAAGCCCACTGTTTCACAGAGGACTACATTTTAAAGAAGCCCGATTTAGGGATATACACACTATTTGTTGTTGTGTGCCTTCAAGTCCTTTCTGACTTATGGTGATCCTAAGATGAACCTAACATGGAGTTTTCTGGGGCTGAGAGAATGTGGCTCACTCACTTGATGTATCTCAGAGGGTTTCATGGCCAAACAGGGAACTGAACTTTGATTTCCGGAGTTGCAGTCCAATGCTCAAACCACAAAACCACGCTGGCTTTTGCTATAGTACTCTATAGCCCTCCCAAAAATTAACATGGCAAAGCATGCAATCCACCCCTTTTAAGGCAAGGAGTAGACAACCTGTGGCTCTCCAGATGTTCTTCATAATGCAGTTTCCACCAGCCCCACTGCTGGTTATGCTCAATAGGGCTAATGGGAGTTGCAATCCAACGTCATCTGGAAGTCGCATTAGTCATCACTATCCTAAGGTAAAGTACAGTATAAGTAAAGCAAGTTCAACAGGGTTCCTCTGTTCAGACTTTTCTTCAAAACCTCAGAGAAAAACAAACCAAATCACCTTACCGGTTTGTTCTACTGCTCACACTTCTAGTTCGGTTAGGATTTCTTTCCAAATATCCAACAAAAGTTCCCAAATGTTGGGTCCTCATTGCTGCATGCCCTTATTTGTTGTTCATCTACAGCTGGAGTGGGAATCATGGAGACCTCCAGATAGGACTGGTCTGCAAATCCCAGCAGCCTTTATCAACATGCAGTTCAACTATGATTCCCACCCTCCCCACCCCAATCTTCAGGAGAGTGAAACAGGCAAGACCTTGGACAATTGAGACCAACACAATTAAAAACATGAGTTAAAAATCCTGGAATCAATCTTCAATCATGAACTCAACAAGTGGCCTTAAAGGCATATTGCTTTGTTATACCCTTCAGTCTTTAATAGAGGAATAATTACTCTGGCCTACTTTACAGGGCTTTCATGAAGACTAAAGCAGTGGAGAACTTTTGGCCCTCCAGATACTGATGAACTGCAACTCCCACCCTGCCTTACCACTGGTGAGACGAGCTACTGCTGATGGGAACTAGAGTTCAGCAACACCTGGAGGACCACAGGTTCTCCAATCCTGAACTAGAGCAAGTACTTAGGAGAAACAGTAACTGCTAAAGTGCTCACAGTATTCTGGCATT
Source organism: Phrynosoma blainvillii (assembly GCA_026167975.1). NCBI lineage: Eukaryota > Metazoa > Chordata > Lepidosauria > Squamata > Phrynosomatidae > Phrynosoma > Phrynosoma blainvillii. Next base: position 219,887,925 of record JANUYF010000002.1, on the reverse strand, counting down.
ATTTCCAGACCTCAATTTAAGAGAGACTAAGCATACCAAACTGACAGAACTCCCCAAGGGTCTATTTTGACCTCTCAAATTCATTTAGAGGCATCAGATTTCAAAGGATACTGTCCCCTGCCCTGCAAAGAAGGAGAGCACCCTGTTACCACAAGGCATTGCACAGGTAACAACAAAAAGCCAGATAAGTGGAGATCTTCTTTTTCTCAGTGGGTAGGCAGGATCAAAATAAGGGCAGAACATTAAAAAGGAAGAATTGCCAGTGTGGTACAGTGGGCCCTTGGTATCTGCTATGGTTTGGTTCCAGAATTCCCCGTGGATACCAAAATCCGTGGATGCTCCAGCCCCATTAAATACAATGGTATCCCTATACAAAATGGCAAAATCAATGTTTGCTTTTGGAAATTTATGTATTTTTAAAGATATTTTCAAGCCATGTTTACTCAAATCCGTGGATAAAGAATTCGTGGATACAGAGAGCCTACGTTGGTCCTATGATGGGAGGGGGCTTGCACCATCTATTCCTCCTTGTATTGTATTGGATGAACACGGCAGAAATATCCGGAATCACAAAGGCTCTGTATTATTCGAGATGTTGCTGCCATGCTGGCCCTACCTTATGTAGGAAGAATAATAAGAGAAACAAGAGGGATGGATGTGCCACATCTGTATTTTATATTCTGCACTGACATGCCAAACACAACAGGACAGAGCATGATATACGAATCTTTGCCAGACTGGGAGGCAACTGCTTCTAGCTGAAGACTTTAGAAGATGTCGCTTATAGAGACAACACCTTCTTTAAAACATCCAAATCCTAACTATGCAGAGGGGCGGGGTATAAATAAATGTTATTATTATTATTATTACTAACTGTCTGGAATCCAAACAAGGGTTTTTCTTCTTCTTTTTTCCCCTTTCCCCCCAGATGTTCCTTATTTAAGCCATCACCCCTTATTCCAGATGCCTCCTCCAGCAAATAGGAATATAGGACACCCCTTGTTTCACAGGTGCACCACTTCCATCGCATTCCACAGAAGAGAAATCACAGAGGCCAGACCACATCCCTCCTTCTCAAGAAATTCACTTTGACAACCCTGTTCAAGCCAGGGCCTCCTAGTGCTTGCTGTTCAATTTTGAGATAGTCACTTGCTTAAAATTAGAGTCACTTGCAAGCAACTTGGGAGGCGGGAGGAAGAGTCTTTCTCTAAGGCCAAAACATCAGGAGGGAAAATTTAAAGGGGGGGGGGAGAGAGTGAGAGAGAGAAAAGGGGGGAACCACTTGCAGAGAGGCAGCAAAGCTTGATTTAAGTGAGCAGCCTGGCAGTCTTAATGAAAAGCAGCACTTCCCCTACCACTAGTATTCTAGTCTCTTTGTTTCCATTTGCCCTGGTTACCCACTTTCGACCTCTTCAGTAGTCTGTACTCAGTTCCCTCACAAACAAGGCGTCCTCCCCCTCTTTCCCTTTGCTCACCCCCCTGCTGTGCCGCATTCCTCCATTTCACTGGCAAGGGGGAAAACATGAGCCACTGCAAAGGCTTAAGCAGAGAAAGGACTTTTGGGGAAGGGGGAAAGGAAAGGAAAGGAGGGAGATGGAAAGGGGAGAGGCAGGCAGGCAGGCAAGCAGCCTCTCTTCAAGTTATGACGGCAAACAGCATGACTGAAGTTCTAGGCCTCTGTCTCAAGCTGACCTTTGCAGGAGGCCAGGCTGCAAAAGAGTCAGGTATTTAAGCACAGCTGGGATCGCATTCTTTTCTAAAGCACACAAAGATATTTCAGTGGGAAGATCAAGACATTCAAAAGATGATGGAAGGAAGGGAGTGGGGGTAGGGAGAAAGAAGAACTGCAGATATCAAAGCGCGAGAGAAGAACAAAAAAGAGAGATCTTCAGGATAGGGCAGGCCCATACGTTTCAAACTGAAAAGTTGCTTTACCAGGAAAAATGGGGGTCCAACTAGGGTACCATAATAATAATAATAATAATAATAATAATAATAATGAGAAGCCACCCTTTCCTGGTAAAGCAACTTGCATTTATAGAGTTCCAATTACATTCTAAATACTCTCAAAGCACCAGATCCCATCTGGTCTTGGAAGCTAAGCAGGGTCAGCCCTGGTTAGTACTTGGATGAGAGGCCACCAATTAATACCAGGTGCTGTGGGCTACATTTCAGAGAAAGGAACTAGCAAAACCACCTCTGAGATCTCCTTGCCTAAGAAAACTCTATTAAATTTGTGGGGTCACCATAAGTCAACAAGCAACTTGAAGGCACACACACACACACACACACACAAAATGGCATTCTTTAGACCCCTGTTCCTTCTTAGTTTTTCAAGGAAAGGGAGGGGGGTAGAAAAGGTTGAAGTCTTTACTTTTTATTACTCTCCTTGAAACTGTTTCATGTCCTGCTTTAACAAAACCCAGGCCCACGAGGGCTTATTGTTGTAAGGTATCTGGTTTCAAGATGCTCACCATCTGTACAGAACCAGCCATGCTCTTTAAGTGGATCTTGCAAGCGTGCCTATTTAAAGTGCCTCCTCCAGTGCTAGAAGGTGATGGAGGAGAAGTTCTTCCGAAGTTTTAAGTTGAGTTGGGCAATCTGTGGCCCTCCAGGAGCCCTTTCATATTACACTATTATCTGCTGTTGATTCCACTTTAGCTGCGGTAGTTGCATGCTATGGCATCCTGGAGTTCAGGAAGGCTCTAAACAAGCTTGGGGGCTGAAATGTCTAAATACCTCTCCCTAAACTGAAAACTCAAGGTTTCCATAGGATACAGCCATGGCAGTTAAAAGTGGAATCATAGTACTATAACTTTGTAATGTGAAAGGACCCCTCATTGGCCTAGAAGTCCCATCAGTCCCAGGCAGCAAAGGCAAGTGGGGGGTGATGGGAGTTGCTGTCCAACAATATCTAGAGCAGGGGTAGGCAACCTAAGGCCCGGGGGCCAAATGCCGGTCCTGCTGCCCCTGCCGCCCATCATGACAATACGGATTATTGTTGTTATTACTTGTTCTTGGGGTTTTCTTGGCAAAATCTCCACAGGGGTTTGCCATGGCTTTTCTGGGGCTGAGAGAGTGTGCATGCATATTTTTATTTTTTTTAAATTTTTATTTATTTATTTATTTATTTATTTATTTATTTTTGGTGCTTTGGCCCCCCAATTGTCTGAGGGACAGCAACCCGGCCCCAGCTCAAAAAGGTTGCCTACCCCTGATCTAGAGGGCCAGACGTTGCCGGTTTCTACTGAACAGAGTCACTTTAGACCACTGGTTCTCACCTTTTGGCCCTCGAGATGCTTTGGATTTCAGCTTCCAGACCCCATCATCATTGGCCATGTTGGTAGGGGCTTCTGGGAATTGAAGTGAAGTTAGAGGGTCTTGGGTGAAAACTCCTGCTTTGGAGAGTTAATCTTCTCAAGCTAGGTTGAACTTCAAAAGTACTGCACCAAAGTTCAATGCATTTACAACCACCTCAAACCAGACCACAGAAACTCAAAACGCAAGGAATTGCTGAGGCATTTAGCTCACAAAGTAATTTTTTTAAAAAGAACTTGGACTAAGTGGGCAGAGAGGAATATTTGCCTACAATCATATAGTTAAATAATCCATTTTTTTAAAAAAAAATCCAGGTTTGCCCTCTTAAAAACAGAAAATCCCTACATGCATTAAGTAAACCAATTAGAGATGTTTTCATAGTTACTTCAAAAAAAGAAGAGAGAGAGGGAGCGATCTTGACCACGCTACAACCTTAATTGTAGCCAGATGCTATCAAGTTGCCTTCAAGGAGTTTTCATTTCTGGGCAAAGCAGTGATATCCAATATAAGTTTCTGCAGGCACTCTGAAAAGCAAGCACCACCACCACCTTAAGACTCAGAACTGGGAAATGTTTTCAGCTGTCAGGTAGGAGTTGCTCTTCAGCTTCAAAAGAGAACTATTACCTCTTATCGTGATAAAGTGACACTTAGTGTGTCATTCCCTGCCCTAAGTTAGGGAAGAGATCTGTATCACAAAGCAAGCAAAAGGAACTAATCTTTTTTTTTGGGGGGGGGGGAGGATGCAAGAAGCAGGACCATTTAAAGGATGTTCCTCTCTCTTTCTCCTTCTCTCTCCCTCCCACTCCAGTTAGCCATCAATTCCCCCATCCCTGCAAAAGCCTCAGACCTTCATTTTCAAGCAGACTATTGGAGCCTATTTGGGAACACAGAGGGTAAGTATGCAAACAACCAAATGTGTTTTGCTTCAGTGTAACTGAAGTCAAGGCAGATTTGTGGAGGAGTGGAGAGAAAAGTGGCATTCTATGGGTGGCACACCTGTTTTCAGGCACAACACCTGAAACCCAAAGGTAGCTTAGATTGTAACAAGAACTGGAGGAATACTTTGGTTCCCTGCTGGATAAGGACTGTTCATCTGAATGTGCAGTCCCTACTGATGGACATTTGTTGTTGTTGTTGTTGTTGTTGTGTGCCTTCAAGTAATTTTGGACTTATGGCAACCCTAAGGCAACTCTATTATGGGGTTTTCTTGACAGAGAAGGATTGTGCCTTTTTGCCATCCTCTGAGGCCGAGAGAGTGACTTGCTCAAGGTTACCCAGTGAATGGACATTGTATGTTGGCAATATTTGCAACACTGCTCTGAAATAAATGTGTAGTTGGCCTCACGCTGCTCTCAAAAGATATGAGAAGTGATACACATGTGTGCAAGTGTGTGTGTGCCTAAGAAGGCAGTATTGAAGGGTATATGCATATACATTAGCTGTTCCTGCCTCTTAGTAATGACACAATTTCACTTTTGAAAAACCTGAACTTTAAGGGGTTCCAACAACTTGATTAAAAATAAGCGCCAATCAGCAAAATCTTCTGAGGCTATGGAAGGCTGCCTGCTAGATATGACTAATTATTATTATTATTATTATTATTATTATTATTATTTGTATACTGCCCTATGGCGAACCAATCCGGACTTACTGAGTGGCAAGGCCTGGTTCACAACAGAACTTAACATGTAGCTAAGAGTCTGTCTAATAGGCTTCTCTGATCTAACACCGAACCATAAGGGACAGTTCTGTCTGCATGACACTGTGCACTGATTCACTTAGGAGCCAATGTAAACAAACTTTTCAATTCTCCCTTAAAAAGCTCAGCACAACAAAAGTGAAACAGCTCAAAGATCTTCATACCAGAGAAGTCATTAACACATACTTGTACTCCTTTGAGAGAGGAAAAGATATCTAAACTCAGCCTAAGTATCTCTCTTGCCTCAGGACACCCGCCTTCTCCAAAGATATACAAATATACATTAAACCCACACACTGGATAGGAAGGGGAAAGAAATGGTGCTTGCCACCCTTAACCTTGCACTTCATTTGAAGCCTTGAACCAGAAGAAAACAGAAATAAACTGTTACCCTCCGCAGCCTGCTAGAAACTTGACACACAGAAAAAACCTCTACAGTTGAGAGGGGAAATTTTCATTACCTCCAAGTGTGGTTGGATGAAGATAAAAGACTACAGGGCATTCACATGCCAACTTCTACTACCAGCTGAAGGTAGACTGAACATCTAACAGCAACTCTTCTACACAGAAAAAAAAAATACTGAACCTTTAATATTTTTGAGTGTCTGGTGACCTCTGGGTTGAGAAAATGGTTTCTCAGCTAGTTCCCTTAGGCTACATATAGTTGTGAGTTCCTGGTCTAGATGGTGATTATTACTACTGAGTACAGTGCTTCTAACTAGCAAAATGTTCAACAATCTTTATTGAGGTCACACCTACAACCAACTGGCACAGTCTTATTCCCGCTTGAGAGCAGAGGAGTGAGTCTGAGAACCCTTTGGCTTGCCAGAAGACCACACAACTAGACCATGGCAGCAGTTGGCAATGGAGCCCAGCTCTCTGTTCGCTCACACACAAGAAGCAATGTGATGGGAGGACCAAAGCAGAAAAATCAAACTCTTGCCTCATTGATGAATAGCATACAGCAGACCACATATTTGCTTCACATGAGTCATAGTATTTTCAACATAAAACTACCAACACACTCATGACCAAAGGTGCGCACTAGAGGTGTTGCTGTAGGTTCAAATGAAGTTCTCTAAACCGCAGGTAGCTTCCTTTTTTAGAAGCACCAACATGGCAGAACAGCAAAATCCATGCCTTTTAGCATTCCTATGCCAACAGAACTTATAAGTGCCAATGCCTTCTACAACTTTATCTCAACTTAGGACGTATGTTGTGTGTATATGGACCTAGATTTTAGCTGTGGATAACAGCAAATGCAAATGTCAGACTTCTGTAGCTGCTATAGGTCAAGGCCCCACAAGAAAAGTTACGTTAGGGCTTTATCATATAAAAATTCCCCTTCCACCAGAGAAACATGGTGCAACTATAATGGAATGATCTGGGCTTTTTAAAAAACAACAACAAACCAAGCATCCCCTCTCTGCCACCAGAGATGAAGCAAACAGGTAACACACACAGGCAGCAACTGGAAGAAGCTCCTTACTTACTTGGAGCCCCTCCAGATTTGCACTGGTGTGAGTGAAAGCTGAATTTGAACCAGCTGTCTTTCCAATCCTATTGGGGGGGGGGGGAGACCACAAACACTGCTGTTTTTCAAAAGGACAAGCAAGAAACACAACAGATGCAATTCAGAAACCCTCCTCTTAGAGGCAGGCCATAGTTGAAACAAGCTGAAAACAGAAGAGATGCCTGAAGTCCTTTGAAGTCCATGAATCACAGAAACACTCACAAAAATTCCTGTAAACCAGATGTCAAATACTTACCAGATTGAGAAAGAAACTCCCCAAGCAAGACAGAATACACACAACAGGGGGAGACAGAGCAGTCCTTCTGCTCTACAGATTCTTGTTCAACCAATTTCCATTATGAAGGGGAAAGGGAGGGCAGAAAGAGAATAAGGTGTCAGAAGATTATGCCACTCATCCTGATTAACAGAGAGACACAAATAGTGAGAATGAATATGAAGATGATGCCTTTTTTGTGAGAACTACTCCTGCCTACTTTCAGCAGGCATCCAAATTCAACCAAAGCAAGGGCATACATCACTTCCCTGGAGTTACAAGGACTAGGTACAAAGCTATATAGTCTAAGTGTGTTTCAATTCCATTCATGGGGAAAGGCAGAGCTTTACACACAAGAGGACCCCCACACTAGTTAGGCATACAAAAGACCCACATACACACCTGAAATCCTGAGAGAGTAGATACTACTGAGCTTGATGAACCAGATATCTGACTTCACACAAGACAGAGTTCAACAAGAATCAGTAATGAAGCACCTTTGAGACTAACTGAAAGAAAGAAGTTGGCAGCATGAGCTTTCATAGACTAAAGTCTATTTCTTCAGATGCATCTCAGGAAGTAGACATAAGTCTAGGAAAGCTCATGCTGCCAACTTCTTTCTTTCAGTTAGTCTCAAGGGTGCTACAAGATCTCTCTGATTCACACAAGACAGTTTCTTATGAAGTTGGCATACCTATTCTCCCAGGTAGAACACTACCCTACTGATGCCAACTATAGCAAATATTTTTTTTAAAATAAAGTGCACATGTATTGTCCATGTATATGGTCTCCTTCAAAGTCTCTAGGTTTGATCACAAAGGTTACCACAATAAGAATATGGATTATTGTTGTTATTATTTTGTTCTACCATCACAATTGCTTCCCAATTTCTACATGTAATCCACTTATTTCAACACTAGTTGAGAATGAAGCTGGCAAACTCGTATTTCATTACTCATTCACATGCCTAGATGGTGCTCTTCCCAGTTCCTCTTAATGTGGTTTAAAGTGGTAACAATTAACGCATGTCTCAAAGAACAAGAGTTGCTTTGAAGTTCTTTTTTGATGTCTCAGAGAGCTTTAGGAACTGGTGGGCCTTAAGAACCACAATGTACTGTCTTCTTTATTAGGGAAAAACACAGCCTTCCCCTCAAGCCAGAAATATGCGCCAATATTTTAAGGATGATTAAAACAAAAAGTAGCTTTGCCAAAGTCTACGCACAACAAGCACACAACATTTGTTGGATAAGCTCACAGCCTGAGCTTTGCAAGACTTTCTATGGAGCAAGAGACTTTTAAAAGTTATTCAAAACTAGCTTCCTTACCTGAACCCATTCTCCACAGTTTCTGTAGCTCGGACACTTGCTGTAGCTCTCAAAGTCTTGCTGGACAACCCAAGTACGGATGGCAAAAGTTTGTTTTTAAAATCAGCACAGCTCCATTCCTCTTCTTCATTCAAGGTAGGGAGATAGCCACAGTCAACTTTTAAGCTCCCCAGTCCATTGCTGTTCATATAAGCAGGATTTTCTCCCCCACTCCTTACATATTCGAGGTATATATCAGAAGTCAAAAACATCTGGTAAGCATTTTCCTCCATCACAGTCTGGATCTCAGTCTGTGCCTGATCAAACATTACAGAATCTATCTGCTGCTTCTTAATACTATCCCTTATGTAGGTCTTGGTGGCAGGCTTGAGTTGCTTGGAGACAATGCTGTTGTTCTCAATGTACCTTTTGTATATAGCTTTGGCGACTCTTGAAGTTTTGGTATCCTTAAGGTCCATCTGCCTGAAGCCATTGCAGGCAAACCAGAAGTCTAAAGTATCCACACATTTCTCCCTTTCCAAGAAGGTCCGGAAGAGATAGGCACCATCTTGATCTCCCAACAAGGAATGCAAGGATTTGTTCCATCGCGCAAGAGGGGAATCCGGAGATGCGCTGCCTTCTGGCTCCCCCAGACCATCCTCATTCCTCCTCGGAGTGGAAGAAACTGACATGGCCTTGAAGCTTTGGTTTTTCACAAGGAACAAACTGGCAGCCAGGTGGCATGGTGTCTCTCCTTCTTCCCCTGGTACAGGGGGGCGTGGGGCATCTTCTCTGAAGCTGCTACTGGGGTCTGGAAGGTGAGTCAGCAAGGCTGCACTGCTCATGGTTCCTTCTGGAGTTCCTTCTGGCAGGGCTTTTCCCTCCTCCTTTCTTTTTAAGTGCCTCAGTAATCTGTGTGTGTGCCTCTCTCTCTTTCTCTCTCTCCTTTCTCAAGTCAGCAGGGGATCCTCTGAGTCTTCGCTCTTGAAGGGAGAAAAAAAAAAAAGAAGAGGGGGGAAGTATTGATCTAATCAAAACCAGATCCGCCCAACATCAAAGACAAAAAGTAAACAGGCTTTTCAACTCTTCACATTAAAATAAAGAGGCAACCGCAGCTATCTGCAGCACTAATCAAAAGTATCAGATATGCTTTTCAAAGGGAAAGACTGAACTCTGGGCACACTTTTAACTTTGGTGTGGAGTGAGCAAATGGGGGGGGGGGAAGGGCCTGGAAGCAACACACAAAAAATGAACCCTTCATTATTGCGTTGCCTATAAAACTCAAAACATGCAAAAGAACACCTTCTTGAACCTTTCCCTCCTCCTCGGGATAACATCTGAGAAGTCCCAGGAATAAATCTTGGATCTCTATGCTGTTAAACCCATTTTGCACCAAAAAAAAAATTCTTCCAAGTTTTGTTTCCCTCCCTCCCTCTTCACTTTGGTAGATAACTCAAGGCAGAGAACAAAACGTGCTTTCCTCAGCATCTGGTTTCCATTTCTCTCTCCCCCCCCCACCAACCCCTCAACTCCCTTCAACTTTTAGATTATGATCACCAGAAACCCTTCTAAGCACAACCAACACTGGATGCTCCCCTGAAACACTACATTGAGAAATGATGTCAAAGAAGATGTGAACAGAGAGAGAGAGAGAGAATGCATCTTGGCCAGAAGGTTGTTTTGGAAGCAGGTCCAATTCATTTCTGATCCCCAGCCGACCACCTTCAAAGAAACCCCATGGCTTTGGAAAGAAAAGTGATGGAATCCTTAAACTATTTGCACATTAAACATCTGCATGTTAAAAACTTCCGCCCGCTGGAAGTAAATAAAGGATTGCAATAGCTCCCTGCTGCCCACCCTGCCTCTGAGTCCTCATGCCATTTTTCTTTTTAATGCAGCCACTTTCCATCATTTAACATTTTGGGAGTGTTGTGGTGCTCTCAAAACACTTTTGTGAGGTTACACAGCCAAGAAAGGGCTTCTTCCAAAGTTTCTCTAGGCACACTTTCTAGACAAGCAGCATCCAGACCATTTATTTATTTATTTATTTATTTTAAAAGAGAGATGATCTACGAAGCATGCAAAGAGTTCAAAACTCATCAGAAGATCTAAGCAACTCCCGTCTTGCATCTCCACCAAACAACATCTCAGGCAGACACAATCCAAAACAGAGGACCAACCAAACATCTACAAGGAGAAAGCATGTTCACAGACAGACACCATTTCTGTACAGAGTTGGAAAAGCTTTAAGTGGGAGGAGGAGGAGAAAGAGGAGGAGGAGATGATGATGATGATGGTGGTGGAAAAGGAGATGGAGAAGAGGAAGAAGAAAAGGCTGCTCTCCTCCTGTCATGTACCTGGAGCAGACCTTCCCAGGAGAAGTCTGGCTGTTCTTTCCTCCAGCTTCCTTCCAGCCTCAGAGCAAGGAAGGCTCTCATCCCAGAAAAAGAGAGAGAGAGAGACTGGATTAAAAAGAAAAGAAAGAAGAAATTACAGTCTAGGAGGTATCTTGCCTCCAAAGCCTAAGCCTCAAAAAATAAAAAAAAAGGGGGGGGGTTAATATATATATAGAAAAGGATCTCCAGAAATGGCGACCGACTTGAAGGGACGTGCGGGGAGAGAGGTTTCAGAAAAGGGGGGGGGAGAAAAGAAAGAACCGGGGAAAGAGGAAAAGAGGGGGGCCCTGAGGAGTCATAGGAAACCAGTTGCTTTCTCTCCTCGATTCCCCCGAAAGTTGAAAAAGGGGGGAAGGAAAGAGGAAGGGAAAAGGAGGGAGAGATCTTACCCACTGCGTCCTACCTGAACATCAAAACACACTCGTGCACAGCACACACACCCCCAACACACACACACACAGAGCCTCCCTTCCAGGAAAGGAAACAAGAGGAGGTTTTGTTTCTGGATGGGTAGGAAAGCTCTGCCTCACTTTCCCGGGATTTGTAGTCCGGGTGGGGAAAGCGTGTCCCGATCCTCCTCCTCCTCCTCCTCTAGATCTCTCTCTCTCTCTCTCTCATATTCCCACAAACGCCGATTCTCTCGACCCTCCATCCTTCCATCCCTGGCTCCCTCCATCCCTACCTTCCCCCGCTTCCCTCTTCCTCTCCTCCTTCTTCGCCGGCTGGGCTCGCTCCTAACTAACACATAAATAGCTTTCCTTAACAACTTCAAAGCTCCAGCCAAGAGGACATCAAAGCGATCCGGGAGAAAAGGGGGGAAGGAGGGAGGGAAAGGAGGGAAAGGAGGAGGAGGGAGGGAGGGAAGGCGGAGGAGCCAAGCACACGCATTCTTTCCCAACTTACCCTTGATCATCCAGGAGTTTGTTTTTTTCCTTTTTGGGGAGGAGGAGGAGGGGGGGTCCTTTCTCTCCCCAGCCCCTCCCTCAAAGGGCCGCTCGGGACACCCTTAAAAAATTATGCCTCTATGTCTCTCTTCAGAGCCGCCGGATGGATTCCTCTTCCTCCTTGCTCTGCTTTGCCTTGCTTTGCTACAGAAAGGGGGCCACAGGAGTCCTGCCCCTGGCTGCCGCCCCCAGGCCCCCCTGCCAGCCCTGCATCCTCTTGCTCGCCTCTCAGGCTTTGCAGGAGCCTCAGAGGGTTTGGGGGCTTTTTGTGGGGAGGGGGATAGAGAAGAAAAATAGAAAGGGAAGGAGGAGGAGGAGGAGGAGGGGAGCCGGAGACGTTGTTGCACAAAAATGTATCCGCGAGTTCCGTGTGATCCTTTGCTTTCCTCCACTGCTCCGGGCTTCTTCCCTTCTCCTCCTCCAACCCAAAAGGGAGAGGGGGGCAGAGAAGAAGGGGTGCGTGTGTATATATATATATATATATATATAGGAAGGGGGGGAGAACAAGGGATACACACACACACACACACACAATCAAAAGCCTTGCTCCTTCCTTCCTCCCTTCCTCTCTCTTCCCAACTCCGACCCTGTTTCCAGGAGCCCTTCCTTTTGCTTTTGCTGCTGCTGCTGCCCCAAATGTCCTGGGGGCTCTTGGAGCAAACACCGAGGCTGTGGCTTGAACTGGGCACATCAAAGGGAACAACCCAGGGAACGGTCCTGACAGGGAGATAAGCAGCAGCAGCGCCCCTTCGCCCCTCCCTCAAGATAGATAGATAGATCTATCTATCTATCTATATTAAAAATCCATATATAGAGGTATATAGACGCATAGATAGATAGATACGCACATGCACTCTTTGCAAACACCTTCCCCACTTTAAAAAATGCTGATAGATAGATGTGTGTGTGTGTATACTCCTTGGAAACACCTTCCTCACCTTTTTAAAGAAATGCATAGATAGAGGTGTGTGTGTGTTTATATATACACTTTGGAACTCCTTCCCCCCTTTTAAAAAAATGAATGTATACACACACATACACATACACATACACATGCTCACTCTTTGGAAACACCTCCCCTACTTTTTAAAGAAATGCACACACACAAGCTCTGGAAACTCCTCATCCCCTTTTTAAAAATGCATGTGTGTGTCTGTATTTTTTAAAGTGGGGAACAAGTTTCCAATGCCCCCTCCCTCTCTTTCCGTATACTCACACATCCATCTATGTCTGTCTGTCTGTCTGTCTGTCTCTAATGCATCTCTCTCTCTCTCTCTCTCGCATCTATCTATCTATATCTAATGCATCTTATCTACCTACCTACCTATCTATCTGTATACTCACACAAAACTAGACCCCCGTGGTGCGTGCAGACACACACACACACACACAGACCCTCCTGGGAAAGAGAGAACTAAACAGCCTCCTCCTCCTCCTCCTCCTCCTTGTCCTGGGCACCTTCTAGCTCGGCCCACCTGACAAGGCGCCCAGTTCCCAAGGGGGTCACATTTTTATTGTGGTGATGATGATGATGATGATATATACTGATTTCCCTTTGGGCTTCTTTAAGGCGTGTGTGTGTGTGTTTTGTTTCTTCCCCCAGACGGCCCTTCTCTTGCTGGGCTGCTGCTGCTACTGAGTTGCCAGGACCTTATCAAAGGGACGCCATGGCCGCCCCTCCCGCGGGCGATGGGACGTCGGCACTGACTGATCCCGCCGCCCCAATCGCCTGCCACGACGCTGCTGCTGCTGCTGCGGGGCCTTAAAGGGAGCCGGCCCTCCAAGGAGGAGGGCTCCACCAAATAGAAAGCAGTCAAACACGCCTGGAAATAGAAAGGCATCCTCCTCTCTCAGGCTCAAAAAAAAAGGGGGGGGGGAAGCATGCTGCAATCCCTGCTGGACAGGAGAAAAGGCTGGAATGGAGGACGTGTCCGGGGAAAGGAGGAGGATGGGGACCCCCACTGCACTCTGCCGCCCCTCCTCCTCCTCCTCCTCCTTTAACCCTTTCCTGGCTCCCACCACCCAGCCCCCCCTTTCCCAAATTCACCTCCCTCCCTCCCCCTCCCCCTCCCCCCCCTCCTCCAGGAGATAAAAGATCAATTGCTGTTTGAACTCTTTTCCTTTTATTTTCCCATACAATGCAAAGCAACCGTCCGGATTGATGCTCTTTTGGAGAGGAGAGGAGAGGAGGAGAAAGCGGTCAACTGAGGCTCTGGAATCGTTTCAAGTTATAACACGCCGCATCTGCACTGCAGAAATAACCCGGTTTGGCACCGCTTTAACTCTCATGGCTCCATGCTGTGGAACCTTGGGAACTGCAGTTTGTTGTGGCACCAGGATTCCACAGCATGGAACCACGGCCCTTAAAGTGGCCTCAAGTGTGGCACCGGTGCCACAACAAAACTACAAATCCCAGAATTCCCAAGCATTGAGCCATGGTAGTTAAAGTGTGAGAAGTTTGCTCTGTCGCCACAACAAAACTACAATTCCCAGAATCCCATAAGCATGGAGCCGTGGCAATGTCAAGCCAGCTCTGGTCCCACAACAAACTTACAGTTTCCAGAATCCCATACCATTGAGCCTTGACAGTTAAAGTGGTGTCAACCTGGATTATTTCTGCAGTGCAGATGCCTCTCTTCCCCCTCCCTGCCTTTCCTTTTTTTTCCCTCCTCCTTCAAAGTTTCAGGGAAAACTGGCCTTTGCCTTCTTCTTCTTCTCTTCTGCCCCCCCCTCCCTCCCTGTGCATCTTAACTAAACAATATCTGATTGTAATATAACTGGCACACCAACAAAACTCTGTTCCTTTCTCTCTCCTCTTTCCCTACTCTCTCTCTCTTCCCCCCCCCCCATATGTTAAATATTAAACAGACACGGAATGCTTTAGAAAAAGGCTGGAGACAAAAGGTTTTAATTAGGGACTGGATCTGGAGAGCAGGTTTCCAGGGCAAGCCACCTCCCTTCCCTCCCATTCTCTTCCCTGCCCTGATGAAGGCTGGATCTGGGGTCTTTTTTGGGGTGTGTGTGTGGGGGGGGGGGGGTTTGCCCCTCTTCCCCTTTCCAAATATTTTATGGGCAGCCCCACAATGGAACAAGGAAAAGAAAACAGCTGACCTTCAGGGAAGTGCCAGGGCCAGAATGGATCTCAACTCTGCCACTCCAATCTTCTTCCCTTTTTTTTGCTTTTCATTTCCACTTTTGTATCTAGCCACTCATATTTTTCTGGCTTTTGTTCCCCCCTCCTTATCTTAGCCTCAGTTCTCAACTGCATTTTCAAAACAAGCCAGGCTAACTGGAGTCCAAAACACACTGCAGAAATAATCCAGTTTGACACCGCTTTAACTGCCCTGGCTCCATGCTAAGGAGTCCTGGGAAGTGTAGTTTTGTGAGACTGAATCAGCCTTCTCTGTCAGAGAGCTCTGGTGCCACAATAAACTACAATTTCCCAGGATTCCCTAGCACTGAGCCAGGGCTGTTAAAGTGGTCTCAAACTGGATTATTTCTACAGTGTGTTTTGGACCAAGGATGCACAAAATTTGGCAACTGGTGTCCTTTCCCCAGTAGTGGAAAGAGTGCCTTTAATCATATTATGATAATTGGTTTTTATCACACAACCCAGGGGCCCAGCGTATCCTGCTAGGAGATGGACAAATGTAGGGAACCATAGTGCTCCCCCTTCTCAAAAGGCACTAGTAGTATTATCATGTGAATATTTACTCACTACTCAGGAAGTCCAGATGGATTTACTCCCAACTGTTTGACGGTAGTGTCACTAGGGTTGGTGTCATAAGGTGCAGATACTCATGGGGTCACCCCACAATTGACCTCCTCCCAGATCATATCACACCATACAGAATCCATAGTAATGTGTTTTTTGTACTAACGGTACTCGTAAATCATAATTCCCTTATATCACTGAATGCAGCAATATCAATAGTTGTGACATAAACAACTAGCAAAATCAAAGTTATACCTTTAAATTACAATATCATCTATACAGGCTAAATAATTTTTTAAAAAATAATATGTATTTCTTACCCGCTTCTCCCCAATGATCGAAATGAGGAACAACAACAATTAACAAACATCAGTTTAAAAGACACCACTTAAAACACACATCAATTTAAACGGGCAAACAAAATATACACATATTAAAACAATCCACACTGGAAATTCATCATTGGAAATTCACACTTTTTACCTGAATATAGTTTAATGTGGTTAAAGTGGGAAAAATTGGTAAGATGTGATGTTTTGAAATATTTTTTAAAAAAATATTTTGAAATCTTGAGGCCACTCCTTTCTTCTCCCACTGAGCCTCACTCCATTCAGACCAGCTCCTCCACTTAGCATTTTGAAGGGATGCAGGCAAAATGCCACAGCCCATTTCTACCCAAAATGGTTTGAGTGTTGGACTATGACTCTGGAGACCAAGGCTCAATTCCCAGCTTGGCCATGAAACCCAGTGGGTAACCCTGGGCTAGTCACATACTCTCAGCCTCAGGAGAATGCAATAGCAAACCTATGAACAAATCTTGCCAAGAAAATCCCAGGATAGGGTCACTTTAGGATCACCATAAGTCAGAAATGACTTGGAGACACACAACCACCACCACCCCCCTCACCCTCGGCACTCCTAGTGATGCCCCCTGGGCTGCCTTGGAGCATGATGGACTAACCCTCTTTGGAAGTCTTCAGACAGAGGTTGGAGGGGCATCTTTCTGGAGTGCTTTAATTGTGTATTCCTGCAGGGCAAGGGGCTGGGTCAGATGGCACTTTGCGGTCCCTTCCATCTCTAAGATCCTATGAACTAACTGCCAGAAATAATGCAGCTTGAGGCCGCTTCAACTATCCTGCCTCTATGCTAGGGAATCATGGGAACTGTTTTTTTGAGACACTGAGCCTACTCTGTCAGAGAGCTCTGGTGCCACAATAAACTACAGTTCCCATGATTCCTTAGCACTGAGCCAGGGCAGTTAAAGTGCTCTCAAGCTGGATTATTTCTGTAAAGGCTCTAAGAGTTCATAGAGTTTTATTGCTCAGAGACCCAAAGATGACAACCCTAGGCAACCATTCTTTGAATTAAGTCCTACTGAGGAAGATGACAGTCTTCTGCATCCTTGTGGTGATCCTCATTATTCCCCCAATGTTTGTTTGTTGTATCTAGATCATTCACTCTTCTTCATTTACATAAATTACCCTCTTGAATTAAGAACCAAATTTTCAAAGGCAGTACCTTTCCTAGGGCTCAACAGAAACTTGGAGGAGGTGGAAATGGAATGAGGAACTGTTAAATGTTTCACATCGCACTCCTATGAATATTTCTCAGGAGTAAATTTAGTGAGTTTAATGGCAAAGATTCCCATGCTGAATACTTCACAGAAAGCCAAAGTGTGCTATAAAAAAATTTAAGATACCAGCCTAGCATAGCTACTTACATGCTAACAGTTAGCAGCTAACTAGCAGCTAACCCATCATTCAACAACTGAGTTCATGGGTCTACTCTAGCTGGGCCTATCTAACAGATTCCAGCCAAAATTGCTACAAAAAGGATGCTTGTCCATTGTTCTGGGCATTGGTCAAGAAAAAGCTAAATATATATTTTCTTATGCAGGAGTGAAAAGTGCCATAATTTTTAATCCAAAGCAAAAAAACAAAACAAAACAACCCAAATATTTTTGGAAACAATCATAAAATGTATGTGGAATAATGGCTAGAGTGTTAGACCAGGATCTCCACTTAGCCACGAAACTCATTAGGTGACCCCTTGAATCAGTTTTTCTCCCTCCTGCTCTCTGGCCTCATCTGCACTGCAGAAATAATGCAGTTTGACACCACTTTAACTGCCATGGCTCAATGCTATAGAATTCTGGGATTTGTAGTTTTGTGAGAGATTTAGCCTTCCCTGTCAGAGAGCTCTGGTGCCACAACAAAGTAAAGATTCTAGGATTCCATAGGATGGAGCCAGGACAGTTAAAGCGATGTCAAAGTGGATTATTTCCGCAGTGCAAATGGGGCCTCTGACCATCCCCATAAGGCTGTTGGAGGAGGAGAGACATCCACACCACTTTGAAGTAAAAACAGACATAAATGCAGCTAATAAATAAACGACTCTGATTTAATCTGCACCACACACAAAAATATGCACAAGTTTGCCTCCAAGGCCTATGTGCATTACTCAGATGTAAGGCCCACAGTGTTCAATAGGATTTATTCCCATAGAAATGCTCAGGTGTGGCTGGTGAGGCAAACAAAGATTCCTGTTCTGAATTTTCCCTCAAACCAATGTGCCCTACTTTACTTAGAACTGTATTTGTCAAACTGAGTAACTTGCAGAAAAGCGGGGCGGGGGGCAGTGACTAAGGAGAGAGCCCCTACAGGACAAAGCAATAGCAAGAACATTTCTATATTGCTTCTCAGTGAACTAGCACTCTCTAAGCCAGGGGTAGGCAACCTAAGGCCCGGGGGCCGGATGTGGCCCTCTGAGGCCTTTGGACCGGCCCTAGGCCGGTCCTGCCGCTGCCGCCGCCCCCTGCCGCGATTATATTGATTATTGTTGTTATTACTTGTTCTTGGAGTTTTCTTGGCAAAATCTTCACAGGGGTTTTGCCATGGCTTTTCTGGGGCTGAGAGAGTGTGCATGCATATTTTTTAAATTTTTTTAAAATTTTAAAAAAAATATTTATTTATTTATTTTTGGTGCTTCAGCCCCCCAATTGTCTGAGGGACAGGAACCCGGCCCCCAGCTCAAAAAGGCTGCCTACCCCTGCTCTAAGCAGTTTGCAATCTGTAAGCCAGTTGCCCCCAACAAGGTGGGTCTTCATTTTACTTACTTACCAAAGGATGGAAGGCTGAGTCAACCTTGGAGCCCTCTGCAATCAAACTCACAATGTTGTGGCTGCAGTACCAGCATTTAACCACTGCACCACCAGGGCAAGACCAACAGTACAGTCAAAGCACCACTGATGCCACCGTTTCTAAAAAAATAAATAAAAAAAAATTGGCTACCTTTTTGTGGGAACTCAATTTCTTTCAAGTCTTCTAGAAATACAAAAGCCCTGTGCAAGCGATAATTAGCTGTTCAGACCAACTTTTGTAACAATAAACTTGCATTTCTGTTGCATCTGGAAGCACTTCACAGCTTCCTGCAACCTGTGGCAGGTTGTCAATTGTTGTTGTGTGCCGTTGATTTGTTTCCAACTTACAGCAGCCCTAAGGCAACCCTATCATGAGTTTTCTTAGCAAGATTTGTTCAGAGGGGGGTTGCCTTTGCCCTCTTCTGAGGTTGAGAGAGTATGACTTGCTCAAGGTCAGCCAGTGAGTTTCAGTGGAGATTCGAACACTGGTCTCCAGAGTCATAGTCCAACACTCACACGACTATGCCAATGTACATCATTGAATTTTTATTACTTGGGATGTTTGGGTAGATGTATCTGTGACACTATGACCTAAATCTGATTGTTCTAGATAAAGTATACCCATTGAATGAATAGATAGATCTAACACCTGCACTGTTTTATCATTAAGCAATTGACTGAATGGATCTATTGTGGTGTTGTATACCTTTAAGCAACCCTAAAGTAAACTTATCACTAGGTTTTTCTGGGTAGGATTTGTTCTGAGAGGGTTTGCTTTTGGTCTTTCTTCCTCTGAGGATGAGAGAACATAACTTGCTCAAGGTGGACAAATGGGTTTCCATGGCTGAGCAAGGATTCAAACCCTGGTCTCCAGAGTCCTAGTCTACTGTTCAAACCACTATAGTACATTGGCTCTTGGATCTAGTCTATGGCCTAGCAATTGGATTTAGGCCAAAAGGTGTTTTGTAAAGTAGAGGAGAATGTTGTCTGAAGGTGTTTCTCCCCCTGGGGGGACTTTACTTCACAGAGATTTCAAGCATTTCGAAAAATTTCTGAAGTCCTCCAGATTTTATAGATCTAAAGAAATGCCAGGTGTCACTAGTTAAAAAAAAACACACCCAAAACCTTTATTATTTTTAGAAATGGTACTAGTGCACAGAAAGGTCAGTTACTGAGACTGCTAACCTGGGAAAAAAAACAAAAAACTTTAATACAACTCATTTCCTACAAAACTACTTTTGAGTAAGTGGCTTGCATTTTTTGACCTACACCTTGCAACTCCCCAGCCCTGAGGGTCTAACAAAAAGCACAAATTAGATCTGCAAAGAGCCAAGAGAAATAGGTTTTGGGTAAAATGCCACATTTCTTGGCTCTTTGACAACCTCGTTTCAGTAATAACTGAAATAATGATTAAAATAATGATAAATATAACAACAACAACAACAACAAATTAATATATAATGATGGTGATGAAATATTAATTCATGCTAAAACTTCCAACTTATGTCAGTGGCTTTAGTTCAAAATTAAATTTAATTGCATTTCTTTTTATTAGGAAAAAAATCAATTTCACTAATTATTTTAGGAGGCTAATTCCTCTCCCCGTATTTCCTCAAGACTGTAAGGATCAACCTTGCTTCAGTGTTCACTCATTGTCTTCATATACAAGGAATTTTAAATATTAAATCCACTGTGTGTTATAACATCAGCTTTAACCGTCTTGATCTTTTATAGTCATTATTATGGATGTTTCCTGTTAATATTCACCTCCCATTATTATTTCCCATCAATTTGCATCTCTACTCAATTAAGCTTTCTCTTTCACAGTACTGCAGTATCGGGATCCAGTCTTGTTCAATACTTTCTACATTTTGTTTGTTCAATCTAGCTGTGAGTATATCCAGACTCATCATTTCAATAAGCCTTGTAAACCACTCGCTGGTTGAGGGCACTTCTATTTGTTTCCATTTTTTTGCTAATGTAATCCGAGCTGAAGTTATCATATATAATAATATTCTCCCATATTTCCTTTCAATTTTTTCTGGGATCTTATTCGTCACGTTCAACAGATATATTTCTGGTATCATGTCATATCTTATTTTAAATATTTCACAGATTACCTTATGAATTGTTATCCAATATTTCCTAACTTTGTCACAGTTCCACCATACATGTAACCAACATCCTGTGGTTTGGTTACACTTCCAACATCTATTATTGCCATTCTTATAATATAAACTTTTGCTAGTTTCGCTGGAGTAAGTACAAACTGGAGATACTTTGGAAGTCAATTGTAAATATTTGTATATAATGATTGGGAAAGAAATTAATATGTCAATTTGATAGATATGTTTGAATAATACATGTCAATAGAATATAAAATTAAAAGACTGTAAGAATCAGAAGTCCAGGTAAGATGAAGAGAGATTTCTTCTAACATCCCCCTCCCCCAAATAAATCTGTGCGGTTGTTAGCGGTACCCAGTAATGCTATCTCGTTTTTATCTCACTTCTTAACCTACAAATTTGTGTTAATAGTGGACCTAAACACACTGCAGAAATAATCCAGTGTGAGACTGCTTTCACTGCCCTGGTTCAATGCAAGGGAATCCTGAGAATTGTAGTTTTGTGAGACATTTAGCCTTCTCTGTCAGAGAGCTCTGTTGCCACAATAAACTACAATTTCCCAGGATTCCCTAGCACTGGGGCAGGGCAGTGAAAGCAGCCTCAAAAGGGATGGTTTATGCAGTGTGTTTTGGACCTGTGTTAAGTTTATGTTGATTTTATGCTGATATTAATAGATATGGGGGGAGGGAACTGGAGAGATGGGGGTGTGGGGCAGCTCAGTATAGTTTATCATCATCATTATTGTTGTTGTTTAGCATCATCATTGTTGTTTAGTTTTGATTTTTGTTAGTTTTTTTCTTAGCAAGATTAGTGTTATGATTTTATGTGTATCTGAGTGTTTGTATAAGTTTTATGTTTTAAAACTTAATAAAACTGGGGTTTTTGGTTTTTTTAAAAAAAGGGAGACCTACCCTCTGGCATAAAACTACTTTGGCTGCATCCACACTGCAGAAATAGTCCACTTTGATGCAGCTTTAACTGCTATGTCTCAATGCTATGGAATTATGGGGATTGTAGTTTTGTGAGACATTTAGGGGGGTTGCAGACTGCCAGAAATAGTGCAAATTGAGTCCACTTTTAGGGTTAGGGTTAGTGCTAGGGAATCATGGGAATTGTTTTTTTTCTGAGACATTGAGCCTTCTCTGTCAGAGAGCTCTGGTGCCACAATAAAATACAGTTCCCATGATTCCCTAACCCTAACCCTAAAAGTGGACTCAATTTGCACTATTTCTGGCAGTCTGCAACCCCCCTTAGTCTTCCCTGTCAGAGAGCTCTAGTGCCATAATAAACTGCATTAAGCCATGGTAGTTCAACTACCATGGCTTAATGCTGTGGAATCCCTTGGATTTGTAGTTTATTATGGCAGTAGCTCTCTGACAGGAAAGACTAAATGTCTCACAAAACTACAATCCCCATAATCCCATAGCATCGAGACATAGCAGTTAAAGCTGCATCAAAGTGGACTATTTCTGCAGTGTGGATGAAGCCTTTGCATCTCGAACTCAAATCTGAAGCAACTGGTGGGAGCATCTACAGTGAAGGAATAATGCAGCTTGACACCACTTTAAATGTCATAGCTCCATCCTATGGCTTCCTGTGATTTGTAGTTTTATATCTTTGGCCCTTCCCACAAAACCTACAGATCCCAGGATTCCGTAGCAAGGGGCTGCATCCACACTGCAGAAATAACCCAGGTCACCACTTTAAATGCCATGGCTCCATGCGATGGAATTCTGAGATTTGTAGTTTTGAGAGACACGAAGCCTTCTCTGTCAGAGCTGTGGTGCCACAACATACTACAATTCCCACAATTCCACAGCACTGAGCCATGCTCGTTAAAGTGGGTCAACCTTGATTATTTCTACAACGTGGATGCAGCCAGGGAGCTGTGACACTTACAGCAGTGTCAAACTGCATTATCTCTACGGTTCTGAAAGAGACTTATATCTGGGTTAAGACGGATGGCGGCATCAGCAGCGGACAAAGTAACAGCACTTCCCTCAGAGCACCGACCTCCACCTCAAAAAAAAAAAGAGGTTCTCGCTCTCTTCTCGCGCCCAAACGGTCCAGGTGGGGAGGGAGGATCTGTGGACATTTCCCATTGGTCCGTCCTCCAGCTCTACTCCCCTTTCAGCTTCTGTGATTGGACAGTCCAGTGACGGGGCGGGAGGGAAGCAAAGAGGGAGGCGGTTGCCAGTGAGGGATAGTTCAGCCCAGCGCGCGAGGGGCGCGCGCTCGCCTTTTTTTAAAAAAAATGGCGCCCTCGCGCGCGTCTGTTGGAGCCGGTCACGGTCGCCGCGAGTGGGGGAAGGGCTTCTAAACAGCAGCACTGTGGGGCTGAGGGAAAAGTTCGCCAGAGCTGCATCCGCGCACTGCAGAAATAAATCCCTTTTGACACCACTTTTAACACACTGCCGTGGCCGAATGCTATGGGATTCTGGGATTTGTAGTTTGTTCTGGCACCAGAGTCGTGTCAAACCAGATTATTTCTACAGTGAGGATGCATGCATCCTTTTTGCTACCAAGCCTCTATCGAGAGCTGTGGGGCCAGATGTCCTCACCGCAAAGGAGGACAAGGCACCATAAAATGTAGGGCATTCGAGGGAAAAATGTTGGCGATGGCCAAATAAAAACTCAAAACACTCATAGAAATAGAAATTCATGCTGCTTAGTCGTGCTCTAAATGGAGGGCGTTTTTGAAATTCCTCCTGGATTAAAGGTTGAAATGTAGGACGTGCCCTGGAAAAGGAGGACTTAAGTTGGAAACTTGAAGGCACACTAGCACCAGAGCTCGCCACACTACAAATTCCAGGGCTCCACAGGATGGAGCCATGACAGTTCAAGTGGTGTCAAACTGCTTTAATTCTGCAGTGTGGAAGGGCTGCATCCACAACTTTACACACAAACACACACGTAAAAAGGAAGGGAGAAAGGAATGTGGCAGCACTTTTAAGACTATCAAGTTTTTATTTTAGCAAGAGATTTTATGGATATAAGCCCACTTCTTCAGATATAGTATAGAATGATAATAAATGCTGAGGTATAAAGCATACATACAGAGTTGTGAGAGTGGGACAGAATGTAATAGGATCCAGAAAGACACAAATTTGGCCTTTGTCCTAATTTTTTTTCAAAGAGCTCTGGTCAATAATTATCATAGATCATGATATGCATCTTTCTAGATCCTATTCCACTTCCACAACTGTGTAAGAATACTATCTCCTGAGCCCTGGACATCACTCATACTGTATCTGAAGAAGTGGGTTTATATCCACAAAAGCTCACACTAAAATAAACACTGGATTTAGTCTTAAAGGTGCTGCCACATTCTTTATTCTTCCCTCTTTTATGCTGCAAGACACTGACAGGGCTACTTCTTTGAAAACACACTCCTGTGGATTCCTGCTTTAAAGTAGCATGCATACTAATGATATCACACTTTTTAAAGTACTTCTTGGCTCTTTTGTTTCTTTAAGGCAGGGTTGAGAAGTGGCAGCCAGATTCCTCCCTGCTCCCTTTGAAGCCTGATGGGCCAGATGATATTAGGGATCTCCATGTGACCATCAAGCAGCAAACACTGCATGCAATTCAAAGAGCTGAGCAGGACCAGGCCTGGTTACTACTTGGGTAAAAGACCAGGAGGGAGGGCAAAGGGATCAGGCAAGGCTGCATCTTATCACCCTACCTGTTCAACTTACATGCAGAACATATTGTTAGAAAAGAGGGCTTGAACACAGAAGAAGGAGGAGTGAAAATAAGAGGAAGGAATATCAACAATCTAAGATATGCAGACAACAACATAATACTAGCAGAAAACGTCCCAGACCTAGAACAACTACTAAGGAAGATCAAAGAAGAAAGTGCAAAGGCAAGCTTACTGTTGAACATAAAGAAAACAAAAATAATTACACAAATTCAACCTAGACAATGAAGAAATAGAAATAGTAAAACAGTTCTCATACCTGGGATCAAACATTCATAGAAATGGGGACTGCAGCCAAGAAACTAGAAGAAAATTAAGAAAGGGGAGAGTGGCTACGAAAGAACTAGAAAAGATCCTAAAAAGATATACAACTGAGCACAAAAGTTAGAATCATATAAGCCACTATTCCTTATTACCATGTATGGACGTGAGAGCTGGACAGTTAAAGAAGATAGGGAAAAATAAATTCATTTGAGATAATGTGGTGCTGGAGAAGAGTGCTGAGGATCCCATGGACAGCCAAAAGGACAAACAAATGGGTCCTAGAGCAAATCAAGCCGGAAATCTCCCTGGAAGCGAAGATGGCTAAACTGAGGCTGTCATACTTCGGACACATCATGAGAAGTCTTTACTCACTAGAAAAGACAATAATGCTAGGAAAGGTGGAGGGAAGTAGAAAGAGGAAGGCCACATCAGGGGTCCCCAAACTTTTTTATCTGGGTCCAGTTCGCTGGCCCCCAGATCTCAGGGGGGGGGGGGCAGAGGCACATGCGGACATGCGCATGACTCAGGCGCCATTTTGTTTTCCAAAAATGGCACCCGGAGTCATGCGCATGTGCCCGGCGTCACATGTGCATGTGCATGAGTCAGGGCGCCATTTTGGAAGACAAAATGATGTGCGGTGGCACGCGCGAGCAGCAGCGGCAGGACCAGCTATGGGCCGGTAAGAAGGCCTCAACGGACTGGGTCCGGCCCACGGGCCGTAGTTTGGGGACCCCTTTGCTAGATGGATGGACTCTATTAAGGAGGTCATGGGTATAACTTTGGAGGAACTAAGCAGAGCAGTGAAGGACAGGGAGTCTTGGAGATGTCTCATCCACAGGGTTGCCATGGGCCAGAGTCGACTTGAGGGCAATTAACAACAACAACAACAACAGGAAGATACCAGGGATCTCCTGGTGAGGTTAGGCAAGAATCCTGGATGAAAAACAGGAGAGCCCTATGGACAATACTGGGCTAGATGGACCTAGGGGCTGACTGAATATAAGGAAGAAGCTTATGCATCTCCCTTCCTTCCCATAACGTTTAGAGAAATTTGCTTCAGAGGTGGTCACTCAAGAGCCTAATTAGCTGGTTCACAAATGAATGCAGGTAGAGAAGCAGGGTACAATGGAGTGCATTTGTGGAGAGAGAAATCTGTGCCATACAAACTGTGTATCCCTTTTGTAGGGGACCCTGATATATGTGAGCTTTTTTCCTTCTCACTGTTTGTAAGACAGGAAAGTATTCTACAGATTCCATGGACTGCCAATATGACCATTAAATGGATCTGAGAGCAGATGCTTCGCAAAGTGGAAAGAAATAGGAAAAGAGGAGGACTGCATTATCAGGTGAATGGACTTGGTCAAGGAAGCCACAGCTTTGAACAGGGCTGTTAATCAGAGGATGCCTTAATGGTCTCTCTTTCCCAGAGTCATCATCAGTCAAACCTGACATGATGGCAAATGACAACAGCAAGATGTGGTTTCTGCCATGATTATTAATTAATTAATTTAAAAAAAACATTTAGTACAGTCAGCCTTCCATATCCACGGATTTATTATCCATGGTTTCAAGCATCCACGGCTTGAAAATATTCAAAAATATAAATTCCAAAAAGCAAACCTTGATTTTACCATTTTATATAAGGGGCACCACTTTACTTTGACACTGTATATAATGAGACTTGAGCACCCACAGACTTTGGTATTCATGGGGGTCTTGGAACCAAACCCAGAAGATACTAAGGGCTCACTGTACTATATTCTTGTAATACCACTCTAAAAGTATTTTTTTCAGATTGAAAAACAGGTTACAAATTAAAGTGTATAAGTAAAATAATTAAAAAGCATAGATAATAAAAAGCATCTCAGGGGTTTTCCAGCAAAAATGGAAGTTGCATTGAGGGACATCAGAATTGCTCAGTCAAAGCCAAAGGCTTCCTTGTCCCAACCACTTTTTAAAAAGCCCATAGTACATTACAAGAGAAATTGTAGTCCGCCCCTGACCCCTTGGGAGAAAGGCATTTCAAGAGGGAAGTGTAAATCACTTCCCTATCGCTTTGGCTGCCTTAGCTGCTAAAAGCTACAGAGGCTAGGACCTGAAGTTGACTTCTGGGAGAAAATCCCATGGATGAACTTCCTAAGGAGATCTCCTGAGGAATCCTGCTGGTTGGTTGTGTGGAAAGTCTTATCCCTCAAGGGGCCAAGCTACATGCAGTGGCTGCAATCCTATTTGTAAACTGGGGAATAGGAAGTCTAGTCTTTAGGTAAGGGACAAACAAGTGGGAGTGTCAGAAACCCATAGCCCCCTTGAGCTCATCTGGGAGAAAATGGGTTTGAGAAAGAGGCTGCAGGAGGGTATACAGCTATGTACATGGGACAGGGTCAGACTCTCAACTCGGGGCTATTTTGGTTCAAAAAATTGGTCCTGTCACTTCTGCCCTGTCTTTTATACACGACCAACACTATATGAGCTTCCTGTCCCTATGCACCCCCATCTCACCCTGTCCCCACTGGCTGTTCAGCCACAGTCCTCCTGTTACGGTATATCAGCAGTGGCCAGCCAGCTGATTTACCACTTTGGGTGCTGCACCCAATGCAACATCTCTCCAGCTAACTCATGGTGTGCTTGTGGGAGACCATATGGGTGGAAGAACATCCTTTACTGTAAACACCGAGACATTAGGAAGATCTTCTTTTTTGTAAGAACTGTTCCACAGCAGAATGGACTGCCTTGGAGGGCTGGTGGATTCTGCTTCTTTGAAAGTCTTTAAACAGAGGTTGTCTGGACATTTTTCAAGAGTGTTTTAGCTGTGTATTCCTGCCTGGCTAGAGGTTGGACTAAGTGGCCCTTTTGCTTCCATTCAACTCTAAGACTCTACAATTCTAAATACAGTTGTCCCTCCCGATTCGCGGGGGATCTGTTCCGGACACACACACCCCGTGAATCAGAAAAACCGCAAATATTCAAAGCCTATTTCATATATGCGGTGCTGCATGCACACCTCCAACATGCGTGCCATGTTGTCCCTCCCTGCTTGCCATCCACGAAGGAGCAAGACCGCAGACTCCAAGTCTGCGAATGGGGAGGGATGAGTGTATTCCTTACCTGTCATAGAGCGGCTGTTAAAAATTCACAAAGCTTCATTCCATTTGAAAGTGGCCCAATGCCTCTCACAATCAGCAGGTGTTTTGAACTGCAGCTCTTCCAGTCCCTGACCACCTGGAGGGTTCGTTGAGTCTCACTTTTCTCCTGGGGGTGACTCTGTTCTCTTGGTTTTGTGCTCCAGCCTACTGGTAGCTGATGTAGGCTGTACTTCTATTGTCTACTGAGAAACAAGTGAGGTAATGTGAATGTTCCACACAAGTTTGATAAATACCTAGAATAAAATAAACAATGCAGGAGCTTGCTACCAGCTGGGTATTAACTACCAGCCTCCTCCTCATTAAAACATGCCAGCAAAAGGATGCCTGTTAGAGATGGCATCCACATGGAAATGAAATAAAGTACTCTTCTATCTCCCTGCAGGGGGGATTTGAATCAGAGCTGCAGCTTGAAAAGACAGAGCCAAAAACAGGCACAGACATGAATTCCTGTTGCCACAATTCCTTGTTTAATGTTGTAGCTGGAAGGTGAGATCTCCACAAAAAGCAAAACTCAGATCAAACCATTCAATATCCCGTATTCCAAACTGGGAATGCATTTGAAAGTGGCCCAATGAACATCTGAGCCCAATGAACATCTGAGCAAAAGCAGGGCTTTTAAGACTGCAAAGCAGGGGAGGGGAAAGTGTGGTTCAAGGGGCAATTTGTGGCCCCTTAAGCCTTCTCAAAGTAATTAAAAGTTCTCAGACCACCCCCATTGGTAAAATTGGTACAGTATACTGTCCATCACAACCTCTGAGTCCTCTACATGCTACCCCCCAAAAGACAGGTTAGCCCAAAAATCAACTGAAAATGAAACCAGAACTGACATGGCATCACTTCCAGTCATGTTGTGCATGCTGATGCAGCCCCCTTGGGGGATACGGGGGTGGTGGTGAAGAATTGCCCTCACCCTCTCAACAGCTGCCAACCCCTGCTTAAAGCCTTGAAAAGATTTGGGTCTAAGTTCCTTGAAGGACCCTCTTCTCCTCTTGCACCAGCCTATCCACATTCTGTGGCTGCCAGCAGTGGCCTTTCTCGCTTGCCATCCAGGGTGGCTAGGCTGATGAGTAGAAGGAAAGGGGCTTTTTGGTGCTGACATTGCCCCTCTGGGCCAGCTCCACTAGAAATTCATCAAGCCTACTTTGCAGACCTTCAGGAAAGTGCTGAAGACCCACTTTTTCCACTAACAGTTCACATACTGTTGCAATAGTTTTAATTTCTTGTTTTTATTTATTTGTATTGTGTTTTGTATTGTTCTTACAAAGGTTGGGAAACATGTGGTCCTTCAGATGTGTTTTTAGTCTGCAAATCCCAGGAGTAGTACAGTAGTACTAGTAAATACAGCCAATGGAAGGTGAAGTTCATTCCCACCAAGATGACAACCCTTTGCCCACCTCTCCATGAAGGCTGGCTGCTATTAATTCAGAATGTGGCAGCTCACCTCTGGAATATCACGACCCAAGAAGGATTGTCTTACTTCAACCCTCCATATTCAGGAGCATTTTTCTATCCCATGCTCACTTGAAAGATTATCATTTTGATTCCTGCAATCCAAAATGGGTCTGTCTGTACTCCTTCTCCTCATGTGTGTTTGTATAACATGTTGACTGAGAGTACCATGTGGATTGTATGGCTCACATGTGAAACCCCTAAATGACAAGGGTATGTGGATGGGCATTCTTGGTGGCAGAGGAACTTGCTCCTGCTAGAAGCACAGGAGAATGGAAATGCACCTTTAAAGGCAACATCACATAATACAATTTCCCAACTAAGATTGCAGGATTATTATTACTGATTATTGTTTATTATGTGTTCTTTGTGCAGCATTACTGCATGTGCTTCGGGTTTGCCAGAATAAAGCCAAAACCAACAAACAAGCTACCAACAAACAAGCTTCTCGCACAAGAAGATCAGGATCTAAAAGTATATTAGTGGAGCAAGGACTGTGTGTTGAACTGAAACTTAAGGGCCAGGCTTCTGTTGATTAGTCCCAATCAGAGTAGACTCATTTAACCAGTTGTTGAGTGGTCAGTCAACATGCTGGTAAATCCAATTGAGTTAATAAGTCTACTCTAGTCAGACTCAAGACTAACAATAGGATTTAGGCCAAGGAGAGCCCTGCTGGATCTAGTTCTGCCCTGAAAAAAGGAACATTTCCAAACCCCTGCAAACTTGGGGGACCCTGCTGTTGATATCCACCTATGGCAAGAATTACCCAATATTATACACAATAGAGGCTACTAGATGTACAATGGGGACCAGTTTGCAACGATGCTGCAAAAACCCCTCCTGATTCTGCCAGCTCTGAGCGACATTAAACCCTTTACCCACAAAGCCATAGAATAATTTGTAACGCTTGGGGCATACCCATTGCTAAAAGCTAAGCCGATGAACCCGATAAGGAACTGCAGGAACAAGCAGCCCTTTCATGGGTTACTTCATGCTTGAAAGTCAGAAGAGTTTCCTCAATTTCATCATCTTTGTAGCAGCATGGAGAAGCCCTTGTTTGTAGGCCTATAGGGAGGCTGCTACACTCGCACAACAGCCACAAGCATCAAGGAACCTGCATATCTTTGAATTTTCATCTGACTCCCCTGTTCGCCATTGAAAATGAATCCCCAGATCCAGCAGATGGCAAAATTAACAATTTATATTTTACTTCTTTGTCTGTATTTTTGCACATTAAAGCAACAGAAGCAGCACAAAGAAGGAAGGGGCTTCTAAAACGAGAGACAATAGACCCAGCTAGGCCTCCTCTGCAAAGGAGCCTTCTTCAACACTAGCCCCACTCCCAAGTTCACAGCAAGCATGTAACTAATGCAAGAGTTCATAGCATCACAGGGGATAGCTACTGGTGTTTACTCTCCAAAATGTGGTCCAATTCAAAGCAGATTCTAAAGAGGAAATTATTCCCATAAGAATTCTCCAAAAGCAAGTGTAGAACCCACCCACCTCCTCCCCAAGAACATGTGGAAGAAAATGAGAACTTCTGAGTGAAGAGAGCTTACTTTCTAAAAAGAATGTGAGCCACGTGACTCTTGGCTTGTAAGCTAAGACTCAACTACCTCACTGCTTGGCTACTGACATGGTGAGATACATAAAGCAGCAAATCAAACTCTCTGGACTAGCTGTTCATCTCTCTTCTCTGAAGTGGGACCTTTTTGCCAACCTGTTCCAAGGCTTTGGGAAAGTTTCTGATGAAAGCATGATATGGAGGGGAACAAGCAACACCCTAGGCGACTGTTGGACTCCCAGCTTGAAGTTACTGAACTCTTATTTTTCTCAGAGCTTGACCTTGGAAAAGAATCAATACCTTTGGACCAAGTGCAATGGAGACAATTCCAGCATGTCCTCACTGCTCTGAGAAGAGACTTAGGGAGCTAAGTATGTTTAGTCTGGAGAAGAGAAGGTTAAGAGGTGATATGAGACTGCCATGGTTGCCTTGACCAAAGATCTGCGTCTGAGCATCGACAGGGGTAGTGTGACCCTGTTGGTGCTCTTAGACCTCTCAGCGGCTTTTGATACAATAGATCACGGCATCCTCTTGGGCCGCCTGAAGGGGTTAGGTATCGGGGGCACTGCTTTGCATTGGTTCTGGTCCTTCCTCTGGGTAGGTCCCAGAGGGTGCTGCTCGGCGACAGTAGCTCCAGTAAGAGGGAACTCACTTGTGGGGTCCCTCAGGGGGCTATTTTGTCCCCAATGTTATTTAACATCTATATGAAGCCACTGGGTGAGATCATAAGGAGTTATGGTGCTGGGTGTTATCAGTACGCTGATGACACCCAAATCTATTTTTCCATGTCTCGTTCGTCGGCCTCGAATTCCAATGGCATCTCCTCTCTCAATGAATGTCTTCGGGCGGTAATGGGCTGGATGAGGAAAAACAGATTGAAACTGAATCCAGACAAGACAGAGGTGCTCACGGTAGCAGCCCCGAAACCAAGAATTGGGTTGCAACCTCCAGTCCTGGATGGGGTCGCACTCTCCTCCAGTGACTGTGTTCGCAGTCTGGGGGTGCTTCTTGACTCGTCGCTCCTGATGACAAATCAGGTTAATGCAACGGTTAGGAGTGCCTGTTATCAGCTTCGGCTGATACGCCAGCTGCGCCCTTTTCTGGAAGTAAGGGATCTCGAGACCATTGTGCATGCACTGGTAACCTCACGCCTCGACTTCTGTAATGCGCTCTACATGGGGCTACCCATGTGCTTGGTTCGGAAGCTTCAGTTGGTTCAAAACATGGCAGCCAGGCTTATTTCTGGAACATCTAGGAGGGACCACATCACTCCGGTTTTGAAGTCCCTCCACTGGTTGCCTATTAGCTTCCGGGCCCAGTACAAGGTGTTGGTTATTACCTTTAAAGCCCTAAATGACTTGGGTCCAAGCTATCTCGGGGATCGCCTCCTTCCATACAATCCTCCCTGCGCTCTCCGGTCCTCTGGGAGGAATTTGCTGCAGCCTCAAAAATCAAGGCTTGCGGCGACCTCCCAGAGGGCTTTTTCTGTTGTCACCCCCAAACTCTGGAACGGCCTGCCAGACGAGATCCATCAGTTGACATCACTGGACAGCTTTATAAAAGCTGTCAAGACGGATCTCTTTCAGCAGGCCTTCCCAGACTAATCACCCCGGCCTT
Source organism: Phrynosoma blainvillii (assembly GCA_026167975.1). Taxonomy (NCBI): domain Eukaryota; kingdom Metazoa; phylum Chordata; class Lepidosauria; order Squamata; family Phrynosomatidae; genus Phrynosoma; species Phrynosoma blainvillii. The sequence continues at coordinate 219,855,757 of JANUYF010000002.1, read as the reverse complement.
GGGTTCCTTGACTCTTGCGTTCCTCTCGTGGCCCCATCAGTTGTTGATGGATGAGGAACGCAGTAGAGAGGAATGCAGTAGAGGTTGATTAGGGGGTGGGTTGGTTTTTCTTTTTGGAAATATGTTATACGGGTTTTATTGTAAGCCGCTTGGATTGTCTGGCAATAAGCGGGATACAAATAAACTATTATTATTATTATTATTATTATTATTATTATTATCTGATAACCCTGTTTAAATATTTGAGGGGGTGTCATATTGAGGATGGAGCAAGCTTGTTTTCTGCTGCTGCAGAGAACAGGACACAGAACAATGGATGCAAGCTACAGGAAAAGAGATTCCACCTCAATATTAGGAAGAACCTCCTGACAGTAAGAGCTGTTTGATAATGGTGAGTGGTGGAGTCTCCTGGATGGCCATCTCTTGGGGGTGCTTTGATTGTGATTTCCTGCATGGCAGGGGTTGGACTGGATAGCCCTTGTGGTCTCTTCCAGCTCTATGATTCTACGAAATGTGACATCTGTCTTCACTTTTTAAAATTCAAGGGAGTTTCACTGTTCCCCTACAGAGTACAAAGACAGAATCTATAAAACTTTCTCAGGCTATACACCACATTCCCAAACAACATCTTTTCACTTCCTTGGGGCTTCAGCAATCACACCCAGTTTTGAAACGTTCAGTGGCAAGGGAGATATCAATGTAGGACAGCTCTGCTCTCCCATATTTTTTTGGGTTATCATCTGGGAATATCATCACATTTGGTTGCAGACATCCTTGGTGGCAAACCAACAAGGCAGGCCATAGCAGGATCATTTAAGAAAAACCAAAACATCTAATCTTTTTGCTGTGAAGAAAGGCTGAAACAGCCAGGGGGAGGGAGGAGGGTTTTCTCACTTCATTACCACCAGGATAGCAGGCTCCCTGAAAGTACCTCCTAGAAGTATACATTTTATCGGCTCCCACAGAAGTTGAGATTTCACCCAGAATCAAAACCTGCTATTCAGGCGTTGCAAGTGACATCATATATACACTGTCACATGCAATGCAAGTTGTAACGTTCTCACCAGTGGTCATGTTGATAACAAGATCAAAGGCCTGCAACTACTTCAGCTGAAGTGATGGAACAGGTTTGATCAAAATGAAAGGAAGGCCTTGTATATAGAACACATGAGAGGCTTGGAGCCCACATGTGAGCTAATACCTTTGAAGTTGTTCTTTCTTTCTTTCTTTCTTTCTTTCTTTTAATTGTAAATTACTTCATAGGTGCATTAAGCTGCCCGCAGTAGTGTTCCTATGTATATGTGGATTTCTTAATAAGACAGAATGTACGTGACAAGCCTTTTTCTCCCAGCCAAAAAAGTAAAATGAATTACAGCTCTCAGGCAGGTCAACATGGCTTCTGATCAGATCAAGGAAGTAAAGAGAAAAATGATGAAAACAAACCTCCATTGTATAGGTATGGGCTTTAGGCTTTCACCCTTCCCTTACCACAGTGGGTGGCAATTCCTCCCTCTCTTATTTTAGACTTCACACAATTATTTAGCAAGTACACTCATATCTCTGGTCAGATCACTACTTCTATCTACACACTTGATGACTATTGTTATGAACAATTAAATCATTTTATATACCTGGTAGCAAAGCCACCATGGTGTAGTAGTTTGAATATTGGATTAGGATTCTGGAGATCAGAGTTTGAATCCCCGCTCTGCCATAGAAACCTACTAGGTGACCTTGGGCAAATCACATACTCTCAGCCCCAGAGGAAAGCAAAAACAAACTCCCTCTGAACAAATCTTGCCAATGAAACCCTATGATAGGATCACCTTAGGGTTGCCATAAGTCAAAAATGACTAGAAGGCACATAGCAACAATTAAGGTTACCAGGTTTTAATTAGTTTTTGCTCCTGTGCATTTACCAGTAGTTTCAGCTTTATCAAGTACACACATACACACACATCACCTTTTGTCACTGTAAGAGGCCTTCAAAGTGGTTTGCAACGATCTAAACACAATCCTTCAATAAAGCTGAGAATAAAACCACTGTAAAACCCAGATAAAAACAATCAGCCAAGTTAACATAACAGTTGAAACTCATTAACACCAAGAATTGCAGCTGGTTCTCTCTATTATCTTACTTCTGAAGAGCAAGCCCATGTTAAAAAGACAGGAACAGGCCAGGATCATTTTTCTAGTCTGTTGGGAATCCTATCAGATAGTGGCCAGTATCCTGTTAGTGACTTACATGCACAAGTCATTATAGATGGAGCACAGAGGGTTATTTGCTTGCTCCTATGCTATATCCATAAACCTCCCACCGCATAGCAGCTGCAATCTACAGGCGAGGCTTGAGCTCCTGTTACTTAGTGATGGGGAGGTGAAGGAGGCAATTCAGACATGAAGATGAAGGTGCTTGAGCTCCCAGGAGAAGAAGATGGTTGTATGCCATGTGGGAGCACAACCTAATTTCTCCCTACTCAACCAAGCTAAGACTAGCTACTTCTCAACAGTCTGAATTTCCTACTCCTTCCCATCCTTCTTCTCTCCACTAGTAAATGAAAGCAGCAGGACCCTTCCCTGAGCTGGAATTTTGGCCATTGCCGGCCAAAATCTACAAATCCCTTTGACTATGTAAAGAATAGAAATGGTGTCCCTGTTTTTTGTTCCACACAGAATTATGGTGCAAAAGGAGCCCTAGGGCAGAGACACACAACTTCACTTCCAGCTCACATAGCACCATGTGAATCATAGAATCATAGAGTTGAAAGAGACCACAAGGGCCATCCAGTCCAACCCCCTGCCATGCAGGAACTCCCAATCAAAGCATCCCCGACAGATGGCCATCCAGCCTCTGCTTAAAGACCTCCAAAGAAGGAGACTCCACTACTCTCCGATGGAGTGTCTTCCACTGTCGAACTGCCCTTACTGTCAGGAAGTTTCTCCTAATGTTGAGGTGGAATCTCTTTTCCTCCTAGTCTCTGGAGCAGCAGAAAACAAGCTTGTTCCCTCCTCAATATGACATCCCTTCAAATATTTAAACACGGCTATCATATCACCTCTCAGCCTTCTCTTCTCCAGGCTAAACATCCCCAGCTCCCTAAGTCGTTCCTCATAGGGCTTGGTTTCCAGACCCTTCACCATTTCAGTTGCCCTCCTTTGGACACGCTCCAGTTTCTCCACATCCTTTTTGAATTGTGGTGCCCAGAACTGGACACAGTTTTCCAGGTGGGGCCTGACCAAAGCAGAATAGAGTGGCACTATTACTTCTCTTGATCTAGACACTATACTTCTACTGATGCAGCCTAAAATTGCATTGGCCTTTTTAGCTGCTGCATCACACTGTTGACTCATGTTCAACTTGTGGTCCACCTGGATTCCTAGATCCCTTTCACACGTAGTCTCATTCAGCCAGGTGTCCCCCATCGTATATCTGTGCTTTTCGTTTTTCCGCCCTAAGTGCAGTACCTTACATTTCTCCGTGATGAATTTCATTTTGTTTGCTTTGGCCCAGCTTTCTAGTCTGTTCAAGTCATTTTGAATTTTGATCCTGTCCTCTGGGGTATTAGCTACTCCTCCTAATTTGGTGTCGTCTGCAAATTTGATAACTATGCCCCCAATACTGTCATCCAAGTCATTAATAAAGATATTGAATAGCACTGGGCCCAGGACAGAGCCCTGTGGCACCCCACTGGTCACTTCTTTCCAGGTTGAAAAGGAGCCATTGTTGAGCACCCTTTGGGTTCGGCCAGTCAACCAATTATAAATCCATGTAACAGTTACTTTGTCTAGCCCACAGTTTACCAGCTTGTTTGCAAGAATGTCATGGGGAACCTTGTCAAAGGCTATGTGGCTAAGGGGCCATCCGAATTGCCTTGAGCTCACCCTGGGGAACATGTGGCCCTCCACTTCTTATTGGATGACAACTCCCATCATCTCCCACCACTGGCTGGTATGGAGACTGCCAATGGGAGTTGTACTCCAAACATACCCAGAGAGCCCCATGTTCTCAACTCTTCTTGGTTGTTGTTGTTGTTGTGTGCCTTTAAGCCATTTCTGCCTTACAGCAACCCTAATGCAAACCTATCATGGGGTTTTCTTGGCAAGTTTTGTTCAGAGAAGGTTTGCCATTGCCTTCCTCTGAGGCTGAGAGCATGTGACTTGTCCAAGGTCAGCCAGTGGGTTTCATGGCTGAGCAGGGAACTGGACTCTGGTCTCCAGAGCTGTAGTCCAACACTCAATCCATGCCATGCTGGTTCTCACCCTTGCTGTAACCAAGCTACAGTCATCATGACAATGTGCTGAGAAGCTGTTGTGCTGCAGTGTGAACATCAGTCCTCACCAAGCTACTCTGTCCCAGAGGTCTCTTTGTTGAGTGTCTTAGGAAATTTCATCTAGAGGTGGGAAGCAAGATTCAGAGGTTAAAGTCTACCCTCTACACAGAAGGCACTAAGAACAGAAGTCAGGAAGCCTGTGGAGATGAGGATGGAAGATAAAGGCCAAAGGGATCAGCCAATGCTCTTTTTTGCCTGAGGTCAGTGATGTAAAACACTAGCACAGGGACCGGCAACCTTTTTCAGACCTGGGCCGGTCCCCCAAAGCCCAGGTCTCCGCTGGGCTGAGGGGGGGGGAATGGCTGCTCACCGCATGCAACCCCCCCGCGCACGCCGCCGCCACCGCCTGCGGCGCATGTCACGGCTGCCATTTTGAAAATCAAAATGGCAGCCGTGACGCGTTTGTACATGCACAGGAGTACTGTGCATGCGCAAACGAGTCGCGACCGCCATTTTGGAGAACAAAATGGTGGCCGCCACTTGTTTGTGCATGCGCAGTACTCCTGCACATGCGCAAACGTGTCGCGGCCGGCATTTTGATTTTCAAAATGGCGGCCGCGGCACACGCGGCTGCACAGAGCAGAAAACGCGGCACACAGCGGTGGTGGCGGTGGCAGGGATCGGCCTGGGCCAGTAAGTCCGGCAACCTGGGCCTTAATCGGCCCGGGGGCCGTAGGTTGCCGGCTCCTGCATTAGCAGAATGGAACTACATGAACAAATGCCAACATAAAAGACACAATGTGCAAAAGGACGGTAGAACAGAATTTCCTGGTGTCTGGAATTCCTTCTGGATAGAGAAGAGAGATCTGGATTGTGCCTTTAAGGCAGGGGTAGGCAACTTTTTTGAGCTGGGGGCCGGGTTGCTGTCCCTCAGACAATTGGGGGGGTCGAAGCACCAAAAATAAATAAATAAATAAATAAATAAATATTAAAAATAAAAAAAATATGCATGCACACTTTCTCAGCCCCAGAAAAGCCATGGCAAAACCCCTGTGGAAATTTTGCCAAGAAAACCCCAAGAACAAGTAATAACAACAATAATCAATATCATCATGGCAGGCGGCGGCGGCTGGGGGGGGCAGCAGTAGCGGTGGCGGCAGGACCGGCCTGGGGCCAATCCAAAGGCCTCAGGGGGCCGCATCCGGCCCCCAGGCCTTAGATTGCCTACCCCTGCTTTAAGGGCACAAATATCTATTATTTGACAAGGAGTGTTGTGTGGTTCTCCAGATATTGCTGAACTGCAGTTCCCATCAGCTCTAGCCAGACTAGCTCATGGCAAGGGATCATGGGAGCCAAAGTACAAAAACATCTGGAGGACCACACATTTCCCATCTCTAGTTTAACCATAAAATGAGGGACGGCATGGTGATGCCAATGTTATTTCACATGCATAGGTTTCATAACACTTTTATTTGACTTTAAATACATACTGTTTTATCGAATCAAGCTTCCTTAAGCAACTCAGGTTTTCTGGTTAACTTGCAGCAGGAAAATGATCAGAAGGCATATGCCACAATTTCATCGGCATGGTTGCAAATTATTTCCTTGACTATATCAACATCAAGATAATCATGTCCATTTGTCCAAATATTCCTTGCTATGAAGAAAACATGCCCCTCGTTGCTAACAGGAATTACATATCACACAACTTTGTAAAGCAGGAGTGAGGAACATCCAGATATACAGGGGACCAGTTGTGGGACTGCAACTTCCAGCAGTCTTAGCTAACAGTGAGGGATACTGGGAGTTTCAGTCCAACAAATTCCCCAATAAGGTAGCGATAAATTAACAACAGCTTCTTCCAGCTATCTTCACACTAATTACTCTTAACATCTGACTCTCAAGGACAATTTTTTAAAATGTTATAAAATAAAAAATGGAATACAACAGTTCATTTACAGAACTATTCTATTCTAATACAAGCCTCTAACTCAAATGCTGAAAAGGAGGCATTTTTGTAGCAGTTTGCTAATGGGATTTCTGGTGCATTTTGCTGGGGATAAGGGAAGAAGGGCTGGCCCTATCACTAGACAGAGAGAAGTGGCCACCTCAAGCATTAGATATTGGCTGTCGTAGAAGAGCAGCTAATTATTAGTGACTTCTTCTTGTGTCTTTCAAATAATTTCCAATTTATGGCAAAGCTAATGTGAACTTATCATGGTGTTTTCAGAGCAAGATTTGTTCAGACTGGGTTTGCCATTGCCTTCCTCTGAGGCTGGAGGAGTATGTGACTCGTCCGAAATCACTCTAGTTTCCTGCCTGAGCTGGGGATGGTAGTGGTTTCAAACCCTAGTCTTCAGCAATGGCGTCATAATGTGGGTGTGTGCATTGCACCAGATAACACGCTATGGTATGGTGACACCATTGCTCCTCAAACATCTCCTTTTTGGCAGAAATGGGCTGTGGCATTCAACTGTGTGGCTTTAAAATGGGGGCTCTGCCATTGCCATCTCCTGAGGCTGAGAGAATGTGACTTGCCCAAGGTCACCTAATGGGGTTACATGGCTGAGCCAGGATTCAAACCCCGATCTCCATAGTCATAGTCCAACATTCAGACCACTATACCACACTGGAGCAGACCTTAAGAAAGTTACTTTTTGAAATACAACTTTCCTTCAGTCCCCACATTTTCAGCATTGCAGTAATATAAAACTTCAATTGAGCATTTAGAGGGCAGTTAAGAACAAACAAGAACCGGCTTGGAGACTGCAATTGGGAATGGAAAAGGAGTCTGAGGAGTAGAGAGCTGCTTAACCCTTTCCTTTCCTGCCAGGTTTCCCGTTCAAAATCATGCAGGTTTTCTGATCATGAGTGGACAAAAACTGTAGCAGGAAAAGAAAAAGGCACTCATTCAGACCCTGCTTTTGCTGCTCTTCTGTTCCCATTGGCAATAGCATGGGTTATTTTTGGGGAAACAGAAAGAGTAAAACTGGTCAGAAAATAAAGCTTTGATTGGGAGTTCCTGCATGGCAGGGGGTTGGACTGGATGGCCCTTGTGGTCTCTTCCAACTCTATGATTCTATGTATACCCAAGGTGGCTTCAGGCAATTAAACTCTCTCAGTTTTAACCATCATCTACAAAATGGGAATCAGAGTGGCTGACATTCTGTTACAGATTGCTTTAAGGATTACTATTCTCTATGAATTGGATTAAGACTAAATGACTCATGCTTTAGTCCCACTGAAATATATAGGACACATTAGTCACATTAGTCATTACTCAATTGAGTAGCATTGATTTCAGCAGGATTAAAGCACCACCACCTTTATAGTGCAATCCGATGCATATCTACCCACAAGTAAATAATGTTGAGTTCAATAGGGTTTACTTCCCAGGGGGATGGGCATAGGATTGGCAGCCTTTCACATGTCCCTTTGACATGCTTTTTAATCTTCTAAAAAATCCAAACCAATGGTATTCGTAATAGTTCACAAGACTGCCAACACCGTTTTAAAAATCTGTGTTTCAGATCTGGCCCTATTTAACAAAACACCATTTTAAATAATGTTATCCATATGGAGAAATCCTATTTTAACAGAGAGAGGCGAGAGAAGAAAAGAGTTGTGAAAGAGAGTTCATTCAGAGAAGGAAAGAAAAATTCAGTTTTATTGGATTTGAAGCTGGCCTAGTAAGCCAGCACACTTTTGTTACTGGACTGAACTTGATAAGCTATACATTTTTTCTCTGCCTTTTATCCTCTGAAACGTCTCCAGCACTCCCTCCCCACCCCACCAGACACTCTTTTTTGCCTTGATATTTTGTTAAACATATTTCCACTATCAGAAGGACATTACTTCTCTGGGCCAATTTTCCTTCAAGCAGACATTAAAGGCCTTGTATCTGCACAGAATGTTTCATACCAGTTGATAAAGGAGATGAAAATGCTTTGTTATCTCTGTTAACATTTCTTAACTGCTTTTCTTCCCTAAGATGGAACATTGATTGAAGGATTGAGGAGTGGATGATGTGTGAATACACCCAATTTGTGAAGCATGGAATAATAAATTTTAAAAATAACCTTAATAAGTATTTAGAGTATTTAAAGGGCTTCGCATGCACTGTTTTATTGTGACCCTCACAACAGATACAAGAGTCTTCCACAGTCCGCAGTGGCTCCCCCTTCAATGGCAAGCGCCTTCTGCTGCCATTTCTAATCAGTGATCAAGGTGTTTAAGAGGGTATTTAAAGATAAGATAAGGGAGTATTTAAAGACCAGGAAGCCATTGCATAAAACTCAACTCTGACTATTTGCAGCCACTCTGTGAATTACTATATGCCTCTGACTGCCAGTTGCTGGGGAACAATTTTAAGGAAGGGCTCTTATTCTCGAGCTTGAGCCAGCGTGGTGTAGTGGTTTGAATGTTGGAGAAGGGCTGCATCCTCAGTGCGGAAATAATCCAGGTTGACACCACTTTAATTGCCATGGCTCAATGCTATGGGACCCTGGAGTTTGTAGTTTGTTGTGGCACCAGAGCTCTTTGACAGAAAACTCTAAATACGTTAAAAAGTAAAGATAAAGATATTCCCCATTGACAAGGTTGTCGTGTCCAACCATAGGGGGCGGCGCTCATCTCCGTTACTAAGCCGAAGAGCCAGCGTTGTCAGAGAGTACTCTGTGATCCTGGGGCCAGCATGATTGCACAGAACGCTGTTTACCTTCCCACCAAAGTGGTACCTATTTTTCTACTTGCATTTGCATGCTTTCAAACTGCTAGGTTGGCAGAAGCTGGGACTAGTGATGGGAGCTGATCCCATCATGCAGCACTCGGACCTCAAATGGCTAACCTTGTACTCAACAGCGTCAACATCTTAACCACTTGAGCCACAAAACTATGTTACAAAACTACAATTCCCAGAATTCCATAGCACTGAGCCATGGCAATAATGCAGTGTCAACCTGGATTATTTCTGCAGTGCAGATGCAGCCTAGGACTCTGGAGACCACGGTTCAAATCCCTGCTCAGCCATGGAAAACCACTGGGCAATTTCGGCAAAGTCAGCCTCAAAAAGCAATGGCAAAACACTCTCTGAATAAATCTTCCCAAGAAATCCCTATGAAATTGTTGTTGTAAGTCAGAGTTAACTTGATGGCATGGAACAGCAGCAATGGTCCTCAAGCCCTGCCTGTGGGTTTTCAAGAGCCTTCTTGATCGGAGACATGGACTGCCTTCCATAGCACCTTATGAAGGTCTGGTATTGGTAGGATGCCCATATCTTTATGAGTGACCTCTGGATGACAGTCTAGTCAAAGTTTTGTTTAAAGAGAAAGTTCTCAGAAGGAAGATCAGGGCAGCTTTGAAGTTGTCCATCCATGGTCAGTACCTAGACAGCAGACTGAACAGGGATACAAGTCACCTGGTCACAATTGTCCCTGCTAGGATAATATATGCTTCCCATTAGGTATTAAAAATTACTTCCGAATGTAAACATATATACATTTAATGTAGCATAAGCAAGTTTATGCTAATATATATCCTAATTTCTCTGATTTTCTGGTTGCATGTAAGTGGCTATCCAAGGTCCAAAACACACTGCAGAAATAATCCAATTTGAGACCACTTTAACTGCCCTGGCTCAGTGCTAGGGAATGCTGGGACTTATGGTCTCAAACTGGATTATTTCTGCAGTGTGGATGCAGCCCCTTGCTATAGAATCCCTTACGTTGAGCCTGGGCAGTTAAAACAGTCTCAAACTGGATTATTTCTGCAGTGTGTTTTGGACCTAAATTTCTGGGAATGGCAACTGATCCTTAAAGCGTCAGGCCACTACTTCAGTTAGATCTGTGTAGAACGGACCAGGCTTCATGACACAGGAACACTGACCTCCTCCTTTGTATCTGATTGTACCCTCACCAGGATTGCTGCCTACAGGTCCTGTCAGATGACATGTGGCCTATTTATTTTATTTTATTTTATTTCATTTCATTTATATGCTGCCTTTCTCCCCAAAGGGACCCAAGGTGGCTCACAGATTTAAAAAAATACTACAATAAAATTTAAAACAGTTAAAATAATCTAAGAACAATATAAAATTACATTAAAATATAACAGAAGTTAAAAGGCATGACAAATATACATACTCAATATAAAAACCACCGTGGCATGATTATATTTCAAATGCTTGCTTAAATAAAAGTGTCTTAGCCTGCCATCAAAAGGCAAGCAGGGAGGGGGCCAGTCTAGCCTCCTGCAGAAAGGAGTTCCAGAGGTTGAGAGCAACCACCGAGAGGGCTCTCTCTCCTGTCCTCACCAGGTGAGCCTTTGATGGTGGTGGGACCAAGAAAAAGTCTTGCCCCTATGATCTTAGTGTTCTGGCAGATTCATATGGAGAGATACAGTTCTTCAAATAATCTAGACCTAAGCCATATAGGGATTTATAGGTCATGACCAGCACTTTGAATTGTGCCCGGAAACAGTGAAGCTGTTCCAACAAGGGATTTATAGGGTCCCTATAATTGGCCCTGGTCAGCATTCTGGCCGCAGCATTCTGGACCCGCTGAAATTTCTGAACAGTTTCCAAAGGCAGCCCCACGTAGAGTGCGTTACAGTAGTCCAAACAGGATGTAATCAAGGCATGTGTCACCTTAGTCAGATCTGGCATCTCAAGAAACGGGTGCAACTGGTGCACTAATTTTAGCTGTGCAAATGCACTCCTGGCTACTGCTGAGACTCAGAGTTGAATCCAGGACCTGCCATCCAATCTTCTATGCCAGTGCTACTCAAACATTTCACCCCTGGGGCTCCCCTTTACATCTACATTTGGATATTAGGAATCCCCTGCTCGACTTAGTATATGAATAAAAATATGTTGTTTATTTAGTGGGCATATTTCCATTTGCAAATTCATATACTTTCATATTTTAACATTTTGTAAGGAAATAACATCATTCAAATTAGAAGAGTTTTATTGATGTAAATTCAATATTAAATTCAATGCATGTGTAAATTTAACATATAAAAGGTCTGGGAATAGGAGAAGAGGAGGGATGAGCTTCCAAGTTTTGAGCTCCCTTGAGCAATTCTTGCACACACACCCCAGGGGTCCTGCCCCACCATTGAGAACCACTGTCCTATGATATTTTTACCAAAAGCAGGTTGTCTTTCTACAGGGGTGTAACCATGGAGGAAGGAGGCAGAATGAGGGCCCTCCAAATGAACTGTTCCTTTAGTCCCCAAATTTCTAGCACTGCAGAAGTTTGACACAGAATTGGTCACACCTAAAACTCTTATATTTGCTGTATTCAGGTTCTCTTGGTAACTTTGCTTAACCCTTTTCTTAGGATGTATAAATAAATGCTCAACTGAAGTTTTAAATTACTGCATTGCTAAAAATTTGGCTACTGAAGGAAATTTTCATTTGGGGAGGCAAATTCTTGGAAATGATCCCATTTTGCTCTCTCTGCAGCTGTACCCCAGTCTGTCTGTTGTCTCTTTGCCTGTAACCTCACTTTCTGATGTAATTCCAAAAGGAGATCCCAAGTACATTGTGGTCTGGTCTGTGCTGGAGAATCTTAAAAGCTATATTTCAGAGGAAGGAATTGGCAGATCACCTCTAAGTATTCCTTGCATAATAAAATCCTATGACATTCTTGGGGTTCACCATAATCCCATAATCCCAAACAAGGATTTGAGCCCTGGTCCCAGAGTTGTAGTTCAATGCTCAAACTACAACACTATGCTGGCTCAAAGACAACATACAAGGAATGTATTTTACAATGATTTTCCAGCTTCTAATCCAATGTCAGCATTGTGTTAGATAAGTGGTAGGAATTATGTAGTTGTCCAGATGTTGTTGGACTACAACTCTCAACAGATCTACCCAGCATAGCTAACAGTGAGGAATCCTGGGTGTTGCAGTCCAACAACATTTACAGGGCTATATGATTCCTACCCTTGTAATTTACACAGTGGCAGTAGTGGTGGCGATGTGATAGTATGAGCAGACATATATATATATCAGTCTTGTTAATATCCAGGTGCTGTAGGCTGTATTTCAGAGGAAGGAACTGGCAAAACCATCTCTGAGTATTCCTTGCCTAAGAAAGCTCTATGAAATTCATGGGATCACTATGAGTTAGCAGGCGACTTGAAGGCACATGCATACACAAATATCCCATTGCATGGCTCCCTGTGACAAATAAAAATCACCTCGAGGGGACCGGGCAAGAACTGTAATGTGTGTTTTGTTTTTATGTGAAGCCAGACATATGTTTGTTCAGCTCAACATTTCCAAAGTCATTTACAATTAGTATGCCTGACCCGAAAAAAAAAAACACCAGTAAAAGTTCATGCTAAAAAAAGGAATAATATGTGTGGGAATATACATCAGAGGTTAAAACTTGGGGGGCGGGGTGAGAGAGAAAAATGTTTGCCTGGTTTACTAAAAGTTTACTAAAACCATTAGTGCCTGGTGAACCTTTCTGTCAAGAAACTGACTCTGGGATTCTGGGAGCTGTAGCCCTAAAATTAATTTTTCCAAACTCCACAACCACAAAGCTTGTCTCTTGATTAATGCACTGTCCTCACTTTAGATTGCAGGAATGCCAGGAGGCTTGTTTCTCATGGGTCTTTTAGTGCCCAGGTAAGATGGTGGGGGAGAAGCCATTCCCCCTCAAGAATAGTAATAGCATTTACATTTCTATAGCACTTAATAGTGAACTAGCACTCTCTAAGCAGTTTGCAATCTGTAAGCTAATTGCATCCAACAAGCTGGGTACTCATTTTACTGATTTATGAAAGGATGGAAGGCTGAGTCAACCTTGGAGCCCTCTGCGATCGAACTCACAACCTTGTGGCTGCAATACCGATATTTAACCACTGCACCACCAAGGCTAGTATCTATGTAAGAAGCAATTTTAATATGACTTAACATAGGTGGTGGAATTCCCTATATCCTGAGGCCACATTGGCCTTATCTGTGTTTTCTTCCTGTGAGCAGATGTGGAGATTTTAATTTACCCAAGTGTTAACTGTCCCTTGCAGAAGGTCTTTTAAATTGGAATATGCTATATATGTTGGACTAAGACTCTGGAGATCAGGGTTCAGTTCCCCACTCAAACATAAAAACCTTAAAAACCACTCAGCGTCCAGTTCTGGGCACCACAGATCAAAAAGGATGTTGACAAGCTGGAGCGTGTCCAGAGGAGAGCAGCCAAAATGGTGAAGGGTCTGGAAACCATTCCCTATGAGGAGCGACTGAGAGCTGGGTATATTCAGCCTGGAGAAGAGAAGGTTAAGAAGTGAAACGATAGCCCTGTTTAAATATTTGAAGGGATGTCATATTGAGGATGGAGCAAGCTTGTTTTCTGCTGCTCCAGAGAATAGGACCTGGAACAACGAATGCAAACTTCAGGAAAAGAGATTCCACCTGAATATTAGGAGGAATGTCCTGACAGTGAGAGCTGTTCGACAGTGGAACACACTCTTCCCTCGGAGTGTGGTGGAGTCTCCTTCTTTGGAGATCTTTAAACAGAGGCTGGATGGCCATCTGTCAGAAATGCTTTGAGTGTGTATTCCTGCATGGTAGGGGGTTGGACTGGATGCCCTTGGGGTCTCTCCCAACTATGATTCTATGATTCTATGACCTTGGGCAAGTCACACTCTCTCACTGTCAGACGATGGCAATGACAAACCCCTTCTGAAGAAACTTGCAAAGAAAATCCTAAGGTCACCTTAAATCAAAAATGACTTAAAGACAGACAACAACCGCATTATTTATTATTATTATTATTATTATTATTATTATTATTATGTTTTAAAACAGACAAAGTTAAAAACATTCCCTGGACCCATAGTCCAACCCTCCCATCCCCTTAAAACAGAATTAAACTAAGGAAGAGTTAAAATCAGCAGTACAATAAAACAATAAAACAGGAATCAGTGATATGAAACAAAATAAAAACTCATAAAAACTTAGCCTTCTCTGTCAGAGAACTTTGGTGCCACAACAAACTACACATCCCAGGATGGAGCCATGACAGCTAAAGCACCCCAGGATTCCACAGGATGGAACCATGACAGTTAAAATGGTGTCAAACTGTTTTATTTTTGTGGTATGGATTAGCTCTATGTTTTAACTGTTATGTCCTGAATGGGAAAAATGCAGGAAAAAACAACAATTTGTTATTACAGTTGGCCCTCCATATCCACAGATTTTTTTTATCCACAGATTTGAGTATTCACGGATTGAAAATATTCCAGAATAAATATAAATTCCAAAAAGCAAAGGTTGATTTTGCCATTTTATGTAAGGGACGCCATTTTACTATGCCACTGTAATTAATGGGACTTGAGCATCCTTGGGTTTCGGTATCCACAAGGGGTCCTGGAACCAAATCCCGGCAGATACCAAGGGTCCACTGTATTACCCAATACTATTCTAGCAAATGGCCTCAAACTAACTCTATCATGAAAAAAGGCAGAAAGGTAAAGGGAATATCACAGCCAAACTGGTACTAAGCTAGGAGGTCATAGGAGGAAAAACACACACTTCGAACTTATAGAGAACAGTTCTTCTGGAGGAGTCTGGGTACCTTGCCTGAAGACACCATGAAGGTATCCAGTTGGATGCTGAGTGGCAGAATAAGATTTTTGCAAATGACTTTTTTGTTTGGAGTGGAAAAGGTAAAATGGGTAGAATGGAATACACTTACTTATAACTTACTGGAAATGAACTGGTGCAATTGGATGCTGCTAAATTGTAAATCCCTTTTGTTTTTCCTGTCTGGCTTCCATAGCTTTATATTTGAAAAACAGTTGCTTAAAACCTGGACTAAAATGAAGTGAATTAATTGGGGAGGGGGAAGGAAATCACAGAGAAGGAAAGGAAACCCAAATGTTTTGAGTTTAACTATTAGGCATAGTTTCCAGCTAGTGTGCTCAGAACTCAAAATTAACAAATGAAAGAAACATGTTTCAATCTTTTGTTGGTTGTCTTTTTTTAAATGCAGGCAATAATGTAATTAACAGGAAATAAAGAGATGGAGCTTTGAATGAGTTAACTGTTTGTGTACCAGAATGAATGTTGCATCCCATTATACAAGAGCTGGAGGCACCTTCCGTGGAAGAAAAATCGATTCTGCCTCTCATTTCACTGCCAAAGTGTTTTATAATGAATAAAACCCATCTGTGTTTACATGATGCCCAGGCATCCATTCATATGTATGGAACTGCCTAGGACAAAGAAGTAAAGACCTATTACTAGAGCCCACCAAAACAGATGCATAATTATTTTGTATGCCAGAAAGGTTGGCAGTGCCAGGAGTGAAATAAACATGTTTTATCTATTCATTTTTAAATGCTTTTTTTTTTATTCAAATAGGGCTTTTAGGGATTAACTTGTGCAGAAGGGTGTGTGTTTTTTTTTAATAGGGAGGGTCCCATTAAATAACTCTATTGTTATGTTTCTAAATGATTTTATACTGTTTTAAATTAAACGGATGTTTCAATATGATAGCATGCTTTATCGTGTGTGTGTGTGTCATTGGGTTTTTAGTTGTGTCTTAACTTGCCTTGAGTTCCATGTTGGGAGGAAGGAGGGATAATATACAGAAGAAGAAAAAACAATGTGAGGCTTAGTGCCTGGAGAAGGTTGCCAACTTGTAGTTCCTGAAACTGTGCCTCTAACAGTTTCTTGAGACAGTGGCAGAGGCTGGTGGCACTGAAGTTGATGAACCAATGAATCCACTCTCAGTTTTAGACTAAACTTTACAGAAACTGTCCAAGGGACTGAATTTTGTTGTTGTTGTGTCCCTTCAAGTTGTTTCTGACTAATGGCAACCCTAAGGTGAAGTTATTACAGGATTTTCTGTGGCTGACAGTGTGTCATCCAGTGTGTTTCCAAGGCCAAGCAGAAATTTGAACCCTTGCCTCCAGAGTCATACTCCAGTGCTCAAACCACCATGCTGGCTCTTAAGGTACTGAACTGTTTTGTCCCAAATACGTTGAGCGCTTTGGATAATTCCTTCAAAGTTTATACTAAAACTTATAGTGGATCCATCCCCTATCTCACTTACATCAGAGTTACCAATGGTCACTACTGTGAAATCTGTTCACTTGTGAAATTGTTCCTCCTCACTACATGAGAAAAAACTCATTTGCTGATTTTTGCAAATATTATAAAGCTAGTTAATAAACTCTGGGAACAGCTTGCTCAATGCAAGTTCATCCCTAGAGAAGTCATGATGATACATGAGATGAGAATTTTAGCACCATTTGTGCAAGGAAAAATATGTCCTAGAAATAAGGCCATCCAAACTATAGGCATAAGGGCCAGTCCGTACAGAGACATACTGAGGTGGATGGATTGATTGTGGCTGTGGCTATTCCTCTCCTCCTATCCCCAATAACATGATCTATAGACATCAGCAGGCGATAATCGGGATATACATTAGCACCTCCTAATGTCTGTAGATCAGTTCTATCAGAGCCATGGAAGCAAGACAGTACTTACTTTTCTCTATTTTGTGCATTGGCAGCAATAGTAGTAGTAGTAGCAGAAGATGCATGCAAATGCAAAGCCCTTCTGAACAAACCTTGCCAGGAAAACCCAGATAGGTTCACCATACACCAGAAATGACTTGAAGGCACACAACAATAAGTAGTAGCAACTACCTAATTCATCCTTCTAACTTTACCACATACATTCATACAACAACATCTTGAAGACCTTAATATTTACATCCCTCTGTCTCAGTGGTACTCAAACTTTTTACCCTTGGAACCCCTCCTTGCACCTGCATGCGAACCAGGGGGCCCTCCACTTGACATAGTATATGAATAAAAATATCTTATTTATTTAGCATGCATATTTTCATTCATGCATTCATGTATATTCATGTTTTAACATTTTATAAGGAAATAATATTGATCAAATTAGAACAGTTTTAATAAGAAAATTCAATATTTAACTCAGTGCATGCATAAATTTTACACAAAAGAAATGTTTGGGAAGAGGAAGGATCAGAGCCTTCAAGTCTAGCACCCCCCTTGAGCAAGTCTCATGCCTGCTTCCCCAGGGATTCTGCCCCACCATTTGAGAACCACTGTTTTACATAATCCATGAGAGAATAGAAAGAGTTAAAAGCCTTGGGATAATCACTAACTTTTCCCCAACCTCTTTGCGTTTCAAGCAGGTTGGACAATTAGTATGAATTCTGTCATATTTTGTGTCATCCTTGGTACTACTTTTTAGTGAAAGGGGTTATCAACCACCACCTCTCAGTGGGCCATCATACATGCTTACTGGAATGGATTTGGCTAAATGAGTCACCAATTGCATAGGCTTATCTTGCGATATTAGCCTATAGTGTTTGTTTATCACACAGGAGGCAAAGTGCCCAAATCCCGTGCAGAAATGGGATTTAAAACCCAGGAAAAACCCACAAAAGCAGGTTGATCTTCAGACACATTGGGGTTAATGAGCACTAACGCAACATTAACCTGGCAGAAAATCGACAAAATGCACCACTTTTTTCTTTCGGGATTTTCTGAAAGTCAAAAGCAGCACATTTTGTTGACTTCCTGGGTTAATGTCGCATTAATGCTCATTAACCCTGACGTTGTCTAAAAATCAATCCGCTTTTGTGGTTTCCCCCCGGTTTAAATCCTGTTTTTGCATGGGATCCCTCTCGTGTGATAAACTCCAAAAATGTATGACTGGCTAAAAGAAAACCTTGTCACTTTAGCATGACATGGGTTACTCCCCCAACACACAGACCCCGAAAAATGTTTTTTAAAATGATGTTCCTATCTAGGACGGCAAAAACTGGGGTGGGGGAGATTGTTAAGCACCTGAGAAGTCACACTACATGGATACTGATTTGTGTCCAGTTTCGTAGGTTACACATGGTATAGTCTTAAGTAAACATTTCAGTACCTGCACACATTGAGTTGGTGTGAATCCAGCATTCACTGCATACAGTAGTATGTGCTCAATTTCCTCATTTCTATGTTCATTTATTGGGAGACTGACACTCATTTAGTCACAGACTTTTAATATAGATTGGTGGGGGGATTATGGCTTTCCAGATGTTTTGGCACATAACTCTCATCAGGCCAAACAACATGGTTAGTGATAAAGGACTGCAAGAGTTGGGAGCCCAAAACATCTGAAAGATCAAAAGTCTCATTCACACCCTAAAATAAATGGAAAATCTCCTTTCACCCTTCCTTGAGGCGAGCGTAAGAAACTCTTTAAGGATTTTGGTTCAATTAATTTGCTAGGTAATGGTGTGTACACACATTCGACAAAAGGAAGTGGAGGGGGGGGACTACACAAATCCACATATATGGCTTCAAATTGTTTTAATTTTAACTGGTTTTCATCTGTCTTTTAAAACTTGTTAAATTGTTTGATATGTCTTAAGCCTTTTAAAATCATTTTTATTGTTTACATTGTTTCAGACTGGTCATGTTGATCTTACTGTTCACTGCCCTGAGATCTTTAGACAGAGAGAAGATAGAAATATTTTAATCAACAAATATTCTGAACCCTTTACAGCCGGTGCAGCTCTGAGTTAGGATTCCCCTGTTGTTCATTCCTGTAAGGTTATGTTCTAGTGACTTGCTCAAGACCACTGAGTCAAAGTGCTTAGCAGGGCCTTAAAATGGATCCAGGAGTAGATGACAGGATTTAAAGAAAGAGGAAGGACAGGAGCAGGAGTTCTTTTTACCTTAGCGTAACAAGGTGCGCCCATATCATGATAAGGTGCACCCACATTTTCTGCATGGCTGTCTAAGGACAGTAGGCTCATTGCCTGTTGTGTTCAAACACCTTTATGCATTTCAGGTGCTCCTTAGGTTTCATTTTCAAGTGCTTTCCTAAAGAAGGAAGAGAAGAAACATGCCTGGCACTTACTGGTCATTGTTTGGAAGTCTCTGGGAGGGAAGATGCACCCTTTGCTCCTTTATTGCTCCTGCTTCAGACATATCCTGCAATGAAGGAAACATAGGGAGAAGCATATGAGTTCCTCCTACATCCTCTCTTGCTACCTCTGAAGAATACATAGTGTTACTCTTCTCACGTACATGAATCCATGGTTAATTTCTATAATAAAGCCCCATGGTTCACATTTCTCTGAAGCCACACATTCTTGGGCCTAGAAAAATGTTGATTTAAAGATATGCCACAGATGCTCACTAGTAAGGGAGAGGCATTTGTTACACATTTGGGAGCATCTCCAGCCTTTTTCTAATGTACCAAGGCTAAGACCTTTCATTCAGAACAAGACTCTGGTGGTGAGCTCATATGCCCACCCAGAAAGCCCTTGGACAAGGAAGGTCATGCCATGACCAACATGGTTCATGCATTACTTAACGGAGAGTGGCAAGGAAACCACCAACAGCCAAAACAATGAATTCATAATGATGGACCAAAGCGGAGAGTAATTTGATAGTTGATTATATACAATGCTGAGGGGGGAAAAAGAGATTTGAAAGGGGGGATATGAGTACATAAAATGTTTATGGGCATGTATTTGTCTGTCTGTCTGTCCATCTATGTGTCCCTTGGCTTTACCATGCAAATCCCAGTAATATTAATGAGGGTTAGGCACGCAACTCCTTTGAACAAGTGAAAAGAGAAGACTATTGTCTTAATCCTGCCTGAAAACTTTAGCCTGCATATGGCATGAGAGAAGTGTTGGCATCCTACAGTGGAGGAGACCAAAGGTCCCATTCTCATGTCACCACGACACATACCGCAGCTATTGTAGCAAATTAGACAAGCCGATGGTAGCGGGATATGGTTCTCTCATTCAAATGCCTCTGGGTGGGTGGGAGGGTGGATGAGGGATATGGCATAGCAAGTAGTTATCCCGATCAGAGGTGGAAGGAGGAGAGTTGAAAGAGAAACTCAATACAATGAATTCTCCACCCACCCCATCAGGTATTGATGGCTGCTCTCCCTCTGCAAAAAAACCCCAACCCAACCCACAGAGAAAAGGTTTATATTTGGTCCAAATTCCAGCTTGCAAGTTGAGGTCATCTCACAGCCAAGCAGCCCTTTTGTACAACTGACAATAGACTCATTAAAAGCACACCCAAAATGTGGACGTAATTGCTTATTACTCCAGACATGGCTTAAGACATTAGCACAAATTCCACAGATTTGTAAGGTCCCATTGTCTTTTCATTACCCATGCATGCAAATGACATGGGAGTCCAACAAACCACGGGCACATTCCAGGCTATAAAGAACACAGTTTTATTATGGGCTGAAGGCTGGGTTATTCAAAAAATAAATAAATATTTGGAAAATATTTTTTAAAATTATGCAAGTCCATGCAACTTCTTGTCTGTTCTGGATATATTCCAAAGTAATTTTTTTTGCTGCCAGATACTTCTGTTCTTGGAAAAGACAGGAAACCGAGGGAGCATACATGAAAGAGTGGCAGAATAATACGAGAGTGATGGATGAGGACAACCTCAAAAATCTGAAAGTTCTGAGCGCATATAAATAATTCAGTCAATTATTTTTATTTTTATATTTTTGCAGGCTGAACCTGTGTGCATTTATTCAGAATGAATTCCAGAAGCTTGCAGCCTTCTCTAAACTGAATTGTTATTGACATGTGAGAAATGGATTGGAACATTTGAATAGCAATAAAGGACTTGCCACCCAGATGGTTAATTCATCAACAGCAAGATCAAGATTATATATCTCAGCTACTTTCTACTGTGTTAAGCCAGTGGCTGGTGCAAGATGGCTGCCTGAGGTGAGGAACAAGATAGTACCCTCATCCAGTATGACTAGACTGGTATGAATCTTGCTGGTGATGGAGATCATTCTCCACTACTCGTGAAAGCAGCAGGCCAGCTTAGGGGGACAAAGCAGGGAACATGGCACACACGGCTCTTCCCCTCCCCACCATCATTTTGCTGTTGTCTCACAGCATCTGCTGCCTGAGACAACCACTTCACTATTCCTAGTGGTAGACCCAGTACTGAATTACGGTAGGTCACTGGCCTATTTAGGACACAACTCCAGTTTCCAAAAACTCTCAGGCAGTTATTCCCTGTCCTGCTATCTTTCTTTTTTCTTTTTAGACTAGAGATGTTATGGACCAGGATCTGAGCCTTTCTCCTTAGCCAGATGTCAAATGATTGCCTCAGCCACTGAGACCTACAGAGGACCCCAGCAGACCTCAGCAGATGATGTAATTGTTTCACATCTTGCAACAGAGACATAGCCAGACACTACTGTGATCCCTTCCTTTTCTTCCAGGCATAAATGATTGTGGGGAGAGGGACTTCAGTGGCAATATGGTAGTTCATGGGGATCGTTAATGGCTCAGTGTAGTGTCCACATATGGTAAGTCATGTAGGATTGCAGCCAAAGTGTGAGAGATGATCCTAAAAGTAACATTGGGACCCAAGATTGTAAGAGCATCAGGACACTCATGAGACACTTGAACATAATCCCTATCTCCTGCTAATTTTGTTAGCTGGTTCACCATATAACAAGGGTCCTGCTTGGCCGAGGTGTTTGTGAGGAACCCCAACCCAAGCGACAGTTTTACTATATGCTTTCTGGTAGCATACTCCATGGAAGGGGATCTGCCTTCTTTGGACTTGTCCCAAACAGGGCTGGCCCAAGACATTTTTCTGCCTTAGGCAGAGCAGTAACTGGTGCCCTGCCCATGGGAAGGTGCACTGTACCCAAGGCCAGACAAGTTATTTTGGCACTAGAGGCGGAAAATCTCACAGGCACCTCCCCTCAAAGCAGGTTATACAAATACAGTAACAAAAGAATAAAGAATGATTTGCTCATATTATATGAAGGGAAATAATTTTCCTGACATCCCCCATCTGCCCACCCGAGGCAGCCACCTCTCTCTGCTTAAAGGTAGGTCAGGTCCCCTCCAGAGGACCCTGAGCACAGCAGCAGTGGCAGAAGTAAACAAAACAGACAGACCGACAGACAAAATACCGGTAGACGCCAGAGAGCTAAGCAGAGGCTTTAACATCATGTCCTATCACACATCTCATCGGAGGCATCTGCACTGCATTGTAGAAATAGTGCAGTTTGACACCACTTTCACTGCCATGACTCCATCCTAGAGAATCATGGGAGTTGGAGTTTTGTGAGCCACCAGCACTCTTTGGCAGAGAACGCTAAGACTTAAAAAAACCTACAAATCCCAGAATTCCATAGGATGGAACTACAACACTTAAAGTGGCATCAAGCTGCATCATTTCTACAGTGTGGATGCACCCATAGTCATGTCATCACTGCAGTTTTATACTGAGTTATATAAAGTCACATAGGTGAGGGTGTAAGGGTTTGTAATTATATTAAATTAAGAATTCAACCTGTGGTAGTGAGGTGTTATAGTGAGGGACAACAGTGAAAGCCATCTTTGCCAGGACAGAGAATGGCTCTGCTAGCCATTAAGCAGCTTTGCAGCTGAAAGGGCAGCTTTCTTACTTGAGATGAGTTTTGTTGTCATCCCCACTATTGGCATAGGGTCTACATTTCCTTTACCTCAGGCGCTATGCTGCCGCCACCCTACAATGTCTCTGCTACCTTCCCCAATAGGAAGTGGATCACAGTCTCAGGAACCACAAACACTTTTGCTAATTATGCTTAAATATATATTCATCCTTAAGATATCAGTCCGAGAAACGTGAAAGAATAAAATACTTTTAGTTCACGGACAGGGAAAATGAGTCTC
The DNA here is from genome assembly GCA_026167975.1 of Phrynosoma blainvillii. Taxonomy (NCBI): domain Eukaryota; kingdom Metazoa; phylum Chordata; class Lepidosauria; order Squamata; family Phrynosomatidae; genus Phrynosoma; species Phrynosoma blainvillii. The sequence continues at coordinate 219,832,752 of JANUYF010000002.1, read as the reverse complement.
TTCTGAAAGTACTGAACTGCATTTCCCTTATTTGCTTTTCATTGGGCATGCCTGCTAGGGTTAAAGTGAATAGCAATCCAACAAAAAGTTCTGGAACCAGAGCTTGAGATGTTACTTGTTTGAAGGAACTACTTGCTTTACTTATTTATTCTTACTTCCCAAAAGTAATTCTCTGAGTTACTCATTGCTAACCATAACAGTTGTTGTTGTGTGCCTCACCGTCATTTTTTACTTACCACAATTCTAAGGCAAACATATCGTAGGGTTATCTTGGCAAGTTTCTTCAGAAGGGGATTGCCATTGCCATCGTCTGAGGCTGAGAGTGCAACTTGCCCAAGCTCAAGCAGTAGGTTGCTATGTTCGAGTAGGGAATTGAACCCTGGTCTCCAAAGCCATAGTCCAACACTCAAACCACTACACCACACTGGCTCTCAACCATGACTGTATTGAAAAATACAGACACATGCTCTCTAGTTCCCCCAAGTGGCTAGATCAGTTGTTGCATCTTGGAAATTCTGAGAAAAGTGCAAACCATGCTAGAAACTGATTTTTCCAGGCTGTAGTACAAAGCAGCCACCCAGGTGACTTTTCCTCTTCCCTCTCCCATTCCTCAGACTGAGTCAGCATACACTCCCAGTGATGAGTAAGATTCAAGGATCTGTTCCTCTTCCACTAAAAAGGAGGTAATTACAGCAAAAAATAAAAAGAGAAAAGGAACGCTGTTTCAGTTTTTCAAAGAAGTAGCTGTGTTAGTCTCCTGCAGCATAAAAATGAGGAAGCGAAGGGGAGACATAAAAAGAACAAGGCACCACATTTAAGACTAACTGGTTATTTTAACATGTGCATTCATAGATATAAACCCAATTCTTCACATGCTGCTGTTGTTGTTGTGTGCCTTCAAGTCGTTTCCAACTTATGGCGACCCTAAGGTAAACCTATTGTGGGGTTTTCTTGACAAGATTTGTTCAGAGAAGGTTTGCCATTGCATTCCCCAAGGCTGAGAGAGTGTGACTGATCCAGGGTCACTCAGTGGGTTTCACGGCCGATGTGGGAATCGAACCCTGGTCTCCAGAGTTGTAGTCCGACACTCAAACCATTATACTACGCTGGCTCAGATGGTATACCAGTATTAAGGCCTCAGGTATAAAGCACCTTTATACTGACCACTGTAAAGATCTGAAAGGCCTTATGTAGGCCTTTGAAAATGTAAGGCAAGTGTCACGATTTGCATCTTTCTGGATCCAATTACATTCTATCTCACTCACACAACTGTATCAATATGCTTTATAATTTGAGGTTTTAACACCACTTGTTACTGCATCTGAAAAACTGGGTTTATAGCCATGAAAACTTATGCTAAAATAAAAACCTTTTTATACTGTTCCAGTCTTTTTGATCCAAAAGCAACTAGTTACCAAAGTAACTAATTACAATATCAAGTTACTTCCTAGCTTTGTCTGGGAAACCAAAAGCTGCCTATCCATCTTTTAACTGCTATCATTTGTCCTACTATCAAACCAAGCTTATTCAAATCAGTAACTGTGAAAAAGGAGGTGGCAGCTGTTCCTCTCAGGAAGTTTGTGTCTAAGCACATTTGTATTTCTGATAACGTTGCAAAATTCTCTGCTTTGGTTCTCATAATGACTAGGAGATAAGATTAGAATGTAAGAAGAGGATTCGTTTTATGATGGCCTCTTGTCTTCCTCTGAACCGCTCAGCTTCAAGAGTTTTGGTCATGAATGGACAACCTGAGTTTGAGAAAGAAAAAAACAGTGGCTCAGTGCGAACCATGGGCTGAGCATCCAAACTTATAAGAAGCAAACTGTAGCTCAATGCTATTTCCCTGTTTTCCATCTGCCCAGTGCTTACCTGAAAAAGCATGTGTCCTATTTCCACAGTGTAGCAACTGTTTGAAGGAGTTGTAGTACCAGTTGTTGTGTGCATTCAAGTCATTTCCAACTTATGGTGACCCTATCATGAGATTTTCTTGGCAAGTTTCTTCAGCAGGAGTTTGCCATTGCCACCCTCCGAGGCTGAGACATTGTAACTTGCCCAAGGCCATCCTGTGAGTTTACATGGACGAGCTGGGATTTGAACCCCGGTCCAATGGTCAAACCACTACACCACACTGGCTCATGTTTGAGAGAGAGTGATGGTCACAGCCATGGTTTGACAATCATTTCTGAATGAGTGCAGAAAGAAAGAAAAAACACAGCACAAATTTTAATTTGCGAATCATAATCAAACCATGGTTAGATATCCACGTTGGCAGTCTGTCACAATCCATGTCCAGAAATACTCTCCCCACGCTTTGTGCTTCCATAAACAAGGAGGATGGGGAAGAGGACTGTATCCACCTAGAGGTGCCTCCTGGCCTCATTCAGCCAACATGTGTGCATTTGATGGTAGCATGAAAGTGAGTCTGTTTCCATACAGGTATACACATTTAGGGCTTCTGTGTACAAGTCAGAATGCCTGGCAATTGGGTTCCCTGCTGATGTGGAAGATCTCTCTGTACATAACCCTCATTTCGTACTACTGCTACTACTGTGGGTTTATTTACTATCAGAAACCACCCAGGAAATGTTAAATTATAAGGCTATACAGAAGTGGGTTAGAACCTAAATACCTTGAAGATACTAGATCCCATCTGATCTTGAGAGCTAAGAAGGGTCATGCCTGCTTAGTACTTGGATGGGAGACCACGGAGGAATACCAGGTGCTGTAAGCTATATTTCAGGGGAAGGAACTGGCAAAACCACCTCTGTGAGTCTTCCTTACCTAAGAAAACCCTATGAAATTAATGTGGTCACCATCAGTGGACAAAAGACTTGAAGGCACACACATGTGCACATAGAAGTAAGTTAAATCAACAAATGAAATTTAATTTAACAAGTAGCTCACACCAGCCAGGGTGGAAGGAGGAGTAAGATGGGGACAGCCCCTTTCCCTGTGTGCCTTCCCACAGGAGAGGAAATCATGATGCCAGTGTCAGGGCTAGGATAATCCCTCTCACCCTCATTTTTGGGGTGTGTCTGTGGAATGAAATGGGTTGGGGCCCAGAAGACTCAGAGTCTCCCCTAATCTGGGCCCATGCCAAAGGCCTCCTTTTCAACATGATTGCCATGCAAATAGACAGCGATGGAGGACCAGACCCAGTAGCTGCAGTTCCACTGCCTGTCTAGCAAGGGGCAATGGAAGACCTCTTTCTTTGTGTCTGGACCACTTCTTGCCCACAGAGATAGTATCCTGCAGCCCCCCAAGAATGCCTCCTTCCCATGGCCCTTAGGATCATGTCCAAACTGGCCTTATTCTGTTTATAAAGTTGCGACCTTCCCACCATTTTCTTTTCTGGTGAGGACCCAGCATGGTGTAGTGGTTTGAGTATTGGACTATGGAGACCAGGATTCAAATCCTGATTCCGCCATGTAAACCAACTGGGTGACCGTGGGCAAGTCATGCACGGTCAGCCTCAGAGGATGGCAATGGCAACCCCCTTCTGAAGAAACTTGCCATGAAAACCCTATCATAGGGTTGCCTTTGGGTCGCCATGAGTCGGAAACAACTTGAAGGCACACAACACAACAACAAAAACAAGGCTTCCTATGAGTTTAACACAAGTGCAATCAGAAATCCATCCAAGAAAAACCCTGAAGTGCAGAACAGCAAATGGTATCTGTTTGGAAATTCCAATGGCAAGAAATGTTCAATAATTATTTTGTGGATTTTGGCTGTTATTGTATTTTTCAAAAACAGCTACCCTTGGATGTGTGTTTAGGATATATGTGGCAACCACCCTATATATTTGTGTGTGTGCCTGTGTGTGTGTGTCTGTGTGTACACACATTGGTGTCAGGTTCTCCATTTAGAGTGTTACCTTCTCTAGCTTTGAAGTCTGTAATGATTCAAAAGCATCAAGAAGCCGCTACAAATGTTAATAAAATTAAAGCCATCTGAAAGTAGGATTCACATGTGCCTTTGAAAGCTGGTCTGTGATCAGTTATTACCCTCAATTACCTTGTTGTCCACTCTTTTTAGCTCGGGGTTAAACTCTTAACACTTCCCTTTGAAGTGGTTATCCTTTTATCTATGACCGGACTGAGGAATTTAAGGGCAATAATCAATGTGGGCTTCATAAGACTTGGAAGAGCCAAGGCAACCGAAAATAGGTGTGAATGTCCCTTTGACTAGGGGCTGAGTTGCTTTGGAGTTGGAAGGGGGGAAGGAAGGAAAAGAAGGGAGAAGTGGACCCATTGTTCTCAGTGATATGATCTCTTTTCAAGGGTGCTGCTGGATGGGTGGGGGAAGGCATGCCGCAATTTCCAAATCAGCACTAAAAACTGAAGCCAGAGGGGTGATCATTTGGGGGAGGAACAGCAGCAAGGGAGCAAGGAGTCCCTCATCAAAGGGAGAGGAAAAAGTAATGAAGCACAAAGATACAATTAAAGTATTGGCTTAATCAGGGCTTTGATGTCTGACATGGTCCATAACGCTGTTAAAAGGAGAAAGCCAGATGGATCCTCCACTCTCATCCATAGGCAAAGGCCTGGAGTCAAAGGCACCATCTTTTCAGTTCTGCCAGGAAAGAGGTCGCCTGGGGGCAGAAGGATGGGTTTAAAACACAGGCTGTGGCATAGTCAGAGCTCATTCATTTAGGCAGGGGTAGGCAACCTTTTTGAGCCGGGGGCCAGGTTGCTGTCTCTCAGACAATTGGGGGCCCGAAGCACAATAAATAAATAAATAAATAAATAAATATAAAAATTAAAATATATATATTTAAAAATAATAAAATTTTAAAAAATTCATGCACACTCTCTCAGCCCCAGAAAAGCCATGGCAAAACCCCTGTGGAGATTTTGCCAAGAAAACCCCAAGAACAAGTAATAACAACAATAATCAATATCATCATGGAGGTGGCGGCGGCGGCGGCAGGACCTGCCTGGGGCCGGTCCAAAGGCCTCGGAGGGCCGCATCCGGCCCCCGGGCCTTAGGTTGCCTACCCCTGCATTTAGGTATTATTATTATTATTATTATTATTATTATTATTTGAGGTCTGGCTGTTTTAAATTCACTCTTCTGCCCCACAACCACCTATTTCCCAGCAGAACTGAAATAATGGTGTCTTTGGTCCAAAATACACTGCAGAAATAATCCAGTTTGAGACCACTCTAATTGCCCTGGCTCAATGCTAGGGAATTTTGGGAACTGTAGTTTTGTGAGACATTGAGCCTTCTCTGTCAGAGAGCTCTGGTGCCACAATATACTACAATTCCCAGGATTTCCTAGCACTGAGCCAGAGCAGTTAACACAATCCCAAACTGGATGATTTCTGCATATGCTTTGACCTTTGACTCAGACCCCTTTGCCTATGGATGAGAGTGGAGAATCTATCTGGTTTTCTCCTTTTAACATAATAATAATAATAGTAATAATAGTAATAATAATAATAATAATAACAACAATAAATCAGACAAACAACATCAGTTAAAAATATCAGCTAAAAATATCAGTTAAAACACACATCAATATAAAAAGACAAATAAGATGTATACACATTAAAACAATCCACATTTAAATGTAGGGGGGGAACAGCTATCAAACAGTTAGAAGGGCAGTGCAGTGTAGAGGTTAGCATAGCTTTCCTCTATACACATGGCAGCCTCCAGATGTGTAAGATGACAACTCCCATCATCTCTGGGGCAGTGGGATTTGTCACCCAGCACATCTGGAGACCAGAAGGCTGGGTTAGCATGCCAGACCAGGAGTGTGGGAAGCCAGGTTCAAAGCCAGCTGCAAGAGCACTGGGTGACCTCTTGCTGCCTGTAATCTCTTATCCTCTCCCAAGCCAGTCCCCAAGGAATGAGGCGGCCGCCTCAAAAAAAACAGATGCCAAGGAGCAGAGAGTGGCGGGAGTTGACTGGAAGGCAAAGCTGCTGCCTATATCTTTCCGTCTGCCCTGATTCCCCTTAGGCAAGCTTGCTGTTCCCTTGGGAGATGTCATAAAAGTCAACTGCCAGTCCGGTCGGCTTCTTCTGTTTTGAAACTGGGTCAGGGAGCCACCATCTTGTCCTTAGCCTCAGGCAGCAAAGTGACTTAGGCCTGCTCTGCAACTTACCTCATTGGATTCTTGTGAGGATAAAAGCTGGAGGAGGAAAAACAAATAGGGAGAACTATGTGTAATATGGCCCTGGGCAACTGGGGGAAGAATAGCAACCACATGTGATTGATCTTTTTTTTTTTTAACAAAATAAAAACCATTCGCACAAATTGGAATTCTAATTTCACCCGCAAGTACATTGAAAGGGTGGGGAACCCACCTATTAAGGTTTGTCCCTATCCATTTTTATATATATAGAGAGAGAGACAGCATAGTGTAGTGGTTTGAGTGTTGGATTGTGAATCTGGAGATCAGGGTTCGATTCCCCCGCTCGGCCATAAAACCCACTGGGTGACCTCAGTGACACTGTCTCAGCCTCGAGGGGGGCAATGGCAAACCTCCTCTGAACAAATCTTGCCAAGAAAACCCATGAGAGGGTTGTCATAAGCTGGAAACGACCTGAAGACACACAACAAGAACAACAACATAGCAAATGCTCAGCTTTGAAACATCCCCCCCCCCACCTGCAAAACTTTTGACTCTGTAAAGGTTTTGGCCTAGAGCTCTCAGAAACATTGCTTTTTGAACTACAGCTGATTATTGGCCATGCTGGCTAGTGCACTGTCCAAAAAGTAACTTTTCCATTCAGTCCCCCGATCCATGTCATTGGAAAGGCAGTGTGGGAGTTGTGTTTCCAACTATCTGGCGGGCCAAAGAATTCCCATCCTTGTTCTGATCACATACATGAACATGCTGTTGGAAGGGATTCCCTGCATCTTCTAATCGCCCAAGAGAGTATTTTTACGAAACAACCAATATAGTTCCCTCCTTATACAAACCTCCACAGAACAAAACTCTACAATCATATCCCGTGAAGGAGTAGCCATGTTAGTCTCTTGCAGCATAAAGGAGGAAAGGGGGAAGGGAGAAAAGAAATGGGGCAGCACCTTTAAGACAAAATGGTTTTTATTTTAGCATGAACTTTCATGGATAGGAACCCAATTCCTCAGAGGCAGTACCAACACCTTGAATATAAAGTATATTTATACAGTTGTGGGATGGGATGGAATAGGATCCAGAAAGATGCAAATCACATCCCTTGCCCTAAATTTTCAAAGGACTGGGCAAGGTGATACAGGTCTTTCAAATTTTTACAGTAGTCAGTTAGTGTTGATGCATGAAAGCAATAAATCTGCTTACCAAAAGTTATAGTTTCCCTAGATTCAAAACTCTCTCTGAGAAGATTCCTTTGTTATATGCACAGTAGTGATTGGGACCCTTGTATAAATAAATGTAGTATGCCATGAAGCTGTTGTTTTTGTTCACACCTCTGCTGATAGGTCGGAATTTGTAAATATAATTCAATTCAACTCTTTCTCTTTCTAGTCCACCGTTGTAATTTCCTTGTTCAAGGACCACGACCTGTAAATCCCTTACTGTATGTCCCAGGAAGGAGCTCTGGAACAAAGAGGATGACTTCATGGCACATTACATATATTAATACAAGAGCCCTCACTAATGCACATCCAATGAAAGGAATCTTCTCAGAGAGAATTTTGAACCCAGGAAAACGGACTGTGGTAAGCAGATTTACTGTTTTCATACATCAACACTAACTGGTTGCTGTAAAAATCCGAAAGACCTGTATCAACTTATGCAAACTTTTGAAAATTTAGGGCAAGGGACATGATTTGCCTCTTTCTGGATCCTATCACATTCTACCCCACTCCCACAATGATACAAATATGCTTTATACCTGAGGCCTTAATATCTTTCAGTATTGCCTCTGAAGAAGTGGGTTTATATCCACAAAGGCTCATGCTAAAATAAAAACCAGTCTCAAAGTTGCTGCCAGAGTTCCCTTTTTTCTCCCCCTCCTATTCTCCTTTTTATCACCCAAAGACAGCTTTTAGGATGTACCTTTGAAAAAAACGTGCTCCAGCATCTCCCTATGGCAGCAAAGGACACCCAGGTGGCTAAGATCCCTTTGATCTGAGCCTGGCAGCACAAAACGAACGTCAGCCGTGCTTATCATTCGAGACTTATCATTCGGGATTGTCCGGATGCTCAGACCATTTAGTGCCAGTGTTGCCCTCTCTGGCTGGTGGCCATTCATCAAGGTCTCTAGTCAAGGGAAAAGGCTCTTTCCCATTCTTGGCTTCATGAGCCTTTTAATTTTTGCAATGCTGGGATAACAGGGACCTAATCTGGGACTTTCTTGTAGAGAAAAGGCTTTTAAGAGGGTGCTGTTGTTGACTGTACTGTTTTAATCAGCTTGTATTATTATTTTTTCATTGTACATTTTAAATAAACCAGAGTGGTGTACTATTTAACTACTGGGTTACGACTCTGGGGGAGCAGGGTTTGAATCCATGCTCGGCCATTGAAACCCACTGGGTGACCTTGAGCAAGTCACACTTTCTCGGCCTCAGAGGAAGGCAATAGCAAACCTCCTCTGGGCAAATCTGGCCAAGAAACCCCTAGGAGGAGGTCACCACCGGAATCTTCTTGACAACATATTTTATTTATTTTCATTTATTTATTTGATTTCTGTGCTGCCTTTCACCCTTGAAAGGGACCCAAGGTGGCTCACAAATAAAAATTCTAACAAACATATTACAATAAAACAATTAAAAACACCAGCTAAAACAATATAAAATTACAAACATTAAAACCACAATAAAAACACAGTACCCATCCCCATATAATAAACACCCCATATAAAAGCCATCCCATGATTACACATTAAAAGCCTGCCTGAAAAAAAATCCATTTTTGCTTGTTGACGAAAGGCAAGCCGGGAAAGGCAAACATGTAACAACATTTTAAATGATTTTTATATTATTAATAGTTTAATTCCATATTAATGTTTATCTTTTGTATATATTTACCTATATTGTATTCATTTTTATTTGTAAAAATGAATACAATACGTTTTATTTGAGCCCCAGTTTTGAAAGCAGAAAATAAATAAAGATTATGTTGATGCTGATAATGACAGCACCATCACTGAGATATTACTTTGTCTAATTTCCCTCCTCCCCAAGTTTCCACTGGAAACCATGTTTTGTGAGAGTCAGTGTGGGGTATTAGAAAAAGGGCCGAACTTAGGGTGCATCTGTAATAATGCAGTTGGACTCCAATTTAACTGCCATGGCTCCAGACTTTAGAATCCTGGGATTTGTAGTTTTGTGAGGCATTAGCACTCTTCAGCAGAGAAGGTTTAAGACCTTGTAAAACAACAAATCTCAGGATTCCATAGGATGGAGCTACCCACTTAAAGTGGTGTCAGACTGCGTTATTTCTACAGTGTAGATGCACACTGGAGGAGGAAGAGGAGGGGTGAAAGGTAGTTCCCTAAAAGAGGGAGAGGAATGTCACAGTGCATCAAGCTACTTGCATTCTCCATGCTTGGTGATTAAACCCTTCTGATCAGCAGTGTGATAGGTGCAACCTGCAGCTTTCCTTTGGAAGAGAACGGGCCTTTACCAGAAATAATGCAGCTTGAGCCCACTTTAACTGTCCTGGCTCAGTTTACTGTGGCACCAGAGCCCTCTGACAGAGAAGGCTTAATGTCTCAGAAAAAAATACAATTCCCATGATTCTCTAGCACTGAGCCAGGGCAGTTAAAGTGCCCTCAAGCTGCATTATTTCTGGCAGTCTGTAAAGACCCAACATTTCCAAAACTTGTCCCAGGGGATGGGAATGGAAGGGGAGGCCAGTGTAACTGCTACAACAAAATGTAGCCTCTCTCACCGCCATTTACCAATGTGGCTGCAATGAAGGAGGTTGACAGGTTCATTCAATTCTGGGGCTGAGTAACTTAACTGCGTGGTGCAGATTCCTACTACCGTATTTCTTTCCCCTCTTTGGCACCAATGCAGCAATAGCACAGAAACTTCCAGATGTGGGAATGGTGGAAATTGAGGTCTCACGTCTGGAGGGACAAAGCTTGCAGAGAGGCTGAGTCAGAGGAAACATGCCTTCAGACCTCTGGATGGGCTTGTAAACTTGACTACACTGTGGATATATTTGGCATGTGGATATATCTGGCATGTTTACTTGATGATTATATTCTAGGCACTAACACACGTGTACAGAGCCACACCACCTACTTCTTTCTTTCTTTTTCTTTCTTTTTTTCTTTGCTCCATACTATTTATTTTACTCCATATAAATGCCCTGTCTTGGACTTTAAAACATGCACCTTGGGGTTATTTGCTGCAAAAGAAGAACTGTTTTCCAATGGACCTAGTAATGTTAGCTCAGTTTACAAGTTTGCTGTGTTCAGGCAGAACTGAAAAACATCCCTCTTCTTGTGCTGCTTTTGGTATGGACAAAAGGATTATGCTCTAGGGACCCATTCACTCCCTATGTGAGCCCATTTCATGGATACTGAGAATGCTGTATTGGGGGGGTGTGCGTAGAAAATGATTGTTCAAATTTTCCATAAAACTCAAACTGGCGTTTGAAATGCACATATTTTAGAGAAGACTGACCTAAGGGATTGTGTGTTGGCCTGAGAAAAACATTAAGGAGTGCATTTGAAGTTTGAAGTACTATAATCTAATCTATTTCTTCCTTCTGCTGCATGTAAGAACCTGGCCCTGTGTGTCCTCTTATCACAAAACTTCTGGGACGTAATGGATTTATTTAGAAGGTCACCATGCTCTCTTCTTTATTCCATGGCAGAATTCTCTGTACATCTGCCCAGTACAGACTGACCTACATAATCCAGAACAGAAGTACAAGCCAAGAAGATGCACCATGTTGAGATGTTTATGCACAACTCTGGCTTCTTAGGAAGTAAGTAAGCAGAAGACTGAGGGTCCTCCACAATTCTCTCCCTCCAAGGTGTCACGGCAGCAGGGTCTTCTGGAGAATGCTGGGCAATGTAGCCTCCCCAAAAGTAACATTTTCAGTCTGTGCCCTGATGATGCTAATCTGCATAACCTCCTGATCCACAAAAACAATAAAGAGTCTTCTGACACCTTAAAGCAGGGGTCAGCAAACTACGGCCTGGGGGCCGAACCCGGCCCCTCGAGGCCTTTCAATCGGCCCATGGCTGGTCCTGCTATTGCTGCCGTGCATGCGCGGTGCGGGTCGCCATTTTGTGTCCCAAAATGATGCCCGCGCTCACGCACGCATGCACACTACTCCCAGCGTCAAGCGCGTGCGTGTGTGGGCACGGCCGCCATTTTGGAACACAAAATGGCACCCCACGCTCACGCACGCACGCGCATGACGCCAGGAATAGTGTGCATGCGTGCGCGAGTGCAGGCGCCATTTTGGAACACAAAATGGTGCCCTGCGCTTGCGCACCTCCGGTGCCATTTTTTTCCCTTCGGCCCGCCGATGATCTGGGGGACGGCAGAACCGCCCCCCCAAAAAAAGGTATGACGACCCTTGCCTTAAAGTTTAACATTTACGCACTTATTGTAGTGTGAGTTTTAATGAACTATAGTCTGGCTCTTCAGATGCACAGAGCATTAGCCAGAATGTCAGGAGATGAATACAGCACACTGCCTCTAGACAGTGAAGCCACTGGGAAATTAAATGCAGGCCTCATTCCCACTTACAAATAAATCAGTTTGCGATCTGAATCAATTGATTGGTTCGACAGTGGAGCATGGTTCACACTATATTTGCCCCGATCGCATTTTCTTATTGTAAAATAACCCACTTGTTGTTCACATTGACTAATGAATCGATTCAAAATGGACCCTCTTCAGCCGGCCAGCAAATTTAAAGGGCAAATTTAAATTGATTCCTAGCCACATCCCATTCACACTTGTGCTGAATCGATTTATTGCAAAAGACGCATAAAAAATGAGCGTCAAAAAGACACACGTTAAATGGGTCTAGCACGGGGGGAGGGCTTGCCAAACCACTTCAACGATTTGGCTCAAGTGTGAACCAGGGTCATTTAAACCACTTCAAACTGGTTAGCGAACCAGTTTATAACGTAGTGGGAACGAGGCCGCAGAAAGTACTAACAGTGGCAATTATCTCAATTACACTGACCAGTCTCCAAACAGTTGTTAGTAAGTTAGCTTATGATCATTGAATTATTATTATTGAATTGTTGAATTGTTAGATAAATATATCTAAAGTGGATTAAGCTTGCTTATCTAAAAATAATCTTTCAGTCATACATATAGGTTTTTAATCTACACCAATTTAACACCCTCTTTAAGGAATTTGCAGTTTGGTGAGGTAAGGGAAAAATATATATACTTAGGATGATTCTAATTTCAAACAAGCAATTATAGAAATACACACATTATAAAATAATATAAATTAGATAACAATTTTTTTCTTTTTTTTCTCAATTACATTAATAAGATTGCAATATTATTTGAACAATTTGGAAAGGAATTTGCAATTGAAATACTAGAAAAGGAAACTTTAAAAGGGGGAAGGGAAAAAACAATAATATAATATTGAATTAGTTTTGAATTAATAAATAGACAAATAAATAAATAAATAGACAAAAAGGTATTAATAACTCAAAGATAAAAACAGATATATTAATTTTTTTAATACAAGAAACTTTAAATATTATCTAACACTAGATTTGGGTAGTTAGAACAAAATAGAATGATGTCGAGGAGAGAAAAAGAAAGATTAGCTCAGTCAACATCTACATCTGGACAACGTAGACCTTCATTAGAGACATTACCGAAAGGGAATGATCATAGCGTAAATATGCTTGAGGAATTGAAAAGAATGCATTAAGAATTAAGAAACAAAATAAGAGATTCAAAAGATGAAACAAGAAGAGAAATTAGAGAATCAAGGGAAGAAACAAAAAAGGAGCTGAAATATGAATCAAACTTAATTAGACAAAACTTAGATAAAATCAACAAAGATATTGAAAAAATAAGATGGAGAAAATGGAACAAAAGACGAAGCAAGTGGAACATAAGATTGAAGAATTATCTAAATCCCAACAAGAGGGCCATGAAGCGATTCTAAGATTACAAATTCAACAAAGGGACAGATGTCTGAAGTTCAGAGGCTTACCAGAGCAACATAATGAAAACTTATATGAGTTACTGTTCCCATACATTGCGAAATTCCTGGATAAGCCGGAGCAGCAAATACATTTTGAAATAGACAGAATGTTTTGTATTAATTCAAGAATCACCAAAACTAAAATTTTACCAAGGGATATTATAGTATATTGGACAAGAAAGCAAACTAAAGACGAATTTTTCCAGAAAATTACAAGAAGAGATTTGTGATTCGAGGTAGCGAGATTCAGGTTTTTAAAGATGTTCCTAATCAAATTTTAAGGAAACGGAAAGATTATAACTTCTTGACCGAGCAATTAAAACGTTATAGGATCCCATTTAGATGGGAGGAGATCGAAGGTCTATCAGTTTCATGGAACCAAATGAGATACAGATTAAATTCGGTGGAAAAAGCAGCAAATATCTGGAGAGAATATAGGAGAGATATAGAAAAACAAGCAGATACCAACAGAAAAAGGACAAAAAAGAACAGTAAAGAAGATATAAGTGACAAAGAGGAGGAAAGGGAAGAGAAAACTAGAACTAACGAAAGAACCAAAATGAAGCAGTCAACTATGAATACCAATCTGACTGATGAGGAAGATGATGTCTCAGAAAGGGAAGAAACAAGCAGAGAAGAATTAATAAGAACAGAAGGAAATGTAAGTTCAGAAGAAGAAGGGTATGCTTAGAACAGTTTGATTACACACATATTTTATCTTACTAGTGTTTTGAAAATCGTAGGGTACTAACTAAAATTAAAATAAGAAAGAAATATTAAGATGAAAATCATAACATACAATGTTAAAGGTTTAAACTCTAAAGGAAAACGTAAAAAGATTTTTCATTTTCTAGAACAACAAAATTGTAAAATATCATGTTTACAAGAAACTCACATAAAAAAGACAGAGAAAAGATTAATTAAAAATGGTAAATTAGGCAATGTTTTTATTTCTGCAAACAAAAAGAAAAAAAGGGGTAGCTTTATATATAAATAAACAGATCAATGCATCTGAAGTTTTAAATGATCCATCAGCTCACTATATTGGAGTAAATATAATTTGGGAAGGAGATAAAATTTTGGTAATAGGAATACATGGACCTCAAGAAAATAAGGGAACGTTTTATCTTAAATTAGGTAACAAAATAGAAGAAATTGAGTTTGACAAAATAATTATATTAGGAGATTTTAACGGAGTGATAGACCCTAAATTGGATAGGAAAACTGGAATTAAAGACATAAATACACAAGGTAAACTCCCAAGGACCTTTTTTGAATTAACTAAAAATTTGGCAATACAAGACGCATGGAGGTATTTATATAAAAATCAGGAAGGATTTACTTTCTTTTCAAATAGACATCGATCACTTTTTAGAATCGACATGTTTTGGACTTCTACAATACTAAGTAAAGCAATACACTCAATTCAGATTCTACCGAGGATCTTATCAGACCATAACCCAGTAGTAATGATAATTAAAGACCAACTAAAGCAATACTACTGGAAACTTAAGGACGAACTACTATTGAATCAAAAAGTAGTAGATACAATTAGGAAAAACATAAAAAATTTATTTGAGGAAAATCAAACTTCTGAAATAAAAATAAATACAATCTGGGAAGGGTGTTTTTAGAGGCTCACTTATTAGCCAGGAGGCCTTCTTGAGGAAAGATAAGAACTAAAAAGAAAGTAAAATACAAAATTTATTATTACAAAAAGAGAAAGAACTTGCAAAAGATCCAGGAAATTCAAACATACTTGAGGAAATAAAGGTATTAAAAATACAGGAGGATAGGAGGAACACTCTGGAGGTGGGTAAAAAAATTAAAGGCCCTTAAACAAAGGAATTTTGAATTAGCCAATAAAACAGGCAAATGGTTAGCCAAAAGGCTAAGAAAGAAAAGAGTAAGTTAGCCAATTAACACATGAAGTATGCAAAGAATTCATTCTCCCAATGGAACCCACTGATGATAGACTGTGGCCTCTGTAAAACTCTTGCTACAACCCAGGGATGGAAAACTGTAACTCTTCCAAAGTTTCAGCTATAGCCAGCATGGTCAGTGGTAAGGTATTATAGCAGCTGCAGTCCAAAACCTTGAGCCACAATTGCCCACACCAATATTATAAAGTTGTTAGTTTGAAAAGTGCAACAATTTATTGTTTTCCTTGCTACCATTTGGGAAACAGATCTGCAAAGGGGGGATTTGATTAGAAATAGTAATGCAGTCTTCATAACAGCAGCTAGACAAAAATAAGGAGCCAGAACCTAATGCATTTTTCTTCTCCACGCTTGAGGTTTACACTCTTAGCACCAAATGCATCTGAGGAAGTAGACTTAAGTCTATGGAAGCTCATGCTGCCAACTTCTTTCTTTAGTTAGTCTCAAAGGTGCTACAAGATCTATCTACATATTCTTAGCTCCAGTTGAGTTTGTAATGGAAATGGATTTGGACCAGAATGTACATTTGCATTACAAATGCCTCTGTTTCTCTGCTTTCTGTTTCATAGGAACTAGCATCAGTCATTAACATCAATTGCCTGGAGGGGGGCTCATCAGTGAAATCGACCTGACAGGATTATACAAGTGATCAGTTGCAAAGGCAGAATGATAGTGTACTAGGAATAATCTGTACCCAGCCACCAAACCTCATGCACTCAGGAATGCAGATACGTTTGCTCTCACACACAGACTTCACATTGCAGGTCCCAGGAAGATTAACTAGAAAGCAAAATCATTTGTTATGTAAATATCTGATCACAGGGTATGTCTGTACAGGGATTGCTTACCCTACAACATTTCAGATGAAAATCGGGACATTTGTGGCTACCCAGCATCACAGTGCAGTCAAGATGGCAGTAGCTATTAATGGAGTTTGCTTTCCCTGAGTCTACTGGGAAGGGCAAGATGCTGGCCCCTTCTTTCCTCTCTCCCCTACTGAATTAATTGAGTGTATTTTCAGACTTTGCATTCAGTTTGTAGCAACTGAAGTAAGCTGAGGACAAAGGGGGAAAGTAGGATGAGGAAAAAAACCTAGAACATTTAAAAAGCATCTGGAAAAAATAGAATAACAGAGGATTAATCAGGACTTTTCCTATCAAATCAGGACAGCTGGGGGATACGGAAGTGTTTGAACTCCTAGTCCAGCACTTTAGGAAGCAAAAAGCAAAATTACTAGGGGTAAGAAAGAAGATGGGATGTTGGATATGTTCCCTCCATGTCTACTCTGAATTGGGCCACCATGATGGGACTGGGATCAGAGCAGCGTCATTCAGCTTGTGGCAGTTAGGTATGGTGAAAGGATCCAGGTTCAGATTAGGAAAGCACTTTTTGGACTACAACTCCCAGCACTGCCTGGCTGATATGACCAACAGCCATGTTGGTTGTAGGATTCAGTGTACTGCAATCTGAAAATTGAAAACATTAAACCTCTGGATCAGGGTGGGTATGGAAATCATTGTGCAGCTCTGTTTTTAGAAAGTAACTTATGTTTTTAGACCAGATAGTGGAAGAGCAAACATAAAAACATGTTCAAATCTCTAGAGGCTGGGGGGGGGGGGGGGGGAGAGAGACCTAAATGTACTCTTCACATGAAATGTCCCTTTCTCCCTTCCTATTGCTGGTTACAGTAAGTAGAATTCCACATTCAGTGGTAGTTATCACTCTTTGCCCCTTGCTAGAGTCTCTTTGGTACCTGTCCTCCTGTGCACATGTGTTGCATGCACAAACACAAACAAAACCTTCTTCTCAGGCTGGATTCCTTTGACACACACCCCTTCATTGTTCTCTTTGTATTCATGCAACAACATCTGGTAGGGTCACACTAAACTTCCTGTTGCAAAATACTCCTCCAATAAAATATGTTCCTCAACTCCTGCCTCTGATTTACTGTCAGAGGCAATGGGGACTTTAGACTGCAGTGTAAGGCTTTCCTATATGTCGCTATTCTGTTTCAGACTGTCTCCCATGATTTCCACATTTGCTCAAATATAGATTGTAATGCAGAGCCAGCATGGTGTAGTGGTTTGAGCACTGGACCAGGACTCTGGAGACTAGTAAGCTTATCGCACGACACTTCGAAGAACAGGAATGGAACGCAAGGGAATGGAACGGAGCAAAACCACATTTTACTGCACGGGAGAATGCCACCGATGCCGCCGGGAGTCCCCAATCCATTCCCCAGCCGTTCCTGGCAGTCAATTTTTGAAGGACATCCCGGCGGCATCGGTGGTGTTCTCCTGTGCAGTAAAATTCGTTTTTGCTCTGTTCTGTTCCCTTGTGTTCCATTCCGTTCCATTCCCTTCCCGTTCTTCAAAGTGCCGTGCAATAAGCTTATAGGGTTTGAATCTCTGCTTGCCCATGTAAACCCATTGGGTGATCTTGGGCAAGTCACACTCTCCCATCCTCAGAGGACAGCAGTGGGAAACCCCCTCTGCAGAAAATTGCCAAGAAAACCTCATGATAAATTAGCCTTTGGGTTGTCATAAGTTGGAAACAACTTGAAGGCACGCAACAACAGGCTGTAATGCATGGTGATCAATAATCACTGTATCTAGACAATCAGACCCCAGAAACTCCCAGGGCTCTGTGGTCACAGAGTGGCTCCTCTCCCTCATCCTGCCTCTTTCTCTCTTTCTTCTTCCTTTCCAATCATGGTGACTTGGGCTGCATCTACACCGCAGAATTAATGCAGCTTCACACTGCTTTAATTGCCCCAATGCTATGTAGAATTCTGGGCTTTGTAGTTTTGTAAGATATCTAACCTTCTCTGTTAGTGCTCTGGTGCCACAACAAACTACAAATCGCAGAAGTCCATAGCATTGAGCCATGGCAGTTAAAGCAGTATCAAACTGGATTATTTCAGCAGCGTGGATGCAGCCCAAGACATTTGGGTCCCTGAAATGAGTAAGATGGTGGCCCTCCAACCAATCCATATACAACCCTCACTAGAGTAGACATTGGAATTTTTTTCAGTGCTGGTGATGGGATGCTGTCCTCCATCATATGTAGAGGCTGAGTGCATGAGTTTAGGGGTCTAGTGACAGATTGTGCAGCAAGCACACCTTTTGGCCTCCGAGAGATGGGAATATCTGAGGGGCTCAAGAAGATAAGGGAAAGAATTGTTCCATTCCCACTTTTCCTCCTGAGCCTTTTGGCTTTTTGCCATCTACTACCTGAGACAATTGCCTCATTTTGTAGAGGGTAAGCATGGCATAGTGGTTTGAGTGTTGGACTGTGACTCTAGAGACCAGGGTTCAATTCTCTGCTTGGCTGTGAGACCCACTGGAAGACCTTGACAAGTCACATGCTCTCAGCCTCAGATGAAGGCAAAGGCAAACCTCCTCCAAACAAATTTTGCCAAAAAAAGGTTCGCCTGAGGGTAGATACACAGCAACAACAACAACACTGGCCTGAGCCAGTGCAGTGTAATGATCTGAGTGTTGGATTAGGACTCTGTGTTCAAATCCTCAGAGGAAGACAATGGTAAACCTCCTCTGAGTAAATCTTACCAAGAAAATCCTAGGGATAGGTTCACCATAAGTCAGAGCGATGTGAAGCCCCATAACAAGACCAAGAACAAGAGCAATTAAAATGACTGAGGCAGCCTGGATCTCAAAGGAAGTATCTTTTTGTGTTGCTAATGGGATTTAAATTTTATTTCCTGGACTTTAGGGTTCTTTGTATCCCAGAGCCCACATGACCAAAAGAGAGACATGGCCTGCTTATACGGCTATCTCTGTACCATCTGAACTGAGAACAACAACTTGACAAAATGTGGGCCTGTGACTCAAACATCATCATATGTTTTTTCTTAGCACCTTTGCCTGATGAAGAAGCCAGTGGAGTTTTGAAAGCTTGCATCATCTATTTTGTGCATTTCGGTTGGTCCTAACAAAGGTATCACTATTTTGTGGATTTTGGCTGCTATTATACTTAACAACAAGAACACTGGCCTCCTCTCCTCTTTTTCCCTTCCCTTCCCTTCTTTCTCTCTGGGTGCTGTGCAATAGAATAGAGCTCAAGATTGTGACTGACTTTGAAAAGGTAACCTTGCAGGTCCTCAGGTAAACTGAGCAACAGAGTCTTTGTTGGATCATTCTGGAAGAAACTGAGTCTGTAAAGTCACAGTGATCTGAGGAGCCTGTTTTCGGATTCTGATTCCCTTCCTTGTCTTTCAACATGTAACTCTTTCCTGAATGTTGGCACCAAATTGCTCTCATTTCCAAAATCAATGGTGCACTAGGAAGGAGAGTCAGCTGGGTGCCACAGGTAAATGGAGATGGATCTGTTTTCTTTAAAGCATGTATCTTCCCTGTTACACATAAGTGGCCTTTTCTTGGACCTTAATAAGTAGTCTTCCTGGCATACCTTTTCCTGAATGATCTGGGAGTGGAAATTGAGGTTGTGTGGGGGAGAGGAGGGTATGGCGGGAACAGAGTGAAGAGCTGTTACAAAAGAAGGCAGGATCGATGCTTGAAAGCCATCCCACCTTCAATTCACCCTGTTTCCTGGAATGGTTTGGAGAGCATACACTGAGCGTTTTGTATGGACTGTTGTCTTGAATACATAAAAGATTATCTACAAAACATTACTCTGCTCCTTTGCAATGCCAGGTCAGTCAAAAACAAGACTCATATTATCCATTACCTCCTCTTGGATGAGGATGCCTACTGGCTTGTTTTACACAGACCTGGCTGGGAGAAGGCAGTGCTGTAACTTGGACACAGGCCCTCCCAGCCAGGTACTTGGTCAGTGAGCAGGTAAGGGAAAGTGGGTGGGGGGACGGAGTGGCTTTGGTTCATAAAAACAACCTGACCTTGACCAGGATACCTGTCCAGAACACAATCCACCTCGAGTGTATGTACCTGAGCCTGATGACTAAGAATAATTTGGGGATTCTGTTAGTATATCGGCCACCTTGTTGTCTAACAGACTCCCTAACCAAGCTGACACAGCTGGTCTCAGAGTTGCTGTTGGAGTCGCCCAGACTTTTAGTTTTGGGCGACTTCAACATTCCATTTGAGACCAGTTTGTGAAATCTAACTGGGGCAGCTCGGGTGTTCATGGAATCCATGGTAAACATGGGCCTATCCCAACTGGTCGTCGGGTCCACTCATTGTGTGGGTCATACCCTCAATGAGGTCTTCAGGAATATCCATGGGCGGAGGTTATTAAAACCACCGCATTGTCATGGAGGGATTATTTCCTGGTCAAGGCTGAACTAAGGACCACTGTCCGCCCCACCAGGAGTGGTGGACCTATTAGAATGGTCCGACCTTGAAGGCTAATGGAACCGATTGGATTTCAGAAAGCCTTAGAAGGTTTAATGGTTGGTAATGCCGGTGATTCTGTCAAAGCTTTGGTCAATACCTGGAACATCGATCATGTCAAGGCTATCGACACAATCGCTCCCAAGCGTCCTTTCCAACCCACTTCTAACTGTAAGCCATGGTATATGGAAGAGCTTAGGAAGATGAAGCGGGCTGGACAATGACTGGAGCACATCTCACAGAAAACTCAACTCTTATCTGACAAGACTCATCATAGGAAATTTCTTTGTTCCTATCGAGAGGCAATACGTGCAGCGCAGAGATCTTTCTTCTCTGCATGTATTGCGTCTGCAGAGTCCTGTCCAGCAGAACTGTTTAGGATGGTAGGGGAGCTGACACGGGTTCTACCTGTACAGAACTCACTACTCTACCCGACAACAGCCTGTTGTGAAGCATTTAACAACTTCTTTGCAGATAAAATCTCTCAGATAAGAGCTGACTTAGATGCCAGTGTTGTAGCAGAATCAATGGATGAGGTGTCCAGCAACCCCGTTAATGAAATTATAATAGATCAGTTCCAACCGGTGAGTACTGATGATGTAGACAAGCTCCTTGGTAGAGTGAGAAAAACAACTTGCCCTCTTGATCCTTGCCCGTCATGGCTGGCCATCCAGGCAGGGGATGCCTTGAGGATGTTCCTTGGAGACATCATTAATGCATCCCTTAGGGAAAGACATGCTCCATCTTGCTTGAAGGAAGCGGAGGTTAGGCCGCTCCTGAAAAAACCTTCCTGGACCCCCTGGATATGAACAGCTATAGGCCAGTCTCTTTACTACCTTTTTTGAGCAAAGTGATTGAGAGGGCGGTTGTTCTTTAACTCCAAGCTGTCTTGGAGGAAACCAATTACCTAGATCCATTTCAAACTGGCTTTAGGACAGGATATGGAGTTGAGTCTGCCATGGTCACCTTGGTTGATGACCTTCATCTGAGCATCGACAGGGGTAGTGTGACCCTGCTGGTGCTCTTAGACCTCTCAGAAGCTTTTGACACAATAGATCATGACATCCGCTTGGATCGCCTGAGAAGGTTAGGAATTGGAGGCACTGTATTGCAGTGGTTCTGTTCCTTCCCTCAGGCAGATCCCAGAGGGTGTTGCTCGGGGACAGTTGCTCTACTAGGAAAGAGCTTAAATGTGGCATCCCTCAAGGCACCATCCTGCTCCGATGTTATTCAATATATACATGAAGCCGCTGGGAGATATCATCTGCAGGCATGGGGCAGGGTGTTATCAGTACGCTGATGACACCCAGATATATTTCTCCATGTCTCTGTCCTCAGCTCTGACTTCAGATGGCATCTCTCCTCTCAATGACTGTCTTAGGGCAGTAATGGACTGGATGAGGAAAAACAGTTTGAAACTGAATCCAGATAAAACGGAGGTGCTTACAATAGCGGCCCCAAAACCAGGTATTGGGATACAACCTCCAGTCCTGGATGGGGTCACACTCTCCTCTAAGAACTGTGTACGCAGTCTGGGTGTGCTCCTGGATTCGTTGCTTCAGATGATTAATCAGGTAAATGCGACGGTTAGGAGTGCCTGTTATCAGCTTCAGCTGATAGCCAGCTGCGCCCTTTCCTGGAAGTTGGGGATCTTGAAATTGTGGTGCATGCACTGGTAACCTCTCGTCTCAATTTCTGTAATGTGCTCTACATGGCACTACCCTCCTGCTTGGTCTAGAAACTCCAATTAGTACAGAATATGGCAGCCAGATTGGTCTCGGGAACAACTAGGAGAGACCATAGAAAACCAGTTTTAAAGTCACTTCACTGGCTGCCTATTAGTTTCTGGGCCCAGTACAAGGTGTTGGTTATCACTTTTAAAGCCCTAAATTACTTGGGTCCAACCTACCTCCGGGACCACACTCAGATCCTCTGGGAGGAATTTGCTGCAGCCTATAAAAACTAGGCTTTCTGCAAACTGCCCAGAGGGCCTTTTCAGCAACCGCTCCCAGATTATGTAACGGCCTGACGGACGAGACCCATCTTATCACCACTTTAGACAGTTTTAAGAAAGCTGTTAAGACAGATCTCTTCCAGCAGACCTTTCCTGAATAGTCATCCCAACCTCAAGAGTCAGCCCATTCTCTTCCTGTTCTCTGCCACTGTTGTTATCTGTTTGTCCTGTTATTGTGATTATTTTAGTATATTTTAATATGTTTTAATCTGGTTAGTGTTTGATACAATTTTAAGGGGTGGGTGGGCTGTGGGATTATACTGTATTCCATGTATTTTAATATTGTATGCTGCCCCGGTTGTGTTTGCAGAGGGGCGGTATGATGATGATGATGATGATGATGATGATGATGATGATAATGAATAATAATAATAATAATAATAATAATAATAATAATAATATGCATAACACTTTTTCCCTTCTATTTTTATTTTAAAAGAATGGGAAAACATGTACACATGTAATATTGTCCTATGTTAAACAATAATTCAGCAGGCTTCGTCTTGGCCTTTACATCCCTTCCTAGATGTCTTTTTTCTTTTTCATGGGGCTGAACAGGTTAAGGGAGGTTTCTGCAGTCTGGCTGGTTTTACACACACACACACACACCCACACCCACACACACACATATCCTAGGCTGTTATTTTGTCAAAATGTGATAGAAATGGGACTGAGAAAGCCAAGGCAATTCAACTCATGGGATTAAAATATAGTGGGAGAGGTTCCTAATTCCTGAAAGCAAAGCAGTATAAAACTGGAAAAGATCCAGCTTCATTCCTGAAGATGAATAAACAATTAAGGGATATTAGCTGATTAATTTTCTGCCATTTGACCAGCTGCCAGTTAGCAAAAAACAGCTTTTAATTTAATAAGCAAATGCTTAGTGTTAAGAAGGAAAAGACCATCTTTAATGTTTTTGTTTTCAGTCCCTATTATGCCAAACAATCTAAAAGCAAAATAACCTCAATAAAGCAGTGTGTTCTTCAACTCTGGTGTTGCATGACTTAGAACTGGTTCATGAATTAAATGAACTGTTTAAAGCTTGCAGACCCAGTGTTATGAGACTTTTTAGACACTGGGCATCCTCCTCCTTCCATTTGGAAGGAGGTGGTCTTTTGCCAGTGATTCACAATAATCATCCCTCGCACCAAGTACCTGAGCATTTCTGTAGCACCATCCTTCAATCTGCAGCTCTCACAGATAGCTGCCTTTTCTGTCCATTTAGGTTGCAGTCCTAGAAAACCACCTTCATGGGAGAAAGTCCCATTGAACTGAGTCAGTATTCCAGATGAAGGAGTTCATTGTGGCAAATTTTTGTTCTTGCCTGGAAAAAAAATTAAAATTCTGTGTTAAGGTAACCCAATCCTCTGCCAAAAACACTGAATTCCATATACAACATAATTTTAGAATTTAAAACACATTTGGTGTATCAATGTGCTATCTTTTTTAAAACTCTTGCTTAGAATATATGCAGAATAGTACAATTGGTTGTAATGCAATCCAAGAGAGGGAATATACTGCAACTGTTAAGGACACAGCAACTCAGGCAAAAATAAGATGGCAAGTATGATCTGCATGTGCTATATTTACCAGCTTTACCTGTTGTTGTTTTTATTTGTTGTTAGCCCTACTATTGCCTCCTCAGAGAGCACAGCATTTTATAAAGGACAAGGCCTTGCCCCCAGGCCAGGGAAGGTAGAACATTTCGAATTATGGTGAAGGATTATGGAAGATAAAACATCTGGATGGACAAAGGTCCCTTACCACATCCTAGGATTTGCAGTTTATAACTTGCCACTGGTAAAGAAAGAAGAACCAAGAGTAATGAACAAGATGATAAATTGACAGTTGTTTCAGTTACATATATTTCAGATTAGTTGTAGTGCACCAGGGTTGGGCAGCTGCTGTGGATTTTAGGGCTTCACTGCCCTGTTTTCACCCAACTGAAAAGGTCATTAGAGCTCTCTGGTGGAGAAATGTAAAGGCTGCTCACTAAACTGCAAATCCCAGGATTCCATAGGATGTTACCAAAGCAGTTAGAGTGGAATCATAGTGTCCTAATAGTGTCCTAACAGTGTCTTGTGGATGGACCCCTGGAATTTTTTGAACTGTACCAATTCACTCCCCTTTCACCAAATGGAAAATAATGCTCTAGTCACTTCTGGCTTTGAGGGGGGGGGGGGTTGTTTGAAACCTAAAAATCCTGCAAAGGAGGGTGAAATAATCTTTAAACAGTAAGTTGCATACCCTGGCTGCATATGACCCATAGGCTGTGCTGTTCCCTCCTTTTTTGGAGGAAAGAGGCAATAGGTGTTTTTGCAGAGGGGTTGTGTTCCAATATCTTCACAAAAGTTATGTGATATTGAAGATCTGAAGCAAACAAGACAGGTGGCATCACACCCCTGTTTTGAGGAGGTAGTTCTAGGCATATGGGAGAGCAGAGCAGAGGAGAAAAGCTGGTGGAGTTTTTGTTTTGTTTTGTTTTGTTTTTTGGAAGGGAGCCTGAGGCTTTGATGCAGCTGGGGTTGGTAGAGCCATGGGAGCAAAAATGGCAAAGAGGAGTATATTGAGCTTTACAAGAAGAGATGTAACATGTGAGGTGAGCATGTGTGTGCACTGGAGAGCCATGGAGGGTTTTAAATGGAAGGAACAATGTGTATCTGATGTATCTGATAGCAGATAAGAAGACTGTGCAGGGGTGTCAGATATTAGATTTTTATCCCACCTCTCCTCCAAAGAGTCCAAAACAGTTTCTGTTATGAAGGGTCCACATCCACCCCTCCCTCCCAACAATCCCAGGAGGTAGGTTAAGCTGAGAGGCCCAAGATTGCTTATTCAGCTTTGTAACTGGGCAGGAATTGAACACATCTGGACTGTGACTGGCATGGGGACATGTTGGAGGTGCACATCTGCTGCCACTGTCTTGGGCTTCATCTGCATGTTGAAACATGGCTATATCTGAACCAAGAGCCAAGATATTCTGCTTTGAAAGAGGCTTCTATTATGTATAGTTGCATCTTTTGCCTTGTGGGCTTTTGTTCATCTAAACAAGATGTTCTAAACAGAAATCTCTCTTAAGTAACCAAACATGACTGTTCAACTGTAACTGAATTATTCCACCTAAGAATTCCCTTTTCTTTCACTCTTGGCTTTATTATTTCTTAATCTCTTATTAGGTATATTGGGTGGCTGAAAACTTGTTTGTGTGGGTCCCATGGTTTGATGGGGTTGGGGGATACCAGTATTTTGAATTAAAATGTTGCAAAACATTGTTCTGGGTGGCCTTATGGTTGTTTTCAAATTACTCCATCAGCTTTAAAACATTCTTCTCCAGCCTGGTGCCTGCAAGAACTTTTGGACTACATCTCCCAGCATCCCTAATCATTGCTTGTGTTGCCTGAAGCTGGTGGAGCTGTAGTCCAGCACAGATCTCAAAATGGAGATACACCTTTTGAGTTTGTACCTCCAAGAAACATTGGACCTGCTGTGAATCAGTGCCACTAATTCCTATTCCTGAGAACACTCTGTTCCAGAAGAATGCCATAGCTGATGGTCCAGAAAGCTGCCAAGAAGGTCCAGCAGAACCAACAGAGAAACAATGCCACTCTCCCATTCCCAACATAGATTGTCCACCAGGGACAATTTCCATCCTATACCCAGACTTCAAGCTATGTTGAAATGGGTCTAGCTATTTTTTTCTCATTCAGGAACTCCTGCAGCTGGGATGTCACCATGTGTTTTAACATCTTGCCCAGGAATAGAATATTAGAGACCAATAGAAAAAAAACCCAATAGAAAGAAAATCAATTAATTTGAGATGTGGTGCTGGAGAAGAGTGTTAAGGATACCATGGATGGCCAAAAAGATAAACAAATGGGTCCTAGAACAGATCAAGCCTGAACACTCCCTGGAGTCCAAGCTGACTAAATTGAAGCTGTTATACTTTGGATCAATATACACGACACCATAATACTAGCAGAAAACCTCACAGTCCTGAATCAAGTACTAAGGAAGATCAAAGAAGAAAGTGCAAAGGCAGGCTTACTGTTGAACATAAAGAAAACAAAAATAATGACCACAGAGAACTTACACACATTCAAACTAGACAATGAGGAAATAGAAATAGTAAAAGAGTTCTCATATCTGGGATCAAACATTGATCAGAACAGGGACTGCAGCCAGGAAATCAGAAGAAGATTAAGAACAGGGAGGGTGGCTATGAAAGAACTAGAAAAGATCCTAAAATGCAAAGACATACAACTCAGCACAAGAGTCAGAATCATAGAAGCCATCATATTCCCTATTACCATGTGTGGATGTGAGAGCAGTCAAGAAAGAAGTTAGGAGGAAAACCAACTCACTTGTGCTGGAGAAGAGTGCTGAGGATCCCATGGACAGCCAAAAGGACAAACAAATGGGTCCTAGAGCAGATCAAGCCAAAGATATCCCTAGAAGCCAAGATGACAAGACTGTTGTACTTTGGACACATCATGAGGAGGCATTAATCATTGGAAAAGACAATAATGTTAGGAAAGGAGGGGGAAATAGAAAGAGAGGAAGGCCGCATGCTAGATGGATGGAATTTATTAAAGAGACCATGAATATGAGTTTTCAGGAGCTGGGCAGAGCAGTAGAGGACAGGGGGGCCTGGAGATGTCTCATCCACAGAGTCGCCATGGGTTGAGATTGACGTGAAGGCAGTTAACAACAATAAAAAATATTTTGGAGACGTTATGAGAAGACAGAACACATATGAAAGGTAATAATGCTAGGAAAGGTGGAAGGTAGTAGGAAGAGAGGAAGGCCACACATCAGATGGATAGACTCAATCAAAGAGACCACTGCCCTGAGCCTGCAGGATGGGATTGGAGCAGAACAGTGGAGGACAGGGGTCTTGAAGGTGTCTCATCCACAGGATCGCTATGAGTCAAAGGCAACTCGAAGGCCACTAACAACAAGATGAAATCAATTAAACAAAATCAAAATTAAAATGATTTCAATATAGAGACAAAGGGCCTTTGAAGACTGCCAGAAATAGTGTGAATTCAGTCCACTTTTAGGGTTAGGGTTAGTGCTAGGGAATCATGGGAACTGTTATTTTTCTGAGACATTGAGCCTTCTCTGTCAGACAACTCTGATGCCACAATAAAATACAGTTCCCATGGTTCCCTAACTCTAACCCTAACCCTAAAAGTGGACTGAATTCACACTATTTCTGGCAGTCTGCAACCCCCCATAGTTAGGTTGTATTACAATCATAACCACATCCAGAAAGTAATAAGAAGCAAAGGTAGACAATCCTTCAATATCTGATTCTTTCCTTTTCAAAGACCTGGGCTTCTGGTCTGAAAACATTACAGATTCTGTCAAAAAAAATATTCTAACTGGGGTCCTGACTTTTGAAGAACAGCAAAAGCTAGCAAGGTCAGTGGCAAAAGATGTTAATGGCCAACATTTTCCTGAATTTCTTCTCAAATGTAAGCCTTCCAAAAAGAGAGAAAAGATCAGAGGATACTGGCTTGTTTGGAATGCTATCATCCAAGTGCTATATTGTTTCACATGCTGGCTTTTTCTGGAATAGAGGTACAAACAATCCAGTATACTGGCAAACTACCACCACTACCAGGTATTTTCTAAGATGAGTATCTATGAAAAAAGGGTGTAAACTATATATTAAACTTCCTAAATATGAAAAATGGCAGAGATAATAAAATTTGCTACTGCCAGCAGAAACAATTAGAGCAATCCATTTATGAATGAAGGAATGAAGAATGAAACAGAAACAATCTCATGATGAAACATCTGAGCCTGAGGAACCATGCCTTACAATCTCTGATAAGCCAGAAGATTTATTGAGAAGAAATGTTTTCAGTGTAACTTTGGACAGTATCAACTGTGCAGTATAAATTCAAATCATTTGTTTTATATTCTGCTCAGTCCTAAAATATGTGAGACTAGAGCCTGGAGAACTGGAGGAAGCTTCTAAATGCCAGCTTTGCAAACAAGGCTGGAGTAAAGAACTACTCAAGCTCTGAGTAGTTCCAAAAACCATGGGCTCACTCCTGTACACACATCCTCCCCTTTGTAAGACTGGCTTTGCACTGTGGCAGATTATCCTACTAGTCTAAGAACTAGGCACTTTCAGGCCTGAAGGACAGAACAGGTTTGAGCATCCTTCCACTTTTCTCCCAACTGGTGCGACAGCTGGAAAGTAGGGCTTGGGGTCAGTGGGGTCACTACCTATTCTTGGGGAAAGCAAAGGGAGGAACATCTATATGTTTCCTTCTCCAGAAGCATTTCTCTCTTGATAGCATCCGAGTACCACACACACACACAAAAGTTTGAGTGCAGACAGGGCACCAGCAGCTGTATGGGGTTCCTAAGCCACTGATGGAACTGGAGCATTTGCTATATCCAGTTGCACCATTGCTAATCCAGCCTTGTTCGCCACTATTCCATAAATCTTTCTGAGTATTTTCCCTCTGAAATGCTGTACCTGGAAAAGCAAAAGCCTACTTTTGGAAAAGAAAATAAACTATCCTAGCTTATTTAATGAGGCTCAAGACCCTACATCAGGAGACGTTCATATATCATGAACATAGCTACAGCTCCGTAGCTATATTTCCTGGTTCTATGTAAACTGTGCAGCCCCTCCAACATCCAACTATTTTCTCGTACAGGGACATGCTGTGACAAGCATCTGCAGAGACCTCCCAAGGGCTCCTTGGGAGATCCCTACAGATGATGTCCAGGCAGTGCACCCAGCTACAAGAAAATAACTAGATATGTTTCTGCTAATCCCCCCTCTCTCTAACAACATGGAAACAGTAGTGTTGGTGGGATGGAGGCCTACACTGCTTTCAAGGTGGTGTTTAGGAGTGTGGTTTGGGTGTTTGTGTGATTGGTACAGATTTCTGACCACCACAATGACCAAAAAAGTGAATTGTGATGGCAGAAATCCAACGTACACCATCATAATTCATCCATAAGAGGCATGTCAAGATTTACAAGAAACAACTGCAATTAATTTTCAGTGTAATGTGCCTAGCCCTTGAATTATTATTGGTTCTCCCGCACACATACTGCCAGGGACTGTTGTAAAAACTGAAAGCATTTTCAGTCAGTCAGCAGAACTGAAATGACAGTGAAGCAAGAACAGTGAAGCACCTAACCATTTTGTCATCTGACTGTGAACATGCCAGTGAAATGGACTCGTGGGTGGGATGGGTAAATTGTATACACACACACACGCATGCATGCATCAAGGCATTGACAAAGATAATTCCTTTAATGACCTTGCTAAAGAGTTCCTCCACATCAAGATCACCATCTTCCCACCCAACACAAAATCAGGTCCAGACCACGAAGAACAAGTGGCTTTAAATGTCCCTTGGGAAAAATCCATGGTCACCATAGAAAGCAAGAAGTACCAGAGCCATGCCTCATATGGTGGCCTCGGCCTCAGTGTTGATATTTCCCAGCATAACATGCCAAGGGGACTCTAGTCACACCCTGAAGGCCACCCTGATCAGCTGAGGAGAGGAGGCTGCTGTGCACTGGGAAACTCTTGGGCATCCACTTTTAGATACACATTCTCAAACCTGCCAGGCTGTGAGGTCTAGTATTGCAAAAGACTCTCCAAAGTCTCTTCTGTTGCTGCACAAATAAACAGGCAAGCAGAGAGAGAGCCTCCCAGCTTCATCCAGCCAGATTTCTGTGATACAGGCTCAGGTTGCATCTACACTGTATAAATAATGCAGTTTGACACTACTTTAAATGCTGTAGTTCCATCCTATGTTATCCTGGGATTTTTACAAGGTCTTTCGCCTTCTCTGCCAAAGACAGCTGGTGCCTCACAAAGCTACAAATGCTAGGATTCTGTAGGATAGACCCATGACAGTTAAAAGTAGTGTCAAACTGCCTTGTTGCTACAATGTAGATTCGCCCTTGATTGTGCTCACCCAGGATCAAGTCCTAAAAGGCTATATTCCCCACTCTCCTTGCTCAGACCTGGTGTTTAGCAGTGGTACTTTCAGTCCGAAGGGAGAGGGCTGTTGCTAAGGCTATTTGAACTTGGTGCAGTTTGTTGGCAGCTAATATTCTCTTGCTCTCCTCTCTCCTACATCAACATAACCAGTGTCCACCACTTTCTGTGGTTCTGATGCATGGTTTCAGTGACATTCTTTCTAATGTTTTCAGTGAAATTTTGCAGCACTTAACTTGTGCTAGATTTGTCTATAGTTCCTTCAATTATTCTGTCTTGCTCCATTTTGTGGAAGCAATGTGGCTCCTAAAACTCTGAACCATTGTGTATTGGTAACTGAACTAAACCTGGTATTTGATTGGGAAGAATAGGGGGGAAATAATTAGGTCTCTGGGTAGTCAGCCCTCCGTTTTCTCTCTGGCACCTCAAAGTATCAACGACAGAGAAGGACATGGTTCTTAGTGCTCTGCTCTGTTGCCTAAGTGTGGTTAAGGATCACAGTCACAGCAAGCAAATGTTTCAAATGGCTGCAATGAAAAGTGACTTTCTTGTTACCTCATTTTGAAAATTCACTCCGAAGAGAGACACAGAAAAAGCCGCCAGAATGCAGAGATGGCTAGAGGTGGGGGTGTTGATAAAATACTTGTTAGAAAGGGAAAATTGGATTAGCGGTAAGATTTCAGCCATGAAGTTCTTTGGGGAAGGAAAAGAGGTGTGTATGTGTGTGTGTGTGTGTGTGTGGTGGTGGTGGTGGGGGAGAATAATAATCTTTTCATCCTCCTCCCTTCATGGCCCAAAGAAGGCCTTACAGACCCAAATATCCAGCCCTTCTAATCTTATTTTCTTTTCTTTCTCTTATCTCCCCCCCTCTACTGCCACTGCAGCAGCATGTGCTGTATTACCCCCCTTCTCTCATTTAAGGGCCTTGAATAGCTCAGTGGGTAGCATCCTTCTTAGAAAGTGAAGGAGGGCTTCCTTGGAGACGAAATGTCAGAAGAGAAATGCAGACAAACATCCCCAGCCCTGCCACATGCAGGAGAAAAGACCCCTCCTGTAATCCCTGGTCTCCAGTGCCGTCTCCTTCTGGATGTAGGCTCCCAGATAGCCAGGCATTCCAGGTGACCATCTGAGAACATGCAAGGAAGGTCTTTGGCGAGATCTGGGGACACTGCCTTTGAGCTCTGCCTGGCCTGAGGGGTCAAAAAAAAAAGGGTTAACAGTCCTTTAAATGTCCCCTCTCTGCAGCATTTTGTTTGAAAACTAAATCTGGGGGACAAATGAAAGAGCCCCCTGTAACTCATTAATAGCTGATTTTTAGTTCCTGAAACCATATCTGAATGCTGCAATCTGCTGGACTGTGATACAAAACTGAAGTTAGCTTATTAATACTGCAAATTAAGGGCTGGGTTTTATTGACAAAAGAAGAAGAGGAGGCTTACAATGGGCACCCTAAAACCAGTTCCATAAAAGCTGTGCACAGTTGTGTAGGCACATAAGAAAGCTGGCAACAGATGGACCTTTTTCTCCATCCAAACCAATGTTGTTGATTCCAAGTGGAATCAAGGCCAACTGAGGCTTTTCCCCACCACCTGCTATCTGATCCTTTTCAGCTGGAGAAGAGGAGGCCAGGGAAGGATCTTGGGGCCTTCTGCCTGCAAAATGCATCCTCTTTCACTGAGCGATGAGCCTTTCACTGCATAGTGTCGTTCATTGAACGTTATGAGTTACCTCTTTAACACATGTTGGTGATCTTGCTGCAATCACAAACAGAAGAGATAAAGTGGTCCAATATTTTACCCCCTTTCCCCAAACACTGAGTGCACGAGTAAGACTGAGATTTAGTTTTCTAAAGGCCTACTTAGCCCAGCCTTTTGGTCACAGGCTGGCCGTCTGGTTCTCCTCAGGAAGCCCACAAGAGGAGTATGAGTGCAAATACATAGGTTCTCTCACATTCCCAGGGCCTAAATACCTTAAAGACACCAGATCCTGTCTGATCTTGGAAGCTATGCAGGGTCACTCCTGGTTAGTACTTGGATGGGAGATGGCCAGTGAATCCTAGGTGCTGTAGGCTCTATTTCAGAAGAAGAAACTGGCAAAACCATCTCTGAGCCCTCCTTGCCTAAGAAAACCCTATGAAATTCATGGCGTTGCCATAAGTTGACAGGTGATTTGAAGACACATGCAGACAGATCTCACATTCCCTAGGTCTGAGGAAAATACTGCCTTTGAATCTTAAGGAGGAAGAGCTAAGAAGTAACCGTTTGTCAATAATAACTAAGGTATAGTATTAGGATGGGATAACTTCACTCTATTTGCATTGAAACTGTAACATCTTTTGTGTTGATTGTGTTTGTGTGCCTCATAAATTGGGTGAGGAAGAGTATCACAGAGTTCAAACGTTGGCTTGTGTTATGCTCTGTTGGGGTGTCAAGGCAACAACAATGTGGATGGGAGGAGGAGTGCTTTGTATTACAGTCTAGCAGATTGCAGCATTCAGATATTTTTCAGTAGCTAAAAAGCAGCTAATCATGAGTTACTTTTAGAAAAATGCAACTGTGACAGGAGTTCACTTTTTTTCTTGGGCCTTAGAACTATAATAGCTAATTACCTTTCAAAAGCAGCTTCTCAAGCTCGGAGGCAGGGGATATATAGCCATCATAATGAACAGCCACTGATAGCCTTATCCTCCAGGTATCTGTCCAATCATCTTTAAAAATCCTGTTCAAGTTGGTGGCTATCAGTAGATCTTGAAGTACGGTAATCAGCTAGCCACTATCTGTAGAAATATTTCCTTTTTATCTGTCCTAAATCTCCTACCATTCAGTTTCATTGTATCACCCTCGGTTTACATATTGTGACAGAAGAAGAAACCACTCCTTATCTACTGTTTCAATGCCATGGTGCAGGCATGTTACATTTATTTGCCAGGATTTTAACCTTTCTTTGTAGGGGAATTGGTTCATCCACATCATCATTTTGGTTGCTCCTTTCAGCACCTTTTCCAACTGTGTGATGTCTTTTTTGGAGGTGCAGAACCCAGATCTGTGCACAGTATTCCAAGTGTGGTTGCACTAGAGATTTGTTTTGTAAAGTCATGGTGACATTGGCAGCTTTATTCCTTTCCTAATGAACCTCAACACTGAATTGCCTTTTTCTGCAGATGTTGGACACCGGCTGCAACATTTTAATGGAAATACCCATCATAAAGCCAAGATCCCGTTCCGGGGTCAGTCACTGCCACAGTCAGCATGTATGCGAAATCAGTTGTGTGTGTCTGTGTCTGTATGCATGCATCTATACTGTAGTAATAATGTAGTTTGGCACACTTTAACTGTCATGGTTCCATATTACAGACTCCTAGGAGCAGGGGCATCACTAGGGAGTGCAGGGAGTGTGGGCTGCACCAATTGATACCCTAAAGGAGAGTGACACCCCTGCTCCCCAAACAACAGAAACAGGCCTTGGCATTTGCCTGGGTGAGGGTCAATGGGAGGAGAAAGGAGAGGCCCTAGTTTCTGTTAAAAAATTAAATCCTGCACCCGTAACCCCAGCAAATGTGGAGGGCCCACTGTATATGATGACTCTCCACCTCATCATGAATTCAGTAGGTCTACTGTAGTTTGGATTATCATAGGATTTAGGCAAGTGTGGGATAAACATTCACATACATAGGGACAACAAGCAATCTCCTTCACCTTCCAGGTATGACTTCTTAGCTGCCTTGTGAAGCAGAGCAAGGGGAATTTCACCATGCAAAAGGTATACAAGGCGGAGTTCAAAATGGTGGGAACAGCCTCCAGAAATCACCCAGCTATGACAAAATGGGGATTTGGGGGGAGCTGTAATTCAAAGGAGTCCCTTCTCCAAATCTTCTGAGTGTGTGATAAACTGCGCACTCTTGCTAACTAAACACACACAATCCTGCTTCAAGAGATACAGCTATAATAGTTTCCCATCCACTTCACCTTTTCTCAGCTGCCCTCCCAATCTATCCATTTTCTGGTTGGTGAGGAATGAGAGGAGCAGCAAGCAAGCTTTGAGTTCTTTCCCCATAGCTGGCTGCAAAGCGTCCGGCATTTGCAAAAGGGTCCTCTGGAGATCCCTGTGGTTGATGTCACCGCTCTGTGTGGATCTATAGGAAATTCTCCCTGAAGAATTCTGACCTCTGCAATGAACCCCCCCCCCCCCAAAAAAAGTCAAGAAGCTCTGGGGAAAATGTGTAAATCTGGATGGTGACTATGTAGAAATAGGTTAACAACTACAAATCAAAACAAACATTCTGTCAATTTTTAAAAAAGGTGATAATTAAAACTTTGTGCTACCTCCTCGTAAGCTCATTGTTCATCAGTGACGTGTGGGATGGTGATGCTTGGAAGCCACAGGGTACACTTTGCCCCTGAAGGATTCAAGCTACCCAGTGAGTTCACAAACAACCATTGCAGCAGCATTTCGGCTAATTCCCCTAAACACTTCTAACAGAGGGCTGTTGCCAGGACTGTCTGGAGCAAACTCAGTTAATTGGTTCATCCTAGTCTGGGGTTTCAGCCAGAGAACCAAGGAGTGCAAGACCACACAGGCTCCTCTCCTAGGAATAAAATCAATTTCTCTTCTATTAAAAGAAAGAAAGAAAGAAAGAAAGAAAGAAAGGAAAAAAGAAATATGTTATTAAGGAAACTGTCTGCTTCAATTCTCCAGGATGATTCCATTGTCTCTCACTCATAAATCTATTGGGAGTTAACTTTTATTTATTTATTTATTTATTTTTTAAAGACTCATCTAATTGCTCTACTGAACAAACAGAATCTATAGATTCCTTCCCACACCAGTAATAACATCCACCCCTAGGTTTGTGTTTGTGTGTGTGTATGTGCCTTCAAGTCACCTGTCGATTTAGGGTGACCCCAAGAATTTCATAGGGTTTTCTTAAGCCAGGAATACTGGTAACTGGGAGAAATTCCATGGTGTAAGGATAGAGGGGGCACCAGGGATGAGGGATCCAGCCTGGTAGGACTGAGGGCAGGCCTTATCATTAGAAAGAGGGAAGAAACTACCTCAGGCAACAAATTCTGAGTGCCATGAAAAGTCAGCAAATCTTTAGGCGTTAAATTTTTTCCTCATTATTGCATTTGGGATGGGCAGAGGTGCTTGTGGGATTTTCCGCTCCATGTTGCAAAAGTAGCTGAATTTCGTACTTTTGGCATAGGCATACTCTCCAGCATTTCATAGATGAAAACTGGGATTCATATGGCCAAGAACATCAGAATGTAGTCAAGATGGCAAAAGTTATTAATGAGGAAGAATAGAGAAGCAAAGAGAGGGTACAGCAGTTTGCTTTTGCCTATGTGTGCA
Source organism: Phrynosoma blainvillii (assembly GCA_026167975.1). Classification (NCBI taxonomy): domain Eukaryota; kingdom Metazoa; phylum Chordata; class Lepidosauria; order Squamata; family Phrynosomatidae; genus Phrynosoma; species Phrynosoma blainvillii. Next base: position 219,797,021 of record JANUYF010000002.1, on the reverse strand, counting down.
GGGAAGGACAGGATTCTGCCCCTCTTCTACTCTTCCCCCTGCTGAGTTAACTGACTGCAAACTTCTGTACTTTGTATTCAGTTTGCAGCAATTGCAATAAGCTGAGGATAAAGGGGGGAGTGGGAGGGACAGAGAGAAACTGGGACATTTTAAGAGCAGCTGAAAAAGTGGGATGCCAGGGGAATAAAAGGAGCTGTCCCTGACAAATGGGGACAGTTGGAGGACATGCATCCCTCAGGCAGATGAAATGTCCTATGTCATCCCTGGAAGGACAGTTAGATTAGTTTCTAAAACCAGGAATCTGTCTCCCCATGGCAGCCACCTGTTCCCCATTCAAGGAGACCAGGATCCATTCCTAGTGCCATTTGTCTCAGGAGGTTTCTCCTGCAAATGAGCAGGAACCATTGACAGGTGGATGTTTAATTTAGTCCCAATTCATGGCACAATGAGAATAAAGGAAATGACTGAGGCAATCATTGCCTCCCGCTGGGCAGCCAGAGACTTTAACTTGGTTGGCACCTGGACTTTGACTCAGGCCACTCTCCAATTGGCATTGCCAGGCCACAAGAGGGTTGAGAACAAAGCCTCGAGAGGAACGCCAGAAAGAAAGAGAAGGCGGGGAGGCTTTCAAAGCCTCGCCACATGTTAATACAGCCCGGGTGGATCGGAGAGGCCTCTTTCTGAAGGCCCTTTCTTCATGTCTAAAATGTTATAGATGTGGAGGAAATGTCTGAGGAGGAAAGAAGTATGTTGCCACACTTGAGGGATGGCATGGACGTTTTTTCCTTGCTGCCCAACGCGAAACGTCAGGAATAAAATCTTCTAGAACATGGCCACAGAGCTCGAAAAACCCACAAAGAACAATCCTGGGAAACTGTAGTTTATTGTGGTGCCAGAACTCTCTGACAGAGAAGGCTAAATGTCTCACAAAATGACCGTTTCCAGAGTTCCCTAGCAAGGAGTCAGGGCAATTAAAGTGGTCTCAAACTGAGTTATTTCTGCAGTTTGGACCATAGAACATGGAGCAGAGGGGCTGGCAAAGGGCCATAGGTGTTGCAATGGAAGGGGGGAAGGAGCTTGCCTTTTTCAGCCTTTATTTATCTGTTAATCAAATGTATATCCCATTTCTCCTTCAAGGAGATTAAGATTACTCACATGGACCTCTTCCCAATTTTTATTTTCACAACAACCCTGTGACCTTGCTTGCATCTGCACTGCAGAAAGAATCCGGTTTGTCACCACTTTAACTGCCATGGCTCAATGCTATGGAATCCTGGGGATTGTAGTTTGTTTGTGGCACCAGAGTCCCCAGTAGGACTAAGGCCTATTGAAAGTTATAAAAAGCCCTCTTTCTTTGCTAATTGCATCCTGGAAACTTTCTCCTAGAGAATGGAAGGTGGGGAAAAGACCCATTCATATATGTTTTTTTTTTAACACAGTCTCATGGAGAGAGATTTTTTTGGTGGGGGAGGGGACAAAGAAGGGTGAATAATCTGAACACTTACATTTTGCAGGGGAAAAAATTGAAGAAAAAAAGGAACATTGGTTCTTATCTGATGTACGTCCATTTCCAGCGGAGAGGGTTTGATCCCTTTGATTGGGTTGCTGCTCCTATCTTGCTCCTAAAGGCAGGAAATATAAAACAAAAGACCCTCCAGCCCCCAAGTGGGAGAGGCAACCCAGGAGTGGTCAGTTGTTAGCTGGCCAACGAGGAAGATGGACCAGAGGTAGGGAAAAAAGGGCAAAAAAGACCCCTGGGAAGGGGGAAAAAATGGAAAAGAGAATTGGGAAACCTGTTAAGTGGCTCTGGACTGCCCATGGCACTGTGTACAGGGCAGGCAGGAGGATCGAACCCTCTCCGATGGAAATGGACGTACATCAGGTAAGAATCGACGTTCCTTTTCCAGCAGAGAGGGTGATATCCTCCTTAGATTGGGACTTACCAAAGCCCCCTTAACTAAGGGGGGAGTGCTGTGGGGAGCCCGGAAGCATCGGTTGAAGCACTCTCCTCCTGAAAGCAGCCTCTGCCGATTAGTAGAGGTCTATCTTATGGTGTCTGGTAAAGGTGGAAGGGGATTTCCACGTGGCAACCCTGCAGATCTCTATCATTGTCGTACTACCGGACCATGCTGCTGAATTCGCCACACTTCTGGTAGAATGAGCTGTCATCTCCTCTGGGGGTGGGAGGTCCAGGGACCGGTACCAGGCAGTGATGCAGTCTCTGATCCATCTGGCCAAGGTAGATGGGTACACTTTTCTCCCCATCAATTTTGGATTGAAGGAAATGAACAAGGCCTCTGAAGTCCTAAAGGTTTTGGTTTTCTTTAGTTAGAACTTGATCACACTGTGGACATCCAGGTTGTGCCATATCTTTTCTAGCTCCTTCTTTGGTCTGGGATAGAAGGACGGTAGAACAATGTTCTGAGCTAGATGGAAAGGAGAATTGACCTTTGGGACAAAGGAGGGATCAGTGCGGAGAAGCACCAAGTCTGGTCTGATGGCGCACTGGTCTTTGCAGACCGACAGGGCTCCCAGTTCAGAAATCCCACGTGCTGATGTGATGGCAATCAGGAAGAGCACTTTCCAAGAGAGATGTTTAAGAGATGCCTTTCTAAGGGGTTCAAAGGGTTTAATGGTGTGGGCTTTAAGAAGGTCCCACTATGGGAAGTGATGTTTGGTAGGTGAAGCCAGGTTGGAGACACCCTTGAGGAACCTTCTAACATGTGGGCTTGAGGAGATCTTGGCTGCCTCTTCATGTGGAAGGATGGATGTGATGGCAGCCACCTGTCTCTTAACTGTGTTTGGACAAAGGCCTTGGTTGATGCTGTCTTGGAGAATGAAGAAGAGTAGAGGTAGAAAAATGCAGGAAGTCTAGGTGTTTGCGCTTGCACCACCTCCAGAAGGCTCTGAAGGTATATTCATAAATTCTGTTGGTGGATGGCCTTCTGGAGGCTAGGATAGAGTGGATCACCTCAGGTGAATAGCCGTAGTGTTTTAACTCAATCTCCAAGTGTGAAGCTGAAGCCAGTCTGGGTCTGGATGGAACACCTGTCCTTGGGATAGTAGATCTGGGTGGATGTGGAGCTGTAGGCTGGACTTTGCCATGTTGATGATCTCTGAGAACCAAGGCCTCCTGTGCCAGGCCTGTGCCACGAGGATGACGTCTGCTCTGTCTCTCTGGATCTTGTGTACAACCTTGGCCAGAATTGAAATTGGTGGGAAGGTGTACAGCAGGCCCCTTGGCCAAGCTAGGCTGAGGGCATCCATGCCCTCTGCTCCCTGCATCTGGTATCTTGAGATAAAGCAAGGAGACTATTCATTTGCTGGTGATGCAAACAGGCCCAGGAGAGGTGTCCTGAAGGACTCTGATTTGTTGGAATACCTCTGGGTGAAGGATGCACTCTCCCTGGTCGACATCCATTCTGCTCAACCAGTCTGCCATGGAGTTGAAGTCTCCCTGCAGATGTTCCACCTCCAGAGAGAGAAGGTTTAGTTCTGCCCAGTCTATTATCGTATTTCCCGGCATATAAGATGACTGGGCGTATAAGACAACCCCCAACTTTCCCAGTTAAAATATAGAGTTTGGGATATACTCACTGTATAAGATATCACTCTTCCAACGTACACCAAATAAAAATTAATAATAATAATAATAATAATAATAATAATAATTTTTATTTATAACCCGCCCCTCTGTGTGGCAATCGGGGCGGGGTACAACAAGATTAAAAAACAAAACACAGTTAAAAATCATTCCCCCGTCCCATAATCCCACCCTCCCATCCCCTTAAAATAGGATTAAATTGCATTCAAATTAAAAATGCCACATAGTTAAGAAATAATAAAAAAGTAAACATACACATACACAGAATCAGTGGAGCAATTCTAAAAACTCATCTCCCAGCTAAATGCTATTCCGGGAAGGCCTGCCGAAAGAGATCCGTCTTTACTGCTTTCTTGAAAGCAGCAAGAGTAGTAATGAGACGGATCTCATCCGGCAAGCCATTCCAGAGTCTGGGAGCGGTTACGGAGAAGGCCCTCTGGGAGGTCTGAGACAGCCTAGTTCTTATTGGCTGTAACAGATTCCTCCCAGAGGACCGCAGGGCACGGGGGGGGGATCATACGGGGAGAGGCGGTCCCCAAGATAGGATGGACCCAAGCCATGTAGGGCCTTAAAGGTCAAAACCAACACCTTGTACTGCGCCCGGAAACTAATCGGCAGCCAGTGGAGGGATTTAAGCACTGGTGTTATGTGCTCCCTCCTAGATGTTCTGGTAATTAGTCTGGCTGCCATGCTTTGTACTAATTGAAGTTTCCGGGTTAGGCACAAGGGTAGCCCCATGTAGAGAGCATTGCAGTAATCCAAATGTGAGGTTACCAGGGTGTGCACTACAGTTTCCAGATCCCTCATATCCAGATAAGGGCGCAGTTGGCGTATCAGCCGAAGCTGATAACAGGCGCTCCTGACCACCGCATTCACCTGACTAGTCATGTGAAGTGATGAATCTAAGAGCGCCCCCATCAGATTAGATTTCAATATGGTAATTTTAATTCAAATGCTTATGACATGCTTATGACTTAGCAGGAAAACTGTCAATAATAAACACAACAAACTACAGCTCCCATGTTCCCTAGCATTTATTTCTGCAGTGTGTTTTGGACCTTATTTTTTAAAAAATAGTCCAGATTTAAATGCTACTTTAAACATTATTTCCATCTCCCAGCTATGAGATGGTTGGGGGGGAAATGAGAAAGTGTTGGGGGGAAGGACTGCCAATATACTAGGTGATTCTGGGGTATGTACAATTTGCGGCCAAGTAAGTGATCCTGGGCATGTCACACTCTCTCAGCCTCAGAGGATGGTAATGGCAACCCCCATTTGAAGAAACATGCCAAGAAAACCTTAAGGTTGAAGAAACATGCCAAGATAAGGTTGCCTTAGGGTCGCCATAAGTTGGAAAGGACTTGAAGACACACAAGGACAACAAAAAATTCTGTAATTGTTTCATAGGTAGTACGTAGGAACAGGAGCCAGCATGGTGGTGTGGTTTAAGTGTTGGAGTACCACCCTGGAGACCTGGGTTTGATTCCCCACTCTGCCATGAAACCCACTGGGTGAACTTGGACATGTCACACACTCTCAGCCTCAGGGGAAGGCAATGACAAACCTCCTCTGAACCAGTCTTGCCAAGAAAACACCAGGAGAGGATCACCTTAAGGTTCCTCTCGTCCTCCCCCACCTCTGTCCTCCTCCTCCCCCTCCCCCTCCTCCTTATACCTGGTATATAAGACGACCCCCGACTTTAACCCAGATTTTCCTGGGTTAAAAAGTCGTCTTATACACCAGAAAATATGGTAGTCTTTGAGATCCTTCCATCAGCAATCGGTACCTTGTTCCCCCTCTCGGTTGATGTGAGCCTTCGCTGTGATGTTGTCCAACCTGATCAGGACCGCTCTTCCTTATATGTTGTTTGAAAAGTCTAGGAGAGCCAGTCTCACTGGCTGAGCTCCAGCCAGTTGATGCTGTGTTGTTGTTTTTGGTTCCACCTGCCCTGTGCCAGGTGGGGCCCTCAGTGAGCTCCCCATCCCCCCTAACTTGTGTTGGTGGTTATCTGAGTCCTGACGGGATTCCACATGGGCCTGCCTTTCCACATAGTGGAAGAAGTCCACCACAGGAGGGAGCTCAGGACTGTGGTCTATACCAGAATGGATAACCTGCTCTTTTGGGCAATGACTTCCTGATGAGGGAGGAGCCACTTCAGTACTCTGGAATGGAGTTGCGCCCATGGTAGGCAGTCCATAAATCATCAGTCCCTGGAAATGTGCCAGAAACATGATCTTGGTGCACTGTTTGACCCACTGTGTCTCCTGAGAAATGGCCTTTATTCTCTCAGGGGAGAGCAAGACAATTCCATGAGATGTGTTGAGGATTGCTCCCAAGTGTTGGATCTTTTGTGCAGGTGTGATGGAGCTCTTTTTCAAGTTTACCAGGAAACTGTGGGTCTGCAGGGATTGAAGGACCCTGGAAAAATCTGGTGACCTCTTTGTTCTAATGAGGAGCGAATCAGGAGCATGTCCAGCTACAGGCAGATATGCAGATCAGAGGTTCTCCAGTGTGCCACCAGAGCTACCATGATCTTGGTGAACACCCTGCGGGATGACGAAAGGCCAAAAGGAAGACCCTTGTTGGAAGTGTTGACTGCAGTAGGCAAATCTTAGAAATCTGCTATAGTTTTTTGTGTATGGGAACATGAAGGTAAGCATCCTGAAGATTGAGAAAAGCAAAAAAATCTCTGGGTTGAATGGCCTCTAGAATAGACCGCAGGGTCTCCATGTGGATTTTTTTCTTTTTCACAGATTTGTTGACTCCCCTGAGGTTCAGAATCACCCTCTGCGATCCATTCTTCTTGGGGACCAGAAAAAAGGTGGAGTAGCATCCTATTTGCTCTTGAGATGTACGCACAGGTTCTATTGCATCCATAAGTAGAAGTTGTTGTATGGTGTCCAGGAGGAGGCTGTATTTCTTGAGGTCTTCGGTCTGGGAGAAAGGATGAATTTGTTGTGAGGTTTGCAAAAAAAATTCTATCCAGTAGCCTTGTTGAAGGGCCTCCAGCACCCATTGGTCTGGTGTTGAATTTTCCCAGACATGGACAACCCACTGAAGTCAGCCTTGTACTGGTGATGTCCTGTCAGGCTTGGTTGTTCTTGCGCTGGCCCCTTCCAACTGATACTGAGGGGGAGCTCTTGGAGAAGAAGCTTTGCCTGTGCTTTGCCTGGGATTTGAAATCTTCCCATCGCTGTTTAGTTGGTCTAGCGTTGATTGGTATGAGGAAGAGCCTGATGAATAGGAGTGTCTGGATGAGCGAAAGGACTGACGTCTTGATTTGGAGTTTCTCCTGTTGTCCCCCTTTTTGGTGGTGGTCGTCAGGGCTTTCTTCTTGTCTTTGTCCTCTATTAAGACAGGACTGAGGGAGTCTCTGAACAGCTTGAAGACCAAAAATGGAGTGAAGGCTAGATTTTGTTTTGATTTTATATCTACACTCCAATTCTTTAGACATACCTGGCAATGGACAGCTACGGTCGCAGCCTGGGCCCTGGCACATTGTTGCATCATGTCAAGGGTACTGTCCACCATGTAGGCAACAGCTTTGGCCAGTTTGTTCAGGGACTGACGCAACCTAGTCTGGGAAGTTGGGGGATCCTCTAGAAGACCCCTAGGCCATAGGAGGCCTCTGTGCCATGAGGCCGTCCAGTGAAAGGGTGTCATAGTCCCATAGTCCCTCCTGGTTGGGCTGGGTGACAGGGCTCCTTGAAGGCTTATCCGCCTCCCCCCTAGCCCCAGCTGGTCATCTTGGATGTGGAGGAAGTGGGGAACATCCTGGGCCAGGAAGGCCCTGAGAGCAGCAACCCATTTGGAGGGGTCGGTGTGAGAGAGGCCTTCTGTATTCATGGGCCTGGGATCTATCGCAGCTGCCCCTTCTGCTGACACCTCCCTCGCCCCCAACCCAAGATGGGTTGAGCAGTAGTGCTGAGCCTTCTCAGCCCAGAGGGGAAACCTCTCCATCGGTCGGGCTCCTGGACCCTCCACATGACCCAACTCCACGGCCAGCTGTGCTCCAGTCAGAGTCGCAGTGAATGGCTGGGGCAGATGGTCTGCTGGGGGGTTCCGATTGCTAGTCCAATTTGAGAGTTGAAGGAAGAGTTCCAGAAGAGAGAGATCAGTCCACGTCCTGCTAGGAGCGAGGCAAGAAATTAAGTGAACTCTCCAGGGTTGCCCCTCCCACCTGAGGGCAGAAGGGTCTTTTGTTTTATATTTCTTGCCTCTAGGAGAAGATAGGAGGAGCAACCCAATCTAAGAAAGATCTCACCCTCTCCACTTGGAAAGTGCTGCCCCTGGGAGTGGCAGATCGGGGCCATGGCAACTGCACGCCGTGGCCCTGATCCTCCTTTTTGCTGCCCCCCAAAAGAGCAGGTAAATGCCGCTTCTTTTGGGGGTGGCAAAAAGCAGCCTTTAGAGCCACCATGACAGCTCTTTTGCACCCCTTTGGCGCAGCATGTGCGCACGCTGCACCAACGGGGCGCCCTGACACCATGTGCTGTGCGGACAAGTGTGTAGCGTTGGGGCGGAGTCAGGACAGCCAACATGCGGTCACCCTGCCCCAACTCCACCCCTAGGCCAGCCTAAAGTGTCGGTCTGCACCCCCCCTTACTTAGAATATTTGCAGTACAGAAGAAATGATTTTACTTTAAACTTAGAATCAGTAGAACTCTTTTAGAGAGGTTTCATATTTTATAGGTGAATCCCTTACTCACTTCTACACATTTCTGTAGTCAGAATCATATGATTCCTTGTTACATGGTGACCATTTAAAAGTGATCACTTAGCATGATGAACCATGTTGAGAAGTAGCTGGCTGTATATTCTGATCCTATAGAAAACTCCATATTACCACACAGCCCCTTGAAAATCAAGGAACAAATCTTGATTCAAGGCTTGGTTCTCTGCTGGGTAATCCTGGGATGTCATTAAACAACCATTTGTTTTCATTTATTTTGAAGATATAGGTGAGTCTTTCTTGGATGTGAATTAGAATGCAAAGTTTAGAGTTTGGTGGGTAACATGACATGTTTCCATGTTCTCAAATGTGTGCAGCAGGAATAGATTGTGTCCATTTTTCTGCCAGGGAAGTAAGAAAAAGGCATCCAGGAGCATGGAGAGGATTTAATTTAGTCCTACACATTTCTAATCAAATCCTTCCTCAGTAACTTTCTTAAATGGCAATTGGTAACCTTCCAAAAGAACCCAAAGACTTGCATCACCTTGTCCAGCCCTTTGAAAATGAAGGACAAGGGGTGTGATTTCCATCTTTCTGGATCCTATTACATTCTATCCCACTCCCACAACTCAATAAGCTTTATACCTGAGGCCTTAATACCACTGAGTACTGCATCCAAAGAAGTGGGTTTATAGCCAGAAAGCTCATGCTAAAATAAAAACCAGTTATGTCTTAAAGGTGTTGCTGCATTTCTTTTTATTTTCTCCCCTCACTCCTCCTTTATAATTGGTAACTTGGTATTAAACCACTGTTACACTCTGGATTTTTTTGTCCTGGTGCACCTGGATGGTTCTTCCACTTCCCTGAGATTGGGGCTTTCCTGTTTTTCCACCCCTCCCACAGGCTCCATCTTCTGAGTCAACATGCAGGTGATGCACCGCTACCCAGATGCATGCATGTTGGCTTCCTGAGGGGGAATCCTGGGAGAATCAGAAGTGCTCTAGGCACATTCGAATGTGAGGCCAGCAGGATGTGTAGCTGAAGTGCATATTGGGGCACTGGGGCAGAGTCAAAAGGGGAGGAGAGATACAAATAACCGGGTCCAGGTAGTCTGGAAAGGGCCCCAGGACCCAACTACATTGTATACATTTTTGTCTTTCTCTGCAGCATCATTCCATGCCAATTGTTTTTGGCACCCATTGATAAAATAGGTGAGTTTCAAAACAAATAACAACATACAAAATTCTGTATTACAAAATGCTGAAGAGTTTTAGCTGGTTTGCCTTTTGCTGCAAGAGAGAGCAGCTCTGGGGACAAAGTGGCTGCTCCCAAGCTCTGGAACTCCCTCCCGAGAGAGACCAGGGTGGCTCCGTCCCTGCTGTCCTTCCGGCGGCAGGTAAAGACGTTTTTATGCCTCCAGGGTTTTTTGCATGACATGGATGCTGTTTTGTTTTTTGTTTTAAAGGGTTTTGAACTTTACACTTTAATAATGTAATGTTTGAATTGTTTAATTGTTTTTTAAACTTTGTATTTTTAATGTTTTAACTTGGACTATTTTAGATTGGTTAGCTGCCTTAAGTCCTTGTACTGGGAGGAAGGCGGAATATAAACATAATAAATAATAGGAAAGAAGGCTGGGATGTGCCCTGAGAAACTGGTGTGACAGTGAGTAGGATGGAGGGAATTTGAAGGGCAAAGGAGCAGGCCAGTGGCATCACTAGAGTTGGTGTCACCCAGTGCGGTAACTCATGTTGTCACACACACCCCACCATTGACCTCCTCCCCTACCTCACCATACAAGATCCTTAGGGATGTTTTTGGTATGAATGTTACTTGTAAATCATAATTCCCATTTGTCAATGACTGAAATGTCAACAGTTGTGACATAATCAACTATGCCCAGCCTAAATGTATTTATATATACATCATTTCATGTGGAAAAAGAGAAAATTTGGTATAATGTGACATTTTTAAATAAAAATGTACAATATTTTTAATTTTTTTAATTTTTTAGAAATTTCAAAATTTAATTTTAAAAAAAACCTGGATCCTCTCCTTTCTCCTCCCACTGAGCCTCACACCAATCACATAATGTCTTTGGCATTTTAATGGGACACAGGCGAATGCCGCAGCCTGTTTCTGCCAAAACGCAGTGGTGTCACCCCCTTAGGGTGTCACCTGGTGCAGTCTGCACCCTCTGCACCCCCTAGTGATGCCACTGGAGCAGGCTGGGGGCATCAGAAGCTGCAGGTAAATAAAAGACCTCATATGACAGTGGTGAGGGCTAGAAACAGACACTTGGGACCATTGTGGCTTGTTGCTCAGAGGAGCAACAGCCTGGCTGTGCTACTCTTCCAACTCTTCTCTAACTCTGGGCCTTTACAGACTGCCAGAAATAGTGCACCTTAAACTGAGGCACTGCCCTGGCTCAGTGCTAGGGAATAATGGGAATTGTAGTTTTTTCTGAGACATTGAGCCTTCTCTGTCAGAGAGCTCTGGTGCCACAATAAACTACAGTTCCCATGATTCCCTAGTACCAAGCCAGGGCAATTAAAGTGGCCTCAATCTGCACTATTTCTGGCAGTCTGTAAAGGCCCTCTCTTGCCTCTGAGAGCAGCCCCCCAAACAGCGACCCCTGAACTGGCCAGCGGTGCAAGAGTGGGCAGCCTCTAGATATGGGTTAAAGTCAAGGAGATGGCCAAGGGGCAGGTTGTGAGTGGCACTAACTGTGTGTTGCCCCCCCCCCCCCTTAGGAAAAACTCAAGGGATCTCATGGGGACAAATGAACTTCCAAACCCTGAAAAAAAGTCCACCAGAAACCAAAATCTTGTCTCAACTGCTTTGACCATGGAGCTGTAGCCATTGGATACAATCCACTCTCCTCGTATGTTTTCAATCATGGGAAGGTCATGTGAAATTATCCTTAAATAATCAAAAGGAGAACAACACATACAGCAGCTCATCAGCCGCAAACACCCACACACCCACAAGCAAACAGTTCCCATCAACTGAGTCTTCAAAAACTTCTGGAATAGCTGTTTCAGATGGTTACCAGACCTCTGGGAAGTGGGATTGCTTGGGGCATGTACTGTAAAGACTCTGCCTGTAGCTGCTAGTGGTTTCACCATAGTCAGTGAGGGGAAACAAAATGTGTGTGTGTGTGTGCTGAGGAGAAGATTTATATCAGCACGGAGGTTCACATGCAGTGAGAGGTGGGTGTTAAGGTTGAGCTTGTCTCCTCTCTGTTTGCTATTAAGGTGGACCAGTCCCATATTTAACCAGAAAACATGAGTACATTGGAATGGGCCTGGAAGCTCACAGGCTACACCGGGGTAGGCAACCTTTCCCCTTTAAGGGCCGAGGGACTTCAGCTCCCAGAATCCCAGGAGCTATTGGCCAACATGGGACTATTGGCCAACATGGCTGAGGCTTCTGGGAGCTGAAGTCCCTCGGCCCTTAAAGGGGAAAGGTTGCCTACCCCTGGGCTACACCTACAGGTGCTGTAGGACTGGATATGTTTTCAAGGAAGAGCAGAGTGAAGCCACAAAGCCAAATGTCTGATGACAAGAGAATCTTCAGTGCTATGAAGCTTTATGTGAAAGAGAGAGTTCCCTCCCTCTCAATAATACTGTAAGGTGCTGCTAGACAACCCAGGACGGCCTCTGAGCCAGGCATGCCCATATGGAGATCTAGACTACCTCCATACCTCCGAGCTGCTCTGGAATGCCCTTAAAGAAAGAGTGGAGCTTGGGGAGGTTTCTGTGGTTTTAGGAATTAAGTGAAGTGGGTACTTTGGCAAGTTTAGTCATTCCTCTGAAGTGCTAGCTATCATGTTAGCATGTAGAGAAAGGATGAAACAGGGGGAACTGGGGAAAGCCAGCAGGAGAGTTACACTCATGGACTGCCACCTCCCATTGCATTGTAACAAAAATCTCACACTATCGTCCACTAGGTTATACTTTCATACCACAATTCATTGGTTGTAACCTAAGCCAGCCCCCTTGCTATGTCACACAGTTTAGTTAGGAGATCTGCTCCCTCTGTAGACACGATACTAGGCTCATTATTTCATTTGGTTAAAAGACTGGCAGTATTTGAAGCTGCATAGAAGCATACTGGCTCCTAAAATAACTATAAAAGTAGTGATGTCTCCTTTTTATATTTATTTGAGGATTTTAAGTAGCTTTCCAGAAAGTCTACAAAACCCAATTCTATGACAAACCCACCCCAAAACATAAAAATATGAAATATAGTTTAAAATATATATATAAAAAAACCCTTGCAGTATTTTATGTCTAATGTATAATTTACCTTTCTGCTTTGACCAGTAACCAAGGACGCTCTAATTAAAAAGGACGTTATGAATTCCCTTCATCCCAGCAATATTTGCAATGCTTTCTGTGTGGACTTTCCTAACAACGAATTTGAAAGAGAATTTTGACACACTGGCTAGAGGGACGTTGCACAGTTTCTTCTGTAGACGTAAGCTGGAACAATTCCAACATGAAAAAAAAAAACTACTTAGATGAGCAAGTTCAAGAGAGCAAGCAAGTTGAGGCCATTTTGATAAGCTTTGAACACAGGATGCTTTGACTGTGGGCCAGATTCTCCATGCTCTCATTCCACAAAGCATAATGTCCAGTATTCTATCATGTCTTCTGAAGTTCCTCATCCTGACACCTGGCTCATGGCCCTTACCAGTGAAGACTTCTCTAGTCTAGCCCATATATCTCTCAAGAACAGAGGTAGATGAGAGTTGGAACACAGTTTGCAACATAATAGGCAGCATAATCAGTAGTCATACTACATGAGAAATTCTGGAAGCTGTAGCCCCCCCCCCCCAAAAGTAATTTTTGCGGGTTTTGAACATAGCTGATGTGAGCAGGAGCAATGAAGTTGCAGAAGGTTAGCTCACACAAATGTCAAAGGTCCATGAGCCTACCACTCCACTATAAGACAGACCTTTGGATAAAGCAGGGGGATGGAGGGGACCTTTGGCCCTTTTGATGTTTTGGGTTATAAGTCCCCTAATCTTCTGGTCAGGCTGGACAGGACTTCTGGGGCTTTAAGTCCCATCTAAGGCACAAAAGTTCTCCAGGTAGAGTGGTCTGTCTAATGTAGACTATCAATTATCTTACTTCCAACCATGTTCTGAAGTCTTCAGCTGCTGGAAATGATGGACAAGGACTAGTGTAACCTGTTGCTGCCTCTGTAGTCAAAAGAAAACTTAAGGGGTATACGGTATTATTACTAAGTTTAATGAATGCTGGATCTGAACCAGTCAAACTAATCTTGCTTTTTCTTTGTTCAGTATTTTTTTATTGACTATTCATAAAGAAGACTTCTGGATATGGCCCATTCTTGTTAAATCCAAAGACACATCCACTTTCAGACAGTTTTATTTATTTTAAAACTTCTGTAGCTCTTTTCCTGTCCATGCAGTGATGTGAAAAGTGGCTGACATCAATGAAAAATAGAACAGCCAACCAACAAAACACATCAATAATCCAATTAAGATGGAAAAATCAAAAGCAGAAGATAAAAATACCAATAAAAGAACCACCAAACTAAATGGAAAAAAATCTAAAAATGCAGAAGTAATTTAAGAAGTAGCAAAAAAAAAAAAAAAAAGTTATATGGAACAAAACAGTTTTCAACAGGTTCCAGAGGAGAAGAGATAACTTGAGCATACACATCCTGGTGCAGCACCATGTGTTGCCAGTAGCCTCAGTGGACCCTGGCATATACAAATTATTTCATTCAGTGATTTCTAGTAGTTAGTCTCACTGCATTCTTTGGTGAAAAAATCAGTTGCCCTAAGACATGTAGGGCTTTAAAGGTAACTGTAGCTTGAGTTGCCCTCAGAAACTGACCCACTGCTAATCCAATCAATGTAAAAAGAAACAACAGTCCCTAAAATTATTGCTGGTCAATACTTTACCAAAAGAATTATGTTTCTAAATCTTTCTCAACAACATTCCATATAGAATATTCCATTACAGTAATATTATCCAACCTCAGTGTAACATGCATATCTGAGTGTCGCCAAATCTGGCCATCTGAAGCAGCAGCAAAATATCCAAGGATCAGGATATTTTGATACTTTAGGAAAAGGACATGATTGACTTCCTTCTTTATTCCATGAACATGAGCCAAATGAATTTGTAGCTGATTGTTACTTCAACAGGATAGCATCCTCCACCACATTTGAGAGTGCCAGGCCAGCTTAGGTGAAGGATAAGGCATATAGCACACAGACATCTTCCCTGTAAGAAAGGACAATGTCTGGGGCACTTAGCTGGACGGACTGGGTATGGGGGAAGAGGCACAGCTGCTGACTCCCAACATCTACTGTCTGAGGCACTTCCCTTGCTCTGCCTAATGATAAGGCTGGAACTTGGCATTAGATAAAACTGAGCAAAGATGCCTGTGATTACATCAGCTGTCTGAGCATCCATGAGCAAACTAGGCCTAAGACCACACACATTTGATTGCTCATGGGATTTCTCTGTTGATCCTCAGTACCCAATGGTTTAGTAAACTTGCATTAATCAACACCTACTCATGTGTGTATGTTACCATAATGGTTATGTCTCTGTATGTTACTGTAGTTACTAGGACTCAGATTTGGGCAGGATTAGCAGCTTACCTGCCTATAGCAAATGAAGTGGGAGGGGGATGATCTAGAATCTTTGTCTAGCCAGGCAGATGTAGGTTGCATCCCAGGCACCCACCAGTGGGATGGGGAGCAAAGCAATATTTAGTAATTCTCCCTCACCTTTGCAGCTTCCATTTTTCTTTGCCACCTGTTGTGAATGAGTCAATTCCACAAATGAGCTTTAAGGAAAATCTTGTTTTTTTGAGAATCTTGCTAAGATTCCAGCAACACAGTTAGGTACAACCTTGAGTGTTCAATGTAACTTTCACTTATGTTGCTTGGTTTAGTTCTGAGGGCAGTGATTGGGAGGCATAAGAAACAGGAGAATCCATGGTCTTATGCAAAAATCTTAAGGTGTTGTTTGATGTTATATTTTTCAATAAACAATTGAAACTACTTATTGGTTAAATTTAAGATCTATTTGTTTAATATTTATTGACTCTAACAACTGTATCTGCACACTATTGTTACATTCTTAAGCTGGGCCTTACTAAATACTCACCAAAGGTTAAGTTTGATGTCTCAAATGTTAAGAGCAATGGCTTAAGAAAGGAATTTTGTGTTGTTCATTGGAGAATGTGTCATAGGACAGATGCCATTTTAAAGGTATATCAGAAAGCAAAACAAAATGAAAAAAGACAGCATTAAACAAGCGTAAGACAATAAGCTTGGTGCTCCTTCTCTTTCATTTTGGTAGAACTGAGCCATATTAAGTTCACCGTATTTATCATTTTCATATCTTTTCATAATGCGCAATACAATTGGAGTATCTGGAATATATTCCTCTGGAGCTAAGCTTGGGAAAGTTGTTTGTTTTTTTGGACTTCAACTCCAGAAGAGTAAGTTTTCCAAGCCCTTATCCAGTTAGGGCAAAAAACAACTCTGAGTCCTCTCTTGCTCTTTGCTGCTCCAGAAGAGAAGCTTTGTTAATGACAAAAGCATTGAAGAGATACTGGACACAATGTCTGAAGAGGCAGCATACTCATTCCAGGAACAGCTTTTTAAAAATGGGAGTGGGAAGGTCATAGCGCTTCATTAAAGTGCTTCACACCTTCAATTTGTGGAAAAGTGATATTGCCTCTGAATACAGTAGGCCCTTGGTATCCACTGGGCTTTGGTTCCAGGACTCCCGGTTGATACCAACATCCCTCAATGCTCAAGTCCCATTACATACAATGGTGTAGTGAAATGGCGTTCCTCATATAAAATTGCAAAATCAAGTTTTGCTTTTTGGAAATTTTGTTTGTGGAATATTTTCAAGCTATGGATGGCTGAATCTGTGGATACAGAAGCTGTGGATATGGAGGGTCAACTGTATCCTGTTTTTGATTCTGTAAGCAGGAACAGGGATGTGAAAGAACAAATGGTCTCTGCAAACCAACATGGAACATCTTCCCAACCTATTTCAGTTCAGATGATTAACTTAAAAAAATGTGTGTCATGCAAGCAAACTTGTGTTTCCTGGAAACTGCAAATAGGTTAAGGTAATAGTGGCAATACTCTATTGAATGAAGCATAAATTACTGCTGGAGGTTTAGCATTTAACCAGGGTAACCCCTTTCCATTATGTATCTTTTCCTCTTCTCCTTTTTTTATACGTAGGGCATGCATTTCTGATTATTATGAGAAATCATATCAACCAATCTCATGCAGATTCAAACATGCATTTTCCGTTACACTTTGATTTCATCATGCCCCCATTGATTTCATCATGATTACATTTAGGAATTAATTGTGAATTACCTTCCAAATTTCTAGAAACCTATTTGAATTAAAAGCTTGGGTGCTTTGTGCATTTCCTGCTCCGTTATCCATTTCATGAAGTCAACCTTTGCCCTATCAAATAAGGCATCTCAAAGTACACTGAAAAGCTGTATTTTCAACACCCAGGAGACACTACCAGAGCTGTGGGAAGCTTTCCCAGCATAGAGGAGCACTTTGAAAACATTGTTAGAGCCAAACTGGTAAGTGGGACAATTCACACTTTGTGGGGCTGTGACAGAACAAGCTAAGCCAG
The DNA here is from genome assembly GCA_026167975.1 of Phrynosoma blainvillii. NCBI lineage: Eukaryota > Metazoa > Chordata > Lepidosauria > Squamata > Phrynosomatidae > Phrynosoma > Phrynosoma blainvillii. Next base: position 219,780,070 of record JANUYF010000002.1, on the reverse strand, counting down.
CCCCGTTGGCACCTGGAACGACCAAATGGTCAGAACTGGGAGCAAAGTCTATAAAATTGTAAAAGGATGCTATGTGAATCAAAATATTCCAAGGTATTGCAGCTGTGTCCGAGCGAAAACAAAATGTATGTGTGCGCGCGCGTGTGTAATTGCAAGTAATTGTATTTTCCTATGTACACTTATTCACCTGGCATAGTTCCAGTAGAAGATACAACTCCAAAAGAAAATACAACTAATACTGGAGGCTCTGCTCTTCCGTCCTTTTCTCTTTTTTTCTGTCACAAAGGAGGAACTCTGAATAGTACTTTCTTTCTTTCTCAAGGGATGCTTAAATCCATTTCCTGTCAGAAGGCTTCTGATGTAGAGGACAGGAGGGGTGCAGATTATATCTGTACAATGTAGGTTTGGGAGACCTCTGTAAATACTGATTAGGAACAAAAAAAGCCAGAAAAACACACAACTAATTTTAATGGGCTTTGGGCCTCTCAGACCTAAAGGGAATGATGCGAAGGATGGAAGATGCTTGTGCAACATGGGATTAAAAAAGGGAAGGAAGGAAAAAACTCAATGCAACTACCAACAGTACAAAAGCCAAACTGATTTTAAGTGGGCTTTGGGTTATTAGACTTAAAACAGATGGTGCATTTTTAGTTTCTGCAACTCACTATTTCCACACTCTTTGATAATGTACTTTAAAGAGCCAACCTTCTTTTAATGACAAGCCATAAAGAGGAATGTTTCTCTCTCTATCTCAAAGCTGAACGAAGATGAGACTTTTAAAAAGGGAACTATGAATTAGAATGACCTTGTGTTCTGGAACTTTTTCACACGTTGCTTGATGTTCTCAGTTCCCTTTCACCCCCTCAAAACCAGACTGAGTGCAGGCGCCTTTGGCAAATTAAGACTTGAGAGGGCAGAGAAGGGTTTTGCAGAGAACTCATAATCTCACTGCATTATCTATTGGAATTGCTTAGCATCAAGGGTGCCCTGTGTTTTTCAGGGTAACCTTTAGCAGTTATTAAAGCAATCACAAATATTTTCTTCCTGTCAGAGTTGGAGCCCTCTCTACTAGGAGCAAAGTTTGAACACAGCATGAACCCCTGAAGTTGTTTTTATAAGAGAGTTGGACAACTAACAAGAAGAGTGCATCAGCTCTGTTCTAAGAAGAAAAAAATAAACCCACACCATGTTGCAATTAAAGCACGGTTATATACTTCATAGCCAAGAAAGGGGCACTGATATTTCAACTGTATGAAAAATGAACATATTTGATACATGAGTAACACAAGAAAAGTCACTAGCAGGGAAACAATATTTCACTTAAGTAACAACATATTCTAATGGAAAAGTTCAGATTTATCTTTTTAGGAAAAAACAACAATACATATTGTGCATAACTAAGCAACTTGAAGCATCAGCAGCCAAAGTGCAAAGAGAGATCTGTTCTGTAATCAGGGAATTCACTGTAAACATTAAAGATTGTGAAGATCTTGAGATTAAGAAACTGGTAATTGTATTTGTGAGAAGAGTAAGAAGCCACATAAGGAAAGAGAAAATCTTATTTGCAGATTGGAAAATACTGAGTACTTTAGTGGTTTCTCCTGATTACCTAGAAGAAATAATCTGTTTTAAAACATAGATGAAAGAGTTTAAGGACCAAACTAGATTTAAAGGCAGAAAAAAAGTTTAATTTTGATCTATTCATATAATGCAGGGGTAGGCAACCTTTCCCCTTTAAGGGCCAAGGGACTTCAGCTCCCAGAAGCCTCAGCCATGTTGGTCAATAGTCCCATGTTGGCCAATAGCTCCTGGGATTCTGGGAGCTGAAGTCCCTCGGCCCTTAAAGGGGAAAGGTTGCCTACCCCTGATATAATGTATTAAATGGGGGCAGTCAAGATTACATCCTAGATAATGAAATAGTCAGGATTTCTTATACCTTGGATCAAATATTGATTGGAATGGTGACTGCAGTTAAGAAATTAGAAGGAGAGTAGGATTGGGAAGGGAAGCTATGAAAGAACTGGACATGATCCTAAAGTATAAAGATACCAATCTGAACACCAAAGTGAGGGTCATCCAAACCATTGTATTCCCCATCAGCCTGTACAGATGTGAAAAGTGGATAGTGAAGAAAGCCAATAGAAAGAAAATCAACTCATCTGAGATATGGTACTGGAGAAAAGTATTAAGGATACCATGGGCGGCCAAAAAAATAAACAAAAGGCTCTAGAACAGATCAAGCTTGAACTATCACTGGAAGACAAGATGATGAAACTGAGGCTTGCCATACTCCAGTCACATCATGAGAAGACTCCACTCACTAGAAAAGACAACAATGTTAGGAAAGTGGAGGGCAGTAGAAAGCGAGGAAAACCACAGGCCAGGCTGTGAGGCTGGAGGACCTGAGCAGGGCAGTTGAAGATAGGAGGGCTTGAAGGTAACTCATTCACAGGGTTATCATGACTTCAGCTCCCAGAAACCTCAGCCATGTTGGCCAATAACTCCTGGGATTCTGAGAGCTGAAATCCCTCGGCCCTTAAAGGGGAAAGGTTGCCTACCCCTGCTCTAGAGCAGTTAAAAACAACAGTTCAGCAGACTGCAGGACCTTGAAACTTTATGATCTTATTCCAGGTTCTCTTCTCAATTTTGTTACTTTTCCCTATGCCTTTCAACTAGCTGCCTAGAGAAAGAGTGGATGCTCACATTTTACCCTAAAGTTGTTTCATCTGTGCACACACTCACCCTTTAAAGGATCCTTTAAAGCAGCCTTCTTCAACCTATCTTTTGGACTCCATCAACTCTAGTTAACAATAGTCAGGAATGCTGGGAGCTGGTAGTTTAAAACTTCTGAAGGGCATCAGACTGGGTAAGACTGCTTTACAATGACATATTTACCTTGTGAAGCTATGCCCTCTCAATAGCTCCAGACACTTAACAGCTCCAGACATTTAAAAGTAGTATGGCACAATTCAAGGGCTGGCTAGATAATACATGTGAAATTATTTGAGCACTTTAAAGCATCGTATGAATGTTAGATATTATCATTACTTTCCAGAATAAATTGTCCATCTAGTCACTCATGCTTCACTTCTGCAACATTTTGTACTTTGGTATTTGAGTACAGTAGAGAATCAGGAAGGTGGAGCAGTTTGAATGCTGTACTAGGATACTGGGAGACCAGGATTTGAATCGCTGCTCAACCATGGAAACCTATTGGGTGACCTTAGGCAAGTCACATTCTCAGCCTTGGAGGAAGGCAAAACCCCTCTGAACAAATCTAACCAAGACTCTGTGATAGGGCCTGTGAGAGGGCCACCTTAGGGTTGTCGTAAGTTGGGAAATGACTTGAAGGTGCACAATTTCAATTTGAGCAAATGCTTCTACTCCAATTGTGAGGGGCTCAGAGGAGTATTCTTTGCTACATGTGCCTTTATAGTACATGTAAAAAAAGAAGCAGAGCTCAGTCCTTGCCTAGTCAGTTTTATAATATATTTTAGAATAGATGTGGGGGACCTGTGACCTTCATGTTACTGGGTAAAAACTTCCAGCATCTTTGATCACAATGACTGGAGAAGGAGTCCAACAACCACTGGCGATTCAAAGGTTGTGTGTCACCTTACAACTAATTTGGGAATCTTGAACTCAGAAATGAGAGGTAGCATTTTATGTTAAGGCCCTAAATACGCCAAAGGCACCAGAACCTATCTGATCTTGGAAGCTAAGTAGGGTCAGCCCTTGTTAGTACTTGAACAGGAGACCGCCAATGAATACCAGGTCCTGTAGGCTATATTTCAGAGGAAAGGACTGGAAAAACCACCTCTTGCCTAAGAAAACTCTATGAAATTCATGGAGTTGTTATTGTCGACTGGCAACTTGAAGGCATACATGGACAAATACATTTTATGTTAACATTTTGTACTTGGATTTTATAGTTATAGAAATACTCAGTTTTGTATCTTTCAAGTTTAAAATGTTTTAATTTCTCCAAAATACTGCCTCTTCCTGTTTTATGCTTTAGTACACTCTTTAGGTATGTACTTAATACCATGGATGTAAGCAGTGCATTGTAATGTCAATATTAGCATTTCATTTTCTAGGTTTGATTTTCCTCTATTAACTTCAAGAAATCCAGGCTGACTATCAGAGGCATGGAGAAAGGAACTATCTCAGGCACACACAACTGCTACAGAATTTTCACACCTGACATTTAAGTAGGAAAATATATCTCTAATATGTGTAAATTGATGGAAAAGTTTCATTGTCAAGACTGTGCTTAAAACCTAAACGGCATTATTTACATCTGTTCCATTCCAGGGTAAAATATGTTCTTACTATCATTTGATAAAGCCCTGAGTATTCAATCAGCTTCCAAAAACAATGATTATGGCCAATTATACTCTTTCTATATTCACAAAAGTGTTTCCTAACAAATGCACCATGACTTGTCTGTAAAAAATGTGAACCTTTGCAGATATATTTACTGTACGTGATATGTTGTTGAAAATGAAAATAATGTAGGAACAAAAATGTAGAAAAAATATTTTAATAACATGTTATCATGTGAACATGAAAATAATGGCACATATGTTCTAATACATTTAGGACAATATTTTGATGATGATGATAATGAGTATAATAAGGACATGATTCTTAGCATGCGTAAAAAGTGAATAAATTGTTTCAGGAAACTAATAACAAAAACAATATGCGCAAACAAAATTAAATTTTTCAATAAGTATATTGATAAATAAAGGTACTGTATATAGCAAAAGCATAAAAATATATATTATAATGATAAAATAATTAAAGTTAGTGATAATGTAAAATATGTTATGAATGAGAGATTGGCTGTCTTAGAGTTGATTATTTTGTCTGCTTTAACAAGAGCCAATGATCTCTCAGATTAGTTCACAAGATCCAAATCTTCAAACCTGCTGAAAGTAGTCCAGTAGATACTTGAACAAATCAGTCAGCTCCAGTAGTTACCTGAAAAAGAAAAAGTACATATTAGAGAACCAGCGTGGTATAGTGCTTTAAGCACTGGACTAGGACTTGAGACCAGGGTTCAAATCCTTGCTTGGCCATGGAAACCAATGGGATGGCCTTGGGCAAGTCATACTCTCTCAGTCTTAGAGGAAAGCAGAGGGAAACCTCTTCTGAACAAATCTTGCCAAGAAAACCCCATGATAGCTTTGCCTTAGGGTTGCCATAAGTCGGAAATGACTTGAAGGCATGCTGCAACATTAGTCATACATTTACCTTGTTTTATCAGGAGCTTTCCTACTTCCTGGGACTGGTATACTAAAGAAGGGCCCACAGTATCAGACAGGGATTTTACTAATAAATCCTGACTAGCACCTTGGGTTTGATCTAGAATGTACAAGGCAATGGGTGGAATTAAAATGGGCCACTTTCATGGTAGGGCATTTGGAGGACATGTCTCTCCCTGTATCCTATTGCTCTGAAAAACTGGTACAGAAACATTGACTGGCACTAGGGCAGTGTGAAAGAACACATCCTGAAGGAGAAATTGGCACCAAGGTCATATATAGGAGTACTTTAAATGACACTCTCAGCCAATGTACAAAACAGTGAGAAACATCTGCTGTACTTTGATGTAAATACCCTTTTGCACTTGTATTGATACAGATAGTGAGTTTAAAGAGGCTGGCCAAGTATCTGCAATGCAGCATCAGGTATCATTGGGTTCAGATCTTCATGTGTTTCTCACACTGGTAACCATGGTTTCCAGGTTTGGGCTCAATGGAAAAAAGAGCATTAATTAATGCTGGAAGTCTCCAGTTGCAGTGTGCACAGGCGTGACGCTTACATATTCATTGACTTAATAAAATGAGATAATATTATGTCTAAACCAGACCACAAACTCACACAGAGGTTAACATCACGCTGCTGATGCTATCAATGTCTGTGGAATAGCTTGTCAAGAAGATCTGATAGAGTCCTACGTTCACATTACAGTCACATCTTATACAGAGTTTCAGTTTCCACAGGATTTGCATATCCGGTTGCCCGGCAGAACTGTTGAGTGATCGGTGAGTCTCTTTCAGTGTGACATCACCTGGAAGGTCCCTTTTATTTAATTACCAAGGTGAGTCACTTGCTTCTAAGGGCACAGAGTGCCCTTGTGCTGCTGTTGCAACATTTGTGGACATTTATTCATGATGGTGTAAATATCAAAGTAAAGGTAAAGTGGGTGAAGATCTGGTGCTTTGAAGATACAATCTGTAATATTACAAATTGCATCACCTTCCTTTATCTTAAAAGGCAGTGCAGCACCTCCGCATACCTGCAGCTGTGTGCTAAGCTGCTGTCTCATCATGAAGGCAGAGGCAAGGCCCAGGCTTGCAGTACACCTGCAAGTTCTCATCTTGCTCTAATGCTACTCACAAAGCACCAAAGGGATGGGAGGTGGGGAAATGCTCTGCAGATGCTCTCTTTAATGAAAAGCAAGATGCTTTCACACTGCCACCATACTGAAGTTATTGTCATTACACTTTGCAGCTCTCCAGTCTCAGGTATGCAGCCTTACAATCTGAGTAGGCGGCATCAGTTTACCTTCTGGTACGGTATGTGCTCAGTTCCTCTTGCAGGATGGATGCTCTTTTTTGCAGAAAATTTACCTAGAAAAATACAGCTATTATGACAAAGGAGCTCCAACTATACAAAAGACTAATAAGCAGGAGGCACGGTTGTGGTTTCTCAGGTATCTATTTATCTATTTATTCTTTAAATTCAAGATATGACCTCATTATCTGTACCTATTATCTACCGGTTGGCCCCAGTGCTTCTGATATTGTGCAAGGGAAACAGCCTGAACATTTCCATAACTGAATCACATTTTCTGACAATACACCTCTTGGGCAAGAAAGGTCAGGCAGAACTGTTTTGCTTTTTAAAAACTTAAGCTTAGAAAATACTTACAAGGGCCTCAATAATTTAGAAGGTGAACAGGTCCTACAGTTTCTATCATTCTATAATTCTTATGTCACTGTTAAAAGAAATATATCACAGATAACAAGTAATGATTTGCTTTACTTTTTCTGTTTGGAAAAAAACACATAGGAACCAGAATGTTTGTATAAGGGAAATCATAAGCACACTATAACAGTGCCTTGGTGCCAAGCTAGGACATCACACAAAGAATACAGTGAAAGTTGGAGAAGGGAGCAGGAGGAGGAGGAGGAGGCCAACATATTTTAAACATAAGCAAAGCTTTGTTTGAGAAGTGAATGTTTCCTATTTGTTCATTGTTAATGCTGCTTGGTTGGTACTTTTACCCAGCCAAGCCCTCTCATTCCTTTGGAACAATTAATAACCCTGACAGGTGCAAGGATTCCACTGCTGTTTCTGTCTGATGTTGGATTTTTTTGGTTTTTTTTTTTTTTTTGGAAGCAGGAATTTCAATAATTTTCAAAGAAGAGGACACCTGTGCTTCAGAAGGGAGCCTTGCTCACTGAACAGTCTGTAGCTGGCTACTGTTATTTCACTGCACAGGCAGCTGCCAGCTATGCTTTTCTACGTTAACTCCCACTTTCAGAAGTCTGGAGTGACTTTTACTCCTTTGAAATGCTGTCTATGCTAACAGAAGCCCTGCAGGTGGAAATCTCTCTCTCTCACACACACACAGAGACCAACCCCAGATATACTTCACTGGAAGCTGAGATATTTCAGTTGTCATCACCAGAGTGTTTTGAACTAAGCATAATTATTAGAGAAGCCAGACTTAATAGCTAGAAAAAGGTTTTCTAGGCAAATTCTTAAACCTTGTCTTCAGCTATTGTAATGGCAATGCTGGCTGGAAAAGTTTGCCAATGGGAAATACTTCTCACCAGCAACTGCACCAGTAATAATACACATAAAACCCTGACCACCATGAACAAGAATGCTTTTCTCATGGCAGTTTCATTATGAGATTCACTACCAAAGTAAATACCCCACATTTATAATTTTTCTAGCAAGCAAACTGCTGACAATCCTCTTCCTTGAAAAGTCTGTGTGACTGTGGAAAAATGTGAACACAGATTGGAGGGCTTCCCATTTTCAGAATTTTCTGAACCCACAATCCAGTATCTTTATGTGTCAGAAATTAAAGGCAGCCATAAGAGACCAATTAAAATAGCCTTACTTCAAACTTTACTAAATGTACATAAGCCAAAAGACAAGCTTTACAGGTTTCCTCATAATGTTGCAACTCATTTAACAAATATCAGTTTGACTTCTTGGTATTAAAGGAATGTACAGGCAGCAAGTATTTCAGGTAGCTCCAAGTAGATCACAAGTGGCTGGTAAAGGTTCTTGATTTAGAAGGAATTGGAACATCTCAAGGTTAGAATGCTTGTTGTACACTCAAAAATGAACTGAAAATTAGAACTGAACCATGTTCTGGTGCCCTATGAATTCTTGGATCTATATTCCACAATCTCTACATTCTGCTCGCATTCACAAAAACCATGCAGAGGCAAACAGTGGAAGCATCACTTTTTCTATGCAGAAAACCAACTGGTTCTTCGTGATGTAAAGGCTACCCAAAGTCATCTACATGTTCAATTAATACATGTCTGGAGAATAACTGCCATGATCTTACCTTTGGGGAATTTTAAGTGAGCATATAACAGGCTAATTTTATCTCTTTACATATGTCCAAAATGCCTAATGAAGCACTCACAGAACCAACTTTTGTGGGTGAAAAACAGGTTGGAACTCTATCAGTAAGGGTCCAAAACACACTGCAGAAATAATCCAGTTTGAGACTGCTTTAATTGCCCTGGCTCAGATCTAGGGAATCCTGGGAATTGTATTTTATTGTGGCATTCTAGAGCTTTCTGACAGAGAAGGCTAAATGTCTCACAAAACTACAGTTCTCAGGATTTCCTAGCACTGAGCCAGGGCAGTTAAAGTGGTCTCAAACTGGATTATTTCTGCAGTGTGTTTTGGACCTTAGACTACATGGTGACCAAACTTTGTTGCTAACACTAACAGACCACTAGGTCCACTGTCATGTCTTTGAATAACCACACCTTCTGAGAGGCTGCTAACACTCCAAGCTATCTAACATAAGATTTTACCTGAGATTTTAGTGAAAGAATTGTATCTTCAAGTTCTTGTCTCAAAGATGCTGGCATCAAACCTTTCAGTTTGGTTTCATATTCTTGGCATACAGAAGTTATCTGAAACAAACAAAAAAGCAAGCATTTACATAGCAAAGAGATGATTAACTACTAAGATTATTTGGGAGCAGTCACAGCCTACTTTCTCCAGTTTGTACTCCATATTGCAGGAACCTATATCCAAGAAGATGTAGACATACGAGAAAATAGTTTTGCTGTATTCCATTAAGGTGAAGAAACCCTAAATACCCTCCTATAGTACTGAAGATGCAGTTCTTTGATTAGCTAGTGCCCTCCAGATATTTTGGGTTACAGCCTCCATCATTATTCATTGGCTAGGGCCAATGAGGATTGAAGTCCAAAATATCTACAGGGCATTAATTTACAAAAAGCAAATAAATAATGTGTGGGACATAATTACAACTGCAATTTCATTTAATGTCAGAAATTTTATCAAAGATTCTGACACTTGACACTTTCCTATGGTATCTCTCTTCTTAGAATGCTTCATCACTCTCCAGCTCACCCCCCCCCCCATCTGAACAAATTATTGTAGGAAGACTCTCGTTCAACCCTCCCAGCCATTTCCTACTCCCCACATTTCACTTTTCATTCATTCAGCATGGAATCCATTCTTTTTTACCAAGTGTGCCCCCAAACACTGTTTTCCCCCTTCTGACAGCACAGATGGAGTAGCAGCTTTCTTTGGAAAAGTATCCCCTTCTGAACATTCAGGATAGTGATAAATAATGATTTTATGTTGTCTGCTGTTTTGCTCCTGGATTTGGCTATTCGTTTGCATTTTAAATATTTTGAGACAGTCTTCCAATGCTATTAACTAGCTGAGTAACAGAACTGAAATAGCTAACTACAAGCAACACAGTCCTTCAAAGAAGTTTACTCAGGAAGAAATGGTTTTTAACCCAACAAGATACTTCCCTTGATGCATTTTCATGGATTATTTTCCAATTACATTCTTGGAAACTAAGCCAAAAAGATGTTTACTATTTCCTGATTCTTCAGCCCAACAATTATCTGAAAGGATACATAAAAATCAACTCCCATTCTTGAAGACAAATATTTTTCCTTTCTTCTTGTATAGCAAATATGGGTAAATTTGATATCACAAATACAGGCTTTCATCAGTGACCTTAAGTTCTTTTCTAAGTTTCTGTATTCCATGAGATCACAAACCAGTTCCAGCTCTATTTGGAAAAATTCTCTAGGCATTTGCAAGATCCTGTGGTCTCTTTCTGTAGAGTTAAGTGTGAACTCTATGGAAGTACAAAGCTGTAAAAGTATGCAACCTCTTGGGAAAGTGGTTCTGGGAGAAAGAGCAGGGCTATGTCTTTCCTTCAGGCTATGGCCTTTTCCTCCCTTGACTAATTCTGTGCTGCTGCTATGAATCAACTTACCTGTAGGAGAGACATTCCTAGGGAAGAGAAAGTAAATATTTCATAATAATAATAATAACAACAAAGGTTTGGCCTGCAGGCAACAGCCCTCAGGTCTTTCCATCTTCCCTGCTCTACAGGAAAATTGGGGGTGAGCACTGCAACGTGCCCAGCTCTTCACTAAAATAGCTACTCAAAAAGCAAACCTTTAAAATAAAAGATGTATATTTTTGAAAACCCATTTAGCTTTTCACTCCCTTTGTGTAAGCCTGATAAAAAGAACATATTGTTTATTGTTCAAAACAATTTTACCAAAATGTTTAGAGATTAGCTGATCCTGCAGAACAAGTCTAACCTCTTAGTTTTCTTCTATGTGATACACATTTGTGCTAACTCTCTCCCTGTCCTACTCTTTCAGATTTAACAAGCTCCTGAAAAGATGACTACAGAGCCTCCTTAGTTAGATTTTAAGAGAATTGATTAATCAATCTTTTGTTTACAAGTAAGAAATATATCAAAACAGATCTAAAAAAGAAAGATTCTTAATGATAGCAACCATTTTTTTAACAGGCTTTTTAATAGATTGTTAACTGCCTTCAAGTCGACTTTGGGCCTAAGCAGATGAGTGGCCGTGGGCCGCCCCGAGAAGCTGCGGATTGGGGCCGAGGTAGCTGCACTCCTCGGCTCCAATCCTCCCCTTTTTGGGCTCTGGAAGGAGCGCTAAAATAAGGCGCCGAAGGTGCGCTGCAAGAGGCGTTGGGTGCACCTTCAGCGTCTCTTCCATCGGAGCGTGTGCGGATGCTGCAGCGGAAGTACGTCATCAGAGCGCCCGTCGTGTGGAGCGACGGGCGCTCTGATGACATGTTCGGGAAGGGGTTGGGGCGCCCAGTGTGAGGCTGCCCCTCCCCTTCCTTGCCTCCAAGCCGGCGCAAAGCGCCATCTGCTTCCCCCCTTTGATCTATGCTGACCCTATGAATGAGAGACCTCTAACAGTAGCGTCACTGGGGGATTCGGGGATGTGGACTGCACTGGGTGACACCCCAGAAGAGGGGGTGACACCTGGCTGGTCCCCCGCCCCCTGCAGGTTCTCCCCACAGCTGCGGTCCTGGTTAATGGGGCTCCCGCGGCCACAGCCCTGCTCCCTGGGGGCACATGGAGCTTCTCCAGCCCTCCCTGGCCTTTCCCCGGGGCGCACAGGGCTTCTCTGGACCGGAAGTCCTGCTCCCATAAGTCCCACCCCCGGTCGGTGACTGCACCGGGTGACACCAACCCTAGGGACGCCACTGACCTCCACGTCATCCTATCTTCAACTGCCCTGCTCAGCTCTTGCAGACTCAGGGCCATGGCTTCCTTGATTGAGTCCATCCATGCCGTCTTCCTCCTGCCTTCTACCTTACCAAGCTTTATTGTCTTTTTTTATTGAGTCATGTCTTCTCATGATCTGGTCAAAATATGACCACCTCACTTTAGTCATTTTTGCTTCTAGGGAGAGTTTGGGCCTGATTTGCTCTAGGACCCAACCATTGATCTTTTTAGCAGTCAACTGTAATATCAGAACTCTTCTCCAGCACCACATCTCAAATGAGTTGATTTCTCCTCCTATCAGCTTTCTTCACTGTCCAGCTTTTACAACCATGTGTAGAAATGGGAAATATGATAGCATGGACAATCCTAACTTTAATATTTAATGCTACACCTTTATACTTCAGGATCTTGCTTTGTTCCTTCACAGCTGCCCTTCCAAGTTGTCTTCTAATTTCTTGACTGCAGTCTCTGCTTTGCTAATTGAGCCCAAGTATGGAGAATCTTGAACTATCTCAATCTCTTCATCATCTAGTTTAAAATTATGTAGATTGTTTGTGGACAACATTTTTGTTTGCTTGATATTCAGCTGTAAACTTGCCTTTGTGCTCTTTGCTTGACATTCTTCAATAATCTTCCCATATGTCTGACATGTTCTGCTAGTATTATGGTGTCATCTGCATATCTTGATATGTTGATGTTCCGTCTTCCAATTTTCCTTCCACTCCACAAGTCCAATCTTGCTTTTCATATAAAAATTTCAACAGGGCTAACTGAAATTTTCATATAAAAATTTCAACAGGGCTAAGTTCTAACCACTGAAGGTTTTGTTCTTGTTGGGTGGCTCCAAGTCAACTGAAGTTACTGCTCTCTAATTATCTTTATTATTTTTCTTTTAATGTACCATTTCAGGGGAGAAACTACTTTCAACAGTGAACCACAATGCTAGTCCAAGCTCCTTTCTCTTAAGGTCTCCTACAACAGCTTTGTATAAAATTCTGTATACATTTTATATACCGAATTTAAAACTCATTTTGTCAAAAATGAGCTTTAAATTTGGTATATAAAATGTATACAGAATTTTATACAAAGCTGTTGTAGGAGACCTTAAGAGAAAGGAGCTTGGACAAAATGAGCTTTAAATTCACTTGTACTTTGCATCAATGCCCTGTTTTTCTAGGCCAATCCTCCCCTGCCTCCATTTCTTTCATATAGAAAGGGGAGATTTCCCTTTTAGTCTAAAAGATGCTGTAGAGTCAAGCAAATGGGCATGAAGAATGCACGTCTTAGGGGTCATGTAACTCCCTTCTTTGGATTGCAAAATGAAGGAAAGTAAGTGGCTTGCTTTTTATTGAATTGCTAGGCCTAGTGGATAAGGTTCATGCATTTTGCTACTATTACTTCTTACAGGTTGGGGGGGGGGGACACGACATTTTGTTCCTTCTCTTTCTTCGGGGCAGGGAGGATAAAGGTCTCCATATCTATACAGATTTCATCCAGCTCAGTCTCTCTGTTTCAGTGCCCTGCCTTACACCATCAGTTCACAGGGAATCCACTGAAGAAGAGGGAATACTTCTCATGAGAACAAAAATGGTATATAGTATACAGTACATCCAACACAAAAGCTTCACAAATCCTTATGCAGTATTACATAATTCTAAGCGTTTGTCACAATTCACAGGAAAAGGTTCAGGAGACATAAATTACAAAGTGCAAACCTGACAGAAAGCATTTTATCCCCTCACTATACATTCATTTCATTTTTATTCATCTGCTAATATGGATGTAAATTTTATCCCAATTGGAAAGAAGATGTGTGAAACTTCTGGTAATATAATGGCAGCAACCTAGATATGCAAACTGCAAATATTCATTCCCATTTCAATTGAACAGGAAAACAGACTTTAGTAGAACACATTCCTGTTGAAGAGGGAATAATGGATAAAACTGACAGACTAAACAAAATATTTGAGCATTACTGCATTCCAAAGCAGAATCGTACAGTAGAGCACCAATGAATTTTGCAAACACTAAAGGGGCAAAACATTTTGTTTTCCAGTTATAAACTTTGCATTCTAACACACGGCCCCACAGATGTTCTCAACAAAATACTATTTGGGATTTAAATACAACATGAAACAATAATTTCACAAACACAACCAATTATTCACTTGTCTCAGGTGATAAATTAAGATGAACAACTTGGAGCATCTCTCTATTTATGTATTTACATATAACGGCTTTGGTTTCCCCAACAATTCTTGAAAGGCAGGTCAAGCATGTCAAGTCTTATTGAATCAAACCAAAACCTGATATAAGCTAAGCCACAATGAATTTTGGGAGCAACACCAAATTATCTGAAAAAGTTCTGATGGAGAATGTGAGGCTCGATGCCTCATGTTGTACTCTTTTAGACATGTTCAAAAATGTCCTGGAAACAGGCACATCACACTTGCCTTCTTTCTACCTCTGCTCATACTAAATAAATAGGATGACTTGAGTCACAGTATTCACTGAATGAGTTTACAGTTGCAGCAGCTGTGCAGCGCTTTTGCCAGATAGATGAAGAAACACTTAATACTGGATTGAACAGAATTTGGCAGTTTACTTCAAAGAGAAAATGAAACTTTGGAAGTTTGTTAAGCAGTTTGTTTGAGGTAGTCAAGGCATAACAAACACAGTTTTAAACTAAAGCTTCTTTCTGCTTTTAGTTCCTTTCATTAAATGTATCCAATTCTTGCAGAACTATTATCAAATTTGTGAATAATGTTCACTAAACTCATTAGCACATTGTAGAGTTTATTCTTTACATTTAATTATTCCTTCAAAACATGTCCACACTCTCTATGGAGGTGATGGGGTCCTTGCCCAGATTGCTTACAGTGACTAGACCCAAATCAAACTTTTAGAAAGAAACGTTGGTATAGTCCCCTCAGAGGCTAACAATTTAGACTACGAAGAAAATGGCTTGCACTACACATGCCTCCGTGTGAAAAGTCCTTTCATATGTAGAAAGCTGACATCCTGGATTAAAATGTTCTAGTCTAGTCTTCCCCTGACCTACTAGTTTTCTATACATAAGAAGTTTTTTAAAAGTATTTAATGTTAAAAGATTACAACACAGATAAAGGCTATAAGACAATTGGAACTAAATGCTGAAAACAAGCACCACTTGCACAATAATTTCTGCCAACAGACCCATGCCCAACCCAGTTCTTTCCAAAATCCATTAGAAATAGTCCTTCTAAAAATCCATATATGAGGGTCGGTGGATGTTAAAAGTCTGGAATTATTTGTGAAATTTCAGTGAAACTGTCCTCTAGTTGACCACCAGTCAATCAGGATCTCTGAGATATCTTTTGCATTGAAGAAATAATCTCGTCTTTATTTAAACAAAGATTCAACAACCTTCCAAGTTTCTCCATCTCTGTATGATTTCCATCCTAGCAGAACCCATGAGGAGAGATGGTTGTCACTTGCAGTAAAGAGTGAAACATGGCTATCATTTCACACAGCATTATTTGCTTCAGCCCACAATGCCTCTAATGTGTTTGATTATATATGACCAAAGAGAATAAAATAGGTTAGCTCACTGGTTCGGCGCAATATCTATTTAAAATCCACCTCTTACAGTACTCTAGTTCCTTGCCTAACAGAATATTTCTGATTTCTAGCCATTAACTAGCTTTGATTAGCACGTTTATATAATTTAGAACAAGTTTGGCTGGCTTAAACCAGGTTGGTTTAAACCAAATGACTTAAACAAGCAAGCAAGCAAGCAAGCAAGCAAGCAAACCACACCTGATTATTCATTATTATTATTTTTTAAAACTCTGGCTATTATTACTATTTTCCAAACCTCTTACTAGAACGATGGTTTGAATTTAAACGTTTTAATAGTTTATTGGCAGTTGTTCATTGTTAGGTCAGTATTAAGTATCAGTTGCTTCTTTTTAATCACTTTACTTTATAGTGCAAGAAATGCCATTCAGAAACAAATTCTTCAATTAACATAAGTTCAACCAAAACAACTTGCTTTAAAAGAGCACATTTTAAAGAATAGTTATTATTTAAGCTAGTGCCCATAACATCTGGTCTGCATTTTGCTAATTAAAATTTTGATTTACATTACTATACATTGGTATAGTCCTATACATTAATACAAAAACAGTGGTTTAAACCAAAAAACCCAGTTCAAACGACCCCCATGGGTTTTTAAATCCACTCCTCCACCCCAATTTAGACACAAATGAATGGAATTTAGCAGATGTGCTCAGGCAGATTCAAATATGGTTAGAAATTTTGGGGATCCTACAAGATGCTCTACCATGTGGATAAATGGACTAATTTGCACTTTTTGGAACCACATTACTCAAATAATAATAATAATAATAATAATAATAATAATACATCTAGGGGTAGCCATGTTGGCCATATAGCAAATCCAATAACATCCAAACAATGATACCTTTATTGGGCCAACCAAAATGCACAATTACAAGCTTTCGAAGTCACACTGGCTTCTTCATCAGGCAAACAGGAGAAAAAAATTGAAGCTGTCAGTCTTGGGCCTGCATTTTCTGTTTCTGATCTCAGTTCAGATGTTAGGGGAGGGCTATCTGCAGGCTGGCTCCTTCCCCTTTGGCCACACGCTTGCTGGAAAATTTTGCAAGCCAAGGAAATTTAATGTCCATTTGCAATCCAAAGAAGTTGTTTCCTTGGAATCCAGCATGTCTCTTTCTTGGCATGCTTTACCCCTACATCGCCTAAAGCTTTCCTGATGCAAAACATGAAGACTTCTTGAGAAATTCAGTGTTCTCTACCTGCATAGGAGCCTGAGGCTTCACAAAGAAGTCTCTTTGGAGATTTTTAAACAGAGGCTGGATGGCTATCTGTCAGGGGTGCTTTGATTATGTATTTTTGCATGGCAGGGGGTTGGACTGAATGGCCCTTGAAGTCTCTTCCAACTATATGAGTCTATGATTTCTTAAGCTGATGTAACTCTTCATGTGAATAAAATTTAGGGGCATTCTCTTATGAGAAAGGGGCTTAAGGGACCAACATCTCTCTTCACGTCCCCGAGATCTAACTGTTTCTGTCCAGAGTGAGTTGTCAATAATTATTTTGCTGAGACACAGAAATCAGAAAGCACTATTGACCATACAATTGCTATTCATTTCCACTGAGACTCATGGACTGTAGCGTTATAAATATCAATTAGCTACTTTATCTCAAAGAGAGTGAAATACAGATCTGTATCTTGGAAGGCTAGTTCGATTTTTGTGTTTGACTAACCATATTACTTATAACAAAATGGCTTCTCTTTCCTGTCATTATAAAAGCCTATTCTTTTCTCTCATATCTTAAGCATATTTTAGTAGGTCTAATTGGTATAGCTTTTTTTAAAAAAAATAGTACTACAAAAGATTCAGGGCCTTTACAGACTGCCAGAAATAGTACAAATTGAGTCCACTTTAACTATCCTGGTTCAGTGCTAGGGAATCATGGGAATTGTATTTTTTTCTGGGACATTGAGCCTTCTCTGCCAGAGAGCTCTGGTGCCACAATAAATTACAGTTCCCATGATTCCTCTTCCAACTATAGGGTGAGTAATATGACTAATTAATATCTGTTCCAGTCAATCCATCATCCCCCACACAATTTGATTAATAACGCTAAAGGAATCAAAACTACAAACATTTTTACATACACAGTTGCATAAACATTGCAGGATATCAAACAAGACGCAACTTTCAAAAATGCATATAAGGAGCTAAGCTGTCAGGCAAATGTCAGTTTCTGCCTACTGCTGAAATAGCAACATGATCCAAGCTCTTTTCAACTTGGTGTATGAAAGCTGACAGTCCCTACTGTACCCAGCTTCATTACCAGAGGGGTCAATATGCTAGTTTGCGGAGGCCCCAGATCCCAAAGCAGACAGTGTCATTCAGTATTCCTTCATCTACATGAGGAGTGGGGATCTCTAAGACTTGGCACATGATAGTGGCTTGATGTAGTAGATGTTAAGTCATGAGAAAAGGTAGTTTAAAAGGGAAAGCAGTACCATTTTATTTACTGGCTATCATCATCCTCATCCTCATCCTGCTTTTCCCCAAAATTGTGATACAAAGTGGCTCACAAATTAAAAAAATGCAATCAAAAACATACAAAAATGGGTATTAAATTGAATTACTAGTATAGTATTTAAAATACATTATTCATTAAAATAATACAATGTAACTTAAAAGATAAGAGTGCTTAAAATGATACATATTAAAACAGTTACTATAATAAAAATAAAACTATATACAGACCATTAAAAAAAACCCTCCAAATGAAGCACCACAGAGTATTAAGAGCTCAGCCATCTAAAGGCCTGGCAGTACAAAAATGCTAATGGAAGGACAGCAAGGATGGTGCCATCCTGGCCTCCCTGGGGAGCGAGTTCCAAAGCCTGGGAGCAGCCACCGAGAAGGCCCTCTCCCTTGTTCCCACCAAAGAAGCCTGAGAAGGTGGAGGGACAGAAAGGCAGACTTCTCCAGATGATCTTAAAACCATAATGGCTCATACAGGGAGATATGATTGTTCAAATAGTCTAGACCAAGCCATATAACATCTCAATTTGCCATGGACACTGTACCATGGGCAAATAAAACTACCGTAACTGAACTGAACAACTTAATATAGGATCACAGCTACTCTCTCGTATTTAGCATCTCTTCTGACAGCTTTTTGTAAACACAAGGCAAAATGTACCATAACACCCCTACACCAGTTTTGGGCCTGCAACTCTGTGGCTATGCATTAAATCCTGATTTGAGAAGTGCACATTTGTGCAGCTCTCACTAAATCAGTCCACTAGAAAGCAGTAGTGTCACCAGGGTAGGTGGGCTGCACCGGGTGACACCCAGAAAGGGGGTGACACCAAAGGGGGGGGATGACACCAAGTTGGCTCCCCACCCCCGGTGGGCACTGTTTCGCCTACTAGATCCAGTGTGGGGTCCTCTGGTCCTGGTGCGGGGGATTTTGCTCTACTCGGCTGGGCGTGGGGCCTCCTGGTCCTGGTGCAGGGGCTTTTCGGGACTTCTGGGGGCCACACGGGGGCTCCTCGGTGCCCCTCCCATCCCAGAAACCCCACCAAAAGTCTGGGACCAGAAGCCCCACCCCCAGAAGCTTCGCCTCCACACTGGATGTCACCAGGCGTGAGAACGCCACTGCTAGAAATATAACTGTATCATCAACTTCCTCTGGCTCCACCAAACTCCAAAATCATACATTTAACCTATGATTCCAATTTTCTAGATACTTCTAGATCCACCATTTTCTGGAGAGAGGAGGGGAAGATGTTTAATTCTTTGATCTTGTACTATGCTGATTTTTAGTGCTTCAGTGGTCATTCAAGGCTAGTCAAATTAAGACAAACTAGTTAATTTTTCATCAGTTAGTACAAGACCAAA
Organism: Phrynosoma blainvillii; assembly: GCA_026167975.1. Taxonomy (NCBI): domain Eukaryota; kingdom Metazoa; phylum Chordata; class Lepidosauria; order Squamata; family Phrynosomatidae; genus Phrynosoma; species Phrynosoma blainvillii. Next base: position 219,760,789 of record JANUYF010000002.1, on the reverse strand, counting down.
TTTCCAATCTTGTTTAGAACTCTAACGTGAGACCAATTCATCTTATTGTTTCTTCCACTCTACCCTTACCAACGCTGGTGTCTTTCTGATAGCCTAGGGCCATTTTGTCAGCTTCTTCTTCAGTGCTTTGAGCCCCAGATGTCAGTGAGTCTGTTTGTGTAAATAATATATTTAAATCTCATTCTGATGATAATTCAAACACACTTTAACCCATAGACATTTCTAGGCACGGTTTGATTCACAATGTTTTAGAAGTTTAGAAGCCTACAGAATTAGTGAGTGAATGAAAGAGCTCTAAATTAAAACTGCTTTCCCTGTTGCAGATTTTTTATTGCAGTTTTTTGAAGAGCTCTTTAATGGCAGGGAATATTCATCCATACATCTACCACCTGTAAGTGGTGCAAGGTTCATGAGTGATATGACAATTGTAATACATGGTTTTCTGATGGTTTGTCTTGGCTCACTTGGTGAAAAGGGGCACAACTGAGAAGATCATGTCTTAAAGAAGTAGTAAGGCTGAGGCAGAGAAAAAACCAGAGGGCAGAAGGATACAACTTCAAATAATATCCCGTGTTTAAAATGGGGTAAAGGTAAAGGTAAAAGTAAAGGTATTCCCTGTTGACAAGGTTGTCAAGTTGTGTCCGACCGTAGGAGCCAGCATTGTCAGAGACTACTCTGTGATCATTTGGCCAGCATGATTGTATAGAATGCTGTTTACCTTCCCACCAAAGTGGTATCTATTTATCTACGTGCATTTACATGCTTTTGAACTGCTAGGTTGGCAGAAGCTGGGACTAGTGACAGGCGGTCACCCCATCATGAAGCACCTGGGCCTCGAACTGCCAACCTGCCGATCTTGCAATCAACAGAGTCAGCATCTTAACCACTTGAGCCACTGCAAACTTGTCATTACTGATAGCCCTCTTGTGAGTTAGAAAAGGTTGAGCCACCAGATAGTCTCTAGCGTGTAAATTTATTATACATATTATTATTTATGACTTCTTTTAAATCTTAAAACTAATGAAAGATCTGTAATCTGCCTTGGTTATTTATCATGATGGTGAATTATACAGTCAGCCCTCCATATCCACAGATTTCACATAAATGGATTCAACCATCCATGGCTTGAAAATATCTTTGAACAATCCGGAAAGCAAAGTTTGATTTTGCTGTTTGATATAAGGGACACTATTTTATTATGCCATTATAATGCATCCAAGGATTTGGGTATCTACGGGGGGTACTGGAACAAAACTCCAGTGGATACCAAGGGCCCACTGTATATCATGAAAATAAATGAATGAAAAATAGCATTTAAAGACTGTGCCCTGATGTATAAAAGGAGATTAGGAGGCGGTTTAATAAAAATGCTTCTTAAAGCCTGAAAATTGGCATGGTCCCTAGAACTGTGTTCATCCCCATAACACTCCATGCTAATTATGTTTAAGCTACAAAATGTTTTATATCTGCCAGTATGTTTTTCCATTTGGATAACTACTTAACATGCTAAGGAATTATTTTATATAAAAACAAAATGAATTACGATTTACAGCTTCCCCTTAAAATCCATGCAACTTATGTCAAGAAAAAAAAAAGACCTACTTGAAGCACCAAGAAACATCTTTAATTAGGAAAAAAGTCATGCCAAATATGGTATTATGTATGATGCAATAGAAAACATAAATTCAAAAAAGAATGCAACAGACAATTTTAATTAAACCAGTAATAAGTAATGTAAACCATTTGTGTGCTAGTTAAAGGGGAATAAAATCACATCTGAAACTGTCCACACATATGAAATAACAGAAGACATGACATGAACCACATAAGTGACTTTTTCTCTGACCATTCACCGGGGAGTAATACATTTACACTGCCACACTGACTTTTAATCAGTGGTCAACAGTCAGAGAACTGTAGCTGGGCTTCTGTATATCCCCATTAAAATAAACCAAGGTCATGTTGGAATAGTAATAACTGATTAAAGCTGCTATCCTATGCACTCTTACCTGTGACTGATCCCCAGTGAATATAGTGGGTCTGAGTAAACAGATGAGATTATGTTATAATTCTAACAAGACGGTGTCTGTTCAGGGGCTTGGGTCTACCAATCCAACACCACCACTGCCAGTATGATGCCAATTCCCAAGATGCACTATATACATTATCTCAATGATTCTCTTGACAACTCTGTAAAATTAAGCCAGCATCCTAATCCTTATCACCAAATAATGTAGAGACACTATTTTATTAATGTGTGACTTCTTCTCCTATGTAGACTTACACTATGTGGTATTTGGGCTTTTCCATAATAAGCCATCAGCTCATTCAGGGTAGAGTGTTTGGATCCAGCAAAACATAAAATGAAATGTATTTGAGTTCATTTAACATATGATACACATTTTCTTGCATAGAAACAGTAACTAAATGCTTTCATTTGCAGACATCCAGAAATTAAGAACTACATTTAATAAATCTGATAATTTTGTATACAGTGTTGACTTGCAAGTCCTGCCCAACTTAGAGATAACAGACTAATAGTTAAACCTCAACTGCATACAATGACCATGTAAAAGTACACTCAAACAGAAGATACAGAGAATTCTCAATTTTTGAACAGTTGCAGATTGTGTTTTATGTTATGCACTAGTTATTGCATCAAACTGTTGAAACCTTGCACAGTGTGAAAATAAATCCAGGTCCAGAACCTAGTATTCCCTATTACCATGTATTCCCTATTACTATGTTTAGATGTGAGAGCTTGACGGTCAAGAAAGAAGATAGGAGGAAAATCAACACATTTGAGATGTGGTGGTGCTGGAGAAGAACGCTGAGGATCCCACCATGGACAGCCAAAAGGACAAACAAATGGGTCTCAGAGCAGATCAAACCAGAAACCTCCCTGGAAGCCAAGATGACCAAACTGAGACTGTTGTACTTTGGACACATCATGAGAAGGGAGGACTCATTGGAAAAGACAATAATGCTGGGGAAGGTGGAGGGAAGTAGGAAGAGAGGAAGGCCACATTGCCAGATGGATGGACTTTATTAAAAAGACCATTTGCAGGAACTGGGCAGAGCAGTAGAGGACCTGGGGGCCTGAAGATGTCTCATCCATAGGGTCGCCATGGGACGAGATCAATGCGAAGGCAATTAACAACAAACCACAACAAAAGAACCTAGTATACTTTTCATATATTAATAAGACATATATTGGTATCCTTAATTTTATTCTTTTTATTTGTCCCCTGCTTTCTATGAAACTGACTTGCTTCTGTAACCTTTTTATTAAAAAATATTTTGTGGTTTATTTTTATATTACTTGATGACATCTTTATCTTTATGTACTATTTTTGTATGTTTTTAATTGTATTGTTTTTTAATGTTGTAAGCCAGCCTGAGTCCCAGTCCTGGGAGAAGAGTGGGATATAAATAAATATAATCATCATCATCATCATCTGTAGAATGTGACTATAAACAGAAGAAATTCAATGAACATGTAATTATAAAAACGGTACTTAAAGGTATAAAGAAAGAACTAATTGAGTTTTTCCTAACCCTTATCTTAAGGGAAGATCTACCTGTTCAAAGAATCAAGTATACCTGCTCTATATTAGTTTTCAGTGCAGATGGTGGTAGTGGTAGGGTTATGTGCCTGAATATTCTTCCATGTTAAAAACACAATAGAAACAACAAACAAACAAACACACAAAACAATGTGTTCAGTAAAACACAAATCCCTTTGTCTTCCATTTTGCCACTATGCAAAATACATGTGGGAAGCCTATGGTCCTCCATACGTACAACTCTCTTAATTCCTGAACCCTGTCCATGCTGGCTGAGGCCAAGGGGACTTGATGCCCAACAACATCAGGAGGGCTACAGATTCCACACTCTTGATATAAAGCTGTTTTCTGGGATAAGAACTCAAGCTTAGAAACCTATTGAGAGTTCTTGATTCAATCAAGGTTGATAACACGTGATACTTCTGAAAATGTCAGCTATGTCTGTGAAAATCTATTATTTCAATAACTTTTATTCCCTTGCCTTTTCTTTCTAAAACTAGGGGGGGTTGCAGACTGTCAAAAATAGTGTGAATTCAGTCCACTTTTAGGGTTAGGGTTAAGGTTAGGGAATCATGGGAACTGTATTTTATTGTGGCACTAGAGTTCTCTGACAAAGAAGGTTCAATGTCTCAGAAAACTAACAATTCCCATGATTCCCTAGCACTAACCCTAACCCTAAAAGTGGACTGAATTCACACTATTTTTGACAGTCTGCAACCCCCCTAGATCACCCACCTGGAAAATCCTGTTTGCAGCTAAGGAATTAAAGTTTTATATAATTTACAATTGCTGAAAGAGGAGAAGCCAAGGAAACCTTAGGAAGCAATATACTATACAACAGCAGCATTCTTGGGATTACATGACTTGGACAGGAATAAAAAGTCATCACTCAACACCATGGTATAGCTGGGGCCAGAAAACACTTGCTACTTAACTAGCCTGCCAGTCTAAAGCATCCCTTCATTACCTCTGCAAGAATCCAACTGCCAAAAAACCTCCAACTCCTTCTCCTAAAAGAAAACAGCTCAGTGTCCAAGATATCCTATCATATGTAGGAACAATAACTCTCCTAAAGGCAAAAGAAATTAGGAACAGGAGAAATTAGAAACAAACTATTTGAACATAACTACAGCTTGATCTCCTGAACAGCATACTAAAAGTCAAATGTTCTCACAGGATTAAGCTGCTACCCTGGAAAAATGGTGCCCATTATGCAAATATGGAAAGTGGATATAGTATGAGTTCTGTATTGCCTAGGACTTTGGTTCTAGGCTCAGCAACCAAGATTTTTGAAGTACACAGAAGGGGAGAAATGAGAAAAAAACATGTTTGAAATGCTGTTACTGTGTGAAAACAGTTCTGTTTGTGACATTTCCGTAATAGGTTTTTCAGCAAAACCTATAAAAAAAAATGGCTATTCCCCCTGTGAATCATGAATTAGACAGGGAACATTGAATGGAAGACTGTGATTTTTATTCTCATCCAGCTGCTTCACCACACCATCTGTGTCATTAAAATCTAAGTGATCATTGTGTCTTGCAATCAACCAGCAATACAGTTAACAACACTGTGATGGCATATAGAGGAGGAATGGGCACAATGGTTATGGTTCCTACAATGGAAACTTACACAGACAAGCCATATATGCCACTGTAATATTTAAATGATTGATGGAGTTATCTATCAATGGGTTCAATCTGAAACGTTCTATGACATTTGTCAGTGTCATGTCTTATATGCAAAAATCCCTACCTCTCAACCACACATGTATAAATATAACAACTTGAAGTAACACTTTATCACTCCGATGAAGTGAACAGTGTCCATGACAAGTCATGCCAACCTAACTATGTTAGCTTTTAAGGTATGACTATGACAAGACTCTTTGGACTAAATTCAATTGCAAATTACAACTGGGGCACAGCCATTGAATAAATGAGGTTTGTATGAGTAAAACTTATTCAAATATTTGGTTCATAAATCTAGTCTAGTTGGAATGAACATTTGGCTTTAGACCTTTGTTGATTTTGCTACACAGACTATTATTGCTACTCTTCTGAAAATTGACACGAAGAGAAGTGTATCCATCGTCTTTGAAGTTATTTATAGTACTTGAACTGAGAAAAATCCTTTTTGGTGGCTGCTCCCTCAGGAACTCCCCTCCACAGGAAACAAGGCTGGCTCCTTCCCTGCATGCCTTCTGTCGGCAAGCAAAAACAGTTTTATTGAGGTAGGCGATTAATGTGTAATCATGGGAGAGGTTTTTTATATGGGGTGTTTGCTATATGGGGTGGGGGTATTGTGGTTTTATTGTGGTTTTAATGTTTGTAATTTTTTTATTAAAGGATGTGGTGGCTTAGTGGTTAAGATGCCAATTCTGACAATTGGAAGATAGGAAGGTTGGCAGTTCGAGGCCCGGGTGCTGCATGATGGGGTGAGCTCCTGTCACTGGTCCCAGCTTCTGCCAACCTAGCAGTTCGAAAGCATACAAACGCAAGTAGATAAATAGATACAACTTCAGTGAGAAGGTAACAGCGTTCGGTGCATTAATGCTGGCCACATGATTACAGTGTAGTCTTTGACAACACTGGCTCTTCGGCTTAGTAATGGAGATGAGCACCACCCCCTACAGTCAGTTACGAATAGATATTCATGTCAAGGGACTACCTTTACCTTAATTTTATATTGTTTTTATGTGATGTTTTAATTTGTTTATTGTAATAAGTTTTTAAAGAGTTTTAATTTGTGAGATGCCTTGGGTCCCTGGGAGAAAGGCGGCATAGAAAATAAACAAACAAACTGCAGATCAGGATGGGAACATGCCTGTCACTTTTGGCAATGTTATATATTACAACGTGTGTTTTGTGCTGGTCATCTGTAAATAACAGAACTGAAGTGATACAGGAGAAGATAACCCTTCTGGACAACATTTCTGATCAAAACTTTCAAGAGCACATTCCTAATGAAAACTTTTAGGAAGAGCATCCTAATAAAGAGGTTGAGGTTGATGCTTCTTATGAAGCCAGAAAGGATCATGATGACACCATCAAAGAGCCACCACAGAATGCAAATGGAAATTTGCATTGCACAGATTTGTTTGATTGAAGTAAAATGCTGCTTCCTGATAACTATAATCATGCAAAATATAAAATTAGAATATGTCAAATTTTTGACCATACTCCAAACATGCAGTACAGTTTAAATGTTGGGGGAAACTTGTAAAGAAAAACTTGACTCATAGATTTCAATGCATCAGATGTCATCTGTTTCAGATTTTCTTCTTGGTTGTAGTAGAGATTCAAACCTTGATCCAGAGTTCATATTGTAGTTGTTTGGGCAGCCTTCTTTGTGGCCATTACTGGTTGCCTGATTATGGGATAATGAGAGGAAGGAAGGTACCTCAATATGGATCCCTCATCCCACAGGGAACCTCTGTGCAGAAAAGTATTTATAATGGCTCTTTTCCTAATGCCACATCCAAAACACTACACACATACACCCATACACTATATATACCGGTACCATTAACCCCCAGAAATTTACAACTGCCTTTTTTATACCTCATTCTGTATTTTTGAAATGAGAAAGACTTGTGGGGTGAGTGATAAGGACTTTTGGAAACAACAATGTACTAATTTTATGGCCCACCTCCAAATAAAGTAGACTCTTTGAATCAGTGAGGACTTCATGAATCAACAGTTACCTAAGGTGTGTTGATTCAATAGATCTTTAGGGTTATGGATTAATCATAGCTTAGATAAGTTATTTTTGTGTGTAAATTCAATTGCAACACTAGAGCAAACTGAATCATTGGATTTTATTTAAGTGTCATCTTAACATTCAGCAACTGACTGAATGGGAGATTTACACTGGAGATACAGTTCCAGTACCTTATAGTAAGCATGGTCTGCTGGCTAAGGAATTCTAGAATTTGTAGAACTGATCTCCCCACAACTCTGATATTAGTAAAGAGAATGGAGGCTCCATTATAAGAAAATAAACTTGAGGCTTAAAAAGTGGTTTAGAATAACCAGTAAAAATCATACACTCTTTTCTGGCTCAATTAAAATAGGATTGCAATAAAGCCCAGTAAATGCTTGAGGATCAAAGTATAATTTAAAAAAGTGGCCAGTTGGAGAGTAAATTATGTCCCAAACAGCTGCAAGAAACAAAGAATCCTGGCTCTCTCCCATTCCACTTTAAAAACAAAAAAACAAAACAAACAGAAAAACACAGAAAAATCCCCCTGCACAGATCCCAGACTTCACATGCAATAAATCTGTTTATTTAGATACATATTAATTTAGTCTATTAACAACAGGCTCTGCTCTGCTTCATCATGTAATATTTTGGAGCTTCTCAAGACACTACTGATTCTTCACTGCTGTCGCTGGCTGAAGTTATGAGAAGCAAGCAATGGAAGGACTGCAGCAGACATTGCAAATGTAAATACTATTAATACTAATGATATAGTGATTGCTACTGGAAAGGCTGTCAGTGCCTCCCAGGAGGATGGTTGCAAGTCTCCCCACTCCCATTGAGTCATTTCTACTGCACCTTTCCTCAGTTCTACACATTCAACGTTCTTCTTACCTGCTGATCCCCAGCTCTTCATGTGCACACTCCTTCTGCTAGCAATAAGAGGCTGACATTATGTCTCTGAATACCAGATGATGAGGACAAGCAGTAAGGAAATACTTGATGCACTCATGCCCTGCTTGTAAATTTCCCAAAAGTATATGACCAGCCATTGAGGCAAACGCAGAGCTCAAATACGCAAGGAGATGCAACTTTTCCATGGCCACAAACTCAGTATTAGGCAGGCCCTTCATCCTCAAACACCAGATGACACCCTCTTCTCCATATTTGCTGCAACAATACAGCATCCATTTTTACAGAAGGCGTTTTTACATGTTGCGTGCCCCAGGCCTCAAACTAAGAACAAGGTCTGAGCCCCAAACATCAATTAATCTATCCCGGAAGTAGTAAACCTCTGCCCCAAAGGAAAATAATCCCAATTTTTCTTGTTTCTTGCCTAACCAATATCCAGGGGCCTTCTCTGTTTCCAGTTTCCAGTTAAAGAAGCAGGACTAGTGCAGCTGCTAGCCAACTCAAGACACTTATTGCCCTGTTAGTCAACCTGCTCCCTTCACCACCTTCACCCTAATTCCACCTTGCCATGTGTGCTGCTCAGCTTGCTTCCATAAAGGCAGCTGGGACACTCCTTGGATATCCTTTGTTGCTCTGTGTGATAATGGTATTAAAGCCTTACGAGAAGGCACAAGAAAATTCTTCCCAGTTCAGAAATGCCTAATTTCTGTTCAGTGTTGCTCCAGCAATAAAGACAATTTAACCATTTGCAGCTAGACTGTAAACATGGTTGGCCCTCCATATCCACAGATTTTTTTATCCATGGATTCAACCATTCACTGCTTGAAAATATCCCCCCGCCCCCAAAATCCAGAAAACAAACCTTGATTTTGCCATTTTATAAGTGACACCATTTTACTATGCCATTGTATTTAATAGGACTTGAGCATCCATGGATTTTGTTACCCACAATGGGCCTTGGAACCAAACCCCAGCAGATACCAAGGACTTACAGTAAAATAAAATGTTTCATTTATATATCATTCTCTCTGCCCCCCCCCCTCACATATCCTATACTTGCTTCTGCTTATTGAAATGTCAACTCTAGGACTAGCATGCTTTTTCCAGCTTACATTATAGCGTTTCTGTTACTAATGTGGGAGAAAAATATCTCTGATTTTTCCAGCTTCCTACTTTGTTTCCTGCAATTTCAGGGTTCTGTTTTTTTTGCTAATGAACAGACCCTGTAGCACAGGCAGCTATCACGCAGATCAATTCTAGAGATAATGTGGTGGGACTGTCAGAAGAGGTTTGTTTCCTCTATTAACTAAATACATGCATAAAGATTTGTATGAGAATTACTCAGATATAAAGTGAAGTACCCATTTTGGACTATAATTCCCAGTGAATAGGTTGTCATCCAAAAAGTAGCTTTTCCAAGCCTGCAGATGAGCAAGGCATCACTGCTGAGCAGACCACTTAACTACATACTGTGTAAATCATGAGCTATTAGGAAGCTACTGCTCTTCACTCTTCTCATCTATGATACCCAACTTTGCATTTCTCTCTCACACATCTAATTTTCTCCTTATGGAATGGCACAACCCTGAAAACTCCAGCCCTAAACTGTTAACAAGCAATTCTATCCTCTGAAAGGAACCAGTTCTTTCAATTGTTTCTATACCATCTCAGCGCTACAAGACTATTTATTGCGCTGCATAAAAAGATAACCTCTCTCTTCAATTTGCTGTTCCCCAATGGGGAAAATATAATCTACCTGAAGTTGCAGAACATGCTGGAACACTGATACAACCATTTCATATTCTTATCAAAATTTCACTCTCTTCCTTTAAGCCAAGTTTGCTTAGTACTTTTCAACTTTGTTTACCTGTCTTTTCTATCTATCTTATCCCGCTTTCCGCTTCCTCTTCCCAGCTGCTCAAATCATTTCAACTATCTGTTCTTGTTCTGGCAGCTACGTGCTCACTTTTGTACCTTTCTGAGAAAGTACCTGATTACCAAGGTTAAGCTTCAATGTTAACCTCTTTGTAACTACTGTCTCTTGACTTCTCAAGCATTCTTCTGTTGCTTCTGAAACACACTCCACTTTGTTGTCTGTTCACTTGCTGAAAATAACTGCAAAGTTCTAGCAAATTATCATAGCCCTAATTTCACTAACACTTTGTATTCCATGGTTGTGTTAGGACAAGGGTAGGCAACCTTTCCTCTTTAAGGGCCGAGGGACTTCAGCTCTCAGAATCCCAGGAGTTATTAGCCAACATGGCTGAGGCTTCTGGGAGCTGAAGTCCCTCGCCCCTTAAAGGAGAAAGGTTGCCTACCCCTGGGTTAGGAGCACCTGTTTTATGCTGTGACATCAAGCATGCAACTAGGCTGTCTCAGACCTCCCAGAGGGCCTTTTCCGCAACTGCTCCCAGACTTTGGAATGGCCTGCCGGACGAGATCCGTCTTATCACTACTCTTGCTGCTTTCAAGAGAGCAGTAAAGACGGATCTCTTTCGGCAGGCCTTCCCGGAATAACTTTCAGATGAGAGATGAGTTTTTAATCTTGATGCCTCTGACTCCTGTATTATTGTTACTGTATGTTTTTAACAAATTTCTAATTTTAATTAATGTGGCATTTTAATTTGACTGTGGTTTAATTCTGTTTTAAGGGGATGGGAGGGTGGGATTATGGGGTGAGGGAATGATTTTTAACTCTGTTTTGTTTTAAACTGTTGTACCCCGCTCCGATTGCCACGCAGAGGGGCGGGTTATAAATAAAAATTATTATTATTATTATTATACAAATTCACTCAACTATATATACAAATATTGATACAAACCACTATTTCCCATTAAGCTTCATCTCCTCACCTCTGTCAACAAAGGAAGAGATATTAGTAACTGCTGATATTACAGTGGTGGTTTATGGATTACCGAGATAACACACACAAATAGCTTTTATCACTTGGAATATGCTAGAAATATACTAAATATTAATATTATTTAGCTTGATAATGATTTTACAAAGTTTTGGCACAATAGAATAAACATTACCGAACAGCATTGCTACAGAGCTAGAGCATGAACCCATTTGTAATCAACCCTGCTGAAAAGGAAGCACACTGTAATATGGTTCAATCACAATAATATTCTTCTTCACAGTTGTGAAAGTTATGTAGTATTTATCAACGATATCTAAGACCCTATCCCTTGTTGTCTAGAATGAAAGAGGTTTCCTCTTGCATGTCCAATGTTATTGGCAAAACTTTGAGGTATCACAGTAGAGGTAACAATGTAACTAGATACTTCCACTGTAAGTGAGGTCACAATGTAATTCCTGTAAGAAAGGAAGGTAACAGCTACAAAAATGTCCCTTTTCCAGGGTCCCAAATAACACATTTCTTGCATAGCTAGAGTCAAAAATCTACTTTTAAAGAAGGGTCCTGTATGAATCAAAGGTTATCAGTATAGCACTGCTCTTTCAGTATTCAGCATACTGAGGCCTCGTTTCCACTAAGATTTAACCCGAACTGCTGACTGGGTTATATGATTTTCGTTCCCACTTGAAACTGGTTCCAATCCTACTGTGCTTGGTTTAAATCACAATGAAGTGAGGCAAATGCAAAGGAACCACTCTTTCCTGACACTAGTTTTTGGGCGGTTCTTTTGAAAAGACTTGAATCGGAACCGTGTTCAACAAGTGGGAATGACGGGTCGGATTCGCATCGGGGCGAGGGGACTGTGCTGGCTCTTGCTGGCTTCTCTCAGGCAGCCGCGGTTCTCTGCTACTGTTTTGGGCTCAGCCAAGGCTGGCAGGCAGGGCAGTCCATCTGCCGGGAGGGAGTTGAGAGGCTTTCTTAGAGCCAAGGCAAGCCGGGAGCCTCACCAGAGTCCCTGGAGTGCAGCTTTGCCTTCGCTTCCTTCCTCTGCCTTTTCCAGCTTGATCATGGAAACTCACTGGATGACCCTGGGCAAGACCCAGAGGAGGAAGAGGAGGAGGCCACTACTGCTCCTTCTTCACCCTCACTGAGGGCAGCCAAGGGCTCCATGAGGGGAGAAAAGGAGGAGGATCTCTCACATACAAGCCCTCCTCCATGCCACCACCCCTCCTCTATTGTTGTTGTGTGTCTTCAAGTCTGTCATGTGGTTTTCTTGGCAAGGTTTATTCAGAAGGAGTTTGCCTTTTCTCTCCTTCTCCTCGGCAGCCGTTCTTCCTCTGACCCTCTCAAGTGTGACTGACAAAGGGGAATAAACGGCCCTGGAGAGATTCAATCACAAAATAACCTGGTTTCCACACCGGGTTATTTTGTAGTGGGAATGAGCCCTGAGAGCTCCATGTTGAAGGGAATGACAGGAGCATTCCCAGCCTCTGCTAAAGCTCTGCAAAATTCTGCATATTATGCTGGTGCCTTTAATCTCATGTGTGTGACAGCACAAAAGTTTTGAAAGAAATAATACATGATCACCATAAAGAAGCTAACATTCCCATTACAAAGACACAGATTTGGAAAAAAGGACATGAAATAGTACAAGCAATGCAAGTACTGATAAGCCACTAAGTTTGGCTTGCATCTTTTTATTTAATGTTTGAGTAATGTGTAGGATATATTAGAGAAAGCAAGGTATAAAAAGCAAAGAGCAGCTGGTATAATGTTAATGTTGAATGGAACCAAAAAGGCGATCTGGTAATATCCACTGTTACAGAATGAAAAAGGAGGCTCCGATGTTCCAGTTGAGTTGAGTAGCCACTCTAGGTGAATATGAATCTACTAAGCAGATCTAAAATGGCATTAGTGGACAATAGGCCATTAAATTCCAAGGACTAATAATTCATTATTGTTCTATAGCATTCATTTTGTCGTCTGCATTTTAGGCTTCATCATAAGGGATCATCTGGCAGAGGAGAAATTTAGAGAGGAACATAAACAGTGGATAAATGGAAGGAAATTGATTCTATCTGGCTTTGCCACTGCAACAACAAAACAGACTGAAAGTTGTGAGTACATTAGGCAGTGACAAAGTAGGAATGTGAAGTAGAGGATTATTACTTTTTAATATTTGTTTACTACACTCACAGTTCTGGACCATGAGAGAGTCAAGGGCCTAGCCCAGAGGATTTACAATCTATGTACAGAAATATGTAATCAAATAAAGGAAGCAAACCAACAAAAGTCCCTACAGCCAGAAAACCCAAGATATATGAGCAAAAAAACCAAACTGAAGGGTTCTGCCAAAAAATATCAGGATAAAATAATCCCACTTCCAATTACAAAAAGGCAATAATATGAAAAATTAAGGAATAACTAAACTCTAGAGCAGAAAAGCCAATAAAATTTCTAAAAGGGTAAAAATACCCCACTGAAAAGTTTGCAAATGCAGAAAATAAATATTATAATAATAATAAAAATCTCAAAACCCAAGGCCAAAAAACAAACAAACAAACAAACAAACAACAACAAAACAAAACAAAAAACAAAAAACAAAAAACTGAACCCTGGAATAGATAAACCAGTAAAATTTCTAAAAGGGTAACAATACTGAAAAGTGTGCAAATGCAGAAAATAAAGTAATAAAATAATAGTAAATAGTAAAAACTAAAGGCCAGGCGCGTTTCGACAACAGTCTTCCTCAGTGGCCTGCAATCAATCAATCTATATAACAATTCCTCAGCTCACACAATGTGACTCTGCTCAATAAGAGACTCTGTGAGTAGGAGAAGAACATTGTTGCTTTTGAATTAAGCAGAGTCACATTGTGTGAGCTGAGGAATATATATTGAATGCTTGCAGGCCACTGAGGAAGACTGTTGTCGAAACGCGTCTGGCCTTTAGTTTTTACTATTTACTATTATTTTATTACTTTATTTTCTGCATTTGCACACTTTTTCAGTGGGGTATTGTTACCCTTTTAGAAATTTTACTGGTTTATCTATTCCAGGGTTCAGGGGTTTTTTGTGTGGTTTTTTTGGCCTTGGGTTTTGAAATTTTTATTATTATTATAGTATTTATTTTCTGCATTTGCAAACTTTTCAGTGGGGTATTTTTACCCTTTTAGAAATTTTATTGGTTTTTTTGCTCTATGGTTTAGTTATTCCTTAATTTTTCATATTATTGCCTTTTTGTAATTGGAAGTGGGATTATTTTATCAAATAAAGGAAGAACACACTCATAAAACTAATTTTCCATTCCAAAATAACAGAACTGGTGTTCATTTGTTTTTGCCACCCTCACTATCTCCCTCTAGGAATTTATCAGAGATTTTGGACAACTTAAGATCTATCTAAATCTAGAATTCTATATCCAAATCAACTAGTTCACACTTGCTTCTGGTAATCTCTTTAAAAAGCATGATGACAATAGCCAACCTTATTTTTATCCTTATCATCTGGTAATCAGGGCTTACCTAGCTATGAGAATCAACAATCAAGTGAAATGTCAACCATGCAGAGATATGTTTCATTTCCTGACTTCATCTATTTTGTACAATGAAAAGCTGCATCCTGAATGCTTATACTGAGGGTATTTATTTTAAAAACACACCAATTTTAATTAATTTAAATGTTTCTGAATGTTTGAAACCAGCACTACCATCCTCAGTCACTAACTTGTATTCAGATGTTCGTGTAAAGAAGGGAAGAAGAAGTCTAGGGCCAAAGTTCAAGGACTGGCCCCTTCCATGGTGAGGGAGTCCTTTCTCATAGGCACAAAGTGGACAGAACCCCTCCCCCAGGGGTTTTCTGGGGTAAACCATGGCAGTGAACATACCTAAGACTTATATTGATTGAATCTGTGACTTGTGAAAAAAGGATAATATGTAAATTAGACAAATATTGAATACATAAGAGTGCAAAAGTAAGTGACCCTCAGCTTGCATCAGCTCACTGGAAAGGAATAGTTAGAAACACGTACTTAAGTAATTAAGTAGGTCTGCAGTAAATGTTTGGCATGACACCCTACACCACATGGTTGTATGGAAACACATCATGCTATCATCCAAAGACATCGTGAGGGTCTCGGAAAAGCAATTATGGCTACTGATGGAAACACTAGAAAAGGTTGCAAAACCATTTCTAAGCATTTGGGGCTCCACCAATTCAGTAAGGCAGAAAGCCTACAATGGAGAAAGTTCAAGACCAAAAGCACTGTATTCAAGAGTCTCCCCAAGAACAAACTGATGTACCATAACTATGAATTCTGTAGTGTATCAGAAGATTCTAAAGAAGAATGTCAGACTATCCTTCTGATTGCTGAAGCTGTACTAAGGCCATGCAACACAATAATAATCCTAACTTTAAATTAATTATTAATTAATAATAATCCTAAAGGACAAAGTATGCAGTTTGGGAGTACTCCTGGATTCATCTTTACAGTTGTCATCTCAAGTGGATGCGATGGCCAGGAGTGCTTGGTATCAACTTCGGTTGATCCGCCAACTGCGTCCCTGCCTGGACCGAAAGGACCTTGAAGCAATAGTACTTGCCCTGGTAATCTCTCGTCTGGATTTCTGTAATGCACTCTACATGGGGCTACCTCTGTACCAGGTTCAGAAGCTCCAATTGGTTCAAAATGCGGCAGCCAGATTTGTCACCGGAACATCTAGGTCAGACCATATAGCACCTGTATTAAAATCTCTTCACTGGCTGCCAATTAGCTTCTGGGCGCAGTACAAAGTGTTGGTTATTACCTTTAAAGCCCTACATGGCTTGGGCCCGAGTTACTTGAAGGAACACCTCTCTCCACATAATCCGCCCCGCACTCTCAGAACATCTGGGAAGACGTTATTAGAACACCATAAAACTAGACTTACCATGACTTCCCAGAAATTGTTTACGGCTGCAGCTCCCAAGTTGTGGAACAGCCTGCTGGAAGAGATCCATCTTATTACTACTCTAGAAGCCTTCAAGAAGGCACTTAAGACGGAGCTCTTCCAGCGGGCCTATCCTGAACAAGAAGGCCCTGCCTCCCTCCACCATCATTGAGGGAGAGAAGGCAGGCCATCTCCATCGGGCCTAGCCTGAAGAAGAAGAGGGGCCTCCCTCCACCCACTATCATCTGGAGGGAGAGAAGGCAGGCCATCTACACCAGGCCTAGCCTGAACAAGAAGAAAAGCCCTCCCTCCATCCACTATCATAGAGGGAGAGAAGGCAGGCCATCTCCATTGGGCCTAGCCGCAGTAAGAAGAAGGGCCCTCCCTCCAGTCCATCTGCTTTGGTCCAGGCTTTAGAGGGAGAGAAGATCTGCTGGATTTATTCCCCTTCTCCACCCCCATTCCCTTCTCATTTTGTGTCTTGTCTCTTTAGATTGTAAGCCTGAGATTTTTAGACTCTGACAATGATTGGCAATTTTATTTTATTTCATCTTATTTTAGTTTATTTTCATTTATTTTATTTTATTATATTGTATTCTATTCTCTTAATCTATTATTATTGTTCTGATTTTATTATTTTATTGTTTATACTTTGTACATTGTATTTATTTTATTGTGTAAAAAATATAAATAAAACATTATTATTATTATTATTATTATTATTATTATCCTTTGTGCTCCACCCTATTGCTCCTTATGATCGAGGGATGCTCTTGAATGGCATGTGATGGAACATAGAGAAGTGCAGTGGGACAAAGAAATCAGGAGAATTTGGTGGAGCCAAGTTATATATCTGGAAGTGCCTTTCCACTAATGCAGTACCTCTCTGGATCCAAACAAAAATATCTTGCTGAATTCTGTATCTGGTATCTAAAAGCAGTGGTTCTTAACCTTTCTGGGGTTAAAGACCCCTTTTAGAATTTCATCAGATGCATACACTTCTCAGATGCACTTAAATGCCACTGTCAAAGTAAAGGAAGGAAACTGAAGGGGAAAAAGAAATTATTTTTGTTCATAGATCCTCTGAAGTCCATCCATAGACCTTCTAGGGGTATATGAGCCACAGGTTAAGAACCCACAATCCAAACTATTAACACTGACATCTAGTATATGTATTACAGTTCTGATGATGCATTTTATCCCAAAGCAGCACCAAATTAAGTTTTTTTAAGACATGGCAAATGTTCTCTGTGATTAGTACCAAAATTTTCAAATGATGCATCATAGTTTGTCTTAGAACAAATTTATTTAACTGGCGTGGACACAAAAGTTAGGCTGAACATTGTAAACATCCAACAGTCATAAAAAAAATCAACTTGAGCAAGTTGGAATAATAAACATTCAATTGGCAAACTCAATGTGGCATTGAATCATAGTTCTCTAGCAACTATCACTTCTGTTTTCATTTTGTACTTTGGAATGAAATGGAAGAGCTATTTTTTAAAATGGATTTCACTATTTCTACCATATACAAGTTTTCCTTTTCCTCAGCTTTCATTTATTTCAAAAGGGATATTAAAGGCTTTGAAGACTATACAGGAATTTACTTTTACTCTCTCAAAATCATTCCACAAATCATAAGTAATCAATTTATTTTTTTTGTCTGGGATCAATTCTTCTTTTAAGACTCTTTCAGTCCTGGCTTCTAAAGCAGGAGTAGGAGACGGTGGCCCTCCCCATCCTACTGGACTGCAACTTCCTCTAGGCCTCACCATCACAGATGCTGATGTAACACAACAATTGGAGGGCCACAGATGCCCATCTCTGTTCTAGATTAAATGTCTTCAGCAATTTAAAGGCATAATTATGAAGATCTTGGCTAATGTATATATTCTTGCTGAGGCCGTTTCTGACTGTTTTTGGTTGCTGACCATCTCCTGGCTCTCCTTCATGAAATGGTTTTTCTATCTCTATTTCAATCTGATTTTAAGGCCTAGGGAGCAGAAAATGCCTTAATTACCTATTGGATGACTTGTGGTCCTGGTGATGCAGGAATGTCACCATATTGGTTCTTTTGGATTAGGATTAACAACTAGACAATGGCTTGAGGGTTGTCAAATTACCCTTCTGTGTCCTGAAGGACCATGTTCATAGTGTGGCTGTGCTGCTTAATTCCAAATTGTCACTAGAAGATACATGGCCTCTGTGATTCAGCATGCCTTTTATCAGTTTAGGATGACAATCCTGCCAAAACAGATACAGCCTTGCAACCATTATTCATACAGTGGTAACCAGCCTCTTAGTTATTTGGGGTGGCTTTTGAAAATTATATGGAAACTTCATTTTGTTCAAAATGAGGCAGCTAGACTACTAACTGTGACTGATCAACATGGCTGCTATTATTCTGTTTCTAGATCACGTTTTACATCAGATTTTAATCTTTAAATCCCTAAACAACTTTAGATCGGTTTACCTGGATAAAGCAACTGCTCCCTGGTGACCCCATGTCCCAGACATCGAGGACTCTGAGGCACTTCTGCAACTGCCCTACCAAAAGAGGCAAGGTGATTGGCTACATCGGAGGTGGCTTTTTCAGAAATCACATGTGCCACTGAAGCTCACCTCCTGCTTGGTTTTTGTCAACAACAGGCAAAGGCTTAAAATTGCAGTTAATTAGCAGTTTAAGTGCTTTTAGACGTTATCACTCTTGTATTCTGTTGTGTTTTTATGTGCTGCAAGATTATTATTCTTCGCTGATGGTTCCATTTTGGTTTTATTATGTGCTGTTTTTATTCAGTTTTAGACATTGTACCTCTTCCAGAGAACTCTGGTTACTGGACAGCTTAAAAGTGCAAATCAGTCAACCAATACTATCTGTTCCCAAGCTACGTCTATGTGGAATATTATGTCAGATCAGCACTTCACATGTCAACATTCAGCTACTTCCAGTTTCAGTGATATGGGATTGTTTACTCCCCACTGTTTCATCGAACTTTGGACCTGAATATTTCTTGCTGGAGATCACTTTATTCCCAGTAGTAGAATCTACTGGCTATTTCTAAGTAAATGATTTAGCTACTTATGAGATAATAAACCAATAGAATTTAATACTTTGCCTAATCTGACATCACTGTACTACTACATTGTACTGATGAAATGTATATATGCCTTTCCTCTTTAGCACAGAAGGATTCTCTATTACCATTTGCTTTCATGAACAAATGGTGGGTATCAAGAGCAATGCAGGGGCCAATGACTCAAGGTATATGGAGTCTCCTGGTGTTGCTGCTTCAGGACATGGTGCAGTCATTCTTGAGGAAGTAATTTCTAAGAACCCTTTACCATTCCTGTCAGAGTACATGTTTTAGTCAATCTGTAGCGTCTCCCAGAAGGGTTGGGAATGTATCTCATATAAAAACCCAGAAAGTCACTGTTAGTCATTCACTGGCATCTTGTTGGTTAGTAGACCCATTCAATCAACTGGTGAATAGTGAGTCAACATGTAGGTAAATTCCACTAATTTAATGGGCCAGGGCCAGGACTAACAATGGGATTTAGGCTACATTATACAGTACTCAGACAGATGAAGCAATTGCTGGATGGTAGACAACAGTTTCCTATGTTCTTATGGGCCCAAAATCTACACTATTTCTAGTTCCACAGGATTAAAGTTTATGCAATAATTAGAAGGGTATGTAAAAAAATAGTAATAGAAAAAGTTTAGGGAAACCACATTATCACCAACATTCTAGGTGAAGTCTGAAATGCATGTTTTTCATAGCTACTAAAAACTCTTGCATATTTCTGTGAATGATCTAATTCAAAAATCAAAGCACTTCTTTGACTCGGCTGATAAGTGATAGTTTGGACTGGTAATAATGCTCTGCGATGCTATTTTTTTAACCTGTCTTCTTCTAAATTTAACAACAGCTTTAAAACATTTATTTGGTTTCCCTCTCTTTCTCACATACACCACAAACACTCTCTATGGTGGAAGCTAATGTTTTGTATGCAGTTAAGACAAAGTGTTAAGCAAAGCTTTATTTGTCTGGAGCCAAACTACACACTTAACTACAAATACACCTTGTGTAACAAAGCCCTTTTGGCTTGTTCACTCTTATAAAAGTGTCCACAACAGGGCCAGTTCACAGTCTTTTGCTTCATGTAAAAGACTGGTAGAAAATATATACTTCACCCTTTCCTTTCCCCTCTCTTTCTTCCTTAATGTTCCACTCCCACAGCAAGCAATTAAACTCCTCACTAAGGTTCTGGACCTATTTGACAAGAGAAGGTGGCAGCAAGTCTTTATCATACATGGCTGCAGTGTAATGTGTAGCTTGCCCTCTAGTGAATTTGTCAGACAAGAGCACAAAGTTAGAGACGTGTCTAATCTAAAAACAAGACAAACCGGAGAACTAAGATACCACCCAACTAGAAATAATGAAAAACAGCCTTGTGTTTTTAATTAGAAACACAACATTTTTTTTATGTCTTGTTCATTTGTTTGTTGTTGTTACAGAATCAAAACAAAAGACTTTTCCTTTTAATGAAAAACAGCAGCCATTTAAACCTGCAGTTTCCCCCCTCTTGAAGGAGACTAGTAAAAGCAGAGGAAAATTGCCCTTTGTAACTGTGCCAAGACAAACTTTGAACCTTTGCAAATGTGGTATTGAGACAGTAATATTTGGTATAAGGAGAGGGAAGTCTCAAGAAGTGCCTTTATGATCATGTCTTCTTAAGCAGATGATTTAGAACTGACTAGTACTATTGCTGTCCCTCTGATCTGACATTTTTGTAGCCAGCTTGGTTAAGGATCAATGGAGAAAAGAAGTTGTAATTTCAAGGAAGTCATCCACCATTACGTTCTTTTGAGAGGTGGCTTGAGGATAAGCAACTACAATGAAAAACATAAAGACCCCACTTTTTGACGACTCACTTTTAAATGACTTGCTCTGTCAAGGCTTGGAAAATATTGTACCAAATTCTGTTAGATGTTCGCTGTCCCCCGCTACTGGCTTTAAGAGACTTAATGAGAAGTCAGTATCACTGTAATGGGATATTTTGACAAACACTTGATTAATTCATTCAAAACTTTCCATATTGATGAATTAAAGACCTGCAGAAGCAGTCCTAAAAGTGATTGATTAGAGAGATTACAATGGAGGTTTCCAATCATCTGTATTGTGCTTTAGTTGAAATTAGTTAGTCCATCAAGCAGTGAAAAATCAAACAACAAAACCAGAAGGATGCAAGCCTGAGAAATAGAAACATCTGTATTTCAGACTACTTATACTCTCCCCCTGTCTTAGGTCTAAAATAGTTTACTTATTTACTGCCTGGATGACTTTCTGTTGCCCAGAAACTGCTTTTCAATGACTCATTTTTTTTTCTTACTTTTGGTTAAATAGGATATTTCTGTTTGGTTCATGGAAGAAGTTCCTCTTCATTGGAGGAGAGTAACAGAGTCATAGAGTCAGAGTTGGAAGGGACCTCATGGACCATCAAGTCCAGCCCCCTATTCAGTGCAGGTTCTCCAGCTAAAGCATTCCCAGGAGGTGGCTGTCAGGCCTCTTTTTTGAAGACATTCAGAGAAGAAGACCCCACTACCTCTTTAGGCAATTGGTTCCATTGCTGAGCTGCTCTTATTGTCAATAGGTTCCTACTATTGTTCAATCGAAATCTATTCTCCTGTAACTTCAAACCATTAGATCTAGCCCTATTCCCTAGCAGCACAAAACAAACCTGCTCCCTCCTCTCTGTGACAGCCCTTGAGCTATATAAAGAGTGCAGTATGTCACCTTCAGTCTTCTTATCATCAAGCTCAACATGCCCAGCTCCTTCAACTTTTCCTCATATATTTTTGTTCAACATACCTTTATCATCTTCGTTGCCCTTCTCCAAATCTACTCCAATTTGTCTGTATCTTTTTTAAAACAGGGTGCCCACAAATGAATGCAGTACTCCATGTAAGGCCTGACTAACACAGAATATAGGGGGACTATTACCTCCCTAGACTTGGAAATTATGCTTCTATTAATCCAGGCTAAAATGGTATTTGCTCTCAGCATCACACTGCTGGCTCACATTGAGCTTATGATCAACAATAATCCCAACATCCTTTTCACATGTAGTTCTGCTGAGACATAAATTCCCCATTCTGTGCATTTGGTTTTTATGGCCTAAATTTAGAATTTTGCATTTGATGCTACTGAATGTCACTTTATTGATTCCAGCCTAATTTTCTAGTTTATCAAGGTCCTTTTGAGTTCTGTTCCTATAGTTCAATATGTTAGCCACCCCCAGCCCCCCTTTTGTGTAATCTGCAAACTTGAAAAAGTATCCCTCCACTACATCATTTAAATAATTGATAAAAATGTTGAACAGTACAGTCTAGGACAGAACCTTGCGCCACTCCACTCAAGACTTCCTTGCAGTTTGAAGTACAGCCATTGATGTTGACTCTCTGAGCACAGTTTCCAATCAATTATGGATCCTTCTGACAGTGTCTTTGTCTATTTCACATCAGTTTGCTAATCAAAATATTATGGGGGACCTTATAAAATACTTTGCTGAAATCCTGATAAATTACAACCTCAGCATTCCCACCATCCACTAAGCTACTGATAAAAAAAAAAAAGATTAGTTTGGCAGGATTTGGTCTTGATAAACCCATGCTGGCTCCTATACAGCACTGATATATGATGTCTTTCACTCAGAAAGGGATCCAAGGCAGCTCACAGACAAAACTGATTGAAAATTTAACAATAAAAGCTTAGAAACAATTACAATAATCTCATTAGAACAATAATCCTTTATAATCCTTTCTAATATTTTTCCTGGTACTCAGGTCAGGCTGACTGACTGTAGTTTCCTAAATCTTGTTGCTTCCTGCTTCCCTAACACAGTCTCAACTCATTTTGAATTTTACCTTTTCTTACACTATTCCACCAAGCTTGGACTACCCATCCTTCCTTCCATTCTTTATACCTTCTGTTTTTCTTTTCACTTCCTCCTTGAGTTTACTGAGCAACTACACTGAATTTTTGAATGTTTCCCATTTTTCTTCTTCCATGGAATTGTTTGTGACTATGCTTTTAGCAACTCCTTCTTCATGAAATCCCATCCATGTTGGGTGTCTTTTTCCTTTAACATCTCTAGCCATGGGATTCTACTCAGTATTTTTCTGAGCTTGATAAAATCAGCTTTCCTGAAATCTAAGGTTCGTGTTTGGCTATATTCTTCTTTGGCCTGTCTCACAATCACAAATTCTAGCATTACATAGTATAGCATTCTTGACCACTCTAGCATTATATGATCATTTCCACCTAAAGTACCAACTGCTTTGATGCCAGCGACCAACTCTTCCCTGTTGGTTATGATCAAGTCCAAGATTGCATGAAAAATTGTTTCGGTTTGAATAATGTGTAGTTTCTCACTATCATTTATTCAAACCATAGTTAATTCAATCAAGCTGAGGTTTAATAACATGGTATTGGAATTAACTGTAGTGAGGACAAATCTTATTTCCTGCATTGAGATTAAATGGGGAACTGGCTTGTTCAAAACTGAAGACAGAAACGTTAAGTTATTACAACCATGTTTGAAGGGGAGCAGAGCTTTTGAGGGCATCTTAGATTTGTTCATCTGTGTAAATTTGTGCTATATCTGAACAAACTATGGTTCATTTTTTAAAGAGCACAGCAAAATAAAATAAGAATATCAGTCAAGTATAAAATATTCAGCAGATGTATAGCTTTTTTGAAAATTTTTAAATTAATCACCTCAAAATATACTGCAAACCATATTGCTACTTACAAATAAATATGCTTAATTTAACAACTTAGAATAGGGAGTAGAAAGATACAAAACTTTTCATCAGGGTACAGACAGTTGAATTAATATTCAACCATTAAAAAATATTGTTTTTTTGTGGGTTTTTCGAGCTGTGATGTTTCATCAGCATCTGTGGCTGGCATCTTTAGAAGATGCCAGCCATAGATGCTGGCGAAATGTTAGAAAGAAATCTTCTAGAACATGGCCACACAGCCTGAAAAAACCCACAAAAAACTATGGATGCTGGCCATGAAAGCCTACGACTTCACAATATTGGTTTTAGTAACAAAAATATATATAAAGCACACTGGCCAAAATGGTAAAAAACAAACAAACAAATGGGAAGGAAATGGAAGTTACTTTCCTCTGCCTCCAGCCACAACTCTTAGAATGCCTCAATATGTAGGGCCACTGCTCGTGACGATTAGATGGTTCTGGTCATCAAAAAAAGGTAATGTCCCTAACTTCAAGTTTTCCACTAGTGTGTATGTCACTGCCCAAGAGCAGATAATAATAATAATAATAATAATAATAATAATAATAATAATAATAATTTTATCTGACAAGAACATTATTATACCTGTTCCTGTGTCTCCAGATCTTTGTGTTGCAGTTTCTTTTCTGCAGAGCGAACTTGACTGCTATAGTTCTCAATCTCATCTTGTAAACCCTGAAACAAATTTCAAAACAAAGCAGACGTGAATACTCTCAAATAGGAAGGAATTTTTGTGTGTGTGAATAAATGTAACATTTGGTGACAACATCCATGGAACGTCTAAATTCCTCCATGCCAGTTACTAGCCATGGCCAAGAACGTGCAACAAGAACCACCTCCACTCATCCTTCTCTCACTGAAATTCCTTTCTACAGCAGTGCTGGTAGCAATTATAACAAGTTAAAAGAAGGCACAGTGTTTTGCTGACAGGTCACACACACACACACACAAAATGATTAAAAGCTCCTGTGAGCTCACAGACAAGGATGCTCATTGCCTCTCTATAGGATTCTCTGCTGTGGGCTGATCTCTTTATCTGCTGAGAGGAGCTGGGAGGTAAATTACATTGATCAAGTATGCTGCAAGTTTTCTTAGTTGCATCTAGTTTTCCATTCAAATAGTCTTCATCCAGTGGCAATTCCTCAAAGGTGGTTGCACTCACATCTCTGTCCAGCTCTGGGCCAACCAATCAGGAAGCACATAAAGAACAGCAAATCACTCAGAAACAAAAGGAGATGGGGCATCTGATGGAAGATAATTCTCATTAACAAAATCCCAGATTTAATCTCCAGCATCTCTAGGTAGGACAAGAAAAGTATTGTTTGAAAGTCTGGTGAGTTCCTGCCAGCCAGTGTACACAGCGTTTATCTAGAAGCATCAATGATTGCACTTGGAGTAAGGCAGCTTATGTGTTAAAAGGACACACTTTTAGGTGTAAGAGGGAAGTGAGCCTCTACATAAGAGAGTCTGAGATCCACTAGGATATGCAGAATGGATACACCAGCAAACACAGGACATGATTCATTTCAGAGCTTATGGCACTCTATCTCCTCTTGCTCAACATGTTAAACATTCAAGCCAATGCAAAGCAACTGAAAGAACTTGCAGCACACTAATTCAAGAAAGAACCCCCTTCTATCTCTTTTAGACAATAACAGAATAGTGTAGGCTTAAATCATTTACAGGATAAAATGGCTATTCAGATAAGATAAGAGAAGTACTAGTGATAGATCTTGCACAATTGGTCTGAAGTGATGCCAAGAGTTAGCTTAATACTATTAAGGCTGTAAAGCTTTAACATGTTCTGATGCCAAAAACTTTTATCAACACGAAGAGAGCTTCAGATCTTCCTAGTTCCAAACACACACACAATGTCTCTTAATGGAACTTCATCATAAAATATGTTGCAACATACTAACATTTATTGCTAAAGGATGACAGGCCTGGATAATAACAAAGAAAGGTCTGTTGTATATTCTGTTGTCCTTTCATCTCCAGGCATATAATTGCTAAATTGTGCAGAGGGAAAAGGGTTTCAGCACCCTACTTATGTAAAATCTGAACATGTCTCACTCACTTCAGCAGGCATAAGCACAACTAACTTTACTAGCATCTAGTCACCCTATGGAGAAAAAAATGATTTTTTGTCTTTGAGAAAGGTTGGACTGTTCATAGGTAAGACTGTCAGATATTACTTCTGATTTTCTTCCATGGCAGGATCTCAAGGTAGAGCACATAGGCAGTCTCCAGATAATTCCAACACCTGCTTTGCCTTACTATGGGGCTTAAAATCATGTACTTGGAGCCATCATAATTTAAAAAAATGTGTATGTGTGTACATGCAGGGGGGCTGGGCAAGGAATGAGGTTTACAACTTCCATCCCTAATATCATGTGATAGTTTAAAAAGAAATAACGAACAAAAGCTCAAATTTGCATTAGCCTCATATGTCTATACCAGCATGGCTGTTTTAGGTTTGAAATCTAAACATACTGCTGCACATGAATCTGGTGAAGCTTATGGATGCCTAGTTCACTGATCAGAAGGACAAGGGTAATTGTACAATGAAGAGAAATGATCCAGGTGTAGAAAAGGGTCATTTCCAACTTCTTCCAAATTGTGACAGACAAGAAAAGAGAACCTTGGTTGTTTTTCAGTAGTGCCTCTAGATTATGCAGATTAATCTTTAGTGTGCAAGTGTGCAGATTGTTCTGCTCTGAAGCAGGAGGTGTGATCTGCAGAATTTTTGAATTTATGGCTAATGGAATGACTCCATTTCTTTTGTGAAGCTCGTAAGCCTGATTAATAGATGTGCATAAAATGTGCATCAAAAGTAGTATTCAGTAAGAAGCTGTGGCAAGTGTCCATGGAAACAACTGCATAGAGATACTTTTATGTATATTCTTATTTTAATTTGCAAGTGAATTATTCAGATCAGACAAGAACTCTCAAGCACAGCCTCGGTGTTAATAATATTAGAAATACTGCTGAGAAAATAATATTACTGTATATACTCGACTATAAGTTGACCTCATATATAAATCGAGGGCAGGTTTTGGGGCCAAAATTATGGATTTTGATATGACCTGTGGATAAGTCGAGGGTAAAATTTAGGGCCACGTAACAAACGATCTAAAGGATAAAGCAAAGGAAAACAATGCCAAAGAACGTACAAAATTCCAGTAGGCATCACTGTTTGCACTCACACGAAAAGCTGGATGGATGAGAGAATAGAGGTATGTCAGTGCTTACAGGGCAGATCATATTCTTGCCTTTAAAAGGATGGTGCCTTTTTTAAAGTAAGTACATACAGTACTAACACTGACCTGTGGATAAGTCAACTCTGGTTTTTTGGGTCAATTTTTTGATTAAAATTTCTAGACTTATACATGAGTATATACAGTAGTTTCCAAACTAAAACATCTGATTTAAATCCAGCAATTTTTGTTCAAATTGTTTATATATATTCTATTTGACGATGGGCATACCAGTGTTAATGTACACTGGATAACTTCTGCATTGGTAATGACACATTATTCAATGTATACATAGTTTACTGAAGAACTTCATTTCCCTTAATTTTTGGAATGACAGGTTAGTTATCACGGTATTAACCCTTCTCTTCTATGACTTCCATTCAAATAAAGGGGGAAACCCCCCTCCCAAATATTATAGGGAAAGGGATAAGGAAAATAGATAAAAGTGTGATATTTCACCATGTTCAGCTTCTTGAACACTACACACTTATGGGTTCCCCTTCAACAATCAGGATTCTACAACCAATGGTCAGGACACATCTGCTGTTTCATCTTGAATAATCCAGCCTGTGTAAAAACTATATCCTTTCTACAAACTGGAGTTCATATTTTGAGGAGCCAACCCAGGATCAAGCAGGAAAATATAAAGGTTTATTGGCAGCAAGGATTAAGCTGATCTACAGGGCACCTTATTAACATAGAAGTATTTTTGATCTAAATTTGCTTCTCCAACATAAATCAGGAAACAGAGTTGCACTTTTTCCTACATTTCAGTAAATCTCAATGAAAAGGAAATGAAATCAATAAAATCTCACTGAATTTGCTGTTATCCCAGAAGCTAACAAAATTTTAATAGAGACAAAAATATACACACCCATTACACTCCGGGAAGAAATGGAAGTCACTAGTTCTGTATCAATTCTCTGTGTTAAAGATCTCTATGTGAACAAAGGTTTTGAACAGAATGGATACAAGGTGTGAAATGCTACATATGGTTTCAATAAACAGTGTAACAGGCAGGAAGGAGTCTCAATAAAGACCCTAACTTTGGTCTCAAAAGGAAATGACATAGGTTTTCCACAATTGTCAGAAAAAGCTCTGCAGGAGTGATCCACTGAAGAATGTCCTTCAGAAAATTTCTAGCTTGCTTTGATATTACAGAGTGTATGAGAGAAATCAGCGTTCAGGTTGGTATCTTTTTTTTTTTTTTGTTAAATGGAAAATGACAGAAACATTATAGGGTTCCCCTACCCCCAACATACGCCAAAGAAAGGGGTGCACTGAACAGTCAAGTCTTGGTAAGAAAGAGTATCATGACAAACCCTGGTAGACACCTGCAAGATGTAAATTAATCTGGAATCCACATTAACTTTTGCTCAGAGATAAACCTGCACTACTTGCCAGATGGTCAAGTTCTCCGGTCCAGTTCTGGAAAATCATGACATATAAACATTCTTTTCACTAATAATGTAAATGATCCAGCTACAGAATGATCCAGCTACAGAAACTGAGATGCCATATCCATAACTATTTTATTAATGAAGTCCACCTGGAATGCAACCCTCTCTCTTTAGTGCAACTTAAAGACATGTCAAATATTCAGGCAATTTAAAAAACAAGTAGGGAAAGAAATGGAATGGATCTGAATGAAAGATCAATTCAAAAACCTATATGGCCTCAGTAGCAGTTAGTATGCAAGTCATTGTCTCTTCAAGCAGGACACACTTCAAAATGTAACAAGCAGCTCTTGACAGCTTTTCCTTGGAGTGCAATCTAGCATCTTTTAAAAATTAAATGTGGGCTTAAGGTTTAAAAGTCCTAATCAGCAAAAGAACTCACTGCACTAGTTTCAACTGCTCAATAATACACTAGACATTAGTTTTATGGAAACAAAGGGGGGTTGCAGACTGCCAGAAATAGTGTGAATTCAGTCCACTTTTAGGGTTAGGGTTAGAGTTAGGGAACCATGGGAGCTGTATTTTATTGTGGCATCAGAGTTGTCTGACAGAGAAGGCTCAATGTCTCAGAAAAATAACAGTTCCCATGATTCCCTAGCACTAACCCTAACCCTAAAAGTGGACTGAATTCACACTATTTCTGGCAGTCTGCAACCCCCCAAAACTTCATGCCTTAACCTTAAAACATCCAGTCCACAGCTTATGGACTCCTGGTAAATGAACAAATGTAATTAGCCTTAGAACACTGGTTTCTATTTTTTTTTAATAATAAGTCTAACATTTGGCATTGTAAAAGCAGTTGATGTGTTTTCAAATGACAAATAAAGCTAAAAGTTAAAGTGTACGAGGAACAAATATTACTTCTCTTCTTTCAGCTCTGGAGTTGACAAGTGTAATTATTTTAAAGGCAGCTTTTTATTTCAACCAAGTCCATTTTCAAACAATATGTAAACGTCTGCAGCTGAAAGTCTACACCAAGCCTGACCTTGGATGTGCTTTGTATTGGGACAAGGAAGTGCAATGTTTTCTTTCTTGCCCAAATGTCCCATCATTTGAAAACTACTTAAAAATGTAAATGAGATAAGCTGTACTGTAACAGTATGAGTGTATTAAAAAGTTATGGGGAAAAAAGTTTCATATTATTTACTGGATACAGGAAGAAAGAAGCAAGATACACGATAAACTTCTTTCCATTTCTTCCACCTTCACTGGCTCTCAAACTACAATATTTTGTAGTTAGGATTTTAGCACCACAGTCAAGTTTGACATAACATTCTACATCCATTGGGCAGTTCTCTATTCCCCCCCCCCTCCCGAATATATACAGAGGACACTGGCCAGAGTCCAGCATCCACACACCTTTCTCAGATTGGGAAGGGGAACAGGTTTTTGGATGTGTTTTTTTGGCCTGGGATACAAATTCCATTTTGGCAGGAGTCTCAGTGGTATTCCTGTATATGGGCCTTACTCCAATTAGGCATGGAAAAGCAAGCGTGGTGTAGTTATCTGGAAACCAGGGTTCGAATCCCTGTTTGGCATGGAAACCCACTAGGTGACCTTGGGCAACTCACACTTTCTCACCCTCAGAGGAAGCCAAAGATAAATCCGTTTTGAACAAATCCTTCCAAGAAAACTCTTAGGGCTGCGGTGGCGGTGCACGCGGCGGTGCTTTGGGCCGCTTGGAGGACCCGGGCTGCCTGGAGGACTCGGTCAGCCCCGATTGCCATCACCTGGGGCAGCCTTGAGCAGCTGCGGCCGGCAGGGAACCAGGGAGAGCGCCGGTGGGTTTTAAACCCCGCCCAGGACCATCTTCCCCGGCACACGCGGCGGCGCTTTGGGCCGCTCGGAGGACTCAGGCTGCCTGGAAGACTTGGCCAGCCTCGATTATTACCACCTCGGGCGACCCTGAGGACCATCCTCCCCGGCAGCCCTTTCTCTTTCCATGCAGTTGCTGCCCTATGTTAGGGATTGGAATTATCTGGCTCACTCATCTCCCCCTGTGCAGAGCGGATATTCAGGTTGTGTGGGGGCAGGGGAAGTACGGCGTCAACAGAGTTAACAAATGTTACAAAAGAAGGAGGGATCAATGTTTAATATCTATCTCTCCTTCACTTTGCTCTGTTTCCCAAGATAACTTGGAGAGCATGCCAACCATTCCACTGACCCTCAACCTGCTCCTGTGCAATGCCAGGTTGGTCAAAAATAAGACCTATATCATCCACAATCTCTTAGTGGATGAAGCGGCTGACCTGGCATGCTTTACTGAGACCTGGCTGGGGGATGCCAGCTCCGCGATATGGGTGCAGGTTCTCCCAGCTGGATACTCAGTCAGTGAGCAGGTGAGGAACAGTGGGCGGGGGGGGGGGGGTGGCATAACCTTGGTCCATAGGAACACCTTAACCTTGATCAGAAAGCCTATCTGGAAAACAACCCATATCGAGTGTATGTACCTTAGCCTGAAGACCAGGGATAGTTTAGGGATTCTGTTGGTATACCGGCCACCCTGTTGCTTCACAGACTCCCTAAGCGAGCTGACCGCTCTGGTTTCTGAGTTGCTGTTGGAGTCGCCCAGACTTTTGGTTCTGGGCAACTTCAACATTCCACTTGAAACCAGTTTACAAGATTTAACTGTCGCGGCTCGGGAGTTCATGGATACCATGACAAACATGGGCCTATCTCAGTTGGTCAACGGGCTCACGCATTGTGCTGGTCATACCCTCGATGCGGTCTTTAGTACGGAGCAGGAACATCTGTGGGTGGAGGTTAAAAAAACCTCCGCATTGTCATGGATGGACCATTTTTTGATCAACATGGAACTAAAGGCTATTGTTCGCCCTCCCACGAGGTGATCGAGAGGGCAGTTGCTTCCCAACTCCAAGCAGTCTTGGATGAAACTGATTATCTTGATCCATTTCAAACCAGCTTCAGGACAGGATATGGAGTTGAGACTCCCATGGTTGCTCTGACCAATGACCTCTGCTTGGGCATCAACAGGGGTAGTGTGACCCTGCTAGTGCTCTTGGATCTCTCAGCGCCTTTTGATACTATAGATCATGCCATACTTTTGGATCGCCTGAGAGAGCTAGGAATTGGAGGCACTGCTCTGCAGTGGTTCCGTTCCTTCCTCTTGGGCAGATCCCAGAGGGTGAGGCTCGGGGACAGTTGCTCGTCTAAAATTGAGCTTAATTGTGGCATCCCTCAGGGCGCCATCCTGTCCCCGATGTTGTTTAACATTTATATGAAGCCACTGGGTGAGATCATTCGGAGGCATGGAGCTCGGTGTCTTCAGTACGCTGACGACACCCAGATATACCTCTCCATGACCAGATCATCGGCTTAGACTTCAGATGGCGTCTCTCCTCTTAATGACTGTCTCAGAGCAGTAATGGATTGGATGAGGAAAAACAGATTGAAATTGAATCCAGACAAAATGGAGGTACTCACAGTCACAGGCCCGAAACCAGATTTGGGAATACAGTCTCCAGTCCTGGATGGAGTCACACTCTCCTCCAAGGACTGTGTTTGCCGTCTGGGGGGTACTCCTTGACTTGTCACTTCACATGACTAGTCAGGTGAATGCGGCGGTCAGGAGTGCCTGCTATCAGCTTCGGCTGATACGCCAACTGCGCCCTTATCTGGATGTGAGGGACTTGGAAACTGTGGTACATGCTCTGGTAACTTCACGTCTGGATTACTGCAATGCACTCTACATGGGGCTACCCTTGTGCCTAACCTGGAAACTTCAACTGGTGCAAAACATGGCAGCCAGGTTAATCACCGGAACATCTAGGAGGGAACACATTACACCTGTGCTTAAATCCCTCCACCGGCTGCCAATTAGTTTCTGGGCGCGGTATAAGGTGTTGGTTTTGACCTTTAAGGCCCTACATGGCTTGGGTCCATCTTATCTTAGGGACCGCCTCTCCCCGTATGATCCCCCCTGCGCCCTTCTGTCCTCTGGGAGGAATCTGTTACAACCAATAAAAACTAGGCTGTCTCAGACCGCCCAGAGGACCTGTTCTGCGACTGCTCCCAGGCTATGGAATGGCCTGCCGGATGAGATCCATCTTATTACTACTCTTACTGCTTTTAAAAAAGCAGTGAAGACGGATCTCTTCCGGCAGGTCTATTCGGAATAACTTCTGCCCTAGGGAGATGAGTTTTTATTTTGTCCCTACTGCTGTTTGACCCACTTTTATTGTTTTATTGTTTACTGCATTGTCGTATTTTACTTCTTCTCAAGTTTAATTCTGTTTTAAGGGGATGGGAGGGATGGATTGTGGGATGAGGGAATGTTTTAACTTTGTCTGTTTTAAATGTTGTAACCTGCCCCGATTGCCTTGCAGAGGGGTGGGCTATAAATAAATTTTTTATTATTATTATTATTATTATTATTATTATTTGGAAACAACTTGAAGGCACACAACAACAAAAGGCAAGGACAGAACCAAAGAAAAGTGGGTGGGACCCGATGTAAATCTGATTAATTTGGAGATTTTCTCACTAAGGATGGGGTGGTCTGCAAAGTATAATTATTTTATTAATTTATTGAGAGTATTTATACCACATCCTACCAGAAAGGCTACGAGGCTGGCTTACAAATCATTAACTGGAGAATTCCCTGCCACAATCTAAATAAGACATGAAACATAAGGAAAAAGGGATGGCAGTGGGGGAAGGGATTAAGTCTTGCAGCTACTGCCTATTCTTCTCTCCCTCTGAGGTCACAGCAGTGGCAGCTGGAATGGAGGGGAGAGCCTTTAATCCATTGCCGGGGGTAAGATATGATGGAGCTGTGCCTAGTCTAATCTCCCTCTGAGACCATAGTAGTTCCAAGTAGAGCAGTTCTATGCAAAACCTCCCCAGTCTTGTGTCTCATGCAGAACCTTTTAGAACTGTAAACCAGAGCTCATGGTTTGGGCAAACTTTTCCAACAGAGATGTGGAAAATTTTAAATGCTCTATTTTTCTGTCAATTTTTTGTTCTTACACCACATAAACATTTATATATAGTTGTCTGGATTGTTATATTGCAATCAATTATGCTATATAGGCTAAATTTGCTGTTGTTAACTGCCCTTGCATCGATTTCGACCCATGGCGACCCTGAGGATGAGATATCTCCAAGACCCCCTGTCCTCCACTGCTCTGCCCAGCTCCTGTAAATTCATACTTGTGATTTCTTTAATAGAGTCCATCCATATAGTGTGTGGCCTTCCTCTCTTTCTACTTCCTTCCAGCTTTCCTAGCATCATTGTTTTTTCCAATGATCCATGCCTTCTCATGATGTGTCCAAAGTATGACAGTCTAAGTCTTGTCGTCTTGGCTTCTAGGGACATCTCTGGCTTGATCTGCTCTAGGACTCATTTGTTTGCCTTTTTTGGCTGTCCACAGGATCCTCAGCACTCTTCTCCAGCACCACATCTCAAATTGATTTTCTTCCTATCTTGTTTCTTAACTGTCCAACTCTCACATACATACATGGTATTAGAGAATAGAATGACTTGTATGATTCTAACTTTTGTGCTGAGTTGTATATCTTTGCATTTTAGGATCTTTTCTAGTTGTTTCATTCTTAATCTTCTTTTGATATCTTGGTTGCAGTTCCCATTTCTATCAGATATGAGAACAGATATGAGATCCTAGATATGAAAACTATTTCACTTTTTCTATTTCCTGATTGTCTAGTTTGAATTTGTGTAGATTCTCCATGGTCATTAGCTTTGTTTTCTTTATGTTCAGCATTAAGCCTGCCTTTGCACTTTCTTCATGGATCTTCCTTAGTAGTTGTTCCAGGTCTGGGAGGTTTTCTGCTAGTACTATGGTGTCATCTGAGTATCTTAGATTGTTGATATTCCTTCCTCCTATTTTCACTCCTCCTTCTTCTGTGTCCAAGTCTGCTTTTCTTATGATATGGTCTGCATACAAGTTGAACAGATAGGGTGAAAGGATGCAGCCTTGTCTGACCCCTTTGCCAATTGGGAACCATTCTGTTTCTCCGTGTTCTGTTCTGACAGTAGCCTCTTGTCCTGAGTACAGATTCCTCATCAGGACTATCAGATGTGTTGGCACTCCCATGTCTTTAAGGGCATTCTATAGCCTTTCATGATCTATGCAGTCAAAGACTTTGCTATAGTCTATAAAGGTAAAGCTAAAGGTATTTCCTGTTGACAAGGTTGTCAAGTTGTGTCTGACCATAGGGGGCAGTGCTCATCTCCATTACTAAGCTGAAGAGCCAGCATTGTTAGAGACTACTTTGTGTTCATGTGGCCAGCATGATTGCACAGAACACTGTTACCTTCTCACCAAAGTGGTACCTATCTATCTACTTGCATCTGCATGCTTTCAAACTGCCAGGTTGGCAGAAGCTGGAACTAGTAACAGGAGCTTGCCCTATCATGCAGCATCCAAGCCTTGAACTGCCAACCTGCCAATCTTGCAATCAACAGAGTCAGTGTCTTAACCACTTGAGCCACTGCATCCCATAGTCTATAAAGCACTTGCTGATTTTCTTTTGGAATTCCTTGGTGCGCTCCATTAGTATTTTTTCGATGTGGTCCATAGTGCCTCTTCCTTTCCTGAATCCAGCTTGGACCTCTCTGTTGCAGAATTTTGAGCATAATTTTGCTTGTGTGGGAGATTAGTGCTATGGTCCTATAGTTGCTGCAGTCTCTTGTGTCTCTTTTTTTGTGGATTCCTGTATGTTGACCATCGTTTTGTTTCCCGTATCTGTTGACATATCTTGATTAGCACTGGAGTTGAGTCTGTCAATGTGGATTGCAGCAGTTTGATTGAATGTCATTTGTTCCTGGAGACATATTTCTTTAACATTTCTTTTACTGCAGCTTCCACCTCACTTTCTAGAATTTGGGGTTCATCATCACATGGCTCTTTGTTCCATGTGTCCTTCATGCTGTCATCTCTTTTATATAACTCTTCTGTGTATTGCATCCAGCATCATTTTATTCCATCCTGGTCTTGAATTATATTATTTTTATTGTCATAGAGCATCCTGGTCCTTGGTTTGAACTTTCCTTTGATTTCCTGAATCTTGTGCAATAGGTCTCTCGTTCCCTTCCCTTTTTGTTTTTGTCTTCTATTTCTCTGCATTGATTGTTGTAGTAGTTTTCTTTACCTTTTTGCATTAGCTGCTGAACTGCTACATTCATGGTTCTTAGTTTATTCTCTTTTTTGTTTTGTTTTGTTTCTGTTTCCTTTATTGCTTATAGCATTTATCTGACATCCATGTTTTTTCCTTTTCCTTTTGTTTGTTGGAAGTGTCTATCTGTCTGCATTCCTCTTTTATTATGTCCCTGGCTTCAGACCAAAGCTCTTCCAGTTCATGGTCTATTATGCTTAGTCGTGCAAATCTGTTCCTTATATTGTCGGTGAATTCTGTGGAGATATTATTTAAATCATATTTTGGTATGATGACTTGTTTTGTTTTCTTCTTGACTTTTCTTCTTATTTTCGATAGGCTTATTTTGATAAGCTAAATACAGGATATGGATTTCTATTTACTCTTCTAAGGAGACAAGCATGGTCAAAGCTTAGTACTCAGAGGAAGAGACTAACGAATGAGCAGATTAGCAAACTTCTATTTTACAGAATCTTTTGGTTCTCAATCAGTCACAAGTACAGGTATTCAAGACAAAATGAGATACATTGCCTGTGCCAACAGATTCCTATCTATCCTTTAGTGAAACCGAATGTTCATTTAGTTGTACTGAGTCAGCTTTTTCTCAACTTGAAATGGAACTACTAAGTAGTGCAGTGAGTGACAAAGGGCCTTTACAAACTGCCAGAAATAGTGCAAATTGAGGCCACTTTAAATGTCCTGGCTCAGTGCTAAGGAATCATGGGAACTGTAGTTTATTGTGGCACCAGAGCTCTCTGGCAGAGAAGGCTCAATGTCCCAGAAAAAAATACAATTCCCATGATTCCCTAGCACTGAGCTAGGACAGTTAAAGTGGCCTCAATCTGCATTATTTCTGGCAATCTGTAAAGGCCCTGAGTGAAGCTGACAATATTACAGTTATACCTCAGCAAAACAAAGTTAAACTGCTGGTATAAGAGTTATATATTTAGGTAAGTGTTCTACAAAATAGTGTCCTTTCAGTTGCAGTCATTTTCTCTTTAAATATAAGGAAAGTACGTGCTATTTTCTTTACATACTTACAAATATTCCAATGAAATAATTTTCTCTTAAAGGTCATAAATACAACATTTAAATTAAATGTGCTAAAATCAGATGTTATTTAGAATACTGGAAAAATCATCTGGTTCTACATTTTTTGAAAAATTCACATCACTGTCTTCCAGGGCCACAATACACTGCTGGTTTCTCAGTCTTTAAACACCTTCATAGCTCTGCTTTCTAAAATCTTTTATTTCTGATATAAGAGCAGAAACTTGCAGGCTGGATGGAGAACCCCATGGGTGGCATGCAGCCTGCAGTTCCCCACCCCTGTCATAAATGATCTCATGACTTTAAGCTATAAAAAAATCTGGATGTTGCTAAAAGAGATTTTTTATGGGCAAAAAAGGTGACAATAATATTTCTTCATGCATGCCACATATCCAGCAATATAGTTTATTAGTAACTTGATAAGATGTCACTAAAGAATGATATAAAAAGTCTAAGGATGTATTGAACTGTAATATAAAAAGAGGAAGGAAGGGGGAGAAAAAAAATGTGGCAGCACCTTAAAGAGTAACTGCTTTTTATTTTTGCATTAGTTTTCATGGATATAAACCCACTTCTTTGGATGCTTACAGACTAGAGTGACAGTAAATGCTCAGATATAAAGTATATATACAGTTGTGGGAGTGGGGTGGCATGTAACAGGATCCAGAAGGATGCAAATCATGACACCTGCTCTAAATTTTCAAAGGTTGTTAAGATCTTTTCAGTGGTCAACTAGCGCTGATGTGTGCAAGCAAAAAACTGCTAACCAAACGTCAGTTCCTTGGGTGAGAAGATTTTTGTTTGTTTGTTACAGTAGCAAGGTGTTTAATATGCTATGAAGCCACTGTCATTTTCATACATATATTAATGAACTGGATTTTTCAAATATAATTCAGATCAGCTGTTTCTTTTTCTAGTCCTCTTCTGTAATTTCCTTGTTCAAGTACTGCTGCCTTTAAATCCCATACAATATGTCTGGCAAGGTTGAAATGTTCTGCAACTGCATTTTGGATATTGCCATTTTAAACGTCAGATTTATGTCCATTTAGGGCTTGAACAGACTGCCAGAAATAATCCATCTTGAGACTACTTTAACTGTCCAGGCTCAATGCTAGGGAATTATGGGAACTGTAATTTTTCTGAGACATTGGGTCTTCTCTGTCAGGGAGCTCTGGTGCCACAATAAACTATGGTTCCCATGATTCCCTAGTACTGAGCCAGGGCAGTTAAAGTGAACTCAGGCTGGATTATTTCTGGCAGTCTGCACATGTCCATAATCTCTTGCACAGATTGTCCTGTTTGTTCAAAGTAAAATGTAGGGGAGCACTGCAGGCATGGGATGCCTGTATCACACTGGAGAAAGAACATGTAAATGTACTCCTGATGTTCTGGGAGACGTTATTGGCCCCTATTGGCCTGGGTTGATGGGAGAATGGAAGTTGTTGAAATCCTTGTGAAACTTCTCAAGTGATTGCTTTTCTTGTGTCCAGATTTTTAAAAAAGGCATCAAAAATCATAGGCAGAGGAGAGGTTTCTGGTGCTGAGAAAGCATTGTTCCAGATCAGCCATGAAGATGTTTGTATACTGTATACCTTAGGTGCCCATAGCAGTGCCACTGACTTGTAGGTACATATTAGTCTTAAAAGTGTAGTAGTTATGAACGAGTACAAATTGGCAGAGTTTGGTGGCTAAGTGTGCTGTAGTTTCATCCAGGATGGTATTCTTGATGGTTTGTAGTCCATCCTGGTATGTGATGCGGGTGTATAAAGATTCCACATCCATGCCACACATGGAGACCTCAAAAAATGGTCCTACAGTCAAGCATTCAATATAAGTTACAACATTTGTAAAACACAGGGGCTGACTAGATCACTTAGGGCCTGAACAAACTACCAGAAATGATCCAGCTTGAGACCACTTTAACTGCCCTGGCTCAGTGCTAGGGAATCATGGGAATTGTAGTTTTTTCTGAGACATTGTGCCTTCTCTGTCAGAGAGCTCTGGTGCCACAATAAACTACAGTTCCCATGATTCCCTAGCACTGAGCCAAGACAGTCGAAGTGGTCTCAAGCTGGATTATTTTTGGCAGTCTGTTCAGACCCTTAGAAAGTCTCCACAGTAGCACTGTGCTTTTCAGGCAGTTAGCATGACACAGTCTCTTCCTTACATCTCCCTAGACATTCCATGATCTGCACCATGTAGAACTAGATTTTAGAAGCTTTCATATCTGCTTACAGCATTTGAATCAAATCTCAAGTCTTAAAAGATCAGGTCCAAAGAATTATTTTGCCACATGCTTTCTTTAGGCTTGCTGTATTTGACCCAGTTTCATAACTAGAAAACAGAGTGGATACTACTTAAATATTGCTGGGCGGGGAATATCGTATCAACATCTGGACTAACATACTCTCTTTTGTTTCAAAATGTTTACTAAATCTCTCACCTGTCAGTGCTATGGAGACACTACACTACTCTGATAGATTTGTCAGTGTTGATTCATCAAATTTCAGTTAACTCTGTCTTTATTAGCAAAGTTTTCTTTTAATAAAAGAACAGATGTCTAGGACTTTACAAAGACATTCTTATAATGTGAAATGAAGTGTGGCAAGAAAGTTGCTGGAACAATTTTTATATAGAGTTATGAAAGCATTCCTATTTTTCTGGTTTGTGACAATTCCACAAGGCCACTTATTTATGCAAAAGAGGAAAGACAACCCTTTTATGGAATTAACTTCTTGTAACACAAAAGCTGGGGGGGGGGGGAGGAATAAAGCAGCAAGCAGTGAGCAAATGTGAATGGTTTTGTAGGACCATAACATAAGGACAAGAAAACATATTTGAGAGTAACTGTGTTGGCCATGCAGCAAAATACAACAAAATCCACAACACAATGATAATTTATTGGCCAAGCAAAAGAACAAGGGGTTTCCCTACTGTGGGTATGACAGAGTTGTCCCCAGCACAAGTTCCCTATGGGAGCATCCAAACCCTCTCTCTCTGCACTGCAGTCCTGAAGATTACCCTCCTGCACTTAGTACTAACTTTAATAAACGGAACAAAACTACAAGTGATAGACTTAGGGGGGAAGCAGACGGGCGGCACGGGGCCGCCCCGGGAAGCTGCGGATCGGGGCCGAGGTAGCCACACTCCTTGGCCCTGCGTCCCAGGCCCACCTGGCGCTCCTTCCACAAGACACTGAAGGTGCGCCACAAAAGGCGTCCGGTGCACCTTCGGCGTCTCTTCCGCTGCAGCGTGTGAGGACGCTGCAGCGGAAGTGTGCTGTTGGAGCGCCGGCCGTGCGGAGGGCCGGCTGCTCCAACAACGTTTTCAGGAAGGGGTTGAGGCACCGAGTGTGAGGCTGCCCCTCCCCTTCCTGGCCTTGAAGACGGCGTTTTGCGTCAGCCATATTCAATGTTGTTTAAAGAGGTTCTTTAGATTACCATAGGTTTACATAATAAGCTTTAACCAGATTTGGGAGGTGACACATGCACGAGAAAGTGCTTTCTGTCTTCTCTTTCTGCGGCAATGAAGAACTCATCATTTTATGAAAATTTATCTGGACATGTTATATTTTGGAGAAATACTTTCTAAAAATAATTTCTTAATTTATAAAATTTATAACTCTATACTAAAAGAGCGGCTTGTCTTAGCAATGAGTTACTTTTA
Source organism: Phrynosoma blainvillii (assembly GCA_026167975.1). Lineage (NCBI taxonomy): Eukaryota > Metazoa > Chordata > Lepidosauria > Squamata > Phrynosomatidae > Phrynosoma > Phrynosoma blainvillii. The sequence goes on along the minus strand of JANUYF010000002.1, from coordinate 219,720,429 downwards.
GTAAATGCTTACATTATTATGTCTAAAAATACATTTTTAAATGCCCAAACTCCCCCAAATTACCACCAAGAGCAATGCTTTAGCAACAGTGAGCAAACATTACTTGACATGCTCCCTACCCAAGGTAATGACACCACTGGCCTTTAGATTTTCCTTTAAAAGTTATGGCATTGGTAATGTTGCTTGTAAGGCATTCCTCCTGAACTCTGCTGTCTGCCATTTCTCCAGTGCACATTTCTCTTGATTGGAACAAAATCAATAAATATAGTTTAGAACACAAGCAGAGTTTTAATACCATCCAGTGAAGTTATCCCTATATGCCTGGATCGGCTGTAGACCTACTGGCTTAGAATGGGACTGGCACAAGTTATAGTACCCGTCTCTGGAAAAGCCCTAAGGGAATGTTGGCTGTGACTGGGAAGTATTAGCTTTGGTATTTGAAAGAGGAGGACAACTTTTATAATCAGATGAATAAGTTCGACATGATGGTTTGGAGTTTAATTCACACAAAATTTACAATGACTCATAATGTCTTTAACAGACTAAATGGGTGGATAAAAAAATCAATCGCAAAATTCAAGGTATAGCAACCCAAGCTGATCTGTACCACTTTTGCAAGCACGTTCAGCATGTGAAGCTGCCACACTTTTTCTCCAAATAGCTGGCATTTTATTTTTTTCCAATCTAAAAAAATATTTGTATGCAAAAGATTAAGTGTCCTCATATAACTTGATGAAATTTTTAGTCAAGGTCAATGACAAATATTCCACTGAATTAAAATGACAGAGGGAGTAAAGTACCTGGAAAAATTAATTGGATAGTACATTGGCCAGAATCCTGTTGGAGAGTTAACGAATGAGTAGTCTAGAGTTACGCATTCATAACTGTGTGGTACAGTCAGCCCTCTGTATCCATGGATTCTGCATCCAAAGATTCAACCAACCAGGGTTTGAAAATATTTACACAAATTCCAAAAAAGTATCTTGATTTTGCTGTTTAATATAAGGGACACCATTTTACTACCCATTGTTTATAAAATGATTTGACCATCCATGGATGGGTGGGTCCTGGAACCAAACCTTAGTGGATATTGAGGCTCCACTGTATTCACAATTCCTATGTAGCCCCTAAGGCAGGGGTAGGCAACCTTTCCCCTTTAAGGGCCGAGGGACTTCAACTCCCAGAATCCCAGGAGCTATTGGCCAACATGGGACTATTGGACAACAAGGCTGAGGCTTCTGGGAGCTGAAGTCCCTTGGCCCTTAAAGGGGAAAGGTTGCCTACCCCTGCCCTAAGGACACATAGGGACCATGAAAGATCCCGAATCCCCACCTACCAGGAAGCCAGTATCCCTGGTGTTCCATTCCCCTGTCACTCAGGAAGCAGCTGACTGATGTCCCACCCACCCCTCAGGTAAGTGATCTCCAGTGTAAATTGTGACAGGGACCCACTTCTGTGCATCACAATGGAGGTCACTCACAGGATAGGGATGGGAACATCAATCAGTACGGTACCTTCCTGAAGGATAGAGCAACAGATGCTCAACAATCACAGTGGCTGCTTCCCAATATGGGGGGATTAGAGATGTCAGGTTGAGAGTCATTGTGTAGTCATGTAACTATGGTGGCTACACTTTGTAATTCCCCATCAGGATTCTGGCCATTAAAAATAAAGTAGTAAACCTCAATGGTTTGTAGAAAAGAGAAAACTTTACATATTAAGAAAATGTATTATTTTTTAAAAAAATTGAAGAACAGGGTGCTTTAAATTTGATACTAAATAACCTTCCAGATTTAGCTCCTGCCCTATTTGTAGTCCTCCAGCGATAATTCTAGAATCTAAATTCTTTGCATAGTATTTCCTCTATCTTTGCTAGGGCTTTCTTCTCATGTGATGCTGAGGAGTACAAGGCAATGCAGAGCAGTGGGTCCCTGCGCTGTCAAGATAACAGGAGACCCCCTAGGCGAAAAAGGAGGAGCCTATGCTAGGGTGGGATCAAAGATCATGGTGGTTGAACAGTACTGATGGATTTCTGTGCACTGTTTTACCTTCTTGAAAGCTATTATAATTGTTCAGATTGTTTTATTGTTGATACCCAATCCTGGGATCTGTTGATGTAGAGTGAAATATTTTAAAAATAAATAGTTGATAGCTGGTGAGATCAACAGCTGCAGCATGGGCTTGTGAAATGTGGGCCAAGGCTTAACAGGGACACAGAAAAAAGGGGAGGAACGTTATGAGAAACATTATTGAAGCACAAAACATTAACACAGGGGAGAGAGGCTCAGTTTCCCCCAACCATGTGCAGATTTGGTTGCCTCTCCTCATTGTTGAGGTGAATTGGGCAAACACAAAATCAAATAAATGTGAATGTCCTTATCATGTATACATTTGTCCTGAAGTAATAGCCAAGTGTGAATCTGTTTCATGTGTAGGCTCAGTTACAAAAGAAGAGGTCTGTTCCAGGAAAATATTGGGGGGGGGGGTTGGTAGCTGCAATATGTATAAGGGCTGTCAAATGTAGTAATACCTATTTTATTTTTTTAAAAGTTGAGATAATGTGCTAAATGTATGACAAGTACTTTCTTATCTTTATGCCTACTTGCAAATTAACATTTGCTACAGTCGTTCAATACTCCCTGTTCAGTATTGTTCAGTTGATAGAATAAAAAAAGAAAAAATGAAACACTGGCTGAAATCTTCAAAAATCTCAGGTGAATTCCATATATCACAAAGTTCTAAAAAATGATTTGGAACTATTCTGTTTGCTCCGATAAAACGAGTGTGTATATATGTGCCATCAAGTCATCTGTCAGCTTGTGGACAACTTGTGACCCCGTGGTACTTTAGGTAATTTAGCTGATCACGGTTCATACCTACCTCCTTAAAATCTATATTTAAACAAACAAAAAGTGTAAAACAGAGGTAGGCAACCTTTCCCCTTTAAGGACCGAGGGACGTCAGCTCCCAGAGGCCTCAGCCACGTTGGCCAATAGTCCCATGTTGGCCAATAGCTCCTGGGATTCTGGGAGCTGAAGTCCCTCAGCCCTTAAAGGGGAAAGGTTGCCTACCCCTGGTGTAAAAAGTAATGATTCAATCTACTTTTTCTATTTTGTATTTTAAAAAATGGTATGCATTTAACTTAATATACATGTTTCCACACATAATTTTTCCCCTGCTTGCAACTGTTGCAGTTGTCACAACGTGTTCACATGTGCGAAGCTCTTTTTTGATGTCCAATTATTAGTACATTAGTCTGTGGGTTCAATAGGAACAGCAATATTATTTCAAGGGCAACAGAAATTCCTGCCTTTTTATTATTCTGAAAACTGAGTTTAAGCTTAAAATAAACTGGAATTAACTTATGTATGAAGAGAAAAGTTGTAACTTCTGCTATATCCAGAACTAAAGCATATTTAATATTTTTTTTGTACTCATTATTGACTATGTGTCATTTCCTCAGCCTTCTAAAATATTCCAGTGAAAATGTAAACTTCCCATCACCACATAGAGGAATTTGACATTTGAATTCTTAATGCAATGAGCCTCCTCAACCTCACCGAAGAAGATGGCACGTTCCTTTGACAGCCCTGCGTCAGTTGTGGAACCAGTCTCTCAGAGGATACTGGCAGGTTAAGCATCTCAGAACATAGGTAAATTATGAACAGAAGGTATTCCAGCAATATCCATCAAGTAGTGTTTATTCATGCATATTTGTAAATAGTGCTACAGAGAATACATTCATACAGTATTGACACTAAAAACTGTCTATTAAAATGTCTGCCTATTAAAGTGTCCGTGTAAATCACATAGTTCTGGATAACAGGTTCTGTACACCAAATTGTCCTCACCACTTTCTTAGGAAAATGCTGTTTAGTCAAAGTGACAGTGTCTGAAAATGTGATCTTAAAAATAATGAGCTGGCGTTCACAAGATGCTAACAGGTTTTTTTGGGTGTGTGTGTGTGTGTGTGCATCAGATGTTGTAAGACCTGCAACAAGGAGCACACAGGAGATGCAGATACAAAAAGATATGAAAGACCTTTAATCACTTGACCAGTTGATTGAGTACTGCAGATTTGGAGTGCATCTTAAGGGATGATTAAACTATTCTTTGTTCTTTAAGATGGAGAAGAAACTTTAGCCCCCACTGGTTCTATGAAAAGCTGGAAACCTTGTTGCTTACCCTCACAGACAGAAGATTTGTGAGATGCACTCAAGATCCCTGAGATGAACAGATCATCCTGGCTGAAAGCCTTAGAAGATCTGTGGTGAACCTTCCCTTCTGAATGAGTGAGAAGGTCCAGTTATGCTGGAAAGTGTAGATAGGTGTTTTGGGGTGAGTTGCAACAGGAATAGTAGAAGGACATCATTAGCAGGAGATTCATACAATTCTCCCTCAGTATGATGATCACTCTTATTATGAGAGGGAAAAGAAGAAAGAGAAACATTAGTTCTCCTGACCAGGTACACATGAAGTTGTAGGATCAAATTAGGATAGGCTGCAAATGAGGGTCTAAAACATTGTGGAAACTGTTAAAATGAAGTCTCTACAACATCCCAAGCAGGAACTTACTAAGGGGTTTGTTCATGATGGCCTTTTTTCCTTCCCCTTTGCTCTTCCCTAATCTTTGTCCTTTTTCTGTCTTCTGGGCCTCTTGATCAGGTTGTTACTACTAACTGTTTGTACATAGATCACCTGTAAATGTGATGTGAGAGAGCAATCTACCAGGAGCAGAGGCAAAATACATTAGGCTTTCTGGCAGTTTTCATGTTTAGACCAGAGCATTGTGCCTCCAATAGCAACTAACATGAAGTTGATCTCCATGTCAGCAGGATCTTGAGAATTCGCTGAACAAATAGAACAAAATCTTTCTCCTCATAATGCCTTGTTTTTTATCTGAAAGATTCCATCTTTGCCTAAGCAACCATTGAAAGACCTCTTGAAAAAAATGCCAGTTGTACTGACAAAGACAGCCTTGCAGATAAAGACCAAAGTGGTAAGAAGAGGATGAGTTTGTGTTGCTTGTTCAACTGCCTCCAAGGAATTCTCTCAGGCACAGAGCCTGTTGAAGAAAACCTGTATGGTACACTTTTAGCAGATAGAATATATATGGATGATATATCCCATGTGAATGGAATAACTGGGATGTCCATCTAATGCAGGGGTAGGCAACCTTTCCCCTTTAAGGGCCAAGGGACTTCAGCTCCCAGAATCCCAGGAGGTATTGGCCAACATGGGACTATTGGCCAACATGGCTGAGGCTTCTGGGAGCTGAAGTTCCTTGGCCCTTAAAGGGGAAAGGTTGCCTACCCCTGATCTAATGGAACTACCTCCCTTTCAGAAGGAGATGCACTTTTTGAAGAATGCCTTCAAGGCCATGGAAAAAGGCCAAAGTCTGAGAGAAAGCAAGTAAAATAGGAAAAAAGTCATTAAAAATAAAGATAAGAAAGGTATATAAGAGGAAGAAATTACTACAGGAAGACAAATTACTCTGGACTACAAAGACTTACAGATAACTGCCATAGAAAGTTCTGAGAAACTATTGGTCTCATGGAAGACAAAAAGAAATTGAGATGCAGTAGCTTAGGCATGCATGTTAACCGTCATGTGGGGAACGGATCCCAACAAAAGATATTTAAGAATGTTCCTTGTACAGTCCTCTGCCCAGGTGAAAGACCTTTATGTGAAAGTCACAGAGACCATAAAAAAGAAATAACATCTACAAGATCTGCATCAACAAAACATTAAAATGATCAAGCACGGACCATTTTAAGAATAAAACAGTTAATGTTACAGGTGGTGATAAATCTCAGTGCTGTCAACATTTACTATAATGGGATGTCTTGAGTAGTATCAGGAGAAAACTAGACACATGGAAAAAGCAGTAGTATGCTTTATATGAGGTGAACATATATTTTAATTTGGAAGGAGCAAGATTGGGCAAGATCCTTTATGTTGAGCATCTTGGGCCCCTTGGGTCCTATTCAGCTCCTAACTAAAGTGGAGATTTGGGCTCAATCTTGGAACTGTCCAAAACACATTTGAGGCTCAGAATGTTGATAGCTAGACAATATACCTCCGATCTCTTTTAGAAAGGCCCCTTCTGAAAGAATCTTGCCAAGAAAACTCTGTAATAGGTTCACCTCAGAGTAGTTATAAGTTGGAAATGACTTGAAGGCACAAAACAACAACAACAATAACCAATACTATTCACTTAGGATCCTTTCCACTAAGATCAGCAACCTTTTGGATTAATGTCAAGAGTATTAAGGGAAGAGTTCAAAGATCATAAGTCAATGTAATAAAATATAAACTCTTGAAAAAAAAAGGCTGAAATGTTAATATATGGCTAGTACTAATACAGTTGGTTCAGATGTCTGTTGTATTTTCTCTTCAGCAAGAGGAAACAACTTAGAGAATATCTCATGTTCTTCAATAAATGGATCTTCTAAACTAAAAAATACCAGAACAGCTTTAGCATACACTTATGAAGGAAAAGTTCAAAACTTCCAATTTAAAGTACTTACACTGAGAGGATTTACAAAGATCCTGTCTAACATTCAGCTGACGCATTGTCAAAAACATTTATCATGCAACCTTTTGAAGTTTCTCAGCTCGCCTCTAGTTATTAAAGCTTGAACTGAAGAGTTTGTTATCAGTCTCAAAGCACACAAGCTAAGGTTGTTTCTTCCTACATTTAAACACCGCCAGCTTTTGGGTTTGATTTCTGAGCTATGAAGCATGATGATGATGATGATGATGATGATGATAATAATAATCAGAAGGGTGCCAGGTAAGAATGTAACTGCTTAAGCCTATGTTCAGATCACATAAGAGTAGGCTCAAGAATAATTCAGCTGGTGTTATTGCCAGCATCAATGGGACTCTCTCTAATTGCTGCTGCATCACAACTTTTCTCGCATCCCAGTGAGATACAAGGGACTCCACATGGGCAAGCATATTGTGGGATATCTTGGCCCACTTTCATACAATCCAGCAGAAAGGGAGTCAAATGGATGTCCCAATAAAGAAGGCAAAAGTGCTCCATTTGCAAGTGATGGGACCTGGCTGCAGAATGTGAAAAAAATGTGATGCTGATCATGGGGGGGGGGGGGGGGAGTAAGAAGGATTCATCCATTAAGGTACTCATATTTTTTTTAAAAAATCTAAAAACAGTTGATAAACAGATTGTCATTTTAAAACTAATGAACTCCATTTAAAGATTTTAACATATAAGTATAGTTCTTAAGAAAAGGCAAGGTATGAATACAGATTATAAAACACAAATGATATATTTATAGTTAGACAAGTAGAGTGTGTGAAAATATCATTATTCAAATACATACATGCATACAACCATATATATATATATATATATATATATATATATGAGTTTTCCGATGATAACAAATAAAGTGTCTCAAGATATCATTACTGCTGGTTATGTTTGTTCATGAGAATGAAAAACAAAATGACTTAATTCCCTTAATTTTTCTACTGTAAATGTAACATAATAACAAATTAAGCTGTTATATTCCTTTTTGGTTTACCTTCATTCCTGTCTGCTCTGCCTGATAGTTGATACCTACGATGCCTCAAGTCATTAGGTGACATTGACATTAACTTATTGACTAATTTAACAATTTACCTTATTTTCCTGCGTATAAGACTACTTTTTTACCTGCAAAATCTGTGGCTAAAGTGGGGGGGGGTCGTCTTATACGCCGGATATAAGGATAATGAGGATAGAGGTGCTAAAACTCTATATTTTGACTGGAAAAATGGGGGGGGGTCGTCTTATACGTGGGTCGTCTTATACGCCGGGAAATACGGGTACTCAATTTTTCTAGTGATTTCATATGAATTTATAGATTCCCCAATTAACACATAACTATACTGTTAGGTAGGCTAATCTGTAAAGTTTCAGTGGATAGATAACAGGGAGAAGATGGGAGGAGACACAACTTTCTGGAACAAAACAAGAAGGAAGGGAAAAAATGGAAATGACGAGTATTGGAATGGAAAGGAGACAGGGTGGGGTTAATGATCTATTTGTTTTGCAGGAGACTAAGGTCCACAAGCAGCCGAGTCCCTTTTAGATTTAGGACCAAAAGCTGATGTCTCTCCTCTGTTAGTATACTCTACAGCCCCGTAGCTGGTTATGGGATTTTCAAAGTTAATATCTAGCATTGGACATGTTTCTCAGAATAGGATGACCTGGGAACACTAGGAAATTACAAGCGTATGGAATTATTTTGATGTAAGGACACATGGAAGACCTTGATAGTACGAAAATGCTGAATGAGTGCTGAATGAGTTTGCTGATCAACTCCACCCCGCCAACCCTTTGCATTTCCTCTTGCAATGGAGACTGAGTGAGCCCCATCACAAAGCAGTTAAAGACCATACTTCCCACCTCAGTCCAGGCTGTGTTCGTATTCATCGTTCTTATCCAACTATTCAGGGGTTGTCTAAAATCCAATCAATGTTTTGTTACTCTGGAGTTAAAGCCATCAGCCATTCTGGATCCCTTTAGTCCAGCCCATTGAAAAACCATAAAAGCCTTTGTTACACTACAGTAGGCCCTCAGTATCTGCATGTGGTCCATTTCAGATCCCACCCCACAGATAACAAAATCTACAGATGCTCAAGTTCCACTGTCCCCAATGGCAGTCCATGCATGTGGCCATGCTGCCATAAGGGACAACGGAACTTCAGTGGTGGTGAATTCACATGGTGGCACTGCCATTAGGGATAGCCTCCATTGTCCCAATGGCGGTGCAGCCACGTTGCAGACAACAGGACTTAATGGCAGTGCGGCCACGTGCATGCACTGCCACAGGACAACAGGAGCTGTCCCTAATGGTGGTACAGCCATGTGCATATGCTGCCATTGGGAACAACGCAGGCTTGCCATCTGCGGATGTTTGGATCTGAAGATGGCAAGTCCACAGATACTGAGGGCCAACTATATTTGATAGTTGCAAGCACTCCTTGAGGGTATGAAATGGGATAATAATAATAATAATAATAATTTTAATTTTTATCCCGCCCCCTGCAATGCAATTGGGGTGGCTTACAACATTAAAAACATCCATAATACAGCAATTCCCTAACCCGCCCTCCCCTTAAAAAAGTATTAAATGAGTCAATTTGTAAAATACAAATGCAATAAAAATATAAATATTATATTTATAATATAATATAAATATCCCCCCAGACAGCCATTGTGCTCAAAGACAGGGGTGCAGTTTACAAACACTGTGTGCATGAAAGGTCTCGCTCACTCTCTCTGTATCGCCCTCAGATGCTACCTGAGCCACTCTTTGTTCTCTGTGGACCTACCTTCAGGGCTGGTAATTATCACCTTCTTTAGCCCCCATTCCTCTCTATCCTGTCTTCCACACTTTTCTTTCTGATAGCCTTTTATGATTCCTATGGTTGAACTGGTTTTGTATGTTTGTGTACACCTTTGCACATTGATAATAAAACCCTTCTATTTACTGAAATTGAAGTCTCTCTCCAGTTAATACTAGTATACATAGGTGAGAAGATCCCTGAAGTTATCCTCCTCTCGAAAGCCACTTTTTGATCTATAATTTTCCCTATATTTTAAGGAGATGTTAACACAGCTGGTAGGGGCCCTCATGTCCCCCTAGGGTAACACCCTGATTCATGGACTTGTATGGAAGCAAGTTGTTTGGAGTCTTTGTGAGGTGAGTGGGAGTGCATTGTGACTCTCTTCAGTAATTTTTTCTCTACTGATTATATTTGACTGTGTATTGTTTTATAATAAACAACTGATTCTCAAACCATTTTTGATTAAGAATTTTCCAGTCCTGAGACTGGTTCACTGACCAATCTCTGTAGTTATCCATTTATGGCTATATTTGTGATGGATCAGAGAGTAAAGTGTACATCTTGGTGGAAAGAAAAAAGATGTAGACAAGTGACCTATGAAACTGAAATAGCTGTGAGATGCCATGCTTTGGAATAGCCTTCCTCAAACTGACATTTCCCAGACATGCAGTACTGCCTACAGGACAGGAACATTCCACGTTGGAGGCAGGCAATATTTAAAAAGACACTGTCCCACCCAAAAAAGTCTTTGGAAGGAGCCAGTAACAAAAAGTTGTCCTCTACGGTACAGGGAGAATTTTCATGTCATTCTTGGTAAATCCACACTAATATTTTATCAGTTAGTCAATTAATGATAACCCAGCTATGATTTACAGTGAAATATTCTCCCTGGGTCTAACATTTAACACAATCAAATTGACATTTACGTGGGGGTATCATAAAGTTTTAATTATCACCTTTAAAAAAATTGACAGAAATTTTGTTCTGATTTGTAATTGTTAACTTATCTCTACATAGTCACCATCCAGATTTACACATTTTCCTCAGCATTTCTTGACCCACTGAATACCGTTATTCTGCAGATTGCATCTTAAACCACTATTCCACTTCATGAAGGACATCATCTGTGTTGTCAAATCGGCACCCCCACAATGGATTTTTCATTTTGGGGGAAGGAAAAAGTTACTTGGTGATGATGACACTGACAAAATTTCATCAATATACCATAATAACTTCTGGGTGATAATTATTACTTTATAATACCCCCTCGTATTTCTCCATCTTATACTTTAGACACTTCTGGCACAACCTGTAACAAAAATAAAGGACATAATCAGCTGATGTTTTCAACATCATTCACTTAGGGACCAATGATAACACTGACAAAATTTCATCAATATACCATAATAACCTTTGGGTGATAATGATTACTTTACGATAACCCCTCATAGTCCCAAATGTTCCAGGCTCCTGGGATTAGTACTAGGCTTACAGTTACTTTCCATAGAAACCACCTGCACTTTTTCAGCATAGAGGCCTAAGGCTTCATTTAGGACAGACACAGTTCTCAATGAGAAGGGGTGCTTTGTAACTTCAAATGGAGGCTTATTGTCTCTTTTTATAGCCTTTGTTCCCAGTTAGCTCCTGGCCATGTATACAGGTCATCTTTTATTCTACATACATCTCTTATATCACTTCAAAGCAAAAATGCAGATGCTGTGACCAAACACCATCACTTTTCTTCCCCAGATGAAGAAGCTTTGAAAACTAGTGTAATTTTTTTTTTTTTGGCCTTTTGGTTGGCCCAATAAAAATATCACAAGATGGATTTTCCATTTTTAATTTTTTAATTTTAAGTACGAGGCCTATACCACTGAAATGGAAAACACCAACATTTTAGGCATGTCTTCAATGAAATCATTGGAAGAATTAAAATAAAACTAAAATAAATGTAATTAAAATGAAAATAAAAAGCTGACTCACTAGCTACTCCCAGATGTTAAAAGTCACAGACCTGTAAGTTTGGCCACCAAAATAGAGATCATAGGAAAAGTGGAGGCTAGTGAAAAAAGGTAATCTGAAGACACATTTTGGAAGAAACTTTCAAGTAGTTTTGAGAAGGTTCACAGCATTTTTATTTAATTTATGCAAGGCCTACCTGACCTGGTTGTTTCATTTCATGTGAGTTGAAATGCACTTTTTTTTTTGAGGTGTAGGAACCCATTTCTATTATTTCCATGTTATTTCTGCCTCCAGTACCAAATTTTCTGTGACAGAAGTGATGCCTAGGAACACACCTATTTTGTTACCTGAGTTATACCTTTATTATTTAAACAAAATATACCATTTTGGTCTACACTAATTATCATTACGAGGAAAAAAAAGCATTCCTCCTGTATCATAAAGACCAACTGCATAAACAGTTAACAGTCAATAATAAAAGTTATTGTTATTATGTGCCTTCAACTTGATTTCAGCTTACGGGGACCCTATCATAAGGTTTTCTTGGCAAGATTTGTTCTCAGAGATTTGACATTGCCTTCCTCTAAGGCAGGAGTAGGCAACCTTTCCCCTTTAAGGGCCGAGGGACTTCAGCTCCCAGAAGCCTCAGCCATGTTGGCCAATAGTCCCATGTTGGCCAATAGCTCCTGGGATTCTGGGAGCTGAAGTCCCTCGGCCCTTAAAGGGGAAAGGTTGCCTACCTCTGCTCTAAGGGCAAAAGGTTGTGACTTGCCCAAGATCACCCAGTGGGTTTCCATGGCTGAGTGGGAATTTAAACCCTGGTCTTCCAGAGTCCTAATCAGAACTCAAAGCAGTATACAACACTGGCTCCGTCAATGAAGGAGAGGAACTAAGTAGGATATATATTTGTACATAAGTCAAGCTCGTGTGTAAGTTGAGAGCAGGTTAGGCATTTTTATATGACCCATGGATAAGTTGAGGGTAAAACTTAGGGGCACGTAACAAAGGATGTAAAGGACGAAGCAAAGCAAAACAATGCCAGAGCACTTACAAAATTCCAGCAGGCATAACTGTTCATGTCATCTTAAAGGCTGAATGGATGAGGATGGAGCTACACGAAACAGTGGGTGTAAGATGTGTGTGGGAGGCCACCAGGTGCGGTTGGGGCTAAGAAAATACATGCATCAAAAGGATGTCAAGGCAAAGCAAAGCAAATGGCAACTATGTTTAGCAGTAATTTAACTTTAATGTGGTAACTTTGCCTGATTTTAACTCAGAAATACTGACAAACACACACGTCTTATCCAAATCCTTCAAAGTCTGGTTGATCTCAGCACTCCTTTGAGGGAAAGAGCCAAAGAGCTGCCACCACTTCTATTCTCCTTCCCAGGCATTGAAAAGGGCAGAGAGAATAGAGGGGGGTCAGTGCTTCTTTGAGGTGTTCTCAGAATGGACTAAGCTCTCATCTTTTGCCATTCTACTCAGAGAAGGGGATGGTTCATTTTTTGATAACTTCAAGTATAGTAGTTATATGGACCCATGGATAAGTCAACCCAAGTTTTTTGGGTCAATTTCTTTGAAAAAAGTTTCTAGACTTACATACAGTATTAAAAAATTTGCTTTATTTTTTTAAATTATTGACTAAAATGGAACTAGTTTATAAAAAAGTTTTTAAAAAGTTCTATAGCTGGTAAATTTACTAGACTTTAATTTTATTAGTTAAGGCAAAAGTTTCCTTTTACAATACATGTAGAAAGTGTGTGTCTACATGTGTCCTTATATATTACAAATGCACTTGTTCCCTCAACCTCTTGATCTAGTGCAGATTCTTGTTGCTGTTAACTGCCTTTAAGTTGTCCCCAACTCATGGCAACTCTGAGGATGAGACATTTCCAAGACCTCCTATCCTCCACCATTCTACTTAGGTCTTCAGTCCTGCGGCTTCCTTGATTGAATTTAAGCCATTTGGCATGTGGTCTTCTTCTCCTTCTAGTACCTCATACCTCCCCACCATTATTTACTTTTCTCACAACATGGCCAAAGTACGACAGCCTCAGCTTCATCGTCTTGGCTTCCAGGGAGAGTTCAAGCTTGATCAGTTCAGGGACCCATTTGTTTGTCTTTTTGGCTGTCCACAGTATTCTCAGGACTCTTCTCCAGCACCATATCTGAAATGAGTTGATTTTCTTCTTGTCTACTTTTTTCACTGCCCAGCTTTCACATTTGTACAAAGTGATGAGGAATACAATGGCTTGGACAATTCTAGGTTCAGTGCTCAATTATTATAAAGAGCTCTGGTGGTGCAGTTATTAAATGCCTATATTGCAGCCACTCACTCACAAACCAGAAGGTTGTGAGTTCAATACCAGCCAGGGCTCAGGCTTGACTCAGGCTTGCATCCATCCTTCCAAGGTTGCTAAAATGATTACCCAGCATGTTGGGGGCAATTAGCTTACACATTGCAAACTGCTTAGGGAGTGCTTGAGTGCACTGAAAAGCAGTATAGAAATGTACTTGCTATTGCTATATCTTTACACTTTAGCATTTGTCTAGTTCTCTGTTAGCTGTCCTTCCCATTCCAAGTCTTCTTCTCATTCCTTGGCTGCAGTCTCTGTTCTCAATGTATGATCCTAGGTATGGGAACTCTTTAACTATTTCAATTTCCTCATTGTCTAGTTGAATTTATGAAGATCATCCATGGTCATTATTTTGGTTTTCTTTATGTTCACAATAAGCCTACCTTTGCACTTTCTTCTTTGACCTTCCTTAGTAATTGTTCCAAGAAATAATCTAGTTTGGCACCACTTTAACTGCCATGGTTCAATGCTATGGAATTCTGGGAATTGTAGTTTATTGTGGCACCAGAGCTCTCTGACAGAGAAGACTAAATGTCTCACAAAACTACAGTTCCCAGAATTCCATCGCATCCAGCCATGGCAGTTAAAGTGGTGTCAAACTGGATTATTTCTGCAGTGTGGACAGCCTCTTAGAGAGCTTTGGTTTTATGTAGAAAGGTATGTGAATGTGTATAATATTAGGGCAGAGGAAGAGGATTTTTAGCTACAACAACAACAACAACCTGGAAAAAAAGTCCCTCAGGACTAGAATTAAGGAATGATTTGAAACATTCAGGGATATTTTCAACAGTTTGAGGCTATATATCTACACATGATCTTATACAGATTTTCTTTCAAATTACTACACAAAGCTAATTTTACATGTTTGGATCACATTGTTTCCATACAGCTATTTGTACATTATGCCCCAAATTTTGGCCACATCTTATCATTTATTCTTTTACAAGCTCATCTTCTGTCTCTAGTTTCAGAAGCCATTTTATAAACTTTTTAAATTACATGGGAATTGCCTTCACACAACTCTAAATGGAATTCATTAATCTCTATGGCTGCATTTATCTTGTGTTGACTGAATCTGCCTTTATGTTGTATATAAGCAAACCAATTTGTAGTGGGGAATGCTGTCTTTACCAGACAGTTACCCGTCTCACTCCTGATCTGGGGATTATCTGGGAGACTGCATTTCTGCTCTTGTGGAAACCTTCCCTACTTTATATGCTAAATAAAGATAATGAATTCTGCAAAGCTAGGAAATTGTGCTATTAACAGTTGGCCATCTTGGCCAGAGTCCTCTGAAGCGTCTGTTCTTGAGCTGCAGATGTAAGTCCTTCAGTTTCTCTTTTTCAGTGTCCATTATGTAACCATTTCCAGATGCTTACCCTCCTCAGTTTTTTCTTCTGTGTTTTTAATGTACTGATCAAGTAATGGTTTGTTTTGTTAGGCTTAAAATCATTTTTCATATTTTTTTCTATATACTTCTTTTGTTTCTTTAAAGTTCAATAAATTCGCTCCATATACACCATTAACATTTTTATTTGCTTTTAAAAATGTACTCACTCAGGGATCTTTCCTTCAATAGCTTGTTTCACTTGTAATAACCTCTGGTCACCAACATTACATGGTAGAGAAAGTCCATCAATTCTCTTTGGGGATGCAAAGCATAGTTGGCTGTCCTATTTTTGAGTTTTTCTTTCTTAGTACTATTTGAATTTACTCAACAATTTCAGCACTCTCACTCTCCAGTTATGAGAGGTGCTCAGAGCAATTCCAAAACATTTAAATGAAATTGCCAAAGATAGAATCACAACAGTGCAATTATGAAAAGTGATGTCATTTGGAACATGCCACATTGTCAGATGATGCCTCATTGATTCCTAATTTTTTGGGTGGATTCTGAATCACTGATGGGCCAAAAATCCAGTTAGTAGCATCTAGCAAACTGTGAAGCAGAAATATGATAGAGCATTTTATAGGATAATGACAGGAAAACATCCTAGAAAAATGGATCCAACTTACATGGATTATACTTGTGAGATTTAAATCTCCATAAATATTTTTCTTGTATTCTGTTACCTTTACTAAAATTTCTGTTAACCGACATAAATTTTAATTATTTCAATACAAAACTTGGCAACATTTGCAATAAAGCTAACACATTAACTCAGAAATTATTCAGTTAACATTAATAGTTTTAGGGAAATTATTCTGCACTAAACATTGATAATATGTTATGCTTATTTTTTTTAAAAAAATCAATTAAAATTATGAGATATGACCAAAGAATCAATGAGATCTTAATAACTTTTTATAAAAGATTTTTAAAAATTAGTATACATTTACAGACAAAGAACAAAGCAGGAAATAAGGAAAAAATCAACAATGTCTAACTCACTATGTCACTGTTATATACTGATTAAAATAATGACTTTTAAAATTGTTGTTAAAAATAATAAAAAATTCTGGAAACAAACTATTTAAAAAATATATAATTTCTGAGCTCTAGTTATATTCGTATCCCATGCAACACAAATAAATATGCAAACAAACATTCATTGTAACAGCAACTCACTTCTCCTAAATGTCCAGGTAAACAGATGGCTCTTAGCCAAGTGTCAAAATATCAATAAAGCTGGTGCACCTGTGAGGAGAGGGCATTCCAAAGCTGGCATGATACCATGGAAAAAGTCTTGCTGAAGTACTTCTGATGGTGGACAAGAAGACTGTGTTCCCCCGAGCCATAGGA
The DNA here is from genome assembly GCA_026167975.1 of Phrynosoma blainvillii. Lineage (NCBI taxonomy): Eukaryota > Metazoa > Chordata > Lepidosauria > Squamata > Phrynosomatidae > Phrynosoma > Phrynosoma blainvillii. The sequence goes on along the minus strand of JANUYF010000002.1, from coordinate 219,704,004 downwards.
CATGGAGGTACACAATATATTAATAATTATTTTTTATGTTTTATTATGTATGTTGTTTTAATCTTTATGCTTTCATTATTTTATTTAGTTTTAAGGGGGGTACTGTATTACGGTTTTATGGCATGTATGTTTTTAATCTGTATTTGTACTTGTAAGCCGCCTTGATTGCCAAGGCAAAAGGTGGGGTATAAGAAATAATAATAATAATAATAGGCCTGCTTTGAATATTATTATGATTACTATTGTGATTATTATCTCATCTCCTTTCCAGTCTGGAACTGAAGCCATTTAGCAAAAATTAAACAGAGCTAAAAAACCCCAACATCTTACAAAAATTAAAAATATAATTAAGTTATTGATAAATTTAGAAGCTGTTAAAAGCATAGTTATTGAAAAGAGAAGCAACAAATATAAACAACATAGCCCATGCAAGCAACTAATCAGGTCTGAAAGGCTTGCAAAACAAAAAGGTCATCACACACCTATGAAAGGATAGCAAGGAGGGGGACAGTCTAAACTCACTAGGAAGGGAGATCCAGAGCCTGGGAGTAGCTGTCGAGAAGGCCCTCTGCTATGTTCCTACGAGATATATTTTCTTTCCATTCAGAATATCTAAGATTCCAGTCTGAATTAGGGAACTGATATTGGAAGGAACAATGATAAAAGATGTGAAATAAAGAAGCTAGGACTGTTACATCTCCTACCAAAGAGCCAAGTAGTGAACATTTTCTACTGCAATAACGAAACAATCCTCTGGCTAATATCAATATTTTTAGCTATCAGAGGTTTTAGGGATTACATACTTGCCTCTATTATATAATTAGCCTCATATATATTAAGCACATAGCACAAGCAAATTATCAATTAATCTGATCACCTCTCTCAAACAGAGAATGAACATAATCTGGGGCTGGTGGTGTTTAGTTCCATCCATTTATGACCAAAATACTCCTATACAGGTAGAGGTATTCTGCAGACTATAGTGTTTGAAGCATGCTTGGTCAATTTTAAGCGGATTATTGCCAAGTCTGCTTGGCACATTTCTGGTAAGGCAGGCTCTTTTAATTTGCTCTAACTTTTTATATATAGTTTCAAATACCTTTGAGGTATAGATGACATTTTTTAAATGCAAAAAGCATTTAAAATAACAGAAAACAGATCAGGTTCTAAAGCACCACCCGTTTTTCATTTGTACAGTTATGTATCACCCTTCTTTCATTAGAATAGCACAGAAAAGTAGGGAATTTCAGCCCTTTCAAAACTATTTCATACCACCAAGAAAACTGCTTTTGTACACAGCTGAGATACAAATGGCAAAGAAACAAAGGATGGAATGGTATAACACAGTCCAGTTGCTTTTGTATTCCAAAGTTTGACTTCAGAATACAAAAAGCTTCTCCACTCAGTGGACATGAAGGCTGAAGATACTCAATTAAGAAACAGAAGGTAAAACGGTATCTGCCCAAAGCAATGAAGTTTTACATTTCTTGTAAAAATGAGCTGGCAACACTAAGCTCACGTATGTGCCAAGCTTAAGTTGCAAATTAGGACTATTGTAAACCACTCACAAGCACTGGGTAGGAATCAGTCAGAAGGGCATAAAATGGGAGTATGAAGAAGTGGAAGGCAACACTTTCACAAAGTATAGTGCACTCACATTTGACAACACAAACCACACTATAATCTTGAAACATCAATCACCTATCGTTTCCCTGTATCCTCTCTCTTTCAGGATTCCAGACTTTTCACCAAATGTGGTCAATTACTATGTGGTATTCTAGTGGAGCTGAGGAAACACATAATATCAGATTTGAGCTAAGCACAGTGGCTTGGTAAAGAGTAGCGGTGAAGGGTGTTACCAGGTATGCAGACAATTAGAACCTGCTGATATGGTTCAAATTATTACATAGGCTCCAGTAATTGCTGTTTTTACTCAGGGGAATTGAAAGGACATGAATTATATTAACTTTAGAAAGAAAAACACAAGGGACCTAAATATAGTTCTATAAGGACAGACCTACATTTTTACTAAGGCTAGAGGAAATGAATATGTTTTCCCGTCTCTAAAACAGGGTCCTGAATATAGAGCTACTTACTCCCAGTCTGCAGAAAGCGCAACAGGTGGCAGACCTTTGACAATTTAATTTTTTATTGTTACTGATCTAATTTGTTTTTTTCTCCAAAATGCCTAATAATAATAATAATAATAATAATAATAATCTCCCCCTCTTTTTCTTGGGCTTTATTTTATATGTGAGGCCAAATATTGTGCTGAGCTGTTTGAGATGCAGGGCTTTCCTGATACAGAGAATGGAAGTGAGAACAGTGTTCTCTTCATCAGAATTGTGATGAATACTGGAGTGAGAAGTGACTGATCTGAGAAATGTATCAGATGATTCCAGTGTAGTTATGTAAGAGAAGTAAGAACGAACTAATTAATGGTGAGGAACCACCTATCCACTGGCCTGTTACAGCACTTTCTCTGAATAGATGCCATGTTCCACCCCAGAGGTTATAGATAATGAATGCAATGAAGTTATGGTAAGGTTGCACACAATCAGGCATCCTACTGTCAAAGTCAAACTGACAATGCAGTTTTCTTTAGGCAGATGTGAACCAATTTGGGGAAGGGAAGGGATCTTTTTTAGAAGGGATGTATCGCAAAATTTCAGAAAGGAAATTAATGTCCTAGAATTAATTCTAACATTTCAGTCTTTTCTTAATTTGTCCATAAAGCAAACTAAGGCATACTCTTTTATCCTGGTTTTATACACCACAGAAGAGCTTCTTCTGGGCAAGACTAATATGATGAAAACGTGTGCATATATCTGTCACAAAATTAGTTTTAAACCCCTGCTAGGACTATACCAGAGTATAGGATGTTTTCCCCCCCTGTTGCTATGTTTGTGAAACAAAGTTCCATGTTGCTGTAATGTTAAATTTACATTTCTGATTCTTGTAGTTAGCACACATTTTCTAGGAATTTAACTGCAACATTCAACCCAAATCCTGAAAAATGCTAATGATGCACAAAATTAACTAATTCTTTTGGAGTCCCAATAGAGAAATTTTTAGTTGCCCATGTTAGTTGGTAAAATGCTTACAGAATGACAGACAATATAGTGCAATGCAAGACATTAATTAGAAAATTTGTTTGTTATAAAACCAGGAGACTATTACTAAATGCATTGTTCAGGAGATTGGGGGGGGGGGGGCTCATCTTCTCCTAGAATTTCAATGAAAAGGAAGCAAATTCCAATTGAGAGGGGGAGGTTTGGCCTCCCAGATCCTCTTACATACCATTGGATTTATCTTTTATCTTACGGTATATTAATTTTGGTCACTTAAAGTAAGTGATCCACCAAGGTCAGTCTTGGAGTCTTCGTTTCTAGCACATGTATTCAAATGGACAGTGCATTACTTGGTTATAAAAAAGGGCAACGTTTTGCCAACAATTTCAGCAGCTAGAACTCTGTGGCAAATATTGTCTTGTCAATTGCAATTTGACCCATATGCTCATGCCAAACTGACTTTATGGGGGAATCCAAATTTGAAAATTGGTAAGCAACCATTTTTATGGAAGGTGTGGGCCAATAATAGGATTGTTACCTTAAATCAGATACTGGGTATCGATTATGAGGTTTTGCCTTTTCAGTTTTGTCAGAGCAGTTTAAATTACATCTATCAGCTAAATGACAATATTTACAACTGAAACATTTGTTATGATCCAGATTTGGCCCTGTAGTTTTAAGTGCATCTGGGATTCCCTTAATATTAAATACATTAAATAAGGCCAACCAAGTATTGAAACCAACTCTCACATGCATTCTCTCTAATTTCTGTTATCTATAAATAAATATGACATGAGAGGTTTACAGCAAGAATGGAATAGAAAACTGGAATATCCAATTCTGACTAATCAATGGTCATCAGTTTTAACATCTATGGTATGGCTATAGATCTTTGACTATATCTTGTACAGCAGAAATAGTTCTTTTGGGTATATTGGTTACCAAAACGACTATTCAAGTTAGGGCTTTCTAAATCAGCAAATTGTTGGAGATGTAATACTGCTAATGCTTCCTTAACAGATGTATTTTGGAATTGTCCCATAGTAGCTACATTCTGGGAGGAAGAAATCACATGACTAAATTGGGTCTTGGAAAATTCCTTGGTATTCAGGCATATGCATGTTCTTTTGAATTATTTACCAGTGTCCTAAAAATCAAGAAATAGCCAATGGAAGTATATTTTTCACACCCTTTTGACTGCTAAAAGATTAATACTTTGTTATTGAAAAGATAATTTTTCTCCACCTGTGATTCAATATACTTTTCCATAGGGAAAACAACCCTTTGTTACTGAAAAGATAATTTTTCTCCACCTGTGATCCAATATACTTTTCCATAGGGAGAACAACCCTATCTGGAACCAAACCCCAGCAGATAAAAAGGGCCCACTGTAGTATTGATTGCAAATATCATAACTGATACAGTTAGGAGGAATGATGTTGGTCAGATTTGTTTAAGGCACATGAAATGCCAGTCCCTCACATAAGAAAGCCTGAGAAACAATGGTCTAGACAACTTTCCTCCTTCCTTTCAAGCAGAGATACTGAGCTTGGTTCCCCCCAAAAGGGCACTCTTCTTTGATGCCTTGGCCTCTGGCAAGTCAACTTATATCTCCTTCTCCCAGAAACTGGCTGAAAGTCAAGGATGAAGAGTGATCAAATACTGACTCCTAAAACTGGGGGGGGGGGGGGGGGGGGAGAGGAGGTTTTGCAAGGTGATGGAAGTCTTGAGGCTGAGGACCTTGGTGAGAAACAGCAGGCAGCATCAAAGAAGCAGCAGGGTCCCAGTGTGCAAATACTCTCATTCTTCCACTACACTGGGATGATGTCAATTAACTCCTTTCTCAGATGCTGACTCTCCCAGGTTCCTCATCAGGTCAGATTATATTGCCTTTTCACAATCTGGCCTAAAGTTAGGGGATAGACAGATGCCACAGCTAACCCACAGACCTGGGGTTCTGGTTCTGCATGGAAATGGAAGTCTAAAGATAAGAGTCCTGGGGAAGAGAGATCAGACAGCAGTGTAGTGAGGTCCCAGACAGTCTGCACAGACTCTCTTCTCTGGCTGGTGTGGCAGATATTGCTGGCTCTGCATTTCCTGAGCTAGACAACCAGCTGGATGCCCTGACAACTGAATGTATCCAAGGACATGTTGGCTCAAGGGGCTGGCAAAGGGTGCCAAGACTGATGGTGGTGCGTCAGAGTTTATTGGATACAGAACAAAGGCTTATGAAGTTTGTAAGATAAGGAGATGGAAGAAACTTCTGGGACTAGTTCTGAACACTCCAGTGATACCAAAGGTGGTACCTGTATGAGCATATTCATAAAGTAGGCCAGCCAAGGGACACATACTGAAAAGAAACCATAGCCTGGATCTAACTCTTGCCAAATGAGATTTAAAGAAAATCTGGGTTGAAAATAGTATAAACTTGTCATATATAGTACAACACAACTGGTTATTAGATTAGACATCAGTTATTAGCATGTGGGGGACCCATCTTTTGAAGACTTCTACAAGAAGCAAATCTTACATAAAAACTTAGAGAGAGATAGTGACACAGGGCCTATGCTACTACGTAGTGACATCCCCATTCCCTGGTATATCCAGTGCTGGGGGTGGGGGGGTGCAGGAGAGTGAGGGAGCTGTTGGGGAGAGGCCAAAAGAGTGTGCTAAACCCTATCCTGTGCTGCTGCAGTGCTGGCCTCCTTGGCGCTACAGTGATGGCAGGAAGGGACCACTCATCCTTCTCCTTTGCTGCTGTGGTCCCAGACTCCTCATGAAGAGACTGGCAGTGCCACAACAAAGGCAGCAGGGAACTGATGAGGAGACCAGCGTTGCTGCAGCGAAGTCAAAGGGGCACTACTCGGCCCTCCTTACCCTTGCAGTGGGAGGAGGGCATGACTGGGTGTCACCCCTCTTCTGGTTTGTCATCCAATGCTGGTTGCACCCTCTAGTGATGCCACTACTAGTACATTCTTGACAGCAATATATTCTTGCTATATTATGGTTACAAATTTCAAATTCCAACTTTTAATATTTATTTTTAATTAAACCATTTAATTTATATCCTGCATTTCTCTCAGCACTGGACCTGGGGAAGAAGGACCCTTTTTCAATCTTGATTTATATTATATTTCTTTGCAAGTACAAAAATGTTCTGAAATAATACAGAAATTATATGATGATACCAAGTACAGAAATGAGGGTGGTTTTAAGAGAGTGTATCTATAAACTGTGGTCCATACTATGGTAGATTGTAATAGCTAGTAGTGACTGTTGGTCTGGGGAAAGCCAGATGTGCCAAGTCATCTGTCCAGTCTGGAGCAGGTAGAGGATGAAGGGGATGTTCTTAGGAGAATTTGGCAATAAAGCATAAATTGTTAAATGATGTTAAAACACTCCTCCTCAGGATGAACTCCAGGTCCCTCAGCAGGTTAGCTTCTGCCCACTTCTCTCAGAAATTTGCCCCCAAGTCAGGGGAGGAGAGAGATGGAAGAGCTGATTCACAACACCTATGTGCCTGGTCCTCCAAGGAGATGCAAATCTAGAGGCCAAAATCCTGGAGGAGGACATGAGACAGCTTCAAAGATGCAGCAAGGTTTCATACAATATGCACAGACTCACTCTTCCACAGATGATCTTAAATTTTGTTTTCTGCTCACAGTGCTAACACAACTAAAATAAGTTGTTTTTAAATACAAACTGTAGCTTTTCTCTGATTGTCATTACAGTAAAACAGGCTTTTAATCTCCCAGAAGAGCTGAAGAGTATCAAAAAGCTCTGCTGGATCAAAACAATAATCCTTGTAGTCCAGCATCCTCCTCCCACAGTGTCAAACTGAGAACAAGAAGGACGGTTGCTTACCTGTAACAGTATTTCTTCGAGTGGTCATCTGCGAATTCACACAAATGGGTTTTATCTGCGCATGCGCAGCCAGCTCAGAACCTTCTACTAGGCAGAAGTTGGATTGCAACTTTTTGGCAGTAGCTCCGCCCACCTCTATATAGGCCCCGCGTTCCTGCTTGCTCCTCAGTTCCAAGTACGCCGCTACAAAAGTGACAGCAAGGTTATCAAATAGAGCAGGACACGACTGAGGGGAGGTTGGATGGGATTTGTGTGAATTCGCAGATGACCACTCGAAGAAATACTGTTACAGGCAAGCAACCTGTCCTCCTTCTTCGTGGTCTCTGCGAATCACACAAATGGGTTACTCAGACTAGCAAGCTAAAGTCAATGGAGGAGGGAGTGTCCTGACACAAGGCTTGCAGGTGCAAACAAGAACGTTTATTGCACAAACATCAATCAGGTCAAAAGTAGGCATATCAAAATAGTCATATGCATAAATTTCAAGTGCATCAGGAATTGAAATGTAACCCATCACAAAATGCATTTAGTACCAAGAATGGAATGAAAGTAGTAATAACTTGCAAAAAATTCAAGTGTCAAATGAGAAATAAGGCACTATCCCGTGGTTATTTCCAGTAGAAAACATATCAATATACCTTTGTATTATAATTCAAGTAATCAAAGCATTCAGACTTGTGTAAACATAATATGAAATTATTAGTGCAATCACATTTGTACAAATAAACTCAATGCAGTCCTGATAATAATACTGCTCTCCCAAAAGCAGCATTTTGTCTGGCTCATGTGTCCAACCTGCAATGCTTGATAAAGGTCATTGGTTGGGACCAGACAGCTGCCTTACATATATCTTCTAAGGGGACACCAAACAGGAAAGCAGATGATGATGCTACCGCCCTTGTGGAGTGCGTACGCACCCCTTCCGGTGGAGTCTTGCCTGCCAGTTCATAACACAGGTGAATGGTGGAAGTCACCCACTTTGATAGTCTTTGAGGGGTGACAGGCAGTCCTTTGTTGTGTTCAGAGTAGCACACAAAGAGTCTTTCCAAGCAACTCGAACCCGAGGTACGCTCCAAGTAGAAAGCTAAGGCTCTACGAACGTCCAGTGTGTGCAGTCTTTGCTCGACCTCAGTGGTTGGGTTCGGGGCCAGAGTGGGTAGCACAATGTCTTGGTTGATGTGGAAGGCAGAAACCACCTTCCGTAGAAAGGTGATGTCGGTATGGAGGACCACCTTGTCCCTGTGGAACCGGAGATAGGGCTGGTCCATCCTTAAGGCACATAGCTCACCCAAGTCAAGGCCACGAGGAACGCCGTCTTCCACATCAACAGTCTCATGTCAGTAGTAGCCATTGGTTCAAAGGGCTTGGTAGAGAGATAGGATAACACTAGGTCCAGGCTTCAAGCCGGGGTTGGTACCGAGGATGGTGGATGTAGATTATTGAGTCAGAGAAAAAGGATGGTTGTCCCTCGAGCTGGTAGTGGGAACAGATAGCAGAGAGGTAACACTTAACAGAAGTGAGGCAAAGTCCTGAGTTGGAGAGGGACAAAAGGAATTCAAGTATTGTTGGTACCGTGACATGGGATGTAGAGATCCTTTCGGTTGACAAAAAGTCTACAAACTTTTTCCACTTGAAAGAGTAGGATCTTCTAGTGGAAGGTTTCTGGGCCGCCTCAATTATTGTCTGTAGAGGAGCGGAAAGTGAACTCAAGCTAGGATTCTCCACGCTATCATAGGTAGAGAGTCCAGATCCGGATGACGCACTCTGCCCCTGTGCATGGTGAGGAGGTCTGGGCGATAGTCCAGGTGGCAGTAAGTCTCTCGGGACAGTTGTCGGAGTGGGGCGAACCAAGGCTGTCTCAGCCACCATGGAGTGATCAGGATGGCATCTGTCCTGTCCAGCCTCATCTTTATGAGTGGAAATGGAGGGAATGCATAGAATCTCCTCCCATACCACGCGAACTGGTAGTCTATTAAATTGAACTTGTTGTTTTGTTTTAATAGTTTTAATCCTCATTGATTTAATATTGTTTTAAGGGGGGTGGGGTTTTTGGGATCGGATTTGTATATGTTTTACAGTTGTAAGCCGCCCTGATTGGGTTACCAAAGGGCGGGATATAAATAAATTTTATTATTATTATTATTATTATTATTATTATTATTATTATTATTATTATTATTATTATTATCGCCTCGAGAGGTTCGTGCTGGCATCCTGGAACAGAACTCTGTACAGTGAGTGTTGTCCTCTGTGGCAAACAGATCAATGTCTCTGGTCTCTGGTCGTGACACGGATTGGTTGACCTGCTGAGACTGTCGGCCAGTTCGTTTTGTTGTCCAGAAGATGAATGGATTGGAGCAGGATGTTGTGGTCGATGCACCAATCCCAAATGCGTAGAGTGATGTTGAGCAGGGTCGAGGATTTGGTCCTGCCTTGCTTGTTCAGGTAGTACATGACGGTGCTGTTGTCCGTCATGAGTAGAACTACCTTGTCTGACGAGTCCATCTGGAACGCCTTGAGGGCCTTCTCCACGGTGAGCATCTCCAAGGCATTGATGTGCAGAGTCTTTTCGTCTCGGGACCATGAGCCCCTCACAGTCAGCCATCAGGAGTGGGCTCCCCAGCCCTCCCTGGCCTTCCATCGATGCATCCATGGTTAAGGTGATGTCCGGTTGAGGAGGAAGGAATGGTATCCCTATGCAGACGTTGTCGGGATGGAGCCACCATTGCAGAGACATGGCGACTCGTGTCGGGATGGTGAGCCACTTTGAGGGGGAGTCACCCTCAAAGTGGCTCACTTTGCATCGAACAACGATAGGAACCAAGACTGTACGGGTCGTAGACGTAGTCTCACCCATGGTGTCACGAAGGTTGTTGAGGCCAAGTTTCCCATAACTGTCTGTACTAGTTGAGCCTTGACACTCCTGTGCTTGAGGCAAGCTCTGATGGAGGCGGTGAGCGCTGTGAATCTGTCTTCCGGAAGGAAGGCCTTCTCCAGTTCGGAATCTAGTATTGCCCTGATAAACTTGACTTGTCTGGACGGAGTGAGGTGTGACTTTTCCTCATTGACCTTCAGTCTGAGAGAATGTAACAGTCTGAGGGCGAACTGGATGTCGTCCTGGAGCTTTTCTTGGGATGGTGCAGTGAAGAGCCAGTCATCCAGGTACGGGAAGACTGTGATCCCTTTGCGATGTAGATAGGCGGCAACCGGGGCCATGCATTTGGTAAATACCCTCGGTGCCGATGACAGTCCGAATGGAAGAACTTTGTATTGATAATAGTTGGTTCTGACTGCGAAGGCCAGGAAGCTGCGGTGGTCCTCTCGGATGCTGATGTGGAAATAAGCGTCTTTGAGATCCACCATGGCAAACCAGTGGTCTTTCTGCAAAAGGGGTAAAATAGAAGACAAAGTTGTCATATGAAAGCGTTGATATGTAACAAAGGCATTCAATGCTCTTAAGTCTAAAATGGGCCTAAGGCCCGAGTCTTTCTTTGGGACAACAAAGTAACAGGAAAAAAAGCAATATCGAGCCCGGGAGGCAGGGATGGGTTCGATAGCTCCTTTGTATATCAAGGCGCGTACTTCGTTGAGTAAGGTGTTAGAGGGGTTCGTGATGACAATAGCTCCAGTTGGTGGGAGCTCTTCGAATTCCAGGGCATAGCCCCTGCTAACAATGTCAAGAACCCAGGAATAGGAAGTGATTTTGGCCCAGGTGTCAAAAAAGGGCCTCAATCTGTCATGAAAGGATGGATTGACTGAGTGTGTGGCATCACATCACAGCCGTCTTTTGTTGGGATCAAAAGACTTTTTACGAAAGTTCTGCCGGGATTGGTTTTGTTGTTGATGGCGACCGGAGGATGAAGAAGAATGGGAGGGTGGATGTCTCCACGGCTGGCCTTGTGGTTGAGAGGGGTCTTGTAGGAACAAACGCTGATTAGGGGGGTACCAGGATCTTTGCTGATAGAAGCCGAAATGGCATTTTGAGGGTTGTGAAGTGGAAGGTTGCATCCCATGCTTACGGGAGGCTGTTTTCATTTTGTATTTTAGATTTAATTTCTCATCTGTATCTTTGTGAAACAGACCAGATTGGTTAAACGGAAGGTCCTCGATGGTTGCTTTGGCCTGAGGTGTGAGATTGGCTGCCCACAGCCATGCATGATGACGTAAGGATGATGATGAAGTGAGCACAGTTTTAGCCGCACAATCAGTGAAGCTCCTTGCGGAAACATTTTGTTGAGCCCCCATTGAGTGAGTCTCTTGTTGGATAGCAATGGCATAAGGGTTGTGTTCATCCGGCAAGTGGTCGAGAATCGGGCCAAGCTTTTCCATAAGATGTTGGGTGTACATAATTTGCAATCCTGAGTCCCAAGACTGAGGTGGAATAGGCCTTTTTGGACAACAAATCAATCTTTTTGGTCTCCTTATCTGCCGGGGATGTAGAAGATTTAGGAATGGAGATAAGCTGTGCACCCTCAACAATGTTGGAGTTCTGTTGGGGGTGGTCCAATATCCATGATGGTGTCGGTTCGGCAATCCTGTACAGGTTGTCAATGCGTCTCGATGTGGTGGAAGTGGAAGTTGGGATCTCCCAGGACCTTTTAAGAATCTTGGCCAGCGAAGGCATGCATGGAATGGCCAGTCTGGTTTTGACTCTAGTTTGTACTCGCTTTTCGAGTTGATCAGAAACCTCTTCTTCGGGTTGGGTGACACTGAGTTCAAGAGCGCGTGCCATTCGGAGAACTTGATCCGCGAATGAGCGCGCATCGTCGGTAGGGGAAGAAGAAGCTTGAGTATTCAATGATGGTCGAGCCCGACTAGGGGACCAATCAAAGTCTTCATTGGATTCACTCTCTGGGGTCAGTGAGAGGGAACATTATGATGAGACACTGGAATCGGAGGACGAGGGGCGATGGGTCTTTTTGTGCTCACCTTGTGAAGAACGTTGGTATCTAGTTGCAAATGAATGTTTAGGCGATGGGGAACGATGACGTTTAGGTGAAGGGGATTGTTGGTGTTTAGGGGAAGACTGGTGTCTTTGAGATGAGAGAGAAGACAATGTATCTCCACGTTTCCGTTGAGTTTGAGAGTGGCGCTGGCGCCAAGAGGGTTGAGGCGATGGGGAAGGCGATGGAGACTTGGAACGGTGCGACAGAGCCAGAGAGGAGAGGGGCTGCTCTGTAGCAGGAAGGACTTGAGGTGTCTGAACCGGAGAGGGGTGGGGCTGCTGTGTAGCAGGAAGGATTTGGCGCCTCTGTTCCTCCATGTAGTGTAGTTGTTCAGGCTGGACCTGAAAGAGGTAGGTGTTAGAGGACTCATCAAATATGAGTTGAGGGTATTTGAGGATCCACGGGTCGGAGCTCTGTTCCGTTGTGGAATGGTGTTGTCTCCGTTCCATATCGGAGTGTGGAAGAGACCGTCTACCATCGGACCCGGAGCTTCTACGGGCCGGAGATGAAGAGACGGTAGGAGGGAGTGAAGCATGCGGCGTCAAGGTTGGAGGTTGTTGGGTCTCCGTCTCCGACTCGGAGTCGATACAGACCATCGGTGTTGTGGGTTTCGAAAGCGACGGGACGGTAGGAGTCGGGACCGGCACTACAGTTGGTGGAGGAGCGGAGCGAGGCAACAGAGGTGGAGTTTTAATATTCTCCCCAGTTTTTTTTTTAAATAAATATTTTATTCTTTATTAATATATAAAAAAGAAAAAAGACAACGTATAAACATCGTGACATGACAAGACAATAATAGAAACAACAAAAAGAGAAGAAAAAAACAAAAACAAAAAGAAAGAAAATCACAAACTAAAACTAACAATTAACACTTAACATTGACTTCCTAGCAAATGGCAAGAGGATCGAGAAAGTACATTTCAAATAACCTGTTTCCCGTACTTAATTCTATTCTTACATCGCTGACATTAAGTTCTGTGAAATAAAGTAGATCATTTAATCAATAACACCCGACATTAACTAATATATATATATTACTTAAACATTTATAATATATATCTTTAAACAATGTATCTACATGCATATCTATAAGCTTTGTATTTAAATACGGTAGCTTTTTAATTATATATTTTATATCAAAATGTATTGTTATCTTGTCCTGAAATAAATATATTATTCCAAAAACGCTACATGACTTAATTCATTGTTAATATCATTCCTTTTCAGATATCGATACCAAGGAGCCCAAATCTTATGAAATTCTACAAGAGACTTGTCCCTAGATAAATATGTCAGTTTTTCCATCTCGTAAATTTCATAAAGTTTCAATTTCCAATCCTCCACCGAAGGAGTTTCTCTCTTTCTCCAGTACTTTGCATAGAGTATTCTCGCTGTGGTTATTAAGAAAAATAGCAATTTCCAATTACTCTCCTCTATATTTATGTTTGAAATATTTAAAAGATACAATTTTGGGTCGAATGGTAGTTGTGTCTCCAAAATTTTTCAAGATTCTTCGTTAATTTTTTTCCAATATCTCTGTGCTTTGCTACACTTCCACCACATGTGAAAATAAGTACCCCTTTCTTCTCCACATTTCCAACATGATGAATTATAACCCTTATACATTTTTGATAACTTGGATGGAGTCAAGTACCATCTGAACATTGATTTATATAAGTTCTCCCTCAAGTCCATGCTGACAGTATATTTTATTACCTTCTTCCAAATTTTTACCCAATCTTCCAAGTTAATATTTTGATTTATATCTTGAGCCCATATGATCATATAATTTTTAATTATATTCTCCTCTTGTTCCCAGTTTCTAATCAAATTATAATATTTTGAAATTAATTTATTTGTGTCTCCATTTACAATTTTTTCAAAATTTTTATTAGCAGGACCAAGCTGTTTTAATTGACAATCTAATTTAAATCTTTCTAATAATTGTCTATGGGAAAACCAATTAATATCATGACCTGCACTTACTAATTTTTCCTGAGATTTAAAAGTAATGTTAGGTCCTTCGATTTTAATCAAATCCTTATAACGAAGCCAGGATTCTTCATTATATAAATTCTTCATTAATACTGTTTCTGCTGGAGATGCCCAGTAGGGCGTCTTAACGCACCATTTTTGTTTATATTTTAACCAAACTCTTAAACATGCTTTCCTTATATGATGATTTTTGAATTTTTTATCAGCTTTATTCTTCCCATAAAATAGATAAGCATGAATTCCGAATTGTAGGTCTACTCCTTCTAAAATTAAAAGTCTTTTATCTTTTAATAGAAACTAATCGTGCAGCCAATTTAAAACGGAAGCCTTGTAATACCATTGTAAATTCGGGAGGGCTAATCCACCTCTATCTTGTGAATCCTGTAAATTTAATAATTTAGTTCTCGACTTTTTGTTTTCCCAAATGAATTTTGAGATATCTCTAGTCCAAATTTTAAATGGAGCCTCGCCGTCAATAACTGCAATATTTTGAAAAAGATACATCATTTTAGATAAAACATTCATCTTTATCAAAGCTATTCAACCTGACCAAGATAACTTCAATTTCTTCCATATTTTAAAGTCATTTTTGATCTCTGTCCATGTTTTAAGATAATTATTCTTATATAAATCAACGTTTTTAGCGGTAAGCCAAATTCCCAAGTATTTAACCTTCTTTGCTACTTTATAACCAGATATATCAACAATTCTGTGGGCTTCATTTTCCGGAATATTTAACAAAAGCATCACTGTTTTGTTTTTATTAATCAAATTCAAATCAAATTCAAATTTATTTCAGCCAACAGGCCATAAGACAACAAAACGGATTTAAAACATATAAAACATTTAAAACATTTAAGATACATAAACTTGATAAAATAAGACTGTAAAGTAGATGTTCATAACATGCTCAAAGAGTATACATTTATATATATACATTTATATATATATATATATATATATATACTTTTATATATATATACATTTATATATATACAGAAAGACTCTCAAATATTTTAAGAAATACTGAACCATTGAACATAAAACCAAAATAAATGTTTGTTTGGATATATGAAATGCAAAAACAGGGCTGTTCATGGTCTTACGTGTTCTAACAGAAAAAAGAAAAGAAAAGAAAAGAAAAGAAACTTAGCCACTGTTTCTGTTTTGCTTTTCTTAGAATCATTTAACAGGTACTCCATGTACCAGCTGTATGGTCTACCCGGGAACTTGTGCAGGAGGGGAGAAATTAATCTTAGCCTCTCATCTTTATAGAAGTCACAAAAGAATAGAACATGTTCTAAAGATTCAACAGAGCCTTCACCACAAGGGCAAACCCGTTCATGATAGAGAATTCCCTTGAAACGACCCTCTAGGACCGCTGAGGGAATTACATTAAATCTAGCTTTAGAGAACACCACTCGGAACTTTGAAATAGTCAAATTTTGCAAATAAAATGCCTCCCTCTCAAAATTGAACTGTAGCCCTAAACTAATGGGAGAATAGGTGGTACGAGCAAAGGATAAGGAATATTGGTTATCAATGTCTTTTATACGACGTATCATATTTTGCTGGGCTCTCAACAGATCATGTGTAATAAAGAAGTTACTTGAAAAGCCGATTCTCAGCAGTTTCTCCTGGATACATTTAAACCAGAAGGTAATATAATTATCTTCCCTTACAAGACCTGAATCAGGGCCTGCATAAAAAAGTTTCAGCCAGTACTTTAGGGTCCACGTCCAGGCAGTACATTCCACAGAATGACAGCCCGCTTCGAGACGTAAGACTGCTGAAGGGACGCAATTAGGTACTCCAAATAATTTCTGGAGATAGACTGAAAAGACCTGTTCTAGTTCTGCAGAGAAGCCTTGGATCCAGATGGGGATCCCGAATAACAGTTGCGGTATAACCTTAGCCTGGAACACCTTCAAGGCTGCAGGTAGAAATTGGCCTCCTTTAGTATATAAAAAAAGAATTAATGCCTTGGCGCTATTATTTGCTTACTGAGCAACAGTTGATCTCTGAGATGTCCAGCCACGAGATGATTGAAAAGTTATTCCTAAATATCTGAAGGTATTAACTTGCTCTATGCTATGTCCATTTAGAGTCCACTTGAATCGGCTCTTATTTTTAGAAAAGACCATAATTTTAGTTTTGCTATAATTGATTGTTAAGCAATTTTCTTCACTGTAACCTCCAAAGGCTCTCAAGATTTGTTTCAGACCTATTTTCGAAAAAGAAAGGAGAACTGCATCATCTGCGTACAAGAGTAAAGGAATATTAACAGAGGCCAATTTAGGAGAATGATGTGCTTCCAAGGAAATAGAGGCTGAAAGGTCATTAAGATAAAGATTAAATAATAGAGGTGCCAAAATACAAACTTGGCATATGCCTTTATGAACAGATATGGGTTTTGTAAGGTTGCCCTGAATGCCACATCTCACTTGTATAGTCGTATCACTATACAGATTCATAATTAGCCATAACAATCTCCTATCAATAGAAGAGGCAAAAAGTTTATCCACAGCCTTTCTCTTGAGATTGAATCAAATGCTGATTTCAAGTCGATGAATGCCACATATAAGCCTTTACTTTGAGAGATAGAATATTTTTCAGCCAGGTGGTTCAAGACCAGGCAGTGGTCATAGGTTGTTTTACCTTTTCTAAAGCCTATTTGTTCATTGCCTATGACATTCTCATTATCTATCCACTCCAAAAGGCGGTTATTAAGAAAACAGCCGTAAAGTTTACCCACAACTGAAAGTAAACTTATAGGGCGATAATTAGATGGATCATTCCTAGGTCCCTTCTTATAGATAGGGATTATAATTGCGTTTGACCAACTAGAAGGAAGTTTGGCTGTTTGATTAATGAGAGTAAAGAGGGAAGCAAGTAAGGGGGCCCACCAAGAGATGTTGATTTTCAGGAGCTCTGGCAAAATTAAATCAGACCCTGGGGCTTTTCCAGATTTAATCTGGGTAATTAAAGATTTTAATTCTTCTTGGGAAACAGGGGCCACTGAGGGATATCCAAACAGTCTAGGGAGAATCGGTTGAACAAATTGGAGACAGCAGCGGTTTGATCCCCACTGTCACTATAGAGTGTAACGAAGTAATCCTCCCAGACATTAATAGGAATATTACAAAGCGGAGAACCACCAGAGTTTCCTAACATCCCTGTAACTGTGGCCCAAAAAAGTTTGGTATTTTTTTGTATGGAATAATTTATTAGTGATGTCCACTGTTTATGAATTGCCTCTTTCTTTTTCCTTGCTAATAGTGATTTATACTGTCTTCTGGTGGTATAATACAATTGGGGTAATGTCTGGCAATTATCTCTCCTATATTGGATGTACATATTTCTTAGATGGATTCTTGCTTCAACACAGGTCTTATCAAACCATGGAGCCATTCATCTATGCTTAAGATTATTAGGTTTCTTCTCTATACAAGTTAACGAGGGTGTCAGGGTCCTAAGGAGCTGGGAATAGTTCTCCAAAGCATGTTGCACTTCTTGTGCTTCGATAATTTGGTTTTTAAAGCCCAGGCACAGTGGTGAGTTAAGAAGTACTGAAATCTCTTCACGGAGATTTTCTGTCCACCATAGCCTTTTCTGTCTAATTACCATGGCTGAGTCAATGAAGTGCAGTGCAGTGTTTTGTTTTTATTAACACGATATCCTGACATGCTTCCATATTCTTGAAGCACCTTCATTAATTGTCCAATACAATCATTCAAATTAGATATTGACAACACAACGTCGTCCGCATAAGCTCTCAGCTTATAGTTTTGGTTTTGAATTTTCACACCCTTAATTGATTCATCATTCCTGATCTGAATTAATAAAATTTCCAATGTAAGGATGAACAATAGTGGAGCGAGAGGACAACCCTGATGGACACCTTTATTAATATTAAATTTGGGAGTCAATTCCCCATTTATTAATATTTGGGCTTCCTGTTTTGAATATATTTTAGTTATCCATTCATAAAATTGATCACCCACTTTTATTTTTTTGAGAACCTCGAACATGAAACTCCAATTGATGTTATCAAAAGCTTTCTCCGCATCCAGGAAGATAAATGCCAATTTCTTATGAAGATTTTTTTGGTGCATGTCAATTAAATTTAATATAATCCTAAAATTTTCTTTAGTCTTCCTAGAGGGGAGAAAGCCATTTTGATCAGAATAAATCCAATCGCTAAGTATTTTTTAAAGTCTATTAGCTAATATATTCGCAAAAAAATTATAATCAGAATTTAATAAGGAAATAGGACGGTAGTTATTTGGATCTAATTTGTCTTTATCTTGTTTTAAAATCAATACAATATTTGCGGAATTCCATGTTGAAGATATCCCATTAAGAAAGATATTATTTATGGTTTGTAGGAGAGGTGGCAATAGTTGAGATGCAAAAGTTTTATAATATTCGTTTGCAAATCCATCAGGACCCGGAGATTTAAAATTTTTGGATTTTCTAACTACCTCTTCCAATTCTTCATATTTAATTGGTTCGTTAAGGGTTGTCCTTTGCTGTTGTGTCAACTTTGGGATATTAATTTTTTGCAAATATTCTTGAATTTTAGAAGGATATACTGGGGTTTCCTTAAATATGCTGTGGAAATGCTCTGCAAAGTTTTTTTTATTTTGTTCTGAGATGTAAAAACTTGTTTCTTTTTAAATTTGATTTATTGTCCGTTTTGTTCTTTCCTTTCTAACTGTATAAGCTAAAAGTTTACCCGGCTTATTACCACCTTCATAATATCTTTGTCTCATATATTTTTTCCAATTTGTTCCGATGTTAAAATTGAAATTTGTTTGCTGCGCCTTGTCAGTGGCAAAACAGAACTACTTTAAATCATTGATCTGCGCCAATGAGAGGCACCCGCAGCGTTTGTTTTCCTGCTTCAACACCTTGCTAAAACCTTCCTCCCCCTCTGTTTCTTCATTATTCTCCCCTTCTGACTTTGCTACTTATTTCATCACTAAGATCACCACTATCAGATCTGAAATAGTTCCTCCTATCTTGTCTTCCCCCATTAATCTTTTGGAACCATCAACTAATCAATTCTCTGTGTTTCTTCCTGTTTCGCTGGATGAACTCTCTACCTTGCTGCACTCTTCCAAACCTACAACTTGTTCTCTTGATCCAATTCCCTCTCGTCTCCTGGTGTCTGTGGCCCCCTCCTTCCTTCCTTCACTTCTTTCTATCTTTAACCTCTCTCTTTCTACAGGCTCTTTTCCCTCTGACTTTAAACATGCTCTTGTTTCCCCTATCTTGAAAAAATCTTCTCTTGACCCCTCTTCTTTGTCTAGCTATCGTCCAATCTCTCTTCTCCCTTTTCTTTCTAAGGTTTTGGAATGGGTGGTTTATTCTCGCTGGCTTGAGTTTCTCGAAGCCAACTCCATCTTCGATCCCTTTCAGTCTGGTTTCCGCCCACGACACTCCACTGAAACGGCCCTCACAAAGATCTCTAATGATCTTTTACAGGCCAAAGCAAATGGTCTCTATTCTGTGCTTATCCTTCTCGATTTATCTGCGGCATTTGACACCGTGGATCACTCTCTTTTAGTTGATGTACTTTCTGACATCGGGTTCTCAAACTCAGTTCTTAACTGGTTTAAATCCTATCTGTCAGATAGATCTTTTGCAGTGGTCACGGGTGGCCAAACTTCATCCCCTGTTCCCCTATCTGTTGGAGTTCCCCAGGGTTCCGTTCTGGGTCCCCTATTGCTCTCTCTTTACACCTTGTCCCTAGGAAAACTTATTAGTTCTTTTGGTTTTTCCTATCATCTGTACGCCGATGACACCCAACTGTATCTTTCCACTCCTGATCTCTCTCAAGAGCTTGAACAGCAAGTTTCATCATGTCTTTCAGCTGTCTCTCTCTGGATGCGTCATCGGCGTTTGAAGCTCAATATGTCCAAGACAGAGCTTCTTGTGTTTCCACCTAAGTCTTCCCTTCAACCCTCCTTTTCTGTTTTTGTTGATAACACTTCTATTTATCCGGTCCGGGAAGCCTGCAGTCTTGGTTTCATTTTTGATTCCTCATTGTCCTTTATTCCCCATATTCAGTCCACAGCCAAAGCCTGCAGATTTTTCCTTTACAATATCGCCAAAATCCGTTCCTTTCTTTCAGCCTCAACTGCTAAGACTCTGGTCCACGCTTTGGTGGTTTCTCGATTAGATTACTGTAATCTCCTTTTAGCTGGGCTTCCTCTTTCTCATCTTCGACTTTTAATTTCTGTTCAACATTCAGCCGCCCGTATCATTACTTTTGTTCGTCGCTTTGATCATGTTTCCCCTTTGTTGTCTTCTCTTCACTGGCTTCCCCTCCCTTTCTGCATTCAATATAAGCTTTTGTTGTTAACTTTCAAAGCCCAGCATGGGCTAGCCCCTCTTTACTTATCTGACCTTCTCTCTCCCTACACTCCCTCCCGTACCCTTCGTTCTAATACTCAAGGTCTGCTGTCCCAACCAAGGATTTCCACTGCTCCATCTCGGATTCGCCCCTTTTCGCTTGCCGCCCCTCACTTCTGGAACCTTCTTCCCCCTCAAACATGGGCCATTACTTCTTTATCCACCTTCAAATCTGAGTTAAAGACTATTTTGTTCAGGGAGGCATTCCATGGTATTGTCTGATATACATTTACTTCTTTTCTCACTTAGGTTTACAGTGGATGTTGTTAGTAATTGTTGTAATTGTCTTTGTTTAAACTGACTTTTATTATTTTGCTCATTGTTTTAACTTAGATTGTACGCCTCTGGCAGGTTTTATTTGTTATTTGTTTTATTCTTGATTGTCTTTTGTACAGCGCTGAGTACACTGACAGCGCTCTAGAAATAAACTTTAATAATAATAATAATAACATATTTAATCTTATTAGTAATTTCAGAAGAATCTGGTTTCTGTTTTAATATAGTTTCCAATTTTTTCAATTCTTTATTTAATAAATCTTCCTTTTGCTTTCTCTTTTTCTTTATTTCACTAGTCTTTTGAATAATAATGCCTCTAATTACTGCCTTATGGGCATCCCATATTGTATGTATAGGGACTTCACCATTTAAGTTCTCTTTAAAATAATATGTTATATGTTTCTTCACATATTCATATACTTGAATATCTTTCAATATATTCAAGTTTAATTTCCAGTTAAATACTGATGGACCATATGTAAGTTCCATTATAACTGGGTTGTGGTCCGACCATATTTTGGGTAATGTTTTTAATTTCGTAATTTTAGAATTTAGATGCTCAGATAGCCAAATCATGTCCAATCTAGATAGAGATTTATGCCAATTAGAATAGAAAGTAAAATCTCTTTCATCTCCATTTTTAACCCTATGGGCGTCAGCTAAATTTAAAATTTCTGTTAAGGAAAAGAATTCACTTGGGAGTCTGCCCTGTGTTTTCTGAATAGGCTTAAGTGATTTGCGATCTAATTTGGGATCTACTACTCCATTCAAATCCCCACACATTATTATATTTTCATATTCCAATTCTACCAGATGCATTCTCAATCTTTTGTAAAATTTACTTTTGTTTTCCAAGGGACCGTAGATACCTATTAGAAGATATTTCCCCCCATCTACTATGACTTCAACTAACAAGAAATAACCTTCTATATCGTCCAAAATTAGCCTTGATTCATACTTTGAATTTACATAGAAAACCACCCCTCTTTTCTTAAATGGTGAAGCCGCTACATATTCAATTCCAAGTTTGGGGCATCTGAGATATTTATATGATAAAATAGTGCCTAAAATTGCTGAATTCTTACGTAAAAATCTAGAATCAATACAGAACGATATAGACAACCTGTATCGAGTTAATTCGGCTGCTGCTAAACAAAGGGGCTTCCCTAGAGACGTGATTGTTCAGTTTGTACGTAGGCAAACTAGAGATCACTTACTGGTGCAAACCAACGAAACTCCTATGACTATTGAGGGGCAGGAGCTTAAAATCCTGAAAGATATACCTGTTCGATTATTGAGAAAGAGGCGTAATTATGCTAACTTGACTTCCTTTTTGAGGAAAGAAAAGATACAATATCATTGGGAGACACCAGAAGGGATAACTTTCTGGTGGAATAGGAGAAGAATAAAAATTGTAACGCCAGAGCAAGGTAACTTATTTCTGCGAGAATGTATGGGTAGAAGGAAAAAGGAGACAAAGAAGAAAGATGAAGACAGCCAAAAAAGAGAAGATGAGGAAGAACAAGATAATAATGCTTTAGGTGCTTGTTCTTTACAATCGTCAGGAAACGTAAGAGAAAATGTAGAGTTAGACGAGGTAGATGAGGTACCTGATGAAGAATCAGAAGATAAACTTAAAGACGGGGACAAGTGTAGTCCTAAACAGATTTCTCAAGTCAGATTGGGACAGGAAGAATATTTTGACAATTAACGTACTTTCAGTTTTATTCGGGGATAGTGATTTTGAAAGTCTTTAATATTTGAAGGATACAATATGGGTCACAGCAAGCAATAGAAGTTCCTTACATGGAATACTCAAGGAATGAACACTCCCCAAAAACGCAAAAAATAAAATAAAAATCTCACTATCTACTAAAATTAAAATTAGATGTGTGTTGTCTACAGGAAAGTAGAATTTAAAAAAAGATATTAAATATCTCAAATATTCTCCCCAGTTTTTGAGCGCCTCCTCGGCGAAGCAGAATGGTCCCCTTCGGGGGAACGAGCAGGGGATGCAGAACGGGCTCTTTTTGAAGAAAAGGAGGTCTCCTCAATAGTCTCCAAGTGTCTTTTCTTGGAAGACCGCTTACTGCTCCTTTCCAAGCCCTCAGTGCTCACGTTCTCTCCATGCCTGGAAGATTGTCTCCATGATCTCTCCCTGGATCTTCCCCTTTTTTGAGGGGGATCCGAGGAAGGACTAGAAATGGCCACTGAAGCCAAAGCCGTGGTCGCCGTCTCCACTTGTAGGGCCTTCTCCCACATGGCCGCCTTCAACTTCACAATCCTGTTTTTCAGGGCTTGTGGAGTCATTTTCCTGCACATTTTGCAGGTTTTTGGGTTGTGGGATTCCCTAAGACAGAAGACACATTCATCGTGCTGGTCAGAAGTTGGAAATTTGGAGTTGCACAAGATGCACTGCTTGAAAGAGGCCATGGTCATTGTATCCAGAAGTGCTAGACGAAATCCAAAGTCGTAAACAGTCCAAATTTGATGTTATCAAAGCCGAAATCAGTCCGAATCAGAAAACACAGTCGAAGTCGCAATCCAAGAGTAGTCAGAAGCCAAAAACGTGGTCAAAGCCGTTTGATCAAGTAAACTGCCCAGTAGCAAGGTTCCTTGCTAGCTGCAAAAGCGGCGGACGAAGGGAACTGAGGAGCGAGCGGGAACGCGGGGCCTATATAGAGGTAGGTGGAGCTACCGCCAAAAAGTTGCAATCCAATTTCTGCCTAGTAATTCCAGAAGGTTCCAAGCTGGCTGTACATGCACAGATAAAACCCATTTGTATGATTCGCAGAGACCATGAAGAAGAAATGAAACATGAACTAGAAATGAAGGCCACAGTCTGCTCATATTGTTCTTACAACTGCCCCAGCAGTAGGGATTCAGTGGCATACTGGCTCTGAACATGGAAGCTCTCTTTAGCCATCTTGATTAATAGTCATTAATTGACCTTTTATCCTCTATGGATTTGTCTAATTCCCCCTTTAAATCATTTAAGCAATTATGGACTGTCATCACATTTTACAAGAGAAAATTCCATTAAAACAATGTGCTGTGTAAAGAAATACTTCTCTCCTCCCTGTGCCTATTGTTCCATGAAAGTGTAGTTACCACTACAAAAACAAGAAACTTGAAGATGATCATCAGGACTTGACTACCTTCTTTCAGCTATGTACATCCTATTCAGCCCTTCTGTAGAACTTGACATGTATGGGTCCCACAGGATTCTAAAAAAGCATTAAGTTTGAATTCTGGGGAATCTGAAAGTATCATTAGGTTTGCCAGGTATCTTCTACATTACGATATAGTCCATTCTCCAGATTGGTAGAAGCAGAAGGATTAGCATTAGTAACTTTAAGGAAAACTCTGATGACCTGCTGCTTGGCAGTACCACTTTTCTCCTCCTCCCCGCTACAAACATGTGCCATGATTGTTAACAAGTTTCAGCTTGTGCACTTTCCCTGAAAATCTCTGATGTGATGCTTTAATCTTTAGTTTAGAAATCTATGCTAATACACCTAACCTATATGCTTTATATTAACATGCCAAACTGTGAAAACTAGGTGTTAATATCTTTACTACATAGTAATAAAGTTTGTAGCCTTCAGACTGTTGCTTTGAATTTGCCACACGATCCCACAACCTTTTGCCGGAGAATATAGCAGTTTGTTCATATTGTATTTCCACCTACACTCCTGGAAGAGCCTCTGAGTCAACGCTGTTCCAGAAGAGAAAAGGAAGAAGGGAGAATTCCAAAAAGTCTCTGGAAGCAGAACAAAGCCCTAAAATTGGAAAGCCAACACAGTACTTTTTACAGAGTATTTTGCTGATACTTTGTGTTTGGAAAAGGCAAGATTCTGGATTTTTATGCCTTTTTTTGTAAAGTCCTAGACTTGGGATCCTCCTCAAAGAACCTTGCCCCTGTATGATTCTTGATACAGTGTTAATTTCACTCTAAAACCAATCATCTTCCCAAGACTTTTAAAATTGTTCCATACACATTACTCCTTGTCCTTTAGAAAGAGCTTTTTATTCATCTGACTCATCTTCTAAAATTTTCATATTAGTGTATTTTTAAAAACAACAACAACAGAGCACTGAAAGGCAAACAATCTCAGATTTACTGAAAATGAAAAAAACCCACAATTTTCCAGCCCCTGTTTTAAAATGCTGGGAAATATTAGACTTTGCCTTTTGTAGAACTTGGAAATAATTTTGTTATTGGCCATGGCTCCTTCTGTATGCTAAGACTTGAAAAGCTAAGTGAAACAGCAGAGAGCAAAACTTGCTACAAGAAAATGAGATGACTTAGTTCTTTCTCCCACAAAGCATGTTGGAGGTATTATAAAGCGGTTTTCAAATATTCAAGTTTTCATAGCTGCCCAATTGGCTGCACATTTGAAGTCACAATAGTTTGAGTGGGCATTCTGTTGAACATCATGCAACATTTTCCAAAGTAGCTGAAAAGTACTGTTTAGTTTGGGGGAAAATTATTCTGGAGCAACATTAAAAACAAGAAAGAAACAAGAGTTTCTTAGTGAACATGTCAACCTACAGGGAGATTTTTTTAAATCTTAGTACACAAATTTTGTACCTCCAGGGAAATCATGCCACAGCTGCTGAGGAACTAGTGACCTTTGTCAAGGAAACATACCACAATACAGAATATTTATGGGGCACATTCTAGGGAAGTGGTCCTCAGACTGTGGTCCTCCAGATGCTTTGGATTTCAGCTCCAAGAAGTCCCAGCCAGCATGCCCAGTCCTAACAGCTGAGGTCCCAAACATCTGGAGGACCACAGTTTGAGAACTAGTCTTCTAAAGTACGTACTGTTCATGTCCGGGCTAGGATTCCTTGGCCTCTTGGACTTGAACACATGAATTAAAGAGTATGACATAACACATCCCAGAACACTTTTCTTTATTTGCACATTGCAAGGAGAGATCCATAATAAGCAAGATGCTTTTCTGGGAAATATCCATCATTACTATATTTCTCATTCATAAGTCCACTTGATAAACTTTCCAGAAACACTGGAGGCCCTCAAAGCCACATTTTGAAACCCTTCAGCATGTCAGAAATAAAAGCAGCAACATACCTTCAACACTCCTACACCAAGCAGTATTGCACATGCTTGCTGCTGCATTCTCTCTTTATGCTGAATTCATTCCCTCTACAATAGTCTGCACAACATGGCTTTGGAAATGTTTTCCAACAGGGCTTTGGAAATGGAAAAAACAATAATGCTGGGAAAGGTGGAGGGAAGCAGGAAGAGAGGAAGGACACGTGCTAAATGGACGGACTCTATTAAGGAGATCACAGGTATTAAAGGATTGCAGGAATTAAGCAGAGCAGTGGAGAACGGAGGGTCTTGGAAATGTCTCATCCACAGAGTCACTATGAGTCAAGATTGACTTGAAGGCAGTTGACAACAAGAGATTCCTGTAACTTTTTAAAACTGTAAGTTCAATTCAAGACTCACCAGCATGTAAAGTAGAATACTATACAGTAACTGTATGTATGGACTTTATCACATTGGGGAAAAGCCAGAAAAAGACATTAAGAAGACATTTTCCTGGCAAAATTGTGAGATTGTGGGGAAGATTTTCAGACAACTTCGCAATTAGAGAAGACTTATCCCAGGAAGAAACAGGAATGCCCCAGCAACAAACCATTCAAGGGATTTCTAATTGTGATGTGTCTGAAACATCTTTGCCGTAATCTTGTGACTTTGCCAGGAAAATGCCTTTTTAATCCTGGTTTAAATTCCAGCTTTCCCCCCATGTGATAGTCTCTTTTGTGGGTGTGTGCTTCCTTATAGGCATCAGAAATAAGATACATCCACTATTACTAATACCCATCTTCTAGAAATATGGAGAGAGTTCTGTCATGGAAGAATGACAACTGTAGTGAGTTATACTAATGAAAACTGAACAAAACATTCCTAAAATGTTTGACTGGAAACTTTGATGACTTACTAATGCCAAAATATAGGAATAACTCCTGGAAATGACATAAAATTGGAGCATATGACACTCTGTAAAGGGATATTCATATATGAATCAGATTCAAAAGGAATCCTAGATGCTGACCAAACTTCTAAAGTATCCATGTCAGAATAGCATATGAAATATAACTCAAGAAAATTAATCTTCACTAAGACAATGAAATGTAGGATAGCTTTTTGTTGTTGTATAACCATTTTTTTGCATGTTTCATTATACAAGAAAACAAGACTTAAATTTTATTCAACATATCCTTACTATTAAAAATGGCAACACTGTTTTTGATTTATTCTAATTATTAACTAATTTGATAAATGTTTGATTTCCTTACCTTTCTTTACACAACATATACTGAAATGACTGGCAGAGGTCGGATAGCCCATTTGTGTGAGTCACAGAGACCATGAAGAAGAACCACACATTCAAATCTAAGATATCCAGTGCATCATGTGGTCCTTTGCCTATGGCATTTATACAGTCAGATATTTGTACATCCATGGGCGATCCATTCTGGACCACCACCACCCCCGGCAGATTAAAAAACAAACAAACAAACAAACAAACAAACAAAAAACTGCAAGAACTAGCACAGCTCACACACCATTGTTGGGGACAATAGGGCTTGCCATCCGCAGATGCTTAAATCTGTGGATGGCTAGCCTATGGATAGCAAGGCCTCACTGTATTAGAGATTTTGATACAATTAAAATGTCTTTAACTTAGCAAATATATAGTTTCAAGGTTTAGCTCTCCATGTATTTTAGAACTTCAATTGAAATAAGTAAGTGTTTCCTACTAAACCATTTAGTCCAGTTGCTTCAATTCCCATAAGTCAAGTGAAAATTGCCATGGATCTTGGCATCCAACTTAATAAATACTTTTTTTGTTGTTGTTTATTACTGTCAGCTTTGTTAATAGCTCAGGTTGTTTGGACCAAGAGCTACAAATTTGAACCAATGGTTTTTGGGAATGACCTCAAGTGCCATTTTTCATATAACTAAATTTCACTTTGAAAAGCGAAGATTTTAACCTTGTTAAAGCTTTCTACTACCTTGCCAATTTAATGTAGTAGGTCCCTTGAAGTAGCCTGTTTGGAAAGTAGCCAATAAACACATTCTCTCATCATAACTTACTATTTAAATGTTATATTGGTTGATACTTTATGATGGAAGCAAAAATTAGCGTTCTCATGACACTTTAGAAAATAGGTTGGTCTTGATTCATTTCTCACAAATGTTTTAATGTTTTATTAATCTTATATAGGAGCTTTGGTTTGTTTTTAAAAAAATATGTGTTGGGAATGGAGATTTCAACAACCAAACTGGGGTATCTTGGATGTTTTTATAGCTGTAAAACCAATTTTTGTTTAGTAAATAGTTGATATACACTTTGTTTTGCAAACAGCTAACATTTCATGCATTTTATCATATTTTATTCTATTTAGCATTCATTTTCAGAATGCTGTAATGTTAGTAGAATAAAGTATCTCAGAAGTAGTCCAGGAACTCAAAGAATATACAATATTTGAGGGGAAAAAAGAGACACATTGCTTATGTATAAATTCATGTTGCTAGGATACCAAGTAGAGGGAGGGGCTGGAAAGCTAAGGCATCTCCACTCTTAAATTATCTGAAACAAGACATTTCAGGGGGGAAAAAACACTCAGGATAATATATAAGAGACTGTGATACTGGGCTCTCCCCATTATTTGGGCAGCACAGCTAAGGAGTATAATCTCCCCTTTAGGCAAATAAAGGGTTAATGATATCTTGGGCTAAGTTACATTTATTGGGGTCAGAGTCACAGAAATCATGAGAGATAATTGCCCAATGAAAACGGTCAGTTGGGCAGACGTGTGCAGCTTCGAGATCCTTCCCAGAATAAGTTACAAAAACCCTTGGGGAACCATGAGGCAGTAAGTTGAACAATATTGAAGAGAGACTTGGGACTGAAGTGCTGCCACACTGAAGGTAAGATCTGGTTGTAGACTGGACCACATGAGTCTAGACCAGGGGTAGGCAACCTAAGGCCCGGATGCGGCCTCCCGAAGCCTTTGGACTGGCCCTAGGCCGATCCTGCCGCCGCTGCCCCCCACCGCGATGATATTGATTACTGTTGTTCTTACTTGTTCTTGGGGTTTTCTTGGCAAAATCTCCACAGGGGTTTTGCCATGGCTTTTCTGGGTCTGAGAGAGTGTGCATGCATATTTTTAAATTTTTTTAAAAAAAAAAACACATTTATTTATTTATTTATTTATGGTGCTTCGGCCCCCCAATTGTCTGAGGGACAGCAACCCGGTCCCCGGCTCAAAAAGGTTGCCTACCCCTGGTCTAGACTCTCAGTTTATCCCATTTATTTATTTTATATGCCACCTTTCTTCTGGAGTGGGACCCAAGGTGGCTTACAGAAGAAATAATTTAAAACCTGACACAATTGAAATTGTCACTTTTTTTAAAAAAAGTATACAACTATTTTAAAAGCATACAAAAGTTTAAACAAACAAAGCACATATCCCAGTAAGAAGCCTCCTTGAGAGCAATTACATATTAAAAGCCTGCTTAAACAAAAAGGTTTTTACCTGCCAGCAAAAGGAAAGCAGGGCCAGCCTAGCCTTCCATGGAAGGGAGTCCCAGAAGGTGGGAGCAGCCACTGAGAAGGTTTTCTCTTCTGTCCTCACCAAGCAGGCCTGTGATGGTGGCAGGACTGAGAGAAAGTTTCTCCCTGTAGATTTTGAAGATCTGGCAGGTTAGTGAGGGGAAATACAATCTTTCAGATAGTCTGGACCCAAGCCGTATAGGGCTTTATAGTTTCAAAGGCAGCCCCATGTAGAGTGTGCATTACAGTCTGAATGGAATGTAATCAAGGCATGTGTCACTGTAGCCAGATCTGACATCTCAAGGAATGAGTGCAGCTGGCACACCAGTTTTA
Organism: Phrynosoma blainvillii; assembly: GCA_026167975.1. Classification (NCBI taxonomy): domain Eukaryota; kingdom Metazoa; phylum Chordata; class Lepidosauria; order Squamata; family Phrynosomatidae; genus Phrynosoma; species Phrynosoma blainvillii. The sequence goes on along the minus strand of JANUYF010000002.1, from coordinate 219,674,499 downwards.
ACTGTGCAAATGCATTCTTGCCCGCTGCTGAAACCTGGGCATCTATACTCGGAGTTGAGTCCAGGAGAACACTCAGGCTGTGGACATGTCTCTTCATGGTGTGTGACCCATCCAACACAGATGGACTCCTTATTCCCCGATCTGCTTTATGACCGACCAGGAGCATCTCTGTCTTGACTGGATTAAGTTTCAATTTGCTTGTCCTCATCCACTCCACTGTCCAGTTCAGACATTGCTTCAGTGCCAAGATAAATTCATTGGAATCAGATGGGAAGGAGAGGTAGAGTTGGGTGTCATCAGCACATTGGTGACACCTCACCTGAAACTCCAGATGACCTACCAGGGGGTTTCATATAGATATTAAACAGCATGGGGAAGAACACAGAACTCTGAGGGACCCCACACACCAATGGACAAGGCATTGAACAGGAGTCCCCCAGCAGCAGCGTCTAAGTTCACCCCTCCAAAAAAGACTGGAACCACTGCATAACAGTGACCCCAAATCCCATCACAGAGAGTCAGCCCAGAAGGATGCCATGGCCAATGGTATGAAAGGCTGCTGAGAGATCCCACAAAGCCAAGAAGGACACACTCCCCTTGTTTAGTTCCCTGCATGGGTCATGCACCATGGCAACCAAAGCTGGCTCTGTACCGTAACCAGGCTTGAAGCCAGATTGATAATTTGACTTATTCAAAAATCCCTTGAGCTGGGAGGCCACCATACACTCCAGAACCTTATGCAAAAATAGAATGTTAGAGTCTTTGTTGTTAACTGCCCTCAAGTCTCCCTGACTCCTTGCAACCCTGTGCATGAGACATCCCCAAAAACCCTTGTCCTGCACTACTCTGCTTAGGACCTTCCAATTCAGGAGTCTATCCATCTGGCATGTGATCTTCCTCTCTTTCTATGACCTTCTACTTTTCCTAGCATTATTGTCTTTTCTAATGAGTCATGCTTTCTCATGATCTGGCCAAAGTAAGGCAGCCTCAATTTGTATCATCCAGGGAAATGATACAATCTTCCAGGGATGCCCTAAAATCTTATCTGAAATCTTCCAGGGAGATTTCAAGACTTGTTCTGGTCAAGGACGCCATTTGTTTGTCTTTCTGGCTGTACGTGGTATCCTTAGCACCCTTCTCTAGTATCATACCTCAAATGAGTTGATTTTCTTCTTATTCACTTTTTTCACTGTCCACCTCTCACATCTGTACATGGTGATGGGGAATACAATGGCTTGGACTATTCCAGGGGTAGGCAACCTTTCTCCTTTAAGGGCCGAGGGACTTCAGTTCCCAGAAGCCTCAGCCATGTTGGCCAATAGTCCCATGTTGGCCAATAGCTCCTGGGATTCTGGGAGCTGAAGTCCCTCGGCCCTTAAAGGGGAAAGGTTGCCTACCCCTGGACTATTCTAACCTTAGTGCTCAATTGTGTATCTTTATACTTTAGATCAGGGGTAGGCAACCTTTCCCCTTTAAGGGCCAAGGGACTTCAGCTCCCAGAATCCCAGGAGCTATTGGCCAACATGGGACTATTGGTTAACATGGCTGAGGCTTCTGGGAGCTGAAGTTCCTCGGCCCTTAAAGGGGAAAGGTTGCCTACCTCTGCTTTAGATTCTCATCTAGTTCTTTCATAGCTGGCCTTTCCATTCTTAATCTTCTTCTGATTACTTGGTTGCAGTCTCCATTTTGATCAATGTTTGATCCAAGGTACAGGAACTTTTTAACTACAGCCCGACAACTCCATACGCGGGCTCGCCATATGCTGACTTAAGCTTCTGCGCATGACAAGCCTGGGGACTTAAAATGGATGTGCAGGAGCATGAGGCCATAGAAATCAATGGGACATGAGGTCCTGCATTTTTTGCCATACGTGGGGGGGAAGGGGACCAACCCCCCACATATACAAAGGGTCCACTGTATTTAGATTTCCTCATTGTCTGGGTTGAATTTATGCAGATCCTTTATGGTCATTATTTTTGTTTTCTTTATGTTCAGCATTAAGCCTTCCTTCGCACATTCTTCTTTGACTTTCCTTCATAATTGCTCCAAGTCAGTATTGTTTTCCACTAGTGGTATGGTGTCATCTGCCTATCTTAGATTGTTAATGTTCCTTCCTCCTATTTTCACTCCTCATTCTTCCGAGTCTAAATCTACTCTTCATATGATATTTTCAGAATACAATTTGAAGAAATAGGGTAGCAAAATGCAGCCTTGCTTGACTCCCTTGCCAATTGGGAACCATTCTGTTTCTTCATATTTGGTTCTAACAGTAGTTTCTTATCTTAAGTACAGCTTTCTTATCAGGACTATCAAATGTAGTGGCACTCTGATGTCCTTAAGAGTCATCCATACCTTTTCATTATCTATGCAGTCAAATGCTTTGCTATAGTGTATAAAGTACATGCTGATTTTTAAAATGGAATTCCTTAGTATACTCTATCAATCATCATATGTTTGCAATGTGGGATGTCTGTTGATCATTTCCAGTCTGTTGGCCATTGTTTTATTTTCCATATTTGTTTACATATATTAGTTAACACTAGAGTTGTTTTTTATTTGTGTGGATTGTTGCAGTTCAGTTGGAATATCATCTGTTCCTGGTGATTCATTTTTCCCAATTTCTCTTATTGCAGCTTCCACCTCACTTTTTAGAATTTGAGACTGGCGGATAATTATTCAGAATGCTGGGATCCAGGGAGGCCTTTTTTAGTAATGGCTTCACCACAGCCTTTCAGGCAGGATGGAAACTTCCCTTGCTGCAGTACAGCATTCAGCACTCCCCTTACTCTCTCAGCCAGACCCTTTCTAGCTGCTTTCAAGAGCAAGGAAGAGCAAGGCTCCTCTATACATGTGGTCACTCTCATCTCTCTAAGGATTCTGTTGACATTCTCAGGCTGCATAAATTGAAACATATCCAATAATACAGGATAAGCAGGCACCAAGATTACATCCACCGGATCTATATCAACTACAACATCCAAGTCAGAGCAAATTTGAGTGATTTTGTCTTCAAAGTGTCTTGCAAATTCTTCACAGTGGGTTCTTGAGTGGTATTTATTTTCTTCTTGTGGGCCAGAATGTTGACCACTTGAGATACCTCTGCCGGATGACACTGTGCACATGCAATGGTGGCAGAGAAGTATAATTTCTTTGCTGCTACCATTGCCAGTGTAGGCCTTCCAATGAGCTCTAGCCTGAGTTTGGCCAGAGTTGTTCTGAGCCTTCTGTCATCATCACTCTAGTCTCTGTCCCACTCATTTCATCACCACCAGGGAGCTCACTTGGCTCAATTTCTTGAGTCGGGCAGCTTAGGGGCAATTGTGTCCACCTATAAACATCCAGGGCTCAGACTCCACTGGTATCATGAGTAGAATAGGACACGTGTAGTTAGCCACATTAGGGGAGATTATGTTTATGTTTAACCTTGGCTGAATATGACCTAGGCTGTTGTAACTTTGTAATTTCAAGTAACTGCATAAAGGATGGAACCTTCATGTAAAAAATACCTTTTGCTATGTAGATTGCTCGCTTAGAATAAAAGCTTCCTTTAAAGAGCTCCTTTCTTCCCACACACTTTCACAAATCTTTTGCTCAGTGTGTATGCACACAGGATTCCCATCTCCCACAGAGGGGGAAGGGTAAGCCTCTGCAGACTTGGAGGTAAAAAAGCACAAATCAAGTTCCCAGTAACTGTTTAAGGAGGGTTAAAATCAGTAGGTTGTGACAGCTCAGCTACATTATCTTCAGGAGTACCATCTACTACTTGGGAGTAAGAGTGGGAGGAAACTCATTACATATTGGCAGTGGTTTGAACCATGGAGTGTGGAATGAGTCCATTATTGCAGGAATTAGGTTCCTTATATTCTAGGAAGTTTGAAATTGATCATGGAACTCATAACCAAGTAATATGATTAGAAAATGGGATGTGGCTACTGCTTCTCCCCAAGTGTTTTCATTAATAGGAATCTACAGATAGCCATCTGGAAGGCATAACAACTACTTATAGACAGAATGCCACCATGCCTAGTGTTTGATTTGTGCGGGTCATACCCTCGATGCAGTTTTAGTACGGAACAGGAATATCTGTGGGCGGAGGTCAAAAAGACCTCCGCATTGTCATGGACGGATCATTTCCTGATCAAGGTGGAACTAAGAGCCACTGTCTGCCCTCCCGGGGGTGGTGGACCCATTAGAAAGGTCTGCCCTTGAAGGCTAATGGAACCAATTGGATTCCAGAAAGCCTTAGAGGGTTTAATGGTTGGTAACGCCGGTGATTCTGTTGAAGGCTTGGTGAATACTTGGAACACCGATCTCACCAGGGCTATCGACACAATCGCTCCCAAGCGTCCTTTCCGGCCCATTTCAAATCGTAAGCCCTGGTACACAGAGGAGCTTGGGAGGATGAAATGGGTCAGACAACGACTAGAGCGCGAATGGTGAAAGACTCATCTCTCATCCGACAGAACTCGCCTTAGGAAGCATCTTGATTCCTATAGGGAGGCTTTCCATGCAGCACAGAAATCTTTCTGCTCTGCACATATTGCGTCTGCAGAGTCTCGCCCGGCAGAGCTGTTTAGGGTGGTAGGGGAGCTGACGAAGGTTCCACCTGCGCCAAATCCCCTGCTTAACCCAACGATGGCCTGCTGTGAGGCATTTAACATCCACTTTGCAGATAAAATCTCTTGGATAAGAGCCGACTTGGACGCCAGTGTTTTGGCAGAATCCGTAGACGAGGTATCCAGCAACTCTGCTGATGGCAATTTACTGGATCAATTTCAATCTGTGAGTACCGATGACGTGGACAAGCTGTTTGGAAAGGTGAGGAAGACGACTTGCCCCCTTGATCCATGTCCATCTTGGCTGGCCGTCTGGGGGGGACGCGTTGAGAGTATTCCTTCGGGATACAATCAATGCATCCTTCAGGGAAGGTATTGTACCATCTTGCTTAAAGGAGGCAGTGGTTAGGCCCCTCCTGAAAAAAACACCTTCCCTGGACCCCCTGGATAGAAACAACTATAGACCAGTCTCCTTGCTACCCTTTTTTGAGCAAGGTGATCGAGAGGGCAGTCACTTCCCAACTCCAGGCAGTCTTGGATGAAACTGATTATCTCGATCCATTTCAAACCGGCTCCAGGACAGGATATGGAGTTGAGACTGCCATAGTTGCTCTGACCAATGACCTCTGCCTGGGCATCGACAGGGGTAGTGTGACCCTGTTGGTGCTCTTGGATCTCTCAGCGGCTTTTGACACTATAGATCATGCCATCCTCCTGGATCGCCTGAGAGAGTTAGGAATTGGAGGCATGGCTTTGCAGTGGTTCCGTTCCTTCCTCTCGGGTAGATCCCAGAGGGTGAGGCTCGGGGACAGTTGCTCATCCAAAATTGAGCTTAATTATGGCGTCCCTCAGGGCGCCATCCTGTCCCCGACGTTATTTAACATCTATATGAAGCCGCTGGGTGAGATCATTCGGAGGCATGGAGCACGGTGTCATGTTGGTGTTTAACCTTGACATATTGGAAAAACAACTGCCACTTCTCCACTCAGACAGCTTGACATGCACTGAGCTACATCATTTTGTCACATTACAACATAGCTAGCCTTTTCATGGTAGGAAAAGAGACCTTCACCATTTTTACAGTATTGTAAAATAATCTTTCCCTGTTTGATTTTAAAGCACACTGACTAGACACTAATAGGACTGAGTATAAATCATGCAACACTGAGTGTAGTCAGCATCCACTGAATTGCTTAACCTTTTTTTTAAAGGTACTATATCAGAACTGTTGCAGATATCCCTTATCTGAAACTTTGAAATCCAAAATACTCCAAAATCCAAAATTGTCCACATGGCTGGCTAAGATAGTGACACTTTTGCTTTCCGAAGATTCAGTGTACACAACTTTGTTGCATGCACAACATTATTAAAAATATTGTGTATAAAATTACCTTCAGGCTATGTGTATAAAGTGGTTACAAAGTATAAATACGTTTCATGTTTAGACTTGGGTCCCATCGCCAAGATATCTCATTATGCATATGCAAATATTCCAAAAACTGAAAAAAATCCAAAATCCAAAACACTTCTGGTCCAAGGAATTTTGGATAAGGGAGAGTCAACCTTTACTTGTTTTCTTTATACCATGTGATGTATCATTGAATTATATGCTATAAACTCTTATAAGATATCTGGCTGTTTTTATAAGCTGGCTTTCCCCCCTCTCAACCACAAAGGTTTGCTTATGGAGCACACTGATACAATCAACAAAGAAAAGTTAATATTTTTGATATATGACAAGTATCTTTGGACAACCTAGGAAGCTTTTTTCTAGATTTATTTTTTAAATTCTTGCCATGTGTGTTAGAGCTCTCTTAGGTCTTCAAGTGGTACCTAGTCATTAAGGATAAGAAGTGGAACACAGCACAAGATGAAAGGTTGTGTCTCCTACCACAAGCTGAGAGGCACCAGCCAACATTTATTCTAAATAAAAACAATCCCATTTAGCATATATGATGCAAGAAACTTAAGTGTTTCCTAACACAGAAAAGGGGCCTAAAGAGTAAAATAAATGCAGACTTTGGAAGAAAAAGAAAGCCACATTTCATCCTTACTGTATAAGTGATTATGAGGAGAGCAATATTTGGTGAATTGAGTATATCTTCTTTCTATATGATACAAAAGTGCATTTTGAAAATAATCAATTTCCGTTTGGGGGAAGGGTGCAGATAAGAGGGACACATTATTCCACACAATTTTGACTGATTCAAATTACAATCTTGTCTAGTAATAAAAGCTGATACCTCTCCTCCTTTGGAACTCAGAATGTGAGGTTTGCAAGAGCAGCTCTTCAGAGAGTAACCTTTCATTCATTTTATTTGCCTGGAGGGAATACTTTAAGAAACTATTTCACACCAACTGAAGTATCAAGAACATGAAAATATGCTGCTCCTGCTCCTCTAAAGCCTCTGATGTCTCCGCTTCACCTTAAATATACTGAAACATTCCCAATTTCTTCTGTTATTAGAAAATGAAACTACTATTAAAAAAAGGAAAATAATAATAAAAGTGATCTAAAATGTCTTGTGCAGAATATATGCAAAGGGATCTTGTAACACCTTTGAGACCTTTAGTAGGCTAAAGTCCAAAACACACTGCAGAAATAATCCAGTTTCAGACTGCTTTAACTGTCCTGGCTCAATGCTAGGGAATTCTGGGACTGTAGTTTTGTTAGACACTTAGCCTTCTCTGTTAGAGCTCTGGTGCCACAAAAAATTACAATTTCCAAGATTTCCTAATACTGAGCCAAGGTAGTTAAAGTGATCTCAAATTGGATTATTTCTGCATTGTGTTTTAGACCTAATAGCCTGATACAGACGAACCAAAAAAACTGCAGCAGGGCTGCACTGACGCTGTTCGCACCGGGGGGCCATGGCAACCACATGCACCCGGCCCTGATTTGGGCTGCCACTGCAGTTTTGAACTGGGCTGGCAAAAGAAGCGGTATTTTACCACTCATTTTTGGCCCGATTCCTTGTAAAAAGCAAGGCCTTAGTGGTTTCTGGCCATGCTCAGGGGGTGGGTGGGTTACGTCATCTAAACGCTATGCCCCAAACATGGCCGGAAACCAGTTTATTTGGCCCATCTGTTTCGGACTGAAGTCTATGTAATTAGATGAATCTGTTGAAGCAGACTTAAATCCATGGAAGCTTATGCTACCAATTTCTTTCCCTCAGTTAATCTCAAAGGTGCTATAAGATCTCTCTGCCTAATGATTCAGACTAACATGGCTATGTCTTTGAACTGGTTCAGAATGTAGTGTTCAGTTCAATAAAGACTTGTAGTGCATTTAGATATACCCACATGGGACTTTCCTACTCAACAAAGCATTTGAGAAGTCCGTTTCAAGAACGTAACACCCTCTTTCAAACATACATTTGTCCCTTGCTATCCGTGGGGTAGAAAATATAACCTGATCAGTCTTCTGTGTTACAAGACAGGCAACTGTCTAATCCACCTCTACCAATATGGTTTGATTTTGAATATCTTCTTCCTGGGAACCAATTGTCAGGCTTTCAGAATAGGCAGTTCAGAGAAAGTAGTGACCTCCTCCCACGGTTGCAGTGCACTTTGCTATCTCCCTCTGGTCTTTGTCATATTTGATCTGCACACATAGCTTTTCCCATCTTGCCATCACTGTCTTTATCTTTGCTGGCATTATACAGGTGGTAGCCAACAGGATTTTGGCCACCATGTTCTCATTTGCATAATGCATACTGTATTCTTCTTTTGTATTTCTCCTATACTGGGCCATAAAACAGTTTTTCTAGCATGGAAATACATGTGTATTTTCACATATTAAAAAGAAACAAAAACCATTATGTAAACATTTTTTTAAAAGTTTCCGAAAGTGCAAAACAGGTATTCCTACAATGAAATTTGAACCCAATTTCTCACCTCATCCTTAGTTTACAAATTATCATTACAGCAAGAAAGTAACCATACTTTAAAAGACATAGCAATTATGCGGAAATTATTGAGAATAACTCTATTCATGTTTAAACAAAAATCTATCAGTGATACCCTTATTGGCCAATCAAAATGCACAATATACTTGTTGCAAGCTTTTGAAGCTCCATGGGCTTCTTCATTATGCATGATGTTACAAACCAAAGAGGAGAAAAACAATTGGAGATGTTAGTCAGATGCCTACATGTTGTTTCAGTCTTTAGTTAAGACCAGGGGTAGGCAACCTTTCCCCTTTAAGGGCCGAGGGACTTCAGCTCCCAGAATCCCAGGAGCTATTGGCCAACATGGGACTATTGGCCAACATGGCTGAGGCTTCTGGGAGCTGAAGTCCCTCGGCCCTTAAAGGGGAAAGGTTGCCTACCCCTGGTTAAGATGGTATATGGTGGGGAGGATATCTTTTATAGGCAGGCTCCTCCTCCTCCTCCTCCTGGCCATGTGGCTATAGGGAGATTTTCCAAATTTCCAGGAAATTTAAAATCCATTTGCATCTCAACAGGGACCCCTCTTTTGCAATCCAATATGTCTCCATTCCAGTGAGGCCACAGGCCTCTTTGTGGCAGAGAACAATGGATTTCTCAAGAAGTCTCCCTGTGTTTGCATCAGGAATATTTTGGTGGATGTAGAGGTAAAACATGCAAATTCAGTCCAAATTTAAGAAGAAAACATGTTTTATCTTGCTTGAAGTTCCCAGTCCACAGGGTATTCTTCCTGGTTCCCCTGTTGCAGCTATAATGCGGTATCTCACAATACATAAGACTGAAGCAACATGTAGGCATCTGACTAACATCTCCAATTGTTTGGTTTGTAACATCTTGCCTAATGAAGAAGCCCATGGAGCTTCGAAATCTTGCAACAAGTATATTGTGCACTTTTGTTGGTTAATAAAGCTGATGGATTTTTGTTTGAATTTGCTAAACGGCCAACACAGCTACCCCTGAATGTTTTCTATTCATGTTTGTGAAGTTTGGAAAGGGAAGACCACCTCTTACTAAAATTGGATGAGCAGTGATTTCCAGGGTGCCTATCTCTTTATGTGTTGAATATATCAACTTGAAAATGAACCACAAGTTCAGACGTGTTCAAGGCAGATGTGTACATACTTTGCTGAATCAAATATAATACTTGAGGTGGCAGGTGTTTTTCAGTTCCGCTAGCATTATCAAAGGGTCAGTTTACTCAGTCAGAACTAGGTTGACTGCTTTTCAGTATGCAGAATGGGACTAAAAATATGCCAGCAATATAAAAATATTGTACACTCACCGTCTAGGGAAGAGAGCTGCTGAGTGCTATAAGAACATGAATGCTACATGAATTCACAGGTCTACAGCCAACACTTTCAAAACTTTTAATTACACTGAAACAGCTGGTAGCATCGTTGATTCAAAGCCCCAGATTACCTTGATTGCTCTGTCATTATCTCTAATCAGCTGCTGTTTCTCATCTTCAAACTTTTGTAAAACATCCTGCAGACGCCTTTCTGCAGCAAGCTGCTGCTGCTTGCTTTCCTCTGTCAGAGAGGAAATGGTTGTCTTAAGTTCAGCTATGATCTAAAAAGAAAACAGCATGCTAAAATGCCTACTAGAGTAAGAAGTATATATTTTGCATGCATTTATGCTTGACACAAGAATCTGAGTTAGCAAACTCAACTGTGAAAACTAAATAGTTTAAATTAACATATTACACACCAGCAAGTAGAAAATTCTACAGAGAGAAAAGAAATATAGTAAGACCGGAACAGCATAAAACTGCTGAATGTAAAAATTTATGAGAGAATTTTCCACTATAAAATTCCCCAATAATTTAGTCAACAGAACAAAGCACATTTGTTATGTGAAAACAGGGAAAATATAGGATTCCCATTTTGCACCTCACTGAAATGATTTTGAAATCAATCCTTTGAAACATTTTTGTATACTTATTGGGATATATAGCAAAGATTCATAAGTGATCTGAGAATTCAAGAATGACAGTTGAAATCTAAGTAAAAAAAGGTCTTCACAGTTGATTTTTAAAAAATCGATGCCTTGGCTTAGGTCATAAATACCATGATGTGGAATCCAAAAGGCCACATATACTAAAGTACCCTGGCATTTGAAAGGAAATGTACAACTTTCTCTTCTAGCTATGGTTTGTTACACTGCATTACATATTGCTCAGGATGGTATTTAGACATTCAAAAATAGACTTCCAGGGTTGTGGTGTAAATCTGAAAACTTTCTGCACAAGAGAAAAAAGATGTGTGTATGTGAGTGGGATCCTCATTTAACACAGATGTCAGTGCCTTGTGAATGAAATGGAGGATATTCGGATCTGTCCAATTGTGAATGAGATTCTTAAAAAAGTCCTGTGTCTACGTGTATAAGTATTACGGTTTTATGGCATGTATGTTTTTAATTTGTATTTGTACTTGTAAGCCGCCTTGATTGCCAAGGCAAAAGGCGGGGTATAAGAAATATATTATTATTATTATTATCATCATCATCATCATCATTATCATTATTATCTTATTCTGAACAATCACATGGAGGATCAGACAACTGGGATAGTCACTCACATCCTTGTTTACAATATTGAGAATCTCAGTTGGGCATAAAATCAAAATGATATGCTGAAGTTATACAATGAGAGACAACCCATAATCTAAGTCATGAAGATATCTCACCCTACTACTTCAGGGCAAAGTACCTCCTCTGCTTGGACCATGAGTTGCTTCTGTTTTCAACACAATCATTTCAGCCAACAATGCAGCAATAGGAGATGGCTGTTATTTAAAAACACTTGTTATATCCAGTGTAAGAAAATATTTGGGAAATATTTTCTTGAGAGCTCATTTGTAGCTGTGAATACACCAAGGCAGGCTGTAAATTACTGACATCACCCATGCTGGCCATATAGATTTTGTACATGCACAAACACTAGATCAGCAGTGCAAATAGATTTAGGTCTAAGGTCCAAAACTCACTGCAGAAATAATCCAATTTGAACCTGCTTTAACTGCCCTGGCTCAGTGCTAGAGAATGCTGGGAATTGTAGTTTATTGTACCAGAGCTCTCTGATAGAAAAGGCTAAATGTCTCACAAAACTACAGTTCCCAGAATTCCCTAGCATTGAGCCTGGGCAGTTAAACCAGCTTCAAACTGAATTATTTCTGCAGTGTGTTTTGGACCTAAGATGACCAAGGGGGATGCCATGTAACATTTCATTGAGGGCTACACTGGGAAAAACAACAACAAAAAACACCCAAACTTTCTAAGTCTATCACAAATGAAAAATGTCAACCTATAGGGCCAGATTTTGGATGTTGGGAACTTTTTGGAAAATTTCACAAAGTATTTTTTAAACAAAATATAGGGGAGTTGGAACAAAAACGCTGCACTTTGGAGAAAACAACAGCAAAAAAGGGAAGTGATCTTTTCAAGCACACAAAACCGAAAAAAGCTTTTCCTTTAAGGGTGAGAAAATGTGAAAATGTATACTGTGGAGACATACACTAAACTAAACTGACTAAAGAATAAAACTGAAGTAACTTTAGATAATCCTGTTCATAAAAGTAAAATTACATTAAAATGCATAAATGTATGGAATTCCTTTTACAATTCTTTTGAGTTAAGAAGCTGTTTTAATAATATATTAACAATTTTTTGAAAAGCAGCAGACAGACAAGGAAATGCTTTGGGCAGTAATTCTAAGTGGGAATGCAATTGTTTATTTTGCTCAAACTTCAGAGAGCATTTCTTGGAAACTATTTTTGTGTGTGTGGGTGTTAAAAAGTGAGTGTTCCATGAGGACAGAAAGTTAAGATTAGCCCAATGTTGTCAGCAGTAAAGCCACATAAAAGTTACAAGTCACCTATTATTAAAAATACATTACCACAACTATATTCAAATGACACTGAAAACCTTATGCAAAACCCAAAGATGGAACTTTGGGCTACTCATCAGATTCAGAATTAAGGATGAAGTTCAATCTTTTTAATTTATTCCCTGACCAAAAAATGCAACCTTTAAAGCTATGTGTAGAAACTCTCACAAGCTTCCTTAGATTAACAAAAATAAAATAAAAAATATAAAAAAATGCATTGAATTGGAATAGATTTTTGTATTTTAAAAATATGTCATTTCTACCACAATGTGGGTACACAAAGGTGTACTGTAGCACAATTGAAACTAACTGAGAGAAAGAAGATTGTAGCGTAATCTTTAATAGACTGAATCTACTGCAAGTAGACTTAGGCCAAAAGCAGATGGAGGGGAAAAGCCAGCTCACCCCTGGGGTTTCCCCGATTCATTGGGAGAACCTGCTGACCGCACCCTTGGCTTCCACAATGGGCTGACAACCAAGGTGCAGTCCACAACGCCCCTCCTGTTGTGACGATTGACTCTCCATAATGAGCAATTGTGGCTACAAGTCATGTCACATCATTATTTATTTTGTTCTGCTGCAAACACATGTGCATGAGTGCATCGATGCTCCACTAGCAGCAGCTAATTGCCTCCCCTGTCCTGCCCAGCCACCAGTCCATTGGACAGCCTGCACAACCATTTGCTCGACTGCATGACTGATCGGCTGCCCATATGGTGCATCAATAAGCCCAGTGACACATTGGCACAGTAGATGCCTGTCCAGCCATGAAGTCCCCCACCCCTGATACATATCCCTTTTCCCTCCATGGCTCCCTCTTGGACCAGTCAATTTATTAATGCTTTTACTAAATCCATTTTATTGTTGGTAATATGATGTGTTTTTGTCATAATTTCCCTTCACAGGGTGTGCAATGGGTCGATGGTGTTCTTGTGTGATCAATTCACAGGTGGGTGACAAAAAAAATTATGGTCAGCAATAGTGCCAGCAGCAACCTGCCCCCTCCCTCATCCTCACACTGGCACTCAGTTCCACACTGGTGCAATAATTTGCTCTTTCTGGCTTGAACTACAGCAATCTAGGATTTCCCCCCTTCAGTGTTAAGACCTCGGAGAGTGCTTTGGGACTGTTTTCCTGCCATTTCAGCCATGTTCGTCATCTGCACACGTGAGTTCTGAAATGAGGCAGGCCTATTTCTTTCAGCTCATGAAGACATGCCCTTAGTCTATGAAAGATTATGTAATAACCTTCTTTCTCTCAAGTCAGTCCCAAAGGTTCTACAATATTCCTCTGCATATTGATCTGGACTAAGGGCCTGTACAGACTGGCCAAAAGGGCTGGCCCGGGGGTGGAGTTGGGGTATGGTGACCACAGGCTGGCTGCCCTGACTCCATCCTGATGCCACCATCATGCCACGCACCCCACCGCATGGCATCAGGGTGTTCCCTTGGCACAGTGTACAGACACGCTGTGTCAAAGGAGCACAGAAGAGCCGTGATGGAGATGGCAAGGTCAGCTTTTTGCCGCTCCAAAAAGGAGTGACATTTGCCAGCTCTTTTTGGAGTGGCAAAGTGCCAGATCAAGGCCATGGCGTGTGGTTGCCACAGCCCCGATCTGGCACTCCCAGGGGCGGCACGGAGTCGCCCCTTAGGGGCCGTCTGTATAGCCCCTAAGATGACTATGTGAATTCTAGGTACAGTAACTGATCAGAATCACTGAATCATAGAGTTGGAAGAGACTACAAGGGCCATCCAGTCCAACCCCCTGATAAATTATTAATAATTATAAATAAATTATAATTAACCAATAAATTATAAATATTACTGTACCACCATTTTTATGAGAAGATTTAGAGTTCAGAGATGATGTTTCAACAACTGAGTTTTTGTTCACCTCATGCATAAAGCAAATCAGGTTGCAATTGTTCCTACTGTTGAGGATGCAGTGGGTACTGTAGAACAAATGGTATATTTACCTCCCCCATTTGCCATGAGGGTGCAACAGTAAACCAACTACAAGGATTCCTCAAGTAAAGGCTCTCTTGCTTGGCTTCTCCTGCCATTGCTGTGCCACTACACTCTGTTGGCACCATATTTATAACTCCTTTTTCTAGGAAAAATGTAGTGGACATACAAATACAAATAAAACAAATGAAATTAAATGGGTCTGCTCTCGCTAAGACTGCAAGATGGGATTTTGCTGGTCACGTTTAATGTTGTTGTGTTGTGCTGATGCCTTCTTGCCCTGAGTTAGCACAGGAGAAATCAGGATGAAGCCTTGTTCCTGCTCAATGTCCTGCTCTAGTAAGGACACAAGTTTCCAGGGCGTGTGCCATTACGCACAGCACGCGCCCTGAATACTTCCTCCCGGCACAGCATCTTCTCGCACTGTGTTGGAAGAGACGCGGAAGAGCCGTGCGTCAGCTCTTCCGGCACCCTTTCTGCTGCTTGAGAAAGGAGCACTATTTTGGCCTCCTTTCCCAGGTGTCAAAAGGGTGGATTGGGGTCGAGGCGTGGGACAGTCTTGGCCTCAATCCTCTGCTTCCCAGGGTGGCCCATGGCCGCCTGTCTGCATCCCCCCTAAACTAAAAGTAAAGGGACTCTGTGGTACTCAGAATTCTTTTAAATCCGATTCCAATACCGGCAGCAGTCCATATTCCACTCTGTTGTAGTGAATGAAAGAAAGAGGAAATGGAAGCACTCATCCACTATTCTTGTGCCTGCTGATGGGGCTAGTCTGACTGGAAAGGACTGAGGGTGCACCTACACTGTAGAAATATTGCAGTTTTAAACCACTTTAATTGCCATGGCTCTGTCCTACAGAATCCTGAGATCTGTAGCTTTGTGAGGCACCGACATTCTTTGGCAGAGAAAGCTAAAGACCTTGTAAAACTACAAATTGCAGGATTCCTTAGGATGGAGCTATAGCACTTAAAGTAGTATCAAATTGCATTATTTTTACAGTGTAGGCGCACTCCGAGTCACACCAGGCAATCTGCTTGAAAGAACTGGGAACATTCTAGCCCTATCTCTGAGCACATGGAGACAAATTAAAGGGCAGGGTGACTCCTAAGGTTTGGTGCCTTGCAGGACCAGGGGACTCACACTGAAAACTGCCCTCTTTTGCCTTATATTACCTATGTCTATAAGTTTTAAAATGCTGTCATCCTCAAAGATGTGTACATCCACTGGATTTGATGCTGTGTATAAGGAACCTCTGCTTCCCATTGGCAACAAGCAAAATGGCAGCTTGATTTATCTGCAATAGGGTATATTTATTTGGCAGGAGAAGGAGGATGGGCTTTGGAATTAAATGGTAACAGAAGCAAATGTGGCATATTTCTATTTTCATTTTTAACTGAAAGACAAAAAGCAAACTTCCTAAATAAGTATTTTTGTTCATTTTAGTTTTCATGTTTCCTACCTGGGAAGATTTGGCAAATTTCTGACTGTATTCCTTTTCAATCTGCTTCAACCTGCTGCTAGCCTGAAAGAGACACACAGACAAAAAAAGGAAACCAGATTATCTCAGATGAAGAACGTGTACAGACATTTTGCCACTGACCCCTTTTGCCTGGCACCTCGTCTACATGCCTATCACTAAGCAGCTGGGAGCTCTGCCAATTCCAACGCCCCTTTGTGGCAGCCAAAAAACCGCTAGGGCTTGCCTTTGATCTAGGGCCAACTATTCATCACTTGAAAGAGCGGGAGGGGGGTGAGGGAGGAGAACAGTACCTCTGCTGCCAATTATTAGAAAAACATAAAGGCCTCTGTGGATTAAAAAAAAGGTGGGGGGGGGGAAGAGGAGAGAGACAGAGTTTATCAGGATGACTTCATCTTAGTGAGAAGGAAAAAAAGGAAGGGGGAAAAAATCCATAAGCTCCTCTGTAGGCTGTGAGGGTACAATGTGACACATACTCTATGATTTTGTGTGCCAGCTGTTCCCTGCAAGTTCCTTTTGTCATATTCTTGCACTTTTTAAAAAGTAAAAGCTGGCTGCCATTAAAGTAAAAAATCCAATATGCTATAGAGCTGTTTGGACTCTCTTTGACCCACAGCATGCTCTCTTTCCCTCTCTCTCTAGCTTATCTTTCACATCTCAAAGATAAGGCATAAAGCAATCTGGAAATAGGGTTTCTTTGTTGTTTCCCTATCACATGCAATTGCGAGGGTAGTGTTTCTGACATTCATTTCACACACAGAAAAAGCATTTAAGTTCTCTATATTTTTCCAACTTACTTGGAGCATCATTTTGAAATAAAACTCTTTGAATAACCCAGTTCCAACAGACATTGCTCATAGTTCATTACATTCAAATAATTGCTTTCTGTTCTTCTGCTTCTGGATGCAAAATATAAAAACATTTATTCTAAGAAAACATGTTTGGGTACCATGGCATGCTGGCTATGTTCCAGTAACTCCAATGCATGGGCTGCCCTGTTCTCCTATACAGCAGGGAAGCCCTTGGTGCACTATGCCATGGACAATCACTGTCCTAATGTTGGATGGCTTTCTTTATGAAAGGGAACAGGCAGCTTTTGACAACGCCCACTTACTGAGAGAACTGTAAGAAAACATAATCATTCAAAGCCACTGACTCTGTGGCTAAAGCTATGATCTCACTTCTGTGCTGTTCTGCAGCTGCAAGTCAGAATTAACTTCTCTGAACTAAATATAAAGGAGAAAGTACTTTAGTCTGTGCCAGAAAAAAAATTTCACCGATGCCAAAAGAACACTGTGCAGGTACAACAGACCACCCACAGGTGACCAAGGAAGGAGCCAGGACTTAAAGAGGCCCTTCAACATTTATTTGACAGAGGTAAAGGCATGGGGGGGGATATATACAGTAAGATGGCATTCAGATTAACAGATTAATTTATTCAGAGAGTCATGTTAGTTTTTTGCAGTAAAAACAACAAAGAACCACGAAGCTTCTTAAACACTAACACATTTACTATGGCATACGTTTTTGTGAATGAGCCTACTTCCATCAGACGATCAGAGTGTTATCCTCCACTGGCCAGCATATTACTGTATATATATATATGCATGAATGTAAAGGGGGAAATATTAGCAGGAAGGCCAGAAGAAAAGGAAAAGCAAGGGACACAGACTGTGATAACTGTTAAAAATATAACTGTGCATACAATAGTCGAGTGACCATCTCCAAAGCAGTGTTGATGATAACATAAACATCAGGACATTGGAAAACCAATTAACACCTCTAGTGGGATAAAAACCTGCTATCCCTATTTAGGCCCCAGGTGACAGAGCTGAACTCCTGGGATGTGTTAATTCAGCAGCATACACTGGATTTCCCTTTTGTTCAGGAACTTTCAGATCAGCAGCAGTGGGTCATAGCAGGTGAAAATGTTCTTTCACTGGTTCTAAATGTTGCCATTTATCTTTTGCACAGGGAGTGACTTGTTGGTCCCAATTAGATTGGGGAAGACATAACAGCACATAACTCATTGGAGAATGAGCAGATGAATGAGCCCTTGATGTTGAGCAGATAATTGTAGCTCCTGCCATTTGTTTTTGTTAATCGCCTCTGAGCCAATCTCAACTCATGGCAGCCCTGTGGATGAGACATTTCCAAGACCCCCTATCCTCCACTACTCCTCCTAGTTTCTGCAGTTTCATACCCCTGACCTCCTGAATTGAGTCCATCTATCTAACATGTGATCTTCCTCTCTTCCTAACTCCTTCCGTTTTTCCCAACATTATTGTCTTTTCTAATGAGTCGTGTCTTCTCATGATGTGTCCAAAGTACGGCAGCCTCAGTTTATTCATCTTTGCCTCCAGGAAAATGTCAGGCTTGATCTGCTCTAGGACTCACCTATTTGTTCTTTTTGCTATCCATGGTATCCTCAGCACTCTTTTCCAGCATTACATCTCAAATGAATTTATTTTCTTTTTGCCCATTATTTTAATGGTTACTCAGCTCTTGGATCCATACATGGTAATAGGGAATACAATTGCTTGTATGATTCTGACTTTCTTGTTTAGTTGTATATCTTTGCTCTTTAGCCTAAATAAATAATCTGAACAAATTATTTCCTGTGATGCAGTGGAAATGGACTAGTTTTTACTGCAACTATAACATTAGTTCTCACTGCACAGCTGCAGAAACAGCCACTGTTCAGAGCCGCCTTTTGAGGAACAGTTCCCTTCTTGGTCCTGTGTGTATTTACCTATCTCTCAAAGAATTGTTTTTTGAAGATACAAAACTGACAGGATAGAATGCAGGCAACATGTTGGTAAAACAAAAGTAAAACCAAATGAAATATTTTTCTTCAAAAAAGTATGCCTTATACTTAATTTCTACTCTTAATGTTCCCAGTAACCTTTATACCAGGTATAAAAAACCTTTATACCAGGTTGTTGATGAGATATCAACACCTGCTTAGCAACACTACTACCAAAGTGCTATCTGCACTATACACTTTGACCTGCAGAAAAGCTTCATAGCTGTGGAGCAAGTTCAGAGTGTGAGCCACTTCTAAGGAATCAGAGAGGTGGTTTACCAAAGTTGTTTTGAAAGATTTATTTCAGAACTATTTCCCTACAAAGCACAGTTTCAATGCATATAGAAAAAACTCGGAGATGAGGTCTGTTTGCAAGACAGTGTTTCACTGACTAAACAGATGGGTAAGAAATCAGAAACATTAGAATTTAATATACTAAATATATAGTTGCCCCTCTGTTCTCGCGGACTTGAGATCTGCGTTTTTGAATATTCACAGAGGGGCAACCTCCATTAAAATCAATGGGAATGTGGCCCATTCAAGCCTATACAGGCCTATGGGGCTTGAATATTGGTGAGTCTTGGTTTTCATGGGGCGGGTGGCTTTTGGAACAGATCCCCTGTGAAAACGGAGGGCCGACTATATAATATACAGGCAGTACTATTGAAAAATTTATTAAGTAGATGTGGTGGGAGGCTGCATTGCATGACTTATGCCAAACTCTACAGAAATTCTATTCTTACAAGAATTCTAGCTTTTTTTGAGTCTATTCATATTTTCAATTATGACATTATTTTAAACATATTAATAACTTTCTTACAGTTTAAACAGTATGTATAATTCCTGAGTCAGCTTGTTGGGGGCAAGAGTTTTGGTAAAGACAGGATTAATACAATGGGGGCATGTTGCTGTGTATCCTCAAGTCATTTTCCAACTTATGGCAACCCTACGGCGAACCTGTTTGTGTGTGCATGTGCACACCCATGTTCCCTGTTCCATTATAGCAGCCCCATTAATCACATAGGCTTTTCTTGTGCAGGAATACTCAAAGGTGGTTTGCCAGTTTCTTCCTCTGAAATACAGCCAATAGCATCTGGTATTCACAGACAGTATCCCATCCAAGTACTAACTAGGGCTGACCCTGCTTAGCTTCCCATATCAAACAGGATCTGGTGCCTTTAGGGTATTACTGTATATACTCATCTATAAGTCTAGAAATTTTAGTCAAAAATTGACCTAAAAAAGCTGAGTCAACTTATCCATGGGTCTACTTTAAAGGAACCATCCATCCCCTGATGAAAGGCAACAGTGTAATTTATCCTGGGAGAATTGACTCCCCTCTGCTCTCTCATCCATCCAGCCTTTAGAACACCAACAGTTATGCCTGCTGGGATTTTTTTAAAGTTCTTTGGCATTGTTTTCCTTTGCTTCATTCTCAAGATCCTTTGCTACATGCCCTAAATTTTACTCTCGACTTATCCACAGGTCCCATTAAAATCCATAATTTTGGCCCCCAAACCTGCCCTCAATTTATAGTCAGGGCTTAGTGGCTTAGTGTTTAAGATGCCACTGACCTCCTACAATACAATGGCTTAGTGGTGGCTTAGTGGTTAAGACGCCAATTCTGATGACTGGAAGATCAGAAAGATGGCAGTTCGAGGCCTGTGCGCTGCATGATGGGGTGAGCTCCCATCACTAGTCCCAGCTTCTGCCAGCTTAGTAAGTAGATACATAGGTATCACTTCGGTGGAAATGTAACAGTGTTTTGTGCAATCATGCTGGCCACATGAGCGCCAGAGTCGTCTTCGGACAATGCTGGCTCTTCAGCTTAATAACGGAGATGAGTACCACCTCCTACAGTCAGTTACGACTAGACATTCATGTCAAGGGACTACCTTTAACTTTACAACTTATTGTCAAGTATATATGGCATATCATGGGGGTTTCTCATAAGATTTGTGAAAAAAGGGGTTGCCATTGCCTTCCTCTGAGGCTGAGAGTATGACATGCCAAAGGGCAGAGTGGATTTCCATGGCTGATCGAGGATTTAAATTCTGCTTTCATAGAATCCTAATCCAACATTTAAACTACTATACCATGCTGGCTCTTTGGAGATGCAGCCATTCTTAAATACATCAACCATAAAGAAGCATCAAAGACTTAAAAAGGTAAAGGTAAAGGTAGTCCCTTGACAAGAATGTCTAGCCATAACCGACTGTAGGGAGCAGTGCCCATCTCTGTTACTAAGCTGAAGAGCCAGCATTGTCCGAGGACTACTCTGGTGGCCATGTAGCCAGCATGACTGTACTGAATGACCACTGTTACCTTCCCACTGAAGTAGTACCTTTTTATCTACTTGCATTTGCATGCTTTCGAACTCCAAAATTATTACCAATAGTACATACTTTTTACTGAACAAAGAAAAGAAAAAACACACAAGTTAGTTAACTTTTCTTATCTCAGTGTAAGCTAAGGACAAAGTATATACAATTAAACAAATGTATAAATGGTTTTTCAAAAATTGTTGCATTTCAGGTACCAGAGTATGAAATGGTATATGGATGCTTTAATCTTTTCCTTCTGTTGCAGTCCCAAATTTGATCAGGGCCCCACAATCTCAATGTACTTTTAAAAAGAGTCATTCACAGAATTGTTAACTGTATGAATTTTATAATGTTTTGTTGGTTCTAAACAGTTCAGTTTTTCATACACCCAATGTTATAGCACCATGAACTCAAAAGAGACCATTCAGTGGGCTATGGTTTATAGCAGGGGTAGGCAACCTTTCCCCTTTAAGGGCCGAGGGACTTCAGCTCCCAGAAGCCTCAGCCATGTTGGCCAATAGTCCCATGTTGGCCAATAGCTCCTGGGATTCTGGGAGCTGAAGTCCCTCGGCCCTTAAAGGGGAAAGGTTGCCTACCCCTGGTTTATAGTAATGTTTACATCTTGTACCCTGTGCTCTACAGGGTCTCTACAAACTACATTAGCCTAGAGGAGACGATGGTTAGAAGATATGAGCTGCAGTGCCATCAATATGTTGCTGATACCCCCCTCCTTTTAAAATGATTTCCAAGAAGGCTATTGATCTTCTAAACAAATATCTAGAATCAGGAATGGATTGCATGTGACCAAGCTAAGACATAACTAAGACAAAACAGAGGGACTGCTGATCAGTATAAGAACTGACCTGTGAAGAGCCCTGGTGGTGCAGTGGTTAAATACCTGTACTTCAGCCACTTACTCACAAAAGACAAAACCATAAGGTTGTGAGTTCAGCACCAGCCAGGGCCTCTGGCTCAGCTCAGGCTTGCATCCATCTGAGGTCACTAAAATGAGTATCCAGCTTGTTGGGGGCAATTAGCTTACACATTGTAAACCACTTAAGGAGTGCTTAAGTACACTGATAAATGGTATAGAAATGTACTTGCTATTGCTATTGTTTGTGTAAAGCCTCCTCTGAAGCTGGCTGCTTCCTTGGAGAACCAGCTTTGTAGTCTGGATGCTTCTGGAGAATAAGGTAGCATTTGAAGCCAAGATTTCGCATACAACCTCAACTGGTACTCCAACTTCTTCCTTGGTCACATTCATATTAGGTTAGTGCAACACTAGCTACACAAGGCTGCCTGTGAAAGGTGTTAAACCCCAGTTACTGTGAACCTTGGAAGACAGATTAGCATTTGCGCCTTAACTTTTGAAGCATATAACTCTCTGATATTGTTTAATCTGGATTAGTTCCAACTTCATTTCCAAGAACAATTTAAAGTACTGGCTATTAAATCCTAAATGATATGGGTTCAAGTAATCCGAAGTCCTATCTTTTCTCACATGAACTTTGCTGCTATAGTCCTTGGGGACCCTGCTTTGCCTCTTCCTATCAGTGGTCTAATCATCTGAGATGCAGAATAGAGCATTTCTTATTACACCACACTCTCTTGACTTGATGTTGTCTTAATTTTGCCTATCTTTATTGGAAAAACCTACCATAACTGCTATGCTATTTTGTTTGTATGCAATTTACTATGACTGCGGTTGTGTACATTCTCCACTTTAAAAAAGTGATTTTCCATCAAGGTAATCCAAACTCTCAATCAAGAATAGCTGTATTACGTCAAGTGTATTACAAAAATAATTACACAATTTCTTTCTTTCCCTAACTTTATTCTAGTTTGACTAGTCCTGGAGAGGAGCTAGAAGCTATGTAGGTTACCGTAGCCCAGTCTGCTAGGACTACTACCTTCTGGCTTTTGTGCATTCCTGTAAGCATTATCTACACTCCTGCAATCAGAAGGGCTAGAAGTATGTTCTATTTTTAAAATGAAAGTTAAAATCAAACACTGCACTTTGTACTTTTTTGCCTCACTTAACAATATTGTGACCTATATACCCTGATGATAAGTGAAGCAAAATCTATTTATGTATTAAACCACAACTTAAATTTTGACCTGTAACTATTGAGAACCAAAAATTAGATGGGAGCAAACTAGGTAAGTCCTCTAGAAAGTGAAGCAGGTTTTTTTATGGTTTAACTTAACTTTTATTGCAGGAGGTCAGAATGTGAAACGATCTATTGCCAGTTTCAGATGCTTTATAAAATTGTATTTTAAAACATCTGGTTGAAACATTTTTATTAAGAAAATGTCTTTAAACTGAATAAGCCATGGTGGAACTAAACCCTATCCAATTCTACTTTTTGTTTTTAAACAGACAGTCCAATTCCCTTGATGTTATAAACCCTGATTTTGAAAGATCTCTTTTTTACCCAATTAGGCTATGAATCTAACAATACTGCCTTGAAAGAAAGTTCCACTGACATCCAGAAGGCCTGACCATTTAAAAACAAATTTTGTTTTATTTTAATGCAAGGCACAATCTTTAAGCATTCATGCCAGTGTTGTGAGGAGTTGTGTAACTGAAGTATTTATCAGTGATTTAAAAAAAAGCTACTACAGGTATGTAGCACATTTATATGCCAGCATTCTGCACTAATTATATCCATATTGTTGGCTGCACCATGTTCAGACCAGGCCTCAATGCTAATAGTTAGCTGGAATTAGATCAAAATGCTGCATTGTGCTATCTTTTAAAGTCTTGAAACTGTGCTAATGAAGCCTGTATTATCTGCTTTCTTTTCAGTCATATTTGAAAAGATACAATTTAACTCCAGCTCTGTGGCACTGTTCTTCAGAAACCTCACACACTACTTGCTGGTAAAAGCTTGTTAAAACTTCCTTAAACAGATCCAGTCAGATCAGAAGTGATGATTAACAAGATATTTGTCTTGTAAAGAGAACTTTTGAAGCGTTCCTTTCCTCTTGTCTGACTCACTCTGAGGCCAGTGTTTGTGACACTACAAACAATTACTTGTACAGTGATCAGTTCTGACATCATAAACACTGGGTTGTGGTTTCCCTGAATGAATGAGCTCTGCAGCTGGCTGCTGCCTAAGTGAAAGTTTTCATTCCTAAATACCTTGATGAGCAGCCACGAGGAGAACGGAAATGACAAATGCATTTGGTTTTGGCAAAAACATAATGGCTCATAGTTTGCAAGAGCAGCTGTCTCTCTAAAGTATTATAGCTCTGAAGTCCATATAGGCATCAAAATCTCAGTGTTTATGATTCTGTCCTTAGCTCACCCTGGGCTGCCAAGCTGTTGTGGAACGTATGGCATGCAAGCTCTCTCCATGCTGAGTTTGTGCAAGACCTAAAAACAATTCCTTCGGTATTATCAGAGCAATACAAAGGCAGTTTACAAATGGCAGCATATGTTCTGCCTACTACTATCATATCCTCTTCCCAGGCTACCTATTTGCAGAGAGAAAATTAGAGAAGGGAAATCTTGTTTTGTTTACTGGAAAAATGGCTAAATTAAAACTATTATACTTTAGCATTTATGATTACCCAAGGATGAATGTTCCTAAGGTAGAGACTAATATTTTATTCAGAAAGCTGAAAATGGCATGATACAACCATTACTGCATTTCTCAAAACCCAGAAGATCTGTCTGATCTGAGACAACATTGCATCCAATTATTTATCTGTAGTGGTTTGAATGTTTGAGTACAACACTGGAGACAAGGGTTCAAATTCCAGTTCGAGCTGAAAAACCCACTGGGTGACCTTGGGGAAGTCACATTCTCTCAGCCTCAGGGGAAAGCAATGGTAAACCCCTTCTGCAGAACCGTGCCAAGAAACACCTATGATAGATTCACCTTACGGTCACCATAAGTCAGAAATGACTTGGAGGCACACAACAACAACAACATACATTCATATATACGTGTGTGTATGCACGCACGGGCGTGCGCACGCACACATGCATTACACGTGTATGTATGTGAGCCAACAGGCATATTGTATATATGAGCAGGGTGGAGACAACAGCTTTTATCGTGCTAACTTCAACTCTCTTTATGGACAACAGTCTGCCTCCCATCTGTTTGGTTGTGGAAAATGAGGGAGTGAATTCTTTGATCATATGCTTCTCAGCTTATGCTGCATACTGTAAGAATATATGCAAAGATATAGGCTTAGAGAAACATATTTATTTATTTTATTAAAATATTTATATCTCACCCTTTATCATGGGCTCTCAGAGTAGCATACAAGTAATAGAAAAGAAACAATTTAAAATAATTCAGATTGAGAACAATAAAATAATTTATCCAAGCTAAAAACATATTGAACAAGGCAATGAGTTAAAGCGCCATAAAAGGCTAAAATAGTTCAAACCACATTGTTGTTGTTAACTGCACTTGAGTTGACCTCGACTCATGGTGGCCCTGTGGATGAGAGGTCTCCAAGACCCCCTGCCCTCAATCTATCTGCTCAGGTTCTGCAGGTTCAGCCTCATGTCCTCCTTAATTGAGTCCAGCCATCTGGCATATAGTATTCCTCTCTTTCTACTGCCTTCCACCTTTCCTAAAATCATTGTCTTTTCTAATGATTCATGCCTTCTTATGATGTGACTGAAGTATGGCAGCCTCAGTTTAGTGATCCTGGATTCCAGGGAGAGCTCAGGTCTGATCTCTTCTAGAACCCATTTGTTTGTCTCCTTGGCTGTCCAAGGTATTCTCAGTACTTTTCTCCAGCACCACATCTCAAATAAATTGATTTGCTTCCTATCAGCTTTTTTTTTTACTGCCTAGCTCTCACGTCTGTACATGGTAATGGGCAATACCATACAATCTACCTTATAAAGTAAATTAGACACCAAATGCTTTGTTATGATGTGGTACCAAAAGAAATCAGAATTAGTGCCAAGTGGACTTTCAAAGGTGGGCATTTCAGAAATGGGGTGCCACTGCCTCTCCCACCCACTCCTGCAAGGTATTTCTTCCAATGGTGAGACATAGAAGTGGGTCCATTCAGCAGGTCTCAGTTCAATGCAGGATTCAAGGATCAAGGTCTCAAGCCACTTAGGGCTTCGAATGTCATCACCATTACCGTGAACTCAGACCAGAAGAGGACTGGCATTACAGTTGGCCTGTCATATCCATTGATTCTTTATGCTTGGATTCAACCATCCACAGCATAAAAGTATTTTTTAACAAATATAAATTTCCAAAATCAAACCTTGTTTTTGCCATTTTATATAAGGAACACCATTTTACCATGCGATTGTATTTAAAGGGATTTGAACATCCATCAATTTCAGTATCCACAGGGTGGGGGGGAGGTGTCCTGGAACCAAACCCCAGGGGATATCAAGGGCCCAAAGTATATTGTGTATAGCAGAATTATGTACCGTATTTTTCGGCATATTAGACGCACTTTTTCTTCCCCAAAATGACGGTGGGGAAGTTGGTGCGCCTAATAGACCGAATGTAGCTCCCCTCCGAGGCCGCTGCTCGTCCTCGGTGGTTCAATGGGCTGCTCCTGGGATCGGAGGCTGAGCAGCCCATTGAACCACCGAGGACGCAGGGGGAAGGAGGGTTGCTTTCCCTGGGACCATGCTGGGGTCGGAGGACTCCTCCGACCCCAGGATCACCCCAAGGAAAAAAAGGTTGCTTTCCATGGGGCAATGCTGGGGTCGGACGACGCCTCTGACTCCAGCATCGCCCCATGGAAAGCTTCCTTGGGGCGATCCTGGGGTCGGAGCACTCCTCCGACCCCAGGATCACCCCAAGGAAAAAAAGGTTGCTTTCCATGGGGCAATGCTGGGGTCGGACGACGCCTCTGACTCCAGCATCGCCCCATAGAAAGCTTCCTTGGGGCGATCCTGGGGTCGGAGCACTCCTCCGACCCCAGGATCACCCCAAGGAAAAAAAGGTTGCTTTCCATGGGGCAATGCTGGGGTCGGACCACGCCTCTGACTCCAGCATCGCCCCATGGAAAGCTTCCTTGGGGCGATCCTGGGGTCGGAGCACTCCTCCGACCCCAGGATCATCCCAAGGAAAAAAAGGTTGCTTTCCATGGGGCAATGCTGGGGTCGGACGACGCCTCTGACTCCAGCATCGCCCCATGGAAAGCTTCCTTGGGGCGATCCTGGGGTCGGAGCACTCCTCCGACCCCAGGATCACCCCAAGGAAAAAAAGGTTGCTTTCCATGGGGCAATGCTGGAGTCGGACGACGCCTCTGACTCCAGCATCGCCCCATGGAAAGCTTCCTTGGGGCGATCCTGGGGTCGGAGCACTCCTCCGACCCCAGGATCACCCCAAGGAAAAAAAGGTTGCTTTCCATGGGGCAATGCTGGGGTCGGACGACGCCTCTGACTCCAGCATCGCCCCATGGAAAGCTTCCTTGGGGCGATCCTGGGGTCGGAGCACTCCTCCGACCCCAGGATCACCCCAAGGAAAAAAAGGTTGCTTTCCATGGGGCAATGCTGGGTCGGACGACGCCTCTGACTCCAGCATCGCCCCATGGAAAGCTTCCTTGGGGCGATCCTGGGGTCGGAGGGCGCCTCCAACCCCAGCATTGCCCCAAGGAAAGCAATGTTGCTTTCCTTGGGCGGATGCTTGGCATCCACCCAAGGAAAGCAACCAGGCTTTCCCTGGAGGGATCCTAGGGTCTGAGGCGTCCTCCGTGGGCCGGAGGACGCCTCAGACCCCAGGTTCCCTCCAAGGAAAGCCTGGCTGCTTTCCTTCCAGGGATCCTAGGGTCTGAGTCGTCCTCCGTGGGCCGGAGGACGCCTCAGACCCCAGGGTCCCTCCAAGGAAAGCCTGGTTGCTTTCCCTGGAGGGATCCTAGGGTCTGAGTCGTCCTCCGTGGGCCGGAGGACGCCTCAGACCCCAGGGTCCCTCCAAGGAAAGCCTGGCTGCTTTCCTTGCAGGGATCCTAGGGTCTGAGTCGCCCTCCGTGGGCCGGAGGACGCCTCAGACCCCAGGTTCCCTCCAAGGAAAGCCTGGCTGCTTTCCTTCCAGGGATCCTAGGGTCTGAGTCGCCCTCCGTGGGCCGGAGGACGCCTCAGAGCCCAGGGTCCCTGCAAGGAAAGCCTGGCTGCTTTCCCTGCAGGGATCCTAGGGTCTGAGTCGCCCTCCGTGGGCCGGAGGACGCCTCAGACCCCAGGGTCCCTCCAAGGAAAGCCTGGCTGCTTTCCCTGCAGGGATTCTAGGGTCTGAGTTGTCCTCCGTGGGCCGGAGGACGCCTCAGACCCCAAGGTCCCTCCAAGGAAAGCCTGGTTGCTTTCCCTGGAGGGATCCTAGGGTCTGAGGCATCCTTTATGGGTCGGAGGACGCCTCAGAACCCAGGGTCCCTCCAAGGAAAGCCTGGTTGCTTTCCTTGCAGGGATCCTAGGGTCTGAGGCGTCCTCCGTGGGTCGGAGGACGCCTCAGAACCCAGGGTCCCTCCAAGGAAAGCCTGGTTGCTTTCCCTGCAGGGATCCTAGGGTCTGAGGCGTCCTCCGTGGGTCGGAGGACGCCTCAGACCCCAGGGTCCCTCCAAGGAAAGCCTGGTTGCTTTCCCTGGAGGGATCCTAGGGTCTGAGGCGTCCTCCGTGGGTTGGAGGACGCCTCAGACCCCAGGGTCCCTCCAAGGAAAGCCTGGTTGCTTTCCCTGGGTGGATGCCGTGGGTCTGAGGCGTCCTCCGTGGGTCGGAGGATGCCTCAAACCCCAGGATCCCTCCAAGGAAAGCCTGGTTGCTTTCCTTGGGCGGATGCCTGGGTCGGAGGCATCCTCTGACTGTATTTTATTAAGAATCTTTTTTTCCTAGATTTTTCTCCTTTAAAATTGGGTGCGTCTTATATGCCGGAGCGTCTTATATGCCGAAAAATACGGTACTAGCTGTAGCTTCTGAATAATCTTCAAGGGCAAATCCTTATAGTTTAATTGGGAAGTTACCAGCTCATGAACTACTGTGGCTAAGTTATCTCCATCCACGAAAAGTGGAAAGGTATAATAGCTGATACATTGCAGCAACATAGAAATGCATTACAGAAGTGCATTAATAGAGCAAGATGGCAGATGTGACCATGACGGAACTAAATGGGATGCTCTACATAGTTTTAAAAATCAACTTAGTGTAGATGAGTAAATTTATGGGCTTATTTTGAGTCAATATATACCATGCTCAGATATCCTTCCAAACCAACAATTTCTTAGAATCTAAGGGCCTTTGCAGACTGCTAGAAATAGTGCAAATTGAGTCCACTTTAAGGGTTAAGGTTAGGGTTAGGGAATCATGGGAACTGTATTTTATTGTGGCACCAGAGCTCTCTGACAGAGAAGGCTCAATGTCTCAGAAAAAAAAACACCAAAAACAATTCCCATGATTCCCTGGCACTAAACCTAACCCTAAAAGTGGACTCAATTTGCACTATTTCTGGCAGTCTGCAAAGGCCTAAAGATTCATAGAATTGGAAGAAACCACAAGGGCCATCCAATCCAATCTCCTGCTATTCAAGAAGGTACAATCAAAGCAGTCTTGACAGATGGCCATGCATCTCTGTTTAAAAAACTCAAAAGAAGGAAACTGTACTACTCTCTGAGGCAGCATGTTCCACTGTTGAACAGATCTTAAAATAAGGAAGTTCTTCCTAATGTTTAGGTGGAATCTTCCATCTCTTCTTCAAGATTCTGCATGTTCCCCCATCCCAGACTTCTACCACACACAGGCCTCTACCATTACTTTACCCACATTTAGGGTGGGTCCTGCCCCCAACATAGTATTTATTTGCATTTCCTGTGCTCAACCTGTTCCCTTTTAGAGTTGCTTTTTGTCTAGCATTCTACTTCCTTGCTTATGCTTCACTCTAGAGAGAAATGGAAGGGAGAGCTGCATACCTCTGTCTGCTCTCCAGTCAAGCTGTCACAAAGAGTAACCTAATGTTCATAAAAAGTCTGAAAGAGCTGTCATAGACCACATTCTGGGTGAAATTAAAAGGGAAGGAGCCAGAGATGCTCTGGTGTCTAACTAAAATGAAACAATTGTGTAGCAAGCCTACAGAGGGATATATGAAAAATATGGAGGAGGATAACAAACAACACAGTGCTTGGTCAATAGTTACACTGTCTAAGGTCTCTACGTTGTTTGTTTCCCCAGGACCAGCTACCCAGTAATTCTAAACTGGGATACTTAGGATTAAACCTCAACCATCATACATCTGAACTCATGAAAATGTACTACCCAAACCCAAACCATTACATTAGCGAACTCAGGAAGCCTTGAAACTAGGAAGGAGTGTGCACAGAGGCTTTGCATCACATTTTTGTGCTCAAGGTGCTAAAACTGAAAGCCAGAACTACAGGTGGTTCTTAAACAGAACTACAAAGTGTAGCTAGCAGTACCAGAACAATTATGCCTTTCTGTACTATCAGCTCCTGGACCACTCCCATCCTGCTTCTAGCATCAAAGTCCAAATGAAATGAAGCCAATGCACATGTGTAATAATTTTACTCTCATTCTTCTAATAAACTCTTGCATGCTCCCTATCCTCTCTCCACTTCTTTCTGTATTGTCCTCCCCATGATCTATATGTCCTCCCCAAATCTATACTGAAAGCTCCTGGTAGCAGGGGATTTTCTTTCTTTTTTGATATATAAATTGAGTTTTTAGACCAGTGGCACCATTTTGGCATCTAGGTTAATGAATCCATTTTGGTCTCCAAAATGACTGCAGAGCCAAAGGCTTATGGGACTGAGAAGAGAGTCTTGGATGGCTGCAGAGGGACTGAAATGGAACAGTCTATGCATTTTCTACAGTTATTAACTTACAATGGGGTGCTCCCACGGAACTCCAAGTGTGTGCAAAGAAATGCATACTTGACAAATCACTGGCCAGTTAATTGAGTCTATCTCTAAACTGAACAATCCAGAGTCTTAGCAGGAATGATGGCTCAATCCCAAAATATTTCCATCTCTGATAATTTGGTGTGAGTTCCTTCTAAACAACTTTTCTGATGCCTTTTGTTTTCCTTTCTTAGTAATGCAGCCAGAAGCCTGCTCAAGGTTCTTCTTTCATTCCCCAGTGTCAAGCTATCATACTCCCATTGTTCTGCCTGATCCTGAATCCAGTCATCGAGTCCTTTGTACTCTTTATTCTAAAGTAGCTATCTCCCTCTCATTTAGTGG
Source organism: Phrynosoma blainvillii (assembly GCA_026167975.1). NCBI lineage: Eukaryota > Metazoa > Chordata > Lepidosauria > Squamata > Phrynosomatidae > Phrynosoma > Phrynosoma blainvillii. The sequence continues at coordinate 219,643,360 of JANUYF010000002.1, read as the reverse complement.
TTGCATCTTCTTTAGCATGCATTGCTCCACATTTGGACCAGGGGTTGCTTGACTGCCAAACTCTTAACTACAATCTTTTCCATGCAATATCCCAGTTCTACTCTGGTGCTTTGCTCCTGTTTCCTGGGCTAGAGCCCTCTTTCCTCTTCTCTCAAACCACCTTATTCCCTGGCTTACCTAAAAATCTGTGTTACCTTGTAATTCCAGAGAAGAAGTGTTACCTTCACTGCATGCTAGATAGACAGACTCAATTATGGAGGCCATGGGTCTGAGTTTGCAGGACCTGAGCAGAGCAGTTGAGAACAGGGAGTCCTGGAGGTGCCTCATCCACAGTCATCATGAACTCATGGATGACCCACAGGGTCGACTCAAAGGCAGTTAACAACCAAAGTATCTACACAGCCCAAAGTCTAGCTCCCCATGTGATGTGGCTATTAAGTAGATTCCATGCTCCCTCTTTGCATATCACCTTCCATATGAGTTGCTGGCTCTCAGTCCAATCTCTCATCAAGCAGGGACTCCCAGATGCCTTGAGAATTGCTACAAAAAGTCATCACAACCATCTAGCTTTGGAGTAAATTCTGGCTTATCTCCCTCCTTGGCCTCTCCTACTAAAAATTCCTTCTATCTTCCTGGGTTAGCTGCTTTCTTTGGTGTAGTCTAGGCCAAAATAGAAGCTTCATTTTCAGCCATGCTATTTTAATTTTTTGTTTAGCAGCCAGCCCAAAAATGGGAAAACTGAGGGAAGCCTGTGTCCCCTGTGCTTTTATAATGATCCAGGACAAAATAGGCAGTGCACCAGGATTCTAGTATAGGACTTAAGTAAGAGAATGGAGGAAACAAAGAACCAAGCAAACAAACCATGGTTGTTAAGTTGTCATTCCTGACTTCAAATGCATCAAGTTCCTAAAATGATTGATTTTTCAAATGTAGCACTTAGTGGGCAGGATCCAATGCTATCAGTTCCACCGAGGGAAGAGAAGAAAGTCTTGCCAAGTTAGTGGACACATTTCCAGAACTAATCTAAATGTTTTTTTTTAAAGTTTACTTCTAGTCTTTCCCCCATGGACATTGTATCTGTGCATAACATTCATAACTTTCAGTCGGCAAATTCTGAGTTCGTTTTCCACTGTGCATTTTTGAAAGAACAGGCTTCAGCTAGTTAAGCACTGAAAGAAAATATAACTATATTTTAAAAACCACAACGGTAAGGAGATAGTCTCATACAAGTTAATATTCCCTAATTAGCTGAGTAAAAGTGTAAGCAAACTTTAAAAAGACAGGAGGGAACTACAGAGGGAAGACTTGCTCCAGGGAAGAAGCAACAGTTCTCTGATGTATAACAAAGAATTTCACATCAAAGAGCTAATGTAAATGGGTGCATATTCTAAAAATAATAATTAAAAAAAATCTCCTTCTTACAGCACTGTGTATAACACACACACAAAATCAGCATTGAATGATTTGACTGATATCAAGGAAAAAAATGATTCCAAGAATGGCCAGGCCTACCATATTTGCTAAAATATCCTGGCAAAATTCTGTGTACCTGAATTAAATTTGTGGTACTAATACATCACAGATAATGCAATGTCCTCAGAAGGTATTTGTGTTTGTTTGTTTCAGAAGGTAGAAAAGTTTGGCAATGTGTTTGGCACCTAACAATATCACTTAGTAACCCATACAATTTTTTATTAGTTTTGTTTCTCTGCCAGTAACATGTGGGAGGGAGAATAGGAATCCTATATCCAGGCCTAAATACCCTAAAGGCACCAGATCCTGTCTGATCTTGGAAGCTAAGCAAGGTCACGTATTTGGATGGGAGGTTACCAATGAGTACCAGATATGTAGACCCAAAACAGATGGCTAAAAAACGTGTTTTCCGACTGCATTCGGGGTGTAGTGTTTAGATGATGCACATCCCAAATGCGGAGGGAAACCATGCCAGCCTGCATCTTCCCCAAAGAACTGGGCCAAAAAGGAGTGGTAAAATACAGCTCCTTTTGCCAGATCGGGGTCAGGTGCCCGCAATTGCTGTGGCCCCGGCGCGAACTGCCCCAGTGTGGCCGCGAACCACACTTTTTGGCCTGTCTATTTTCGGCCATAGGCTAGATTTCACAGAAAGGAATGGAAAGACCACTTCTGTGTATTCCTTGCCTAAGAAACCCTTTGAAATTCATAGGGTTGTCATAAATCAACAGGCAATTTGAAGGCGCACACACACATCTAGCAGCACAGTCTGTTGAACACAATGGGACTTACATTTGCTTTGATATTGCATAGGATAGATATGCTCATCTCTAAAGACAAAAAGTAATAAAACAAGTTAAAATATGTAACCTGAGTTATTGAAACAATTATTAGAATGCACTGAATAGCTTAACTTTGTTAAGAGAAATGTTAATCAAATACCAAACAATTCAAACAAGGATCAGCATACAAATCTCTTGTAATATCAGAACCCACTAGAAGACCCTTCCAGAATTTTCTCATCAGCTTTACTGTACAATTTTCACAATTATTATTATCATCACTATTAGTACTACTAGTAACAGCATCATTAGTATTGTTCTGACAAAACTACTGGGGGGAGGGGGAGGACAAAAAGAAACCAATGCTCAAATGCTTATGCTTCTATGCTGTAAACAAAATTTGATTTCTATGAAGCATCAGTATATTTCTAAAGCACTATTGTACCTAACTGATATAGGGCTATCAGTATAGATTATGAAAACAAAGAGGCAGCCCCCCTGTCAGCAAGATAGTGAATGAGAGAAGCAACAGAAGAAGAGACATTCAGTGAAAACATCCCTAACATTTGCATGATGAATTTACCAGGTATTTTCCAGTATTTATGGGAAATCTTTATTTGGTTCAGTAGGATATTTCAAATGAAAGGACTGTGAAAACACATAGGACCAGCCAAACTATTTTACTGCCTGAGGGAAAGGATGCAGATAGCCCTGTTCCCTTTCCCTCGTTCAATTCCATGGCTTAGCACAGGGGTAGGCAACCTTTCCCCTTTAAGGGCCGAGGGACTTCAGCTCCCAGAATCCCAGGAGCTATTGGCCAATATGGGACTATTGGCTAAAATGGCTGAGGCTTCTGGGAGCTGAAGTCCCTCGGCCCTTAAAGGGGACAGGTTGCCTACTCCTGGCTTAGCAGGTGAATTTTACTTCAAAACTGGTGACAGGACAATTTTCAATGATTCTGAGGGCACTTTCTTCAATTATTCTGAGGTCATTGAGGGATCACATTATAATCAGAATCCCACAGAGAGATGATACCACCAGCATCTGTCACCAGAGATGATCTAATGATCAAACTGGTCTTGTTTGCAGGCAAGCTGGGACTGAGGATGGTGCAGTTATGTGCCTCTTTTTTCAGCACCTCATCTACCATTAGTACTCTTTGTGACTTCTCTTCACAAGAAAGGTTGATTATTTCTTATCTGAAATGCTTGGGGCCAGAAGTGTTTCGCAGTTGAGATTTTTGGAATACACAAGTAGCATAATACATTCCTGTGCTGTATTTGTGTGGCTGGAGAGAATTGTGAGGGTCTGAAAAATGGCAGGAGGCAGGGATTCATGTCAAACGCTATGCTTGGATTCCCCTCGTTTCACAGATCCTCAGTCTCTCTCCAGCCTTGCGGTTTTTTGCCACCAGCCGCTTGCTTCTGCCATTGAGATGGCGACTACGGCACACCTGCTTATTCTTCTCTCTCGTTGATTCACTAGTATTGTGTATGAGATGTGTGGCTGGAGAGGGATTGAGGATCTGAGAGATGCAGGAACTCTGCAGCCAACATTTCAAAGGCAGAAGTGGGCAGCTAGCAGCAAAAACTTTTGGGTTTTGAAGGTTTTTAGATTTTGTAATTCCAGATTATGTGTGCTCAATCTGTACTGTTATTCCCAATTTACTGTCTAATGCATGATTGCCAAACCCCAACTTCCATAATTCAAAAAGGATATTGAGAAGCAGGAGCATGGCCAAAGGAGGGCAACCAAAATGGTTAAGGGTCTGGAAACCATGCCCTATGAGACAGACTTAGGGGGGATGCAGACGGGCGGCCATGGGCCACCCTGGGAAGCAGCGGATTGGGGCCGAGGCTGCCCCACGCCTCGGCCCTGATCCTTCCTTTCGCCGCCTGGGAAAGGAGCGCTAAAATAGGAAGGGGTTGGGGCGCCCAGCGTGAGGCTGCCCCTCCTCTTCCTTGCTTCCAAGATGGCACAAAGCGCCGTCTGCAAAGGCTGTTAGTGAGCTGGGGATGTTTAGCCTGGAGAAGAGAAGGTTAAACAGTGATATGATAGCCCTATTTAAGTATTTGAAGGGGTGTCACACTGAAGATGGAGCAAGCTTGTTTTCTGCTGTTCCAGAGACTAGAACGCGGAATAATGGATCCAAACTACAGGAAAATTATTCCACCTCAACATTAGGAAGAACTTCCTGAGAGTAAGAGCTGTTTGACAGTAGTACACCCTTGGAGTGTGGTGGAATCTCCTTCTTTGGAGGTTTTTAAACAGAGGCTGGATGGCCATCTGTCACAGGAGGTGCTTTGATTGTGAGTTCCTGCATGGCAGGGGGGTTGGACTGGATGGTCCTTGTGGTCTCTTCCAACTCTATGATTCTATGATTTCTGCAAGTATGACACTCATTATCAGGGGTAGGCAACCTTTCCCCTTTAAGGGCCAAGGGACTTCAGCTCCCAGAAGCCTCAGCCATGTTGGCCAATAGTCCCATGTTGGCCAATAGCTCCTGGGATTCTGGGAACTGAAGTCCCTCGGCCCTTAAAGGGGAAAGGTTGCCTACCCCTGCTCGTTATAAAAGCTTTTTCATCCTGTCAAGCCTAGGGTAAAGCAAATTCTGGAAAAGCAGACTTTGCTCCTTGCTATAAAGAAGTTCTGCCTCTAGGGATATAGCCCACAGTCATGCTTTAGGATGCCATACCTTTTTACCATATCTATCCTGTCTCCCAAACAATTTATCCACAATGTAGGGGCTTCTTCCTACTACTAGAACAACTGTGGGCAATTGATATGGTGATGTTCCAGGAGCTAATGTGGAAAGAGGCAGACATATGGGACAGATTCCTAATATTGCAGGTGAAAATGTAAAAGAGGTAACCCAGAAATGATATGGACATCTATGTGGAAATAAATCCACTGAAGTCAATGGAGCTTCCTGTTGCGTAGATGTACATGTTTGCATACTATGCAGTACGTATATAGTAAACCTGGTGTGTTCCTTTATATATAGGTCTTTGTTATATTAATAATACATTTTAAAATTATTTTCAAGCACTTAGTAGTACTGATGCATTAGCAGGGAAAGTATAAAGCATTACATAAATAAATAAAATAAATGATTATAAATTTGCTATTAATATATTTTTAACATTTATCACTTGGCAAACTTGCTACACAAATATATTTTTAAAAATTCATTGTATTTCCCTTTGGTCCTTTCTGAAGGGGTCAGGGCAGGTCACTAAAAGGAATAATTTCCATCACAATATATCAAAGTAACAATCACATGATAAGAAAATTAAAATCAAACCATCTGGTTGTGTAATGCTGGCTATTAGCAAACTTCCTCAAAAAAGGCAGCCAAGAATGTTGTACAACACATTATATAATGTATGATAAACTTAGTATAGGAAATCATTGCACATTGACTTGCAGAGACCAATTTTATGACTCAAGGTGGTACAGATTGTACTTCTATCAAAGTCAACAACAGATATAGATTGTAGTTATCCTCCCACATTTTAATAAAGGATGACTACAGCCTAAGGTCACTATCCTGAATGCATATAGAATACAGATAAATCCAGCGGATCTATCGAAATGCAGAAGTAAACTAGATTTAAGTAATCCTTCCATTTAAGGGAGAAAGATATTGTGAAACAGGACCTTCTCTCACATATGGACAGTGGGATTTGCATTCTGACCCAATCACATATAGTATTTTTGGTTAAGGTAAACATGTAAACAAATCCTGTAATTTCAAGTAAATGTGTCTTATAGTACAGCATTGGTCTGGAGCCTGGTTACTATCACAGCAGCCCTGATACAATCATTTTAGGAAATGTGAGGCTGTTTTCAGCCTTATGGCTGGAGTCTCTTTGAGTACTGAAGTTCTATGTAACAGCTATGGAAACTAACTGGGTGACCTTAGGCAAGTCACATACTCTCAGCCTCAGAAAACTCCACGATAGGGTCGCCTTAGGGTCGCCACAAGTCAGAAACAATTTGAAGGCACACAACAACAACAATAACAACGTAATGGTTTAGTACACAAATCGATGTAACTCCCACAGCAATGCTTTGCAAAGTACTGCCGTCTTCATAGGAGAACAAAGCAGCCGTTTTGTGTGCAGCCCCCACACAGAGATACTTGTTTATATAAACCATGTTTCTACACAAACACAACCTATAAGTATGACAACCTCATATGCTCCAAGAGGCAATCTGTCTGAGGGCTTTTGTAATTTATGAAGCCACTCATATTCCTCAGCTAATATGGCACATTTCATTCAAATGAATGCTGTCCAACATCTTACTCTTGTGTTAATCAAATAACAGGTAAAATGTGAAAGATCTTGGCCATTAGTGAAGTTCAAATAGGGGGCAATTGACAAGAAAATTTAAAAGGTGAGTTTTAGAAATGCCTATGGACAAACATCCTTTGTAGTTAAACTGTGAATAAATTGCAAAGCAAATTATAAATACTGTATGCTAATGATTGAGAATAAGAAATCAGAGTGCGATTAGTGCAAAATAGTGCTGAGTTTTGTGGGAAAGACTTTATGAAACATAAAAGTTAACAAAGAGGGGTGTGTGCTGTAATACTTTAATAAATGCCTTTGATAAGTCATGCAAAATCTCCCTGCTGTTTGTGAAGTGTAGCCAAAAATCCATGATATGAAGTAATCAACGTTCCTTAGTAAGATTACAGTGGATTACTTTAAATAGTTTTAAATACAACAAAAGCTTCAAAAAAGAAACATAGTAAAACTTCACAGAGATAGAAAGCATTACAGAACCAATGACTAACCATATGCAAGTCTGACAAAATCTCAATTAAAAATAGAATGGAATGCACTGCTCAATCATGAATGCAATTAAAAACATAAATAACACTTTTTGGAGACTCCAGTTCTTCAGTGTTTCATTATTTATCAGTGTTCAGTTTGCAGCTGTGGGTCAGAATTAACTTCTGTGAACTAAATATGAAAAAGAAAACACTTTAGTGGATTTGTCCCCCATTCATTCTCTCATACAGTCACACACAGAGACATTACCAAACACTCCAATTTATTTCAGATTCACACAAGAATGGCAATAGTTTCACCTAAATCAGATTTTCTACAAGTTAAACATCCTTCCTACACTCAGATGTGATTGTGAAACTACTTTGATCTCTATTTCCAAATAGAGTAATCCATGACAAAATATAATGTGATTTACTATATCTCTATATGACAGCCCAACAGCTGACAGAACTTAGTAATTTAACATAAGAAAAAAAAAAACTTCTGGCAACAAAATATACAAATCATAATTGAGGCACTTTAGTATCATATTACAATGAAGCATATGCAGGCTGATCATAAAGACTTCAAACAATTATAATTCTTTCTCACCCATTTAATGAAGGTGGTTTTTATTCTCTGACATGTTCTGCAGCTGCAAGTCATTTTGGAACACTTTGGGCTTTTTTTTTTTCCACATTAAAAGACTGCGTAGGGCTAAAAGCATCAAATTACCCAATCCTGGTTTTCCAGCCATTCCCACCATTCTCAAATCCTTTACATTTCTCAAGTGAGTTTAAAGAAAAAGAAAATTTCTGAGACTATTACAGTATGTCAAGACTGGCCTGACATCAGTGTCCTATAGTCTTCCCCCTGTGGCCCACCGATTTAAATTTACAAAATCAAAAGTGCACGTGCAGAGTATCTTTAGTAATCTTAAGTAATCCTACGAATGGTGGGCATGCATAAAAAGTGCCTTACTGGGTGCATCAGACAGTTGTTTTGTTATGTGTGGTCCCAAGCATCTATTGTTTAACTTGCAGTTCTTGCTTCTGGAAAAAGCCTCCAGCATCCCTTATAAGGATCCCAACTCAACAACATAAGGTAGTCCACCAGAACATGGTTATGACTCATCACAGTCTCCCTGCTGCAGTGCCTTTGCACAGCTCTGGAATGGACATCATTGCAAGGTAAATCCAAGATTTTGGTTAGAGCATTTCCAACGAACTGGACTGAATACTTCAAGTGAACTGAATTGGGGCAAATAATCTAGCAAAAGAAGGGCAAAGAACTACAAATAAAAACAAAGAACAACCCTAAAAAGGAGTGGCACACCAGTAAAGTATGTAAACCAACCAAAGGGTTAGTGTAGCTCAGTACATCTCAAGTTGACTGATGTAGAGAACTAGAAATGTGCCAGGGACCAGCAGCCAATGGATCAGGGATCAGCACTGGTCCTTGGACCACCATAACTGGTATTGCTAACTAGCTTATTTGGATATCAAGTTTTTACAGCTATCAAATTTTGGACATTCACACAGTTTCCTAGTACTCAATATTATTGACAAATACAAAATATATTAAGATGCATGAAATACTGTAATAAATAAAGTTAACTGAATACTTATGCAGCAATGAAATCTTTTCTATGAAGCAAAAACTGGTAGTTAAACATTATATGCTTGGGATCATATGATGAAAAGACAAAAAATAAAGAATGGGTGGAGATATTTTGGGAAAAAACATGCATTTTCTTCTTCATTTCAGAGGAACCATAGCAGGACAACTACTATTTATTATTTTATTTGTATGCTCCCAAAGTGGAACACCTAAGGTCATTCCTGTGTAAGAAATGGCTGTTGAAACACGAAGTTGGAAGGGGAGACAAAGGTTACATGATACTTTTAAAAAAGAGGATATCCATTTCTAAACAGTTGCTTTAGCAGCTTCTCTAGAAAACTTGCAAAGTTTCAGAAGCAGCTTTCCATGCAAGAACTACTTGTCTTGAGCTTTGATTCCTCAAGCAGTTCAATGGAATGGAACAGGCTCTGTATATTCATATGTGTGTGTGTGTGTGTGTGTGTGTGTGTTCATGTCGCCTATCAATTTATAATAATAATAATAATAATAATAATAATAATAATAATAATAATAATTTTTTTATTTATATCCCGCCCCTCTGCCAGACAATCGGGGCGGCGCACAGAATTCAAAACATCAACAATTCACATAAAGTCACATCCCCTCCCTCATTCCCACCCCCACTCACCCCCCAAAAACAACTCAACAAAACAAATTACAAAACAGTTATTAAAAATATACAATACACAATATAAATATGCAATGAACAACATAAAATGCTTGATTGCATTGTTACTAGAAAGGTATTACTGGGGAAGGATTATAAACTCTTCCCAAACTCTCCGGGGTGGGCGGCTCAGGCCGCTCAGGTGGTCCTCGTAGGACTGCGAATTGGAAGGCAGTCCTCCGCAGCCTCAAAGGTGCCGCCGCTCGCCGCGTGGTGCAGAAGGGAGATGTTGTCAGGCGGCGTTATGTATGGTGACTACATAAATTTTCATAGGGCTTTCTTAGGCAAGGAATCCTGAGGGATGATTTTGCCAGTTCCTTCTTCTGAAATATAGCCTGCAGCACCTGGTATTCATTGGCAGTATTCCATTCAACAACCTCCCTTGATGTTTTTAAATCCAAATTGAAAGTTTGGAAAAACTTTTGGAATTGTGGATTAAGGCTTTATATCTTTAATATCCTTGATTACCTGTACTGTTTTGTTTTATTCTGCATTGTATGTGTGTGTGTTTTATTTTATTTTAATATTGTATTTTAGTATTTCATATTATTAGAATTGCACTCGTCCCTCCTGATTCGTGGGGGATCCGTTCCAGACCATCCCCTCACGAATCGGAAATACTGCAAATATTAAAGTCCCATAGAATATAATGGCCGTGAGCTCCTGAGCCCGGCTCTGCATGTGCGCTGCGGGCTTGAGTGCCATTTTGTCTCTCAGTGCTTGCCATCCGAAAAAGACTAAGGACCTTATCCCATGGGGCCAAAAGCAGCAAGAATCCACTAAGAATCAGGCGCTATAGCGCTATATCTTCCCGCGTGATTACACGACGGCGCTCAGAATCAGCTAAGAATCAGGCGCTATAGCGCTATATTTTTCCGCGTGATTACACGACGTCGCTCAGAATCCAGCAAGAAACCACTCAGAATGCAGCATCATTCGCATTCTTTTGAATGTCGGTTTCAGCGGGCATTGCAATAGCGCGAGCTGGTCCATAGCACTATTATAGCGCTAGCGCCATATTTATAATAGCGCTATAGTACTGGAATGATGCTCATATCGTTTTCTTGCCACTTTTGAGAGCAGCGTGGGATAAGGTCCTAAGGGATGCAAATGGCAAGTCTGTGAACGGTGAGGGATGAGTGTAGTTATACATGTTTTATTCTATAACTGTTTGTAAAGTGCCATGCACTCAAATGGTGCTATATAAATAAATGATGATGACAACAATAATAACCACTACCACCACCACCACCACCACCACCACCAGGGATGACCCTGCTTAGTTTCCAAGATCAGATAGGATCTGGTGCCTTGAGAGTATTTAGGCCCTTTATGGATTAAGTTACTTTACAATAAATAATGTCTGAATGTCCTATGTAAATTCATTGGTTCTTCTGGATGGTTCATTTGCTTAACTGACAGTTGTATATTATAGATAATTTATGTCATGCTATTAAATCTTGGATTTGGTTGTTTATTATTGATTTATCCTATAATATATATTGGAAGCAATTAAATTAAATTAAATTGTAAGCAATCTACAATTATGCCTGATCCTGTTTCCTCTTACAGTTATTTTAATTTATTGTTATTTATTATAACTTGTTAATTTTAAGTATGTTTAAATTTCAATCGTTTAATTGCATTTTAAGGGGAGGTGGGCTATTGGGGGACAGGACTGTTTGTTTTATCTTGTAAGCCACCCTGGTTGTTTTTACAGAGAGGTGGGATAACAACAACAACAACAACAACAACAACAAAAGGAGACACAAGAGACTGCAGCAATTACAGGACCATAGCACTAATATCCCATGCAAGCAAAATTATGTTCAAAATTCTGCAACATAGAGTCCAACCATACATGGAAAGAAAGATCCCAGAGGTCTAAGCAGGGTTAAGGAAAGGAAGAGGTACTGGGGACATCACAAACATACGATGGCTAATGGAGCACACCAGAGATTTCCAAAAGAAAATCAGCATGTGCTTTATAGACTATAGCAAAGCCTTTGATTGCACAGATCATGAAAGGCTATGGTATTCCCTTAAAGACATGGGAGTGCCAACACATCTGATAGTCCTGATGAGGAATCTGTACTCAAGACAAGAGGCGACTGTCAGAACAGAAGACAGAGAAACAGAATGGTTCCCAATTGGAAAAGGAGTCAGGCAAGGCTGTATTTATTCATTTATTTGGAGTATTTATACTCCACTCTTTAGCCAAAAGACTCTCAGAGTGGCTTACCAAATTGTTAATTAAATATTTCCCTGCCCTCAGGCTTACAATCTATAAAGACAAGACACAGAAGGAGAAGGGAATGGCAAAGGGGAAGGGGAATGCATCCAGCAGATCTTCTCTCCCTCTGAGGCTTGATCCATGGCAGATGGACTGGAGGGAGGGCCCTGTGGCCAGATAAGTGCATCTTATCACCCTACCTATAAAAATTATATGCAGAACATATTGTAAGAAAATCAGGCTTGGACACAGAAGAAGGAGGAGTAAAAATAGGAGGAAGGAATATCAATAATCTAAGATTTGCAGATGACACCATAATACTACCTGAAAGCCTCACAGACCTCGAACAACAACTAAGGAAGATCAAGGAAGAAAGTGCAAAGCAGGTTTACTGTTGAACATAAAGAAAACAAAAATAATGACGACAGAGAACCTACACAAATTTGAATTAGACAATGAAGGAATATAAATAGTAAAAAAATTCTCAAACCTGGGATCAAACATTGATAGAAATGGTGATGGCAGCCAGGAAATCAGAAGATTAAGAATGGGGAGGGTGGCTATGAAAGAACTAGAAAAGATTCTAAAATGCAAAGATATACAACTGAGTACAAAGGTTAGAATTGTACAAGCCATTATATTCCCTATTACCATGTATGGATGTGAGAGCTGGACAGTTAAGAAAGAAGATAGGAGGAAAATCAATTCCTTTGAGATGTGGTGCTGGAGAAGAGTACTGAGGATCCCATGGACAGCCAAAAAGACAAACAAATGGGTCATAGAGCAGATCAAGCCAGAAATCTCCTGGGGAAGCCAAGATGACAAAACTTAGGCTGTCATACTTTGAATACATAATGAGAAGGCATGAGTCACTGGAAAAAACACTAATGCTAGAAAAGGTAGAGGGAAGTAGAAATGGAAGAAGGCCACATGCTAGATGGATGGACTCAAAGAAATCATGAGTATAAGTTTGAAGAAGTTGGGCAGGGCAATGGAGGACAGGGGGTCTTGGAGATGTCTCATCAGCAGGGTCACTATGGGTCCAGATCAACTTGAGAGCAGTTAACATCAACAAAAGCAATTAAAGGGCAAAAGTGGTGATGCAAACATTTCAAATAAATTATGTAGGCATTAACTTTGACATCTGCACATTTCTGTACATCATGAAATCAGAACTTGAGAAATGCAGAGATGGTTTCTTTCCTTTTCATTCTAATAATTCAGAGATATGTATATTCAGTGAATGCTCAGAACTGAAATCTGAATGAGTATTTGGAATCATTGAGGACAAATGTATTTCAACCGGACCCAGACAAGACAGAGTTGTGTGACAGTAGAAGCTTCAGTGGACTGGATAACTGTCCAAATCGTTGTTCTGAGTAGAAATCACATGTTCCCCAGGAGCACATTCAACTTTCATAGGTATTAATGGATCCAGTCTGATTACTAGATTAGCTTTACCCAAGATGGTGCCCACTTTTATCTACAGATTTCAGTAGCCTCTGCCAGTAAGGATATAATCCAAAATATTTGGGCAATGCTGGGTTGGAAATTGTTATTACAGGAGTAATAACATTCTTATTCTCAGAGGTATTTGAGATCTAACTCCAAGTTTGTTTTTTAAAAATGTTTTTATTAAAATGTCTTATAATTTCACATGCATGCATTTTAGAATTAGTTTTTATTTTATGCCTTTAGAGCAGCTTCATTACAAATGTGCTACCTAGGTCTCATAGCAAACTAGAGAGAATTAAAGCAGCAGTTGGGAATGGAAGGGAATGAAATGTCAAGCACAAGATAAAGATCAGATGACAGCAGTGCTGAGAAAACGATTTCCCATTTCCCAATTTGGAAGTGATGACTAAGGGAAGACATGGCATGGTTTTTAAATATTAGAATGCAAGGCTGAATATCTCCCAATCTGCAGCAGGCTCTGTTGCTCTTGCAGTGAACACACTGAGGATTCTCCACATCTCCGAACATGAAGGAAGTGCACTTGTCTCTTGTGAAGATGCTAGTGGTTGTATGTCCAATCTTAGGGGAAATTTGAAATAGCAAAAGCCTGGCAATTATGAAGGTCAGTTATCCATACATGAACAGATTTCAGAGGTGGATGGAGAGGCACTGGTAATCTGACTGGGGAAACTGCTGTTATCATTCCTCACAGCCTAATGATACACAGAAATCCAAAACATAAATCAGCACAATACTCATGCCATTTAATCCAGATTGGCAACCTTCCACATATAATTCCAATCTATAGAAATATTAGCAATGGGCCATGGGCAGATGTGAAAGCAGAGTGAGAATAAACAATGCAAGATTTCAAAAGTTGCTTTAAAAACCCAGAAACAAATAGTATTTGAAACTACTTCAAGGTGCTCATTGAGAAAAAATGCCTGACTTTGGTCACCATATTATGACCATCAAACAACAGACTTTTGTGTGCAGCTGCATGTGACATACATACCACTGTGTACTACAATTGCTTCCACTGAAAAAATAGAGGATCTAACAGCTTCATCAGTTACAGGAGGATCAGAATACCCTCAAACAGGCAAAGCGAGTGTGGCATTCCCCCCCTCCCCCCGGTGAATGTGCTATAGGAGCAATGACCAAAAACGTAAGGTACACAGACATTTACTTACACACACAAACACACACGTGTGTGTACACACAATATACTGTAGCTATGAATCAAAATGAAAGCATATGTTTTGCACATAAACTTGAAGTGTTCCAGGGTTGCTTCCTTAGAGTACTGCTAGTATGTCAACTGATCTTTTAGGGTCATCTGTTCTGAAAGCTTGTTTTCTTTGCCAACTAAATTCCAGAGATGAATGTTTCTAACAGATATATCAAGCCAAAAGTCACATCTGCATCAACTTAAAACTGCAGCTGATCTCTTTCTCTTACTAATATTTGACAAGCTTAAAAATCCACACAAGTTTTATTCCTTGCGTCACACCTGGCTAATATTTACCCAAAGATTCTGTAGATACTGTACAACTTATAACATCTGTCAGACTGAAAGGCAAACTACACATTACACTATAGTCATGCATGACAAAAGCTTTCAGGACATCCTTCTTAATAAACAAACTATTAATAACCGACTATCTTGATCCATTTCAAACCGGCTTCAGGACAGGTTATGGAGTGGAGACTGCCATGGTTGCTCTGACTGATGACCTCTGCCTGGGCATCGACAGGGGTAGTGTGACTCTGTTGGTACTCTTGGATCTCTCAGCAGCTTTTGATAAAATAGATCACTCCATCCTTTTGGATCGCCTGAGAGAGTTAGGAATTGGAGGCACTGCTCTGCAGTGGTTCCGTTCCTTTCTCTCGGGCAGATCCCAGAGGGTGAGGCTCGGGGACAGTTGCTCTTCCAAAATCGAGCTTAATTGTGGTGTTCCTCAGGGCGCCATCCTGTCCCCGATGCTATTTAACATTTATGTGAAGCGGCTGGGTGAGATCATTCGGAGGCATGGAGCTCGGTGCCATCAGTACGCTGATGACACCCAAATATACCTCTCCATGACCAGATCATCAGCTCAGACTTCCGATGACGTCTCTCCTCTTAATGACTGTCTCAGAGCGGTAATGGATTGGATGAGGAAAAACAGACTGAAGCTGAATCCAGACAAAACCGAGGTACTGACAGTTATGGGCCTGAAACCAGATTTGGGAATACAGTCTCCAGTCCTGGATGGAGTCACACTCTCCTCCAAGGATTGTGTTCGCAGTTTGGGGGTGCTCCTTGATTCATCGCTTCACATGACTAGTCAGGTGAATGCGGTGGTCAGGAGTGCTTGTTATCAGCTTCGGCTGATACGCCAACTGCGCCCTTATCTGGACATGAGGGACCTGGAAACGGTGGTACATGCTCTGGTAACCTCACGTCTGGATTTCTGCAACGCACTCTACATGGGGCTACCCTTGTGCTTAACCCGGAAACTGCAACTAGTACAAAACATGGCAGCCAGGCTAATTACTGGAACACCGAGGAGGGAGCACATATCACCTGTGCTAAAATCCCTCCACTGGCTGCCGATTAGTTTCCGGGCACAGTACAAGGTGTTGGTTTTAACCTTTAAAGCCCTACATGGCTTGGGTCCATCTTATCTTAGGGACCGCCTCTCCCCGTATGATCCCCCCCGCGCACTTCGGTCCTCTGGGAGAAATCTGCTGCAACCAATAAAGACCAGGCTCTCGCAGACCTCCCAGAGGGCCTGTTCTGCAACCGGTCCCAGGTTATGGAACGGCCTGCCGGACGAGATCCGTCTTATTACCACTCTTACTGCTTTTAAAAAGGCAGTAAAGATGGATCTCTTCCGGCAGGCCTTCCCGGAATAACTGCCCGGCTCGGTGAAGTTTCGAAATTGATATCTTGATATTTTGAAATTTTGAAGGTGACCTGCTGTTTACCCTTCCTGCTAGATTGCTAGATTGGATAGATGTACTGTATTTTTATCTCGGCTTTATTTTTAACTTTATGATGGTTTAATTCTGTTTTAAGGGGTGGGTGGGTTAGAGGTGAGAGGTAGGAATTGTTTTTATCTGTTGTACACCACCCCGAATGCTGAGCAGAGGGGCGTGTTATAAATAAAACTTATTATTATTATTATTATTATTATTATTATTATTATTATTATTATTATGTCACAAGTGGCCATCAGAAAAAGTGCAGGAGGGGAGCAAGTGATCCTTCCATTGTCCCTTGCTCTCCAGCTAAAATCTCCCCATCCGCCACAGTAATTACAAAGAACAGGGCTTTATTAAATTAAATCTAGACTCCTCCTACTTTAAAAATGATCAATTATGCAGTCTGAGCTTCAAGAAGTTTAATTATTTAATTTTTCGGACAGCATATATCATAACTGAACGTGAAAATCAACCTGTCAAATATCATTTTTAAAAGAGGAAATAAATTAATTTATTAAACATTTGTAATAAAACACTGCAAAAGAGCTGATAAAACATACTTTACATTTTGTTAGATGTAAAAATAAAAATATAAAGACAAATTTCACAAGTATCCTACACCAGAAGTTCTCAAACTTTTTTCTTCTGCCCCTCCACCCCTACAATGTACATGTCAGGGCCCCGTCCTGCTCAAGATAGTATATGGGATTTTTGCCTTTGGAAAGAGCAAAGGAAAAGTAAAGGATTACTTTTGCTCTTTCCAAAGATAGAAATGATTAATTTTGCCTTTGGAAAGAGCAAGGGCAAAGGAAAGGGGAGGGGTATCAGTGTACTTTGCTTCAGTCCCCCTTCCAAACTGTTCCCATGCACACATAAGTCCCAGCCTCCCCACCCCACCCTGACACTCACTTTCTTTTCCGCTCACTCCTTGTCATGCAGTCTGAGCTGAAGAGGATGCTGAAAAAGCATTCCCAGCACCTCCACTCTCTGGAGGGTCAGCTAACCCAAATCTTAAATTGCCATCCCCCACAAGAGCACCACACCATTTGATAATCTAAGTCCTAAAGTTAATTAAATTTGAACATAGAGCAATTCTAGAAATTTATCTAATATAAAATAATCTAGGTTGGCACATGGGTTCTTCCTCATTGGCACTGTTTGTATGTGCAAGAAAAAGCCGAAGTGAAGCCTTAAGGTCGTGTGATACCTCCTGTCTCCTACTTTGTTTAGTTACACAATGATATCTAAACCATACATTATGGTTCAAAACAAACTCTTGTCAGTAAATCAAAACCAGCCAAAAAAATCCAGCATTTGTCACTGGTGCACTTTGAGACTGATCAGAATTTGCTGTAAACCATCATCTATGATTTGAACATGGCTGGACAGATATTTTTAGAAAGCAGAACTAGACATGCAAGTATGCTGCTCCTAGCTGCGTAAGAGAAAGAAAGAGGAGCACGCAAGTAATGAGTATGAAGAAAGCAAATCTGAAAAGTGGCCTCTGTAGATTTTGGACATTATTTTTGATGTTATAGTTAATATGCAGTTTCTGTACACTTAATAATAAAAAGAATACACTGCATAACAGTCTGCCCTGGAGTAAACAAGAGCCACACGGTTACTACACTTATTAATCTCTAACCATGTTTTATGCATGTTTCAAACCCTAGTTACAAGAGGAATCTGAGTTTTAACTATGGTTATGGTTATTGCAAATAGAATCATTAAAGCACGAGGAAAGTGTAGGAGAAGAGGGAATTATGAGAAATAAGTGTGCACAATTCTCTGGTTAGTGTTTCACCACTAACTTATGATTCCAGATCAGGAATTGTATCTGAATCATACAGAAACAAATCAGATTTCCAAATTACAAATCTAGATCAGGGATCTTTTTTAGAATATTAAGGGTGGAGAAATAGGGTTTACTTTGGTACAGTGTACATGGGAAAACTATAATCAATCATGTGATACAGAAGCAATGCACAGAAAGCTGCATACACCCAGATCCCAATTAAATTAAGAGGATTCAATTTTAATATGACATAAAGGAATATAAAACTGGAGAAATCCCCCCAGCAAACTTTTGGAGAAAGATTAAACTTTTGGGGATGTGTGTGCATTAGACATTCATTTTTGTAAGTCATCCATCATTCATTTATTCTAGTTGACTAAAAGCCATTACAAATCCAATAAAAGAATCCTATAAAAGAATATATACATGTACCTCCATACCCCCCGCAAAAATAAAAAAATAAAATAAAAAAAAACAGATAAATGAATCCCCTGCACAGTCTAGCAATATCTTACAAATAGCTAGTATGAATACACTTGGCAGCCTTTGCAAATAAAGCTGTTTTATGTGTTACATGAATATATAGAGTCTGACAGTAGCCAGCATAGTGTCACATAAAAGCTCTCACCCTGTAAGGAACCCAGAATCTTTTTCAAGAATCTCTTCTTGGAGTTTTGATAAAGCTAATAGACTCCCCCACACCACAAATGCAGAGCCTCAAATTTCTTGGAACATTTCTATCTCTGCCATCCAAAACAGACATTGGCATATTTTGGAAACAGTTCTGTAAATGCAGTTCTCAGAGGGACAAAGGTAAGCGTTTGTAAGTATTGAGCTCTTAAGTGATTAAGTGATTTGATTTCAACAGATGATATGAATGGGGAAATTTAAATGAAACTAAATCCTGATTATTATCCAACTTATAGACCCAGACCCTTTGCTTGTTTTACCTCCAGGTATCATAAAAAAAATATACCTTTGGCCACATCATGAGAAGGCTTGACTCATCAGAAAAGACAATAATGCTAGGAAAGGTAGAGGGTAGCAGAAAGAGAGGAAAACCACATGGCAGATGGATAGACTCAATCAGGGACCCACAGGGTCTCCATGAGTCAGGATCGACTTGAGGGCAGTTAACAAGAAAACAAC
Source organism: Phrynosoma blainvillii (assembly GCA_026167975.1). NCBI lineage: Eukaryota > Metazoa > Chordata > Lepidosauria > Squamata > Phrynosomatidae > Phrynosoma > Phrynosoma blainvillii. Next base: position 219,624,417 of record JANUYF010000002.1, on the reverse strand, counting down.
AGGTCTTGAGATAGCTTCGCCCAACTACTTCCATTGTTCATCTAAAGAAATCTTAGGGAGTCAGTCTTCTGTCATGATCCTCTATAGAAGCACCTCTCAATGCACTTTTGCTTGCTTTCTGACTGATACACAATGATATTTTCAAGGATCTGCTGCTGCAACAGATTTTCTAGGCCCCAATGACAAATTTAAATAAGAGCTCAAACCTCCCTCTCCATGGAGGAGTCACAGCTTAGGAGTAGACTACATACTTTGCCTTCAGAAAGTCTGAGTCTTAATCCCTGGTATTTCTAAATAGTGCTGGAAGAAAAAACAAACCTGTGTCCCAACATTTGAGAAGATCTGCCAGTTAGTGCATACAATTCTAATTGAGATATTCTAGAAATTTGTGTCACCTCTAAGATGCCCCTTTCTCTGACCACATCTCTGAAGCAATATGCCAGAATTGTGTGCAGCTGGAATTTCTATGGAAATGTTCCCTGGCCTGTACAAACTAAACTGGATGCAAATCAGCCTGAGTTTAAGTTAAGATACACATTACCAGATAGGTACAGGTCTATCTGATAAATTATTATTATTATTATTATTATTATTATTACTCCCCTCTCTCCCCCCCCCCCCCATTGGGACTCAAAGCAGCTAACAGCAGAGTCCTCTGAGATCTCCTGAGGGGTGTCTGTGTCTATCTCAGACTTTGTTGAGGGTTCAACGAGATGCGGGTAAGCCTGTGAAAATGGGTAGGTGGGATGGAGTTGAGATTTTAATGTCAACTCAGTTTCCAAATGTAAATGCTTGTTTCTGGCCATGACTGCCTTAGAATACAGTGTAGGATTTTCTCTTAAAACAATGATGGAAGGCACCAGATTCTACCTAATCTTGGACACTAAGAAGAGATTTGAAACTAGATAGAGAAATGAACACATCTGAAATGTGCACAAAAACACAGGAAAAGCATATTTCAATCAATGGGAAAACAATATGAAGTTTAAAAAATATGGCTCCAAATTCCCACTTTTTTAAAAAAAAAAATGCCTCTCTTGGGAATGGATTTTAGACCATTAAAAACAAACAGGGAAGCAGACAATGAGTTGGGAAAAGGTGGAAGTCCAGAGATTCAGAGATGATAGATATGAACATTACTACACATGTCTAATTTCTGAAGGAAGGATGACTAGAAGAACTGTCTCTTGTGATCATGAAGTTCAGACAGGCTTATATGAGAGGCAGAATACTCAGACTCCACTCTGTTTAGATGTTTACCTGTACACCTCAGCACACTGAATTGTGTTTGGGTGGAGAACTAATGAAAGTGAACAACAAAAAGAGTGAACAGCTAGAGAAACAGAATCTTCAAGTTGATAGTAAGGAATTAGAAGTCCTTCCTCCATCCAGTTCTCTGGAGCACCACACTTTTTACTATGTATAGAGTACTGTCAGCACACATAGCTCTTCACACATTTATATTTGTTCAAGATGCACCAGTACTAATTTAGCCTACCAATAGCCCACTTGCTTTAGGGACTTAGAACAATTCTGTAGTCCATTCTGTATTCCTCTGCCCCCCTTTTAACAAACTCTAGGAAGCACTCACAACTGAAGTTGATGTTAAAAAGTATTCATCTGTATTACCATTTTTATAAGTCAGCTAATTTTTAGAATATGAAAATACATCACAGTAATCAACCAAAGTAACTTTAATTTGGAGAGAAGAAGTTAACTTTTGCTATGCTTTAAATATAAAAAAAAGATCAAAGAAAGAAAAGGATTGAGATTTAAATTCAACTTTTAAGCAAAAATGACAATGTCTTCATGAGTTAATATTAATCCCTTAATTATGAATTTCAAAGGTTTAAGTACTTTCTCTGACCTTGGTTTTAAATAATTATGCCAAGTGCAGCTTTCTTTAAATTCAAAAAAGATCCTGAATTGTTGATCACAGCCATTTAATGGTTTCAGGCTGGCAGATTTCCAACATAATCCTTGGAATGCTGTTTAAAATTACAAACCAAGAACCTGATGCAGGTAAATGAAATGTCAGTTTCACAAAGGCTGTTCCAGCTCAGTATGCAAATTACTTCATATCACTGCTACATTTCATCTTGTAATAAATTGCAGATTGTGTTTTAATACATGCTAAAACATTTAAACACCTGGATGTTGACCAATGGAGGGAAGTATTTTGAAAAGCTTCAATATACTTTATTATCATTTTATCCCCCAGCCCTCCAATATGAGAGGTGTAAGGTCTAGATATAGCATCAGAAAAGTATGTGCCAGCAGCAGTGGCCAAAAAGATCATAAAATAAAATAAAACCAACATATTTTTCCCCAATTACATTAAGAATGTGGTGTTGGTTTCAGGTCATGAAATCTGGTGACATTGTTCACAGAGTAGCATGTTGAAATCGCACAATATTATATAATGAACACATAAGCTATAGGTTTGGTGGAATACTTGGACAAGACACTCTCACAGTGGGACCCTTTTCAATACAAAACCTGCCTCCTTGCTGCATTTATCACCAACTCACTTATCTTCTCCTTTGGGCCAGAAGCAAGAAAAGGGAGGAAGTAAACAGACAATTTTGGCAGCTTCCTCTCCTTTCTGTTGTCAAGTTGCTCTCCTTCTCCTCTAGGCCAGTATAAGAATGAGCACAAACAAATAAGTAAGCAGTGCCTCCTCTCTGCCTCCAACTTTTATACTATCATAGCAAGTGGGCCCAACCTTCCCACTGATGAACAAAGGGTGGGGTCTGGAAAAGATTCTTGAGAACTCTGGACAGCTGCTAATAGTCCATAGAGACAATTCTCAGCTACATGAATCAATGAAGTGACTTGGAATGAAACAGCTTCCTGTGGGGCACTTCATAATATTTCCTCAAGGTCAAAGACAACAATCTATTATCTTTTCTTTGACACAAATATTCTGTCCAATACCATATCTAGAGTCACTTCCAGATGATCAGTATTCTTAGTTGTAGAGTGCTCTCTTTGAGTTTATCAAAGGCCTAAATGGTCTCAGGCCATCTATGTGTCCTTGCTGTAGGAATACTAAGCCTCCTCAAATTGTCTTCCATTAGGAGAACATACCTATTCCTCTCGTGTCTGATGCAACATTATTTAAATCACCAACCTATTACAACTTTGATAAAAACCCTGGAAGAAGATGGCAATTAATTATTGTTTCTTGAATTCTAACCAGAGAGCCCTTCCTCCTCCTGCACATATAAGTTGGCTCAGGAGTTCAATATGACAGATGTAGTTTGGCTTTCCAATTGACCTTCTAAATAGTAGAGAGCTTTCGTTCTGTACTTCTCACCCAGGATGTATTCTACAGGAGTTCCAAATAGCTTAGAACTGGCAAAGAATGAATTAACCAGCTGGAACTGAAAGCCAGGATCTATCATTTAGCTTTTATTCCATTTGCTCTTAATGGTCACTGCTGTGGATAGTGGAGTGCCTATCTCCATCTCCAAAGGGCTGACAGACAATTCTGCAAGCAGAACTATTATTAAAATGAATTATTGGGGCTTGTACACTTAACCACTTTGGATGTGTTGGGTTATAATATGATCAGGTATCTTGAAATGGCAAAGTATTACATTTGGTCTTGCTCAATTTTCTCTTTTAAGAGGTTAAAAGGGCCATATATAAGTTTAAATGAATATTATTAAGACACATTGCAGCAAGAAAGGACATACATGTGCCTCCTGTCAAATGCAAGTAGTGACCTACCACTCCAAACTTTTTAAAATACATATACAACTTCAGTTTGACAAATTCCTAGATTTGCAAAACCTTGATCAGTAGACTTGCTTTCTGCTTACCTTTTCCAGTGCCATCTCCTTTTCTGCAGCACTTTTCTTTTTTAGATCAAGCATCATCTTTTCAGATTCAGCTTTTAAGTTATTCACAGCAGTTTCGTGTTCACGGAGAACTCTTTGCTTTTCTTCTTCTCTCAGAAGGCTAAGTTCCACCAGCTGCTGTTTTCTTTGTGTATTCACTTGAATTAGCTCTTCCCTCAGTGCATGTATCTGGGTTTCCATATCACAGATTGTCTTTAAAATAAATAAATAAATGGAGATGTTAATTTTTTGTGTGTGGCAAAAATGACATTAGAAGCTAGAGTTGAGAACTTTGTTGTTGTTGGGGGCCTTCAAGTCGTTTCCAACTTATGGCAACCATAAGGCTCATCTGTCATAGGGCTGTCTGAAACAGAGTGTGCTAGGTACCCAAGGTCACTCAGTGGGTTTCCATGGCCGAGTAGGGATTTGAACCCTGGTTTCCAAAGCTGTTGTTCAACACTCAAACTACTACACCATGCTGGATCCTAGAGTTGAGAACTACTGTACTCCAAGCCTGCTAGAAGGATTTTTTTTTAAACCAGTGGTTCTCAAACAGTGAGGGGTGAGCAAGAGTTGTTCAAGGGGAGCATGAGACTTGGAGGCTCAGATCCCTCCTCCTCCTCCTCCCAAAATTTATGCATGTGTTGAGTTAAAGACTGAATTTACTTTTATCTGTTCTAATTTGAACGATGTTATCAAATGAAAGTATGTACACTAAATAAACAAAATATTTTTATTCATATACTATGTCGAGGGGGATGTGACATATGCACGCAGATGTAAAGGGGATCCAAGGGTAAAAAGTTTGAATACCACTACTTTAAATTATTGAGAAATGTGAGTATATCGAAGCATCTGCACTGTCCCAGCTATAAAATATGAACATAAAACCTGACACAGAAAAGTCATGTGCTCACATTAAAGGTAAATTCCTATGTACATATACCTGGAAGTAAAGGGGGTTGCAGACTGCCAGAAATAGTGCAAATTGAGTACACTTTTAGGGTTAGGGTTAGGGAATCATGGGAACTGTATTTTATTGTGGTACCAGAGCTCTCTGACAGAGAAGGCTCAATGTCTCAGAAAAAAAACACCAAACAATTCCCATGATTCCCTAGCACTAACCCTAACCCTAAAAGTGGACTCAATTTGCACTATTTCTGGCAGTCTGCAACCCCCCTAAGCTCCATTTTTGAAAAAAGTTGACATCATTAAAAAAGCTGTCAAGACGGATCTCTTCCGGCAGGCCTTTCCAGATTAACCATCCCAGCCCAGGCTTCCTGATCCCCTCATTCCTCCCGTGGCCCCATCTTTAGTGATGGTTGAGGATCCCCAGAGGGACATCAGGGTTTTTGTTTGTTTTAACTATGGTTTTATGTTTTGATATTGTGTTTTTAATTTGTCATATTGTTTAATACTTTCTTAAGGGGGGGAGGGATTATAATGTTTTACTGTTATATTTTACTCTTGTTATTTACTGTTGTCAACCACCCAGATTGGTTCACCATAGGGCGGTATACAAATAAATATTATTATTATTATTATTATTATTATTATTATTATTATTATTAAAAGGAAACTTTCTTCTGAGTAGCTGTTGTAGTGTGGCAACTCTATGGTTATCCTATCACAGAGTTTTCTTGGCAAGATTGTTTAAGAGGGGTTTGTCATTGCCTTCCTCTGAGGCTCAGAGACCAACTTGCCCAGATTCACCCCAGTGGGTTATCACAGCCAAGTGGGGAAGTGAACTCTGGTCTCCCAGAGTCCTAGCATACCACTATACCAAACTGGCTTCCTCTCTTGACTAAAGAAGAGTGCAATCCACAAACCCATTAATTTAAGGCATAAAATAGACTGAAAAAAATACTATTTCAGTTTGTCAGGACATCTCAGGGCAAGATTGACCAGCAACCTAACACTTTGGAAAGGACCTATTTTTCTTGGAAGCAAATCACATTTATTTCAGTGGGCCCTATTCCCAAGAAAACATGCCTAAGACTACAGCCCAGTGATACTCAAACTTTTTACACTTGGGACCCCTTGCTTTACATCTACATGCAGGTGTTGTGCCCTCCCCCCACTTGACGTAGTATATGATTATACAAGTATATTGTGCATTTTGGTTGGCTAATAAAGGTATCATTGTGAAGTCGTAGGCTTTCATGGCCGGCATCCATAGCTTTTTGAGGGTTATTCGGGCTGTGTGGCCATGTTCTAGAAAAGTTTCTTTCTGATGTTTTGCCAGCATCTGTGGCTGGCATTTTCAGAGAATAATGGAATGGAAGAGAGTGGGTATATATATACTGTGAGACCCTGGGTAGGGAGGAGTGGTTCCCATGTAAACTGTGTATTGTTCTGTTGTTAACGGCAGGGCCTCAGGGTGGGAGGATATGCAAAAGAGGATTATTGTCTGCTAATTGGTGATCATTGTCTGTTGGGAAAGCCCCTATTATTTGGCTACCAATCCTGCAAAATAGCACTCAGCAAATGCAAATGGGAAACCACCCAGGGTCAAGGGCTTTACCAGCAGACAATGATCACCAATTAGCATACAACAATCCTCTTTTGTATATCCTCCCACCCTGAGGCCCTGCCATCAATAACAGAACAATACACAATTCACATAGGAATCACAGCTCCCTACCCAGGGTCTCACAGTATATCTTCCATTCCAGCATTCTCTGAAGATGCCAGCCACAGATGCTGGCGAAACGTCAGAAAGAAACTCTTCTAGAACATGGCCACACAGCCTGAAAAACCCACAAAAAACTAAAGCTATTACTGATTGGTGGATTTTTGTTTGAATTTGCTAAATGGCCAACACAGCTACCTCTCCATGTTATATGATTTAAAATATTTTGTTTATTTAGTGTGTGTATTTTCATTTGCACATTCATGTATATTTATATTTTAACATTTTAGAAGGAACTAACATCATTCAAATTAGCACAATAAAATCAATATTCAACTCAAGATATGCGTAAATTTTGCACATAAAAAAGTTTGGGAAGGAGGCCTCCAAGTCTTATGCCCCCCCCCCCCCGAACAACTCTTGCACCTCACCTGGGGGTCCCACCCCACTGTTTGAGACCATTGCTATAGCCTGCAGGCCTACACTGGAAACAATTGAGATTAAATTGGAGGATGCACAGTTATGCAGGGTTACCAGATGTCATAACTGCAAAGGAGGACAAGACACTGCAAAATGTAGGACATTCAAGAAAATGTAGGACATTACAAAATAAAAGCTAAAAACACTCATAAAAACAGAAATTCATGCTTCTTAGTAATGCTTAAAATGGAGGACAGTTTGAAACTCCTCTGGGACAGAGGTTTGAAATGTAGAACATGTCCTGGAAACGGAGGACATCTGATCAGCCTGACAGTTAGTTGCAATTCTTAGTTACGTTTACATCTCATAATAACATACAGCAATTATTAGCAAAACAACACTTATGGCCTTTTGTTGTTGTTTAACCATAGGAATCTATGTCTTTAGCAGATAAACCTAGGGCCTCAGCAGACGGAGGCCCCGGAGACGCCGCGGGTCGGAGCGCCGCCGGAGTTCAGCCTCCGGACCGCGGCGCTCCTGCGGCGCATCTAAAAGGAGCACCAAATTGGCGCTCCTTTTAGATGTAAGGGAAAGTGCGCCCTAAAAGCAGCGGTCGCACTTTCCCTGGCTCAAACGGCGCAGCGCATGTGGACGCTGCGCCGTGAGGTCATCCCCGGCGCGCCGGCCGTGCGGACGGCCGGCGCTTCTGGGGGCGACCTCGGGGAGAGGAAGGGGCGCCGCTCGTGCGGCTGCCCGTCCTCTTCCCTGCCCGGAAGACGACTCTTTTAGTCGTCTGCCGAGGCCCTCAGTGTGTAAAATTATGCATGTTTATTTAAAACTAGCTAGTTTATCAAATCAGAAATATTTTTAAAATTAAGGTACAAATACTTTGAAGCACAGATGTAATTTTCTGAATAAAGAAAGATGTATTTACTTAAATTAAAATGTCTACACATCTTTCCCTTCCATTACAATTGTGGTGGGATATAATACTTTGAAATTAATAAAACTGAGCAAATATTAAACAAAAATAAACAGTATAAAAAAGAGAGGCAGAAGATTAACACTAACCCAAAATGGGGAGCCATCACAAAATACATCAGGAGACAATCTTAGCCAGAAAACAAAAAGTGAGGCACCATGTACCACAATCTAGATGTGGCTCTCTCTCGTGGACAGACCACTGTTTTGACTACCACTGGGATGCAAAAAAGAGCTTCCTTGAGCAGGCCCTAGGGGGTGAGCAGAATGGTTTGGGAGAAGATGGTCTGCTGCATATTGTTTCCACAGCCAACAACTATTTAGATTATCACACAGGGAAAAATGTCCTTTTCCCATCCTTATTGTGCAATCGCGCGAGCGAATTCAGATGGCGTCACCCTTATCTGGTCATTATTCCGTCAGTGAAATGGAATTGTCTGTGATTGCACGGAAGACTATCAGATGACATTGCACTTATCCTATCATTATCCTGTCAGCGAAGTGGAATTGTCCTGTCATTTTTCATTAATGGAAGTTTCTGTTATTCAAAAGTGACAGGACAATTCCACTTCATCGACAGGATAATGACAGGAGCGAGCCGCTTCACTTCCGTCATTTGTCCCCACCACCCCACACCATCCAATAATTTCCAGCGTTAAAGCAGTGATGAGAGCTATACACTCTTTCTATGACTTAAATACCCTAAAGGTACCAGATCCTGTCTAATCCTGTTTCTGTACTAAACCAGTGTCTGCTGTCAGTAATGGACTAGATGGGGGTGAACAAACTGAAACTTAACCCAGACAAGACAGAGGTGCTCCTGTCAGCTGGAAGGCAGAGATGGGAATAGGGATTGAGGTTTGCAGCTTGAGAGTGCTCTCAGATTTTGATCTGAGCCTTGATGCTCAAGCTTTGGCTGTGGCCAGGAGCACATTTGTACAATTAAAACTAATGTGCCAGTTGTGCTCATTCCTTAAGAAGTGCAGACTGCCAGAAATAGTGCAAATTGAGTCCACTTTAAGGGTTAAGGTTAGTGCTAGGGAATCATGGGAATTGTTTTTTTCTGAGACATTGAGCCTTCTCTGTCAGAGAGCTCTAGTGCCACAATAAAATACAGTTCCCATGATTCCCTAACCCTAACCCTAACCCTAAAAGTGGACTCAATTTGCACTATTTCTGGCAGTCTGCAACCCCCCTTAGTTACAGCCTGGTTGGATTACTGTAATTCTCTCTAGGTGGGGCTGCTTTTGAAGAGTCTTTGGAAACTTTAACTGGCCCAAAGAGCTTCAGCCAGATTGTTAACTGGGGCTTGCTACAAGAATCACAAATCCCTTGCTGCAACAGCTTCACTGGCTGGCTTTGCATATCCGGGAACAATTCAAAGTGATGGTTATGACCTTTGGATGGTTAGAAAATATAAAGGACTGGGCAGAGCTGGATAAACTAACTAATTATGTAAAGGGAAACTCTGAGGACACATATCTACAAAGATGGAAGCCTTTTACACTCCCCATACAGAAACTAAGGGGGGATATTACCATTATGGTTTTGATGTTTAAAGAGCAAAGTTAAAAGTTTTTAGAGATAAGAAAGAAAAGGGCATATATAGTATATGATAGACAATGAATGAAAAACAAATAAGGATAAAACAATGATAAAATCTGCAGATGACACCAAATTAGAAGGAATAGCTAATACCCCGGTGGACAGAATGAACATTCAAAATGACCTTAATAGATTAGACAAAGCTAGCAAAATGAATTTCAACACAGAGAAATGTAAGGTACCGCACTTAGGGCAAAATAAAAAAAAAATAAAAAAATGAAATGCATAGATATAGGATGGGGGACACTTGGCTTAACAAGACTACGTGTGAAAGGGATCAAGGAGTCCTAGTAGATCACAAGTTAAACATGAGTCAACAGTGTGATGTGGCAGCCAAAAAGGCCAATGCAATTTTAGGCTGCATTAATAGAAGTATAGTATCTAGATCAAGGGAAGTAATAGTGCTACTGTATTCTGCTTTCATCAGGCCCCACCTGGAATACTATGTCCAGTTCTGGGCACCACAATTCAAAAAGGATGTTGAAAAACTGGAGCGTGTCCAGAGGATGACGACTAAAATGGTGAAGGGTCTGGAAACCATGCCCTACGAGGAACGACTTAGAGAGCTGGAGATGTTTAGCCTGGAGAAGAGAAGGTTAAGAGGTGATATGATAGCCTTGTTTAAATATTTGAAGGGATGTCATACTGAGGAGGAAACAAGCTTGTTTTCTGCTGCTGCAGAGACTAGGACCCAGACCAATGGATGCAAGGTCCAGGAAAAGAGATTCCACCTCAACATTAGGAGGAACTTCTTGATAGTAAGGGCTGTTTGACAGTGGAAGACACTCCCTTGGAGTGTGGTGGGGTCTTCTTCTTTGGAGGTCTTTAAAGAGAGGCTGGGTGCCCATCTGTCGGCGAAGCTTTGATTTGGATTACCTGCACGGCAGGGGATTAGACTAGATGGCCCTTGTAGTCTCTTCCAACTCTATGATTCTAATGTAGGGAGCTGGAGTTGGAAAACAGATTTCAGTAGTGGTAAGAGGAAAGAGGGAAGTCTTATTTTAATGGGGGAAGGGGGTATACTATAATGATGATTTTTTGTTTGTTTTTATGTCTATGGCCCTGAACAGACAGGCCAAAAAAGCATGGGCTGAGCCTTTGCTATTCTGGCCCAGGTTCTCACACAGATCAGTCTCCAGGCTCCCATAGGGACCCACTACTGGCGCATGCTCCATATCTTTCTGTGCTGCCGCTCCTACTGAGAAGCTCCCTAAGGAGAAAAGGCAGATGCGAAGGTGGGCAACATCCAATCAGAGTGAGCCTGGCAACAGCCAATGGGAGCTTAGCCAAGAAAAAGTGGGGGCTACTCCCAGGAGCAAGTATAAACAGGAAGAGAGGAACATGTGTGAGAAAGATAGGGACAAGATAGGGACTGAATTTGGGTCTAGAATTAGAGGTTCATTTGACCCTGAGGGGTTTCACAGCCGAGGTGCTGAGAGGGGCAGTTGGAAAGGGGTTTGAGCACCCAGGTTAGGGACCAGGAGAGTCCTTGGTTAAAGGTGCCCAGTAAAATCCTGAGGGATTACAGTCAGAAAGGCTGGGGAAACTACTATAAACCATTTGAAGGATGAATGAATGGAAGAGAGTTCAAGTGTGGAAGTTTAATCAGGGTGACTAGGGAAGTCACAACTAAGCAGAAGCGTTATAAGATACCAAGGTTTAATAAAGGTTCTGAGAGACTTTGTTTGTAAGGGAACATATATAAAGTAAGGAAACAATTACCAAGACAAGTAAAGCATCTAAACACAATTTCCAATGTAAACACCATCCATTAAAAGAGATACTGTATTCAGCCTTTACAATGGTAAATTTATTCAATATACAATTACTACAGCTACATTGCTACAGTTGGAAGCACACAGTTTTCCCTGTCAAGAAGAATGCCTTATAAAGCTCAATGAATTTGCAAAGATAGACAAATTAACTAATCTTATAAGGGAGGGAACAACAGAGTCCTTTTAAGATGAATGGAGTTCTGTAATTGACTTTTGGGAGAAGAAATGGGAGTGGTATATACTTTTGGATTTGCAGAATAATTTAAATAATATTTTAAATAGTGTGTCATTTCTTAATAAAAATATTAGTATTAGAAATTTAGGGCCAGTACAGACCGGCCAAGAAGGTCAGCCTGGGGTGTTGAATTGGGGCATGGCCACTGCATGCCGCCCGCCAAAACAGATGGTGAGCAGCATCAGGGCGCTCTCTTGGTGCAGCGTTTAAACACACTACGCCAAAGGAGTGCAGAAAAGCCGCCGCAGTGACAGCAAGGGCAGATTTTTGCAGCTCCAAAAAGGAGCAGCATTTGCCATCTCTTTTTGAAGTGCCAAAGTGCTGGATCGGGGCCGCAGCGTGTGGTTGCCACGGCCCTGATCCGGTGCTCCTAGGGGCGGGCCATCTGTAGAGCCCCTTATTTAAATTTATTTTTTATATTTTCTTTATGTAGAAGATACTGGGGAAGTACAATTGACCATTAGTTTGATACCATAAACTGGTAAGTTGGAGTCATTTGTTAATCCCTGTCTTTATAGGTTAGTATAAAAGTAAGTGTGTGTGTGTGTGTGTGTGTGTGTGTGTGTAATGCTTGCAGTATTTGCTGTGTTATAACCCCCATGTTTTATATTAATGGAAAATTTGTGTTTTAATAAAGACATATTTTTTTAAAAAAAGATTTGATTTTTGAATTTTAAAAAACTATTTTCTAGACATGGATGGTTTAATGCATGGATGCAGAATCCACAGATATGGAGGACCAACTGCATGATCAGATGAAATCTAACAAGCTAGGAGAACAAATGCACTTTACCTCCTCTAGAATAAATGAATAATAGGTTTGTCTGCACAGGCCAAACAGACTGGGTTCCCTCAGCCTACAATGCAGGCCCAAACCCTCAGGGCTGATCCTGCCTGTCTACACACTGATCCAGTGGATCTGGCTTGACTCCTGGGTAAATAACCTTTACACCAGGATAATTTACCCCTGGTTTTCCACAGTTTCTAAGAAGCTCCATGGCAAAACTGGGTTGTGCAGACAGCTCTCCTGCACTCTTTACCTTGCCAGCCATCACTCTGACTGAAGAAACCCGCCATGTCTGATGCAGAAATGGGATGCCTGGCCATGTGGGTGCTGGGAAAGTGGCGGCTTTCAACAGGTAATGTATGCCCCATTAGTCTATTGCTCCCATTTATGTATCAGATACAGTAAGGGGGCCGGAGACGCTTCTTCAGTTGGGGTGACAGCCAGCAAGGTAAACAAGCAGACCCAGTGACCAAACTGAGTGATCACTGGGGCCAGGAAAGCACGGGCTTGGCCCATGCTTTCCTGGCCCTTCTGCTCAGGCCATGTGGCTTAGAAAACAGCTTCATTCATTTCCTTACCTAGCATAAGAGGCAATGACACCTAAGTACTTGAGAGGCAGTATATCTTCCTAGTCAACAAAATGATGTTTACTAGCACTACAAAGAAGGTCTGGCTTGTCACTGTTTCACACATTCCCTTTTATTCACAATTAAAAAGAACAGAAAAACTCCAACTGTAAATAAATAAATAATGCAGCATTGGGATGCTTCAACAGTAATAATAATAATAATAATAATAATAATAATAATAATAAATTCCGCCTCTCTGTAAAATACAACCGGGGCAGCTTACAAGATAAAAACAAACAGTCTAGTCCCCCAGCAGCCCACCCCCCTTAAAATACAATTAAACAACTGAAATTTAAAGCATATTTAAAAATAACAGGTTACACTAAATGACAAATAAATTAGATTAAAATAACTGTAACAGAAAACAGGGACAGGCATAATTTTTTTTCTCGGTGGCCGGTTATCTACTCAGGAAAGTTGCAAATACAGAATTGACAGCAAAGTCATACCCTTCAGGTTTGCAGTGATTTTCTATCATATGGGCACCAATGTAAGGGGGGAAAAACAATGTTAGGGGGAAAAAACCAATGTCAGGAAAAAAACCAATCTCTAATCCAAAAGACAGTTAACTCAGACAGACAGTAATTCTGGTTCAGAAACAGACACTGTGATGATTTGAAGTGGGAAGATGGTAGAGCAGATGGAGGATAACTGGTAAATCAAGGTGTAGATTTTAGAAAGTTATTTGTACGTCTCTGTTGGCACCTATAGGAGAAAAGAGGAAACAGCCTATTTCCTTTTATGGATGACAACAAAACCACCAGGTTAGCCAAGTTCCTCTGACGGCATGTAAATTTTAGCATTTTTTCTATATTATTCAGTAGAAAGTACCAAGTCTGGTTCTATTCAACAACTTCATTAAATGCTTGATGAACAAAAGAAAAAGAAACAGGAAAAATAATAGTTGTTACTTACCACAAGAGCTTGGTTTTCTGTAGTGATGGGAGAACATCCTCCAAAGTAGGAAACCAGACTAACAGAATTTGCCTGAAGCTCCTGTTAGTATGGGAGAACAATTTCTGCAAGACCATTCTGGTCAAACAGTCTTATAAACCAGTGGTCCCCAACCTTTTTATTACTGTGGACCGGTCAAAGTTTGATAATTTTTCCACGGCCCACTGGGGGGCCCTGCTGGCTCCTCTGAACAGCGTCAGGGACGTCATTCATAGCAGGGCGGCCCGGTACCATTTGTTCTGCGGACCGGTACCGGGCCACGGACCGGGGGTTTGGGACTACTGTTATAAACCACCTTCTCATGAAAATGAAAAAAGAAAAGAAAAACACCTGCCAATGAATGGTAAAGTGAAGAAGAAGTAAAACTAAACATTTTCCTGAGAAACAGTTTGACCTCTGGCAGCAAATGAGCATTGCAGCCGGGGTAGGAGGTCCTCCCATTACTACAGAAAACCATTGTTTTATGAAGTTTTCAAGCTAATTACCAATGGTTATTTTGTCTGTCATGTGGAAGGACATCCTTCTGATTGATGTGTCAGAATGGCTGTGTTATCTATCTCATGACAGAAGGAAATCACAATGAATTTCCCAACTCGATACTAGCATTAACGTTCTGGGTTTCCTGTAATACTTAACCTAAGAGGAGAGTCCAATAGAACCATCACTTCAGGAAGCCTTCTACTAAGGTGTGTATGCAGATTTGTGCCACTGGTGTACAATGTTCTTGTGCTTGAGAAGAAGTAACCATTTTAAAGCCTGTCATGATATTTGCCCCATAATATTTGGCACATATGGTTCAAGGTGGAGATCATTAAACCATGGAGATGTTCCAGGGATGTTATGCCAACATGACTGTTTTGAAGAATTTTCTGAAGTTCAACCCAATCTTTTCCTTTTGTTTCTACAGGGAGAGAGAGAGAGACTATGCTCTTGCACTGTTTGTTCCATGCCTACATTTTGGATGGCTGTAGATGGGTCTCGATGACTTCTTTTCTTGTTGACTAGGACGCCATGGGCTGTTACACACTCCAGAATCAGGTGGAAGTCCCTAGATGGCTACCAGAGTTTGGCAGGGAATGAGTAGATAATCCTGAATGAATTTGCATGTGCAAATAGACCATGCTGAGTTCCACCAATGCAAAAAATTGCCTAGGCAAATGACATTTCAAGATGGCACCCAGGCTTTCCATTCTTATTTCCTCCCCCTTTCCTGGCCTACCAATATGTGCAAATAGACCATGCTGAGTTCCACCAATGCAAAAAATTGCCTAGGCAAATGACATTTCAAGATGGCACCCAGGCTTTCCATTCTTATTTCCTCCCCCTTTCCTGGCCTACCAATATGCTCTCTTTGTTCAGCCTCCCCTATGCAGAATATAGAGAAGCATCTTGGCCTAAACCCCCAGAGCCCTCTTTTGAGGGAGGCACTGACTCTGTCAATGTATATAGATTATGTTCAATGGCTTGCTGAATAAAGGCATGCTTATCTGGCCTGTATGATTTTGGAGAGACTATGTAAAACTGTGAGAAAGTTTAGTGAAATCTGTCAGGTAACCATGGGTTATGATTTCTATATCCTACAAGTCTGATGAAGACTGGAACCAAGCTTTGTGGAAGTCCTTGAGTCTCCTCTCCATGCAAGGTTCTTTTGTTTAGGTTTACACTAGGACAGGGTGGTTGGAGAGCTTGGTGCCCTCAAAGGGAGAATATTTCAAATTGTGCTTCATCTGGAATCAGCAAGCCAATGCTTGAACCATAGCTAACTTCAAAACAGAATTGTTGCAGACTGTCCCCTAGCACAGAACTACATGTATGGCATCTGCTGGGAAATTGGCTGCTTTCAAGAGGTAGCGTATGCCTCATTGGTCTATTGCTCTCATAAGTGGCAAGATGGTGCTCTTTTTATTTCATTTCTGTTTTTCGAGCTTTTTTTTTTAATTTTATTTTTGCTCTGTTTCCATGTCTCTTTTGCTTTAGGTTTTGGCAAGCCCAAGAGGGTGTCTACAATTTACTTTTCATGGTTTGAATTTATCACTGAATCTATCCATTGCTGGAATGGCAGAGGCACAACGGAGAAGAGGGAAATAAAGCATCTCTAGTCCTCTTACTGGGTGTCAGTGTTCAGCTGGCATTACAGGATAAAGCATGAGGTGCTTCGGGTACTTTTTATTTTCATATAATTCATTGATTTGAGCCTTTTCTCACCCGTCTGCTGTCCTGGCCACTCCCTAGATCAGTGGTCCCCAACCCCTGGTCCGCAGCCCGGTACCGGTCCACAGAACAAATGGTACCGGGCCGCCCTGCTACTGCGTCTTCAGTGCAGCGGCGGCGGCGGGTCCTGCGAGTCCCGATAATAAGCGCAGGGACGGGACTCCTGCGTCTGCCGGAGTTGTTGACCGGTCCACGGCAATAAAAAGGTTGGGGACCACTGCCCTAGATCATTCTCAGTGGCAACCAACATTTTACCTAGTTGGTACACTCTGAATGTAAGTGAATCATCAATAATGATGTGTGTGTGTTTGAGTGAATCCACACAGTCTCCAACATTTTTGTTTTCCTGTGTTACCAATGCCTCAAAGAAGCGTGAGTGTGTGTGCATGCGTGCACGCGTGTGTGAAAAAGAGAGAGAGCGAGAGCAGTTTGCTCTGCTAGGTTTTCCTTCTTCTCATTGGAGATTGAGAATCAGTGTTTGTCACATGATTCTCTGTCCTCACAGTCAGGGTTGGTGAATCTATCCTTTACACCAGGGACAGGCAACCTTTTTGAGACCTGGGCCAGTCTCCCGTAGCCCAGGTCTCAGCTGGGCCAAGGTGTGTGGGGGGGATTGCAGCGCGCACGCGCGCACCCTCCGCCATCGTGCACGACCCCCCCCCGTGCACGCCACGGCCTTTGTTGCTGGGGGGCCAGGGGAGGGGGCAGGAAATGGTGCGGAGGCCAGATTCCCTTGGTGGCTACGGGCCTCCTGGAAGCCCGTCGCCACTGAGGGTCCCCCTTGGGAGGCCTCCCTCGGTGGCTACAGGCCTCCTGGAAGCCCGTCGCCACTGAGGGACCCTCGGTGGCGACGGGCTTCCAGGAGGCCCGTAGCCACCGAGGGAGGCCTCCCAAGGGGGACCCTCGGTGGCGACGGGCTTCCAGGAGGCCTGTAGCCACCGAGGGAGGCCTCCCAAGGGGGACCCTCAGTGGCTACGGGCCTCCTGGAAGCCCGTCGCCACCGAGGGTCCCCCCGAGGAGGCTTCCCTCGGTGGCTACGGGCCTCCTGGAAGCCCGTCGCCACTGAGGAAGGCCTCCCAAGGGGGACCCTCGGTGGCGACGGGCTTCCAGGAGGCCCGTAGCCACCGAGGGAGGCCTCCCAAGGGGGACCCTCAGTGGCTACGGGACTCCTGGAAGCCCGTCGCCACCGAGGGTCCCCCTTGGGAGGATTCCCTCGGCGGGGACGGGCCTCCTCAGGGCGCCGCAACCGCTATTTTGGTCTCCAAAATGGCGGTCGCAACGCGTTTGCGCATGCGCAGTAATCCTGCACATGCGCAAACACATTGTGGCCGCCATTTTGGGGACCAAAATGGCAGTCGCGTTGCGCGCGGCCGGGCGGCAGCGGCGGCGGCAGGGGTCCGCCTGGGCCCATAAGTCCGGCGACCTGGGCCGGAAACGGCCCGCGGGCCGTAGGTTGCCGACCCCTGCTTTACACCCTAGGCTGGAGGAAGGAACCTTAAGTCCTCTGCATGCCCACACTTATCTTTCTCCTCTCAGCAACACAGACTTGTTCAGAGTTGCTGAAGAGATCACACAGTTGCTGAAAAGTGAAAAGACGTGTGTGGGGATGGGTGGGGGAATAGTTAATCACAAACTTTTGGGGGAAAGGGTAGGAGAAAGGTCCTCAGATGAAGACAAACAGTAACTGTAGAGGAGGGAAACAGAAAGTGAAACATGACTAACAGGCTGGGACAGCAAAGTAAAAGCAACGAGATCCATCTTGCTGGAGCAAAGACAGGAAATGTACGGTCTTGCAGAGTTCCATACTAATGGGAGCTTCAAGCAGATTCGATTTATTTGGTTTCCTGTCTGTCCAAGCAAGTGAGAGTGATAAACCATTGGAAGGGTGTCGTCTTCTCACACTACAGGAAAACTCAGCATCTGAAGAAGCCAAATGAGTTTATGAAAGCATATGCTACAAAATCCCTTTGCATACTGATATTCGAGACTAAAATGGCTATGTCTCTGAATTCAGCAAATTAGTGAGCATTGCAAACCACAATGGGTTGCAAATACTGGGGAATATGCCTAAAGCAGGGGTCGGCAAGGTTTACGTACCTGGGGCCGGTCGCTGGTCCCCAGGTCTTCTGCCAGGCTGGGGGGGGGGGAAATGGTGGCACGTGCGCGCAGCCCCCACTGCCCCCACCCCAGCGCGCACTGCCGCTGCGCCGCCGCTGTACGTGGCGCGGCCGCCATTTTGTTTGCCAAAATGGCAGCCGCAACTCGTTTGCGCATGCACAGTACTCCTGCACATGCGCAAACGAGTCGTGGCTGTCATTTTGGCAAACAAAATGGCGGCAGCGGCATGCGCGGCGGCGGCGGCTGGTCAGTGGGGATCGGCGAGCCAGCTATGGCCTGTGGGCCGCAGGTTGCTGACCCCTGGCCTAAAGTTATAAACAATCTCAAGAAAATAGCTGAAAAGCTGAGGGAGACATTTACAATAATGTTTAGCAAATTTCACAGTGCAAAACTGATAAAAAATTGTTGCCACTAAGATTGCACTTTATTAAACTATTTCAAATATATAATATTTCTAAATACACCACAGCTTTCCCCAAAAAACTTGTATTACTTGAGCTGCAATTAAAAAAAAAATTCTTGCACATAATTTGACTAGAGTGAATGGTAACAGATCAAAATTAGCTTTGCTAATGTTGGTAGAAAAATTAGCGATCAACCTGGTTTGGAGAGTCAAATGTGTTCTCCCAAAGCCCAAGAAAGCCACAAAAATAAAACATCTGACTGCAGCTATTAAGTATGACACCATTTGAAGCTTTTTGTTTTAAAAGTACTAAATTCATTGAGACCTCTTCCTATTGTCTATAAAGCAATATACCTGCACACAAACCATCTGGGACAACAATACCCCATAAGGCAACATGAATAAACCTACAAGAATGGTACATTTAAAAAAATCTATCTAAATGACCTCACAGTTTTAAAAATATACAAGGGTGTATCATAAAGTTTTAATTGCCACCTTTAAAAAATTTGATAGAAAGTTTGATTTGTTGTTGTTAACTTATTTTTATGTAGTCACCAGTCAGATTTACACATTTTCCCCAGAGTTTCTTGACCATCCAAATACCATTATTGTAGAAGTCGGCAGACTGCACCTTAAACCACTCTTCTACTTCACAAATGATGTCATCTGTGTTGTCAAATCAGCGACCCCACAATGGATTTTTCATTTTTGGGAAAAGAAAAAGTCACTTGGTGATGATGACACTGACAAAATTTCATCAATATTCCATAATAACTTCTGGGTGATAATTATTACTTTACGATACCCCCTCGTATAACTTAGTAGTTTGCTAGTAACATATTCATAATGTAATTATCAGTTACCTAAATATACTCATGTACCTGTCCTGAGTTATCAGGACATAATTTGCAAACAACTGCACATGCCATCAGAGCAATCTGTGCTTAAGCACCAGATTTCACAACTGTTTGAATAAGGCAGACAAAATAGTTACACAAAACATATTATTTTTACAATTTCCAATCACTGTGTCCATCACAGTGACAAGACCTGCCTCTTCTCTTGGTATCAACAATGACAGGATCAATCAGTTCTGAAACTGCTTCTATCACCATCCAAGGAAAGCTGGCTATTTCCAGAAATAACCCAGTTTGATCAACTATAGACTCAGGTCTTCTAGGAACAGAAATATTTGAAGATGATGGAACATGGGGGCAGGGGAGAACGAGAAGAGGCATGTTTGCCACTGTTTCATCATGTAATCAGAACTGCATGTGGAGACCATCTGGTCACAGCATCAATGCTCCCTTTAATAAGGAATGATAAGACTTGGAATTCTGGTTTGACATTGCTTCATTGTTATTGAACTGAAGAGAGGGTAATCAGTGTCCTTCCTTTCACTAGCTTACAACTTTTAAGCCTCAAATTTTCTTGAGAAAAAGTGCTGCTAATGAAAGTTCTACATTTGTGAGCAAGAAACTCAGGATGGATTTCCCCCCACTCAATGTGACAACCAGAATTGAGGTTTTGCTAGATAATCGATATGAGCTAATGGTATGAGCTATAAGCTAATGGTATGTTGGTATAAAAGTACCAATTTTTATATTCCATTCAGGACCCTGTAAATGCTGTAGTTTCTCAACTATTGTCTGGCCTAGTTTTTGAACTACTTGGTCCAGCTAGGTTGCAAAAAATACTTGAGGGCAATTCTCAGTAACACATTTTGCAAATATCTTTTTGTAAACACAGAAGTAGTCATCTAAAGGTGTTTGACCCCCCCCCACCCCCAATTTTCCCAGTTGTTCCAGTAAGGGTAGAGAATTAAAACTTTGATAACAAAATAAATGATTCTTTTACAGAGAGGTAAATGAAACACCAATGGAAGCAGGCATCATAGCTGAGGAAAAACTGGAGTGCATAGACTCCTAGAAGAATTGATGCAAACTAGTAATTTCCGCTACTCTCAAAGTATATCTAAGACTCCTCAAATTAAGCACTGGATTTAATTTGGCAAATCCTTTTTTGGCATTTAATATTAGAATGCCAGCTTGCTGTTTGTACTTGATTGGCATAGTTCTTGTTTTAAACACATACTCTTGTTTTGTCTCATTTACCCCTAAATCTGACTCATCCATGTTGCCAGTTCTTCATCAGCAAATAAAAGAATTTCCTAGGTTTGGATAATCATTTCCCCCCCCCCCTTTCACTTTGGATTTTAAATGGCTAAATATGCTTTTTTCATAAGATCTATAAATTCAACTAAGCTTTGCATACCATATTGTCTAATTATTTCTAACTTTTGTCTATTATGTGTTCAGCTCCTTTAGAAGATAACAGCTTGTCTCAGCAATAGAAGAGAACAAAGTGAATAAAGATAATGTGATACACACAAGAATTGCTATTCTATTGTTCTTTTACTGATTGAATGATTTCTGGTAGGGTTTTCCTGAAATTATTTTACTCAAATATTTGTCCTTTATAATAGTAAATGTTCTTCTTTATAAATTGCCTCATTTCTATGCACATACAGCTCTGAACAAGAATATTTTACTGAATAGTTTTATGCATGAGAATGTGTTTAATAACAAAGCAAATACACTGGAATTCACAAGGGGCCACAAGTGTGTTTTCAACCTGCAGTTACATTTTTTTTTCTGTAAATCCTAGTTTTATAACTCAAGAATTACATCCACATAAATGCTGTTGCCACCCAAAGGGATATGGAGAAACACTTTAGAATTGATTCTTAAAATCTTTAATACTACCAAGATTTTGTGCTGCCAAAAGGAGAAACGGGCTTACTACATACAGATGAAATGTAATTACCCATTAGTATTCAGATTCTTCAGCCGCTATTTGGAAAGGATCCCCTCCCCTCAGTAACAAGATTGCTTTCAAAACATATTCTCAGTAGCCTACAGTGTCAATTGTCACTTTGTGATCTCTCCTCCAAGTACTTCTTTCCCAAATGTCTTCTTGGTGACATTTATATTCTGTAGAATCTGAATAAATTATGTTTTGCTTTCTACCACAATCTTTGACAACTTCGACTGTGGCCTTCAAACTTGTCAACCAAACAGAAGCCTTAGACATTCTTGTGGTGTGTGAACTGCCACAACACTTTGAAGATTTAGGACTGCAGAGTGGGGGTAGAAGAAATAATACACAGCAGTAGTGTTGAATGGATCTTATGAAACTGTTTAGTTGTAACAGCACAAATAGTAACTTGCACTGTCACAGCAAAATAACATCCAATGCCTAAATAATTTTGCCTCACTAAAATGAATGTCAGGGTGCTGAATGTCAGGGATAGGTAATGGACCTGTAATGATACAGAATGAAGACATGGCTAATAGCTTCATACCAACAGGTGTGTAGTCATATTAGTGGGAGACTCCTGATATCATCTCCCTGGTACTCTCAAAGAAGTAATTCAAACATTAAGAAAAAATTATGCTAGCTTTTTTGCCCAAGTATATAATGGAAAACGTCATAGACTTGGAACAATTACTAAGGAAGATCAAAGAAGAAAGTACAAAAGCAGGCTTAATGCTAAACATAAAGAAAACAAAAATAATGACCACAGAGAATCTGGATAAATTCAACCTAGATAATGAGGAAACTGAGCAACTTTCAGTTGTTGTTGTTGTTGTTAAGTACCCTAGAGTCAATCTCGACCCATGGTGACTCTGTGGATGAGACATCTCCAAGACCCCCTGTCCTCCATTACTCTGTTTGGTTCCTGTACATTTATATTCATACATGACCTCCCTAATAAAGTCCATCCATCTAGCATGCGGCCTTCCTAACTTTTTGCTTTCCTCCTCCACTTTTCCTAACATTATTTTTTTCCCAGTGAATCATGCCTTCTCATGATCTGTCCTAAGTTTTATCATCTTGGTTTCCAGGGAGATTTCTGAATTGATCTGCTCTAGAACCCATTTATTTGTCTTTTTGGCTGTCCACGGGATCCTCAGCACTCTTCTCCAGCACCACATCTCAAATGAGTTTATTTTCTTCTATCTTGTTTCTTAACTGTCCAGCTCTCATATCTATACATGGTAACAGGGAATGCAATGGCATGTATGATTCTAACTTTTGTGCTGAGTTGTATATCTTTGCATTTTACAATCTTTTCTAGTTCTTTCATAGCCACCCTCCCCATTCTTAGTCTTCTTCTGATTTCCTGACTGCAGTCCCCATTTCTATTAATGTTTGATCCCAGGTATGGGAATTCTTTTACTATTTCTATTTCTTCCTTGTCTAGGCTGAACTTGTGAAGGTCCTTGGTGGTCATTGTTTTTGTTTTCTTTATGTTCAACATTAAGCCTGCCTTTCTTCTTTGATCTTCCTTAGTAGTTGTTCCAGGTCTAGGAGCTTTTCTGCTAGTATTATGGTATAATTTGCATATCTTAGATTATTGATATTCCCTCCTCCTATTTTCACTCCTCCTTCTTCTGTGTCCAAGATTGCTTTTCTTATAATGTGTTCTGCATACAAGTTAAATAGACAGGGTGAAAGTATGCAACTTGTCTGACTCCTTTGTCAATTGGGAACCATTCTGTTTCTCCGTGTTCTGTTCTGACAGTAGACTCTTGTCCTGAGCACAGATTCCTCATCAGAACTATTAGATGTGCTGGCACTCTCATGTCTCTAAGGGCATTCCGTAGCCTTTCATTATCTATGAAGTCAAAGGCTTCACTATAGTCTATAAAGAACATGCAGATTTTCTTTTGGAATTCCCTGGTGCCATCATATGTTTGTGATGTGGTTCCCAGCACCTCTTCCTTTCCTGAACCCTGCTTGGACCTCTGGGATTTCTCTCTCCATGTATGGTTGGAATCTATGTTGCAGAATTATGAGCTTAATTTTGGTTGTGTGGGAGGGTCCTATAGTTGCAGCAGTAAAAAACTTTCAGTACCTAGGATCAAACATTGATTGGAATGTAGTCAAGAAGGACAGGTTGCTTACCTGTAACAGTATTTCTTCGAGTGGTCATCTGCGAATTCACACAAATGGATTTTATCTGCGCATGCGCAGCCAGCTTGGAACCTTCTGGAATTACTAGGCAAAAGTTGGATTTCAACTTTTTGGCGGTAGCTCCGCCCACCTCTATATAGGCCCCGTGTTCCCGCTCGCTCCTCAGTTCCAAGTATGACGCTAAAAGCGACAGCAAGGTTACCAAATAGAGCAGGACACGACTGAGGGGAGGTTGGGCGGGATTTGTGTGAATTCGCAGATGACCACTCAAAGAAATACTGTTACACGTAAGCAACCTGTCCTCCTTCTTTGTGGTCTCTGCGAATCACACAAATGGGTTACTCAGACTAGCAAGCTAAAGTCAATGGAGGAGGGAGTGTCCTGACACAAGGCTTGCAGGTGCAAACAAGAACGTTTATTGCACAAACATCAATCAGGTCAAAAGTAGACATATCAAAATAGTCATATGCATAAATTTCAAGTGCGTCAGGAATTGAAAAGTAACCCTTCAGAAAATGCATATAGTACCAAGAATGGAATGAAAGTAGCAATAACTTGCAAAAATTCAAGTGTCAAACAAGAAATAAAGCACTATCCCGTGGTTATTTCAAGTAGGAATAGATCAATATACCTTTGTATTATCATTCAAGTAATCAAGCATTCAAACCTGTGTAAACATATATGAAACTATTAGTGCAAACATATTTGTACAAATAAACTCAATGTAGTCTTGATAATAATACTGCTCTGCCAAAAGCAGATTCTTGTCTGGCTTGTGTGTCCAACCTGTAATAATTAATAAAAGTCATTGGCTGGGACCAGACAGCTGCCTTACATACATCCTCTAAGGGGACACCAAACAGGAAAGCAGATGATGATGCTACCGCCCTTGTGGAGTGTGCACGCAACCGGCCCAGTGGAGTCTTGCCTGCCAGTTCATAACACAAGTGAATGGTGGAGGTCACCCACTTCGATAGTCTTTGAGGAGTGACAGGCAGTCCTTTCTTGTGCTCAGAGTAGCACACAAAGAGTCTTTCAGAGCGTCTCGAGCCCGAGGTATGCTCCAGGTAGAAAGCTAAGGCTCTACAAACGTCCAGTGTGTGTAGTCTTTGCTCGACCTGAGTGGTCGGGTTCGGGGCCAGGGTGGGCAGCACGATCTCTTGGTTGATGTGGAAGGCAGAAACCACCCTTGGTAGAAAAGTGATGTCGGTACAGAGGACCACCTTGTCCCCGTGGAACCGGAGATAGGGCTGATCCATCCTCAAGGCACATAGCTAACCAGCCCAGCGAACTGAAGTCAAGGCCACAAGGAGCGCCGTCTTCCACGTCAACAGTCTCATGTCAGTAGTAGCCATTGGTTCAAAGGGCTTGGTAGACAGATAGGATAACACTAGGTCCAGGCTCCAAGCCAGGGTCGGTACCGAGGATGGTGAATGTAGATTATTGAGTCCTTTAAGGAATCTCTTAACTAAGGGATCAGAGAAAAAGGATGGTCGTCCCTCGAGCTGGTAGTGGGAACAGATAGTGGAGAGGTAACACTTAATAGAAGTGAGGCAAAATCCTGAGTTGGAGAGGGACAAAAGGAATTCAAGTATTGTTGGTACCGTGACACGGGATGGAGAGATCCCTTTGGTTGATAAAAAGTCTACAAACTTTTTCTACTTGAAAGAGTAGGATCTTCTAGTGGAAGGTTTTTGAGCCGCCTTAATTATTGTCTGTAGAGGAGCGGGAAGTGAACTCAAGGTAGGATTCTCCACGCTACCATAGATAGAGAGTCCAGATCCAGATGACGCACTCTGCCCTTGTGCATGGTGAGGAGGTCTGGGCAATAGTCCAGGCGGCAGTAAGACTCTCGGGACAGTTGTAGGAGCAGGGTGAACCAAGACTGTCTTGGTCACCATGGAGTCATCAGGATGGCATCTGTCCTGTCCCACCTCATCTTGGCGAGTACCCTGGTTATGAGTGGAAATGGAGGGAATGCGTAGAATCTCCTCCCGCACCACGCGAACTGGAAGGCATCACCTCGAGAGGTTTGTGCTGGCATCCTGGAACAGAACTTTGTACAGTGAGTGTTGTCCTCTGTGGCAAACAGATCGATGTCTCTGGTCCCCCAGATGAAGAACAGTTGCGTCACCACGTCGGGATGCAGACGCCACTCCTGACAGGGATTGGTTGACCTGCTGAGGCTGTCGGCCAGTTCGTTTTGTTGTCCAGGAAGATTAATGGATTGGAGCAGGATGCACCAATCTCAAATGCGTAGAGTGATGTTGAGCAGGGTCAAAGATTTGGTCCTGCCTTGCTTGTTCAGGTAGCACATGACAGTGGTGTTGTCTGTCATGAGCAGAACTACCTTGTGTGACAAGTTCATCTGGAATGCCTTGAGGGCCTTCTCCACGGCGAGCATCTCCAAGGCGTTGATGTGAAGGGTCTTTTCGTCTCGGGACCATGAGCCCCTGACAGTCAGCCCTTGGGAGTGGGCTCCCCGGCCTTCCATCGATGCATCCGTGGTTAAAGTGATGTCTGGTTGGGGAGGAAGGAACGGTATCCCTATGCAGACATTTTCGGGATGGAGCCACCATTGCAGAGACGTGGCGACTCATGTCGGGATGGTGAGCCACTTCGAGGGGGAGTCGCACGTAGCATCGAACGACGATAGGAACCAAGACTGTACAGGTCGTAGATGTAGTCTCGCCCATGGTGTCACGAAGGTTGTTGAGGCCAAATGTCCCATGACTGTCTGTACCAGATGAGCCTTGACCGTCCTGTGTTTGAGGCAAGCTCTGATGGAGGTGGCGAGCGCTGCGAATCTGTCTTCCGGAAGGAAGACCTTCTCCAGTTCAGAGTCTAGTATCGCCCCGATAAATTTGACTCGTCTGGATGGAGTGAGGTGTGACTTTTCCTCATTGACTTTCAGTCCGAGTGAATGTAACAGTCTGAGGGCGAACTGGATGTCGTCCTGGAGTTTTTCTCGGGATGGTGCAGTGAAGAGCCAGTCATCCAGGTACGGGAAGACTGTGATCCCTTTGTGATGTAGATAGGCGGCAACCGGGGCCATGCATTTGGTGAATACCCTTGGTGCCGATGACAGTCCAAACGGAAGAACTTTGTATTGGTAATAGTCGGTTCCGACTGCGAAGGCCAGGAACCCGTAGTGGTCCTCTTGGATGCTGATGTGGAAATAAGCGTCTTTGAGATCCACCGTGGCAAACCAGTGGTCTTTCTGCAAAAGGGGTAAAATAGAAGACAAAGTTGTCATACAAAAGCGTTGATATGTAACAAAGGCATCCAATGCTCTTAAGTCTAAAATGGGCCTAAGGCCCGAGTCTTTCTTTGGGACAATAAAGTAATGGGGGAAAAAGCAATATCGAGCCCGTGAGGCAGGGATGGGTTCGATAGCTCCTTTATCTATCAAGGTGCGCACTTTGTCGAGTAAGGTGTTAGAGGGGTTCGTGATGACAATAGCTCCAGTTGGTGGGAGCTCTTCGAATTCCAGGGCATAACCCCTGCTAACAATGTCAAGAACCCAGGAATCGGAAGTGATTTTGGCCCAGGTGTCAAAAAAGGGCCTCAGTCTATCATGAAAGGATGGATCGATGGAGTGCGTGGCATCACATCACGGCCGTCTTTTGTTGGTATCAAAAGACTTTTTACGGAAGTTCTGCCGGGATTGGTTTTGTTGTTGACGGCGACCGGAGGATGAAGATGAACGGGAGGGTGGACGTCTGCATGGCTGGCCTTGCAGTTGAGAGGGGTCTTGTAGGAACGAACGCTGATTAGGGGGGTACCAGGATCTTTGCTGATAGAAGCCAAAACGGTGTTTTGAGATTTGTGAAGTGAAAGGTTGCATCCTGTATTTGTGGGCGGCTGTTTTCATTTTGTATTTTAGATTTAATTTCTCATCTGTATCTTTGTGAAATAGACCAGATTGGTCAAATGGAAGGTCCTCGATGGTTGCTTTGGCCTGAGGTGTGAGATTGGCCGCCCGCAGCCATGCATGACGACGTAAGGATACTGAAGTGAGCACAGTTTTAGCCGCACAATCAGTGAAGTTCCTTGCGGAAACAATTTGTTGAGCCCCCACTGAGTGAGTCTCTTGTTGGAGAGCAATGGCATAAGGGTTGTGTTCATCCGGCAAGTGGTTGAGAATCGGGCCAAGCTTTTCCATCAGATGTTGGGTGTACGCACCCATACACCCTACATAATTTGCAATCCTGAGTCCCAAGACTGAGGTAGAATAAGCCTTTTTGGACAACAAATCAATCTTTTTGGCCTCCTTATCTGCCGAGGACGTAGAAGACTTAGGAGTGGAGATAAGCTGTGCACCCTCAACAATGTTGGAGTTCTGTTGGTGGTGGTCCAACATCCATGGTGGTATTGGTTCGGCAATCTTGTATAGGTTATCGATGCGTCTCGATGTGGTGGAGGTAGACGTTGGAATCTCCCAGGACCTTTTAAGGATCTTGATTAATGAAGGCATGTATGAAATGGCCGGTCTGGTTATGACTCTAGATTGTACTCACTTTTCGAGTTGATCAAAAGCCTCTTCTTCAGGCTGGGTGACATTGAGTTTGAGAGCGTGTGCCATCCGGAGAACTTGATCCGCAAATGAGCGCGAGTCTTTGGTAGGAGAAGAAGAAGCTTGAGTATTCAAAGATGGCCGAGCCTGGTTGGGGGACCAATCAAAGTCTTCATCGGATTCACCTTCAGGGGTCAATGAGGGTGAACGGTATGATGAGACACTGGAATTGGAGGATGAGGGGTGATGGGTCTTTTTATGCTCACCTCGTAAAGAACGTTGGTGTCTAGTTGTAGATGAAAAAAGCTGGGAGGTGATTCCCTAAACAAACCCAAGCAGGTGAACGAGTAAAAAGTTTAGGGAAAATGGACATAGGCAATTATATTTAAACAGTGTATTGCACTCAAATGTAATGAATGTATTTTAAAAAAAATTTTTAAAAAAACAAAAGCATACGATCTATAAAAAATAATTCAAGCCTGTGGGCCACGCCCTAACAGACATAAACATAAAATGAGCAATCAGTACTGGGCCAGAAAACTGCAAATCCCATGGAAACTTATACAGTACATGAAATATCAGTTCATTTGTGCCTCACAGAGTCAGATTTCTGGCCCAGTACTGATTGCTCATTTTATGTTTATGTCTGTTAGGGCGTGGCCCACAGGCTTGAATTATTTTTTATAGATTGTATGCTTTTGTTTTTAATTTTTTTAAAAAAAATACATTCATTACATTTGAGTGCAATACACTGTTTAAATAAAATTGCCTATGTCCATTTTCCCTAAACTTTTTGCTCGTTCACCTGTCTAGTTGTAGATGGACATTTAAGCGAAGGGGACCATTGGTGTCTAGCGGAAGACTGGTGTCTTCGAGGAGAGGAGAAGGAAGATGATGTATCTCTACGTTTCCATTGGGTTCGAGAGTGGTGATGACGCTGAGAATGTTGAGGCGATGGGAAAGGCGATGGAGACTCAGAGCGGTGCGACGGAGCAGGAGAGGAGAGGAGAGGGGATGCTGTGTAGTAGGAAGGACTTGAGGTGTCTGAGCCAGAGAGGGGAGGGGCTGCTGTATAGCAGGAAGGATTTGGTGCCTCTGTTCCTCCATGTGGTGCAGTTGCTCAGGCTGGACCGGAAGGAGGTAAGTGTTAGAGGATTCATCAAATATGAGTTGAGGGTATTTGAGGATCCACGGGTCGGATCCCTGTTCCATAGTGGAATGGTGTTGTCTCCATTCCGTATCGGATCGTGGAAGAGACCGTCGACCATCGGACCCGGAGCTTCTATGGGCAGGAGATGAAGAGACGGCAGGAGGGAGTGGAGCCTGCGGTGTCAAGGCCGGAGGTTGTTGGGTCTCCAATTCCGACCTGGAGTCAATACAGACCATCAGAGTCATGGGTTTCGAAATCGATGGGATGGTAGGAGTCGGAACAGGCACTACAGTTGGTGGAGGAGCGGAGCGAGACAACAGCAGTGGGGTTTTAGTATTTTCCCCAGTTCTAGAATGCCTCCTTGGCGAAACACAGTGGTCCCCATTGGGGGAACGAGCAAGGGATGCAGAACAGGCTTTTTTTGAAGAAAAGGAGGTCTCCTCAATAGTCTCCAAGTTTACCGCTCCTTTCCAAGCCCTCAGTGCTCACGCTCTCTCCATGCCTGGAAGATTGTTTCCGTGATCTCTCCCTGGATCTTCCCCTTCTTTGAAGGGGATCCGAGAAAGGAGTAGAAATGGCCACCAAAGCCAAAGCCGTGGTCACCGTCTCCGCTTGCAGGGCCTTTTCCCACATGGCTGCCTTTAACTTCACAATCCTATTTTTTAGGGCTTGTGGAGTCATTTTCCTGCACATTTTGCAGGTTTTTGGGTTGTGGGTTTCTCCAAGACAGAAAACACATTCATAGTGCTGGTCCAAAGTTAGAAACTTGGAATTGCACGAGATGCACTGTTTGAAAGAGGCCATGGTCGTAGTATCCAGAAGCACTAGGCAAAATTCAAGGTCGTAAACAGTCCAAATTTGATGTTATCAAAGCCGAAGTCAGTCCGAATCAGAAAAACACAGTAGAGTCACAATCCAAGAGTAGCCAGAAGCCAAAAACGTGGTCAAAGCCGTTAGATCAAGTAAACTGCCCAGTAGCGAGGTTCCTTGCTAGCTGCAAAAGCAGCAGACGAAAGGAACTGAGGAGTGAGCGGGAACACGGGGCCTATATAGAGGTGGGCAGAGCTACCGCCAAAAAGTTGCAATCCAACTTCTGCCTAGTAGTTCCAGAAGGCTCCGAGCTGGCTGCGCATGTGCAGATAAAACCCATTTGTGTGATTCGCAGAGACCATGAAGAAGAAATAAGATTACTAGGAATAGGAAGGGCAGCCATGAAGGAACTATACAAAACCCTAAAGTGTAAAGATTATACAACTGAGTACCAAAGTTAGAATTGTACATTAGAGAAGTCATTGTATTCTCCATCATTATGCATGGGTATGAGAGCTAGACAGTGAAGAAAGCCAACAGAAAGAAAATAAACTAATTTGAGATGTGGTTCTGGAGAAGAACGCTGAGGATACTGTGGACAACCAAAAAGACAAATAGATGGATCCTTGCACAGAAAAAAACTTGAACTCTCATTGGAAGCCAAGATGATCAAACTGAGGCTATCACACTTCAGCCACATCATGAGAAGACACGGCTCATTAGAAAAGGCTTTAACACTAGGAAAGGTAAATAGAAGCAGAAAGAGAGGATGCATGTTGTGTAAGCAGATTCAATCAGAGAAGCCACAAACCTGAGCCTGCAAGACCGAAGCAGGACCTAAGCAGAGCAGGGGAGGATAGCGGGGCTTGGAGACATCTCACCCACAGGGTCACCATGAGTCGAGGCCGACTTGAGGGCAGGGAAATATCTGGAAACTCTTGTACACGGCTTGTGCACAGGCACAAGAATTTATGTCTGATTAATTAATGTCAGAAACACCTGATTTATCTATAAATGTACAACAGACAAATCAAGTATTTTAGTTGCACAAACATTGTTAACATACACTCTCTAAAGGTTTTTCCAAGGCTTAATTTTTTAAAGTATTCTATATGCACTAAACACATATAGCATTTCTTAGTATATAATTAAAATCGACCACATACCATTTATAATTTCCTTTGTAAAATTATTACAGCCTAAAGCTAAAATGGAACATTAATCTAGTAACTGATGATTACTTGAATGAGGAAATGTAAAATGGGTGAAGATAAATGACTATTATTGCTAGAAGATTAGCACTTTAAAGTCCAGACATGGAGTGAGAACAGCTTACACTGACAAGAATATGCCTGTGATCCCACATTCTCAACAGCTACTTTCCACATTCATACAGCTTTTTTAAAAAAAGAAACACAAAATTGTATTATAAATGAACTAGTAAGGCAGACAATCTTACAGAACAGGTGACTTAAATCAATGCAATAAATTAATACTAATAGTTTGAATCTAAAGAGTGCCTTATACAAGCAAAAAATACTTCTATTTCTTTTCTTTCTTTCTTTTTTCCAAGGGAGGCATTCCTCAATTTTCACCAGTGGAATCACAATGGATCACATCCAGTGAAATTAGCAGAGATACAGACAGGGAATTTTTACTCAACTCATCTGATAGCAAGTTAAATTCCTGCTAATCAGTCTGCTCATTATTACATTGCCAGACTGATCTTGTAACAGCCAGTCCTGAAAAGCATTAAACCCTTATCCTTTATCAGTTTCTTTGGTCCACCATCTGCAGGGACAATTGTGCTAGAAATCAATGCTGCTACAGAACCATCCATCTTAAGTTGATTCATTATGACTCAACCAGGTTGTCCCACTCTGCTTTACAGATTCTGTGAAGAGTCTGGAAAGAGTGGTGGCGTCAACACTTAGCCAAAGAATGTGGGAAGACAACTTTAGGTCCAAAACACACTGCAGAAATA
The DNA here is from genome assembly GCA_026167975.1 of Phrynosoma blainvillii. NCBI lineage: Eukaryota > Metazoa > Chordata > Lepidosauria > Squamata > Phrynosomatidae > Phrynosoma > Phrynosoma blainvillii. Next base: position 219,592,379 of record JANUYF010000002.1, on the reverse strand, counting down.
ATCCAGTTTGAGATCACTTTAACTGCCCTGGCTCAGTACTAGGGAATTGTGGGAACTGTAGTTTTGTTAGACATTTAGCCTTCTCTGTCAGAAAGCTCTGGTGCCACAATATACAATTCCCAGGAATCCCTAGCACTGAGCCAGGGTAGTTAAAGTGGTCTCAAGCTGGATTATTTCTGCAGTGTGTCTTGGACCTTAGGGGGGTTGCAGACTGCCAGAAATAGTGCAAATTGAGTCCACTTTTAGGGTTAGGGTTAGTGCTAGGGAATCATGGGAATTGGTTTTTTTTCTGAGACATTGAGCCTTCTCTGTCAGAGAGCTCTGGTGCCACAATAAACTACAGTCCCATGATTCCCTAACCCTAAAAGTGGACTCAATTTGCACTATTTCTGGCAGTCTGCAACCCCCCTTAGTTTCCTTGTGTAGTCTCTATCCTCTGAGAGCTGTTGCAAAGCACTCCTCAGGAAAGAAGGGAATGATCTGCCCATGGCTGAGGTAAGGGCTTCTGCCCCCTATTCCAAAAAGCTCTCCCTTCTAGGACTGCTAGACACAGAACAGCGTCTGCTCTACCACCTCCTGATTCAGCTAGAAGAGAATGCAACATGACTCTCCTCAGCAATGCTGTTTACTAAAATGAGTACCAAACCAATGTGCAAAATCTGTGCCTCACTGGCCTAGTTGGAGAACTGTGTGTATGTGTGTGTGTGTGTGTGTGTGAGGGGGCAAACAGCTCCACAAGAAAATCCTTCCTTCCTTCTTGAAATTGTGAAGGTCAGCTAAATTAATATGTGTTAGGGGAGAAGAGTGAGAAACACTTCCCTTGGAAGAGACAATGAAATTAATTTTATCCCTGTCTACTGAGTCAAGGGGTGATAAAACAAAATGTGTTCAGGAGTCTGAGAAAAGTAGAAGTTTCAAGGATGACTTTATTTACCAGCGTATTTCAACTGAGTATGAAAATATGTTATTTGACAGTTGGAGCACATCAGTACTTTCTCATCATAGAAAAGGTTAAAATGGCACCATGAATTTACCAAGTTACAAATGTCTCTAAGAAAGGGTAGCACACATCACGGAAGGAAATACAATTGTCCCTCCTCAATTGTGGGTTTAACATTCACAGGTTTAACATTCGCGGATTTGATTATTCATCAGTTTGTCCAGAGGGGCCAGAAAGATGGGATGAAAGCAAACTAGAGAAAAAGAGAAAATGGACTCTTTTTCTCCACATTTGCCCAGGTCACGGGAGAAAAGGGAGAGAGATGGACAGGCAGGCAGAGCCAGAGACAAGGAGGGACAAAGAAAGAGGCAGCAAAGGCTAACACGAGGCTTGGAGAAAGAGGCAGCAAGGAAGGGGCAAAGGAAGGGATAGTGAAGGCTAGTGGACACAGAGAAAGAGGTAGTAAGAGAGAGCAGGTGGGCAAAGGAAGAAACAGGGAAGGTTAGCAGGCACAGAGAAAGAGGTAGTGAGGGAGGGACAAAGAAATAGGCAGGGAAAGTGAGCAAACTGCCTGGGACCATGGCAGCACCCTTCATCTCCCCTTGCCATTCTCAAGAGGGTCTGGCTGACGAAGTGGGTGCTGTGGATATTCACAGTTCCCCCACTTTCTCAGGGTGGAAAATGTTTTCTACTTTCTGCAGGGTCCTGTGCCCTGAACCCCCATGAATGTGGAAGGCCAGTTGTATTCTCTCCTTCAAATAAATCATAGTGATAATTTACAGCCATTCTCCAACTTTCAATCTTAGAACAATATATCTGAACAGATAGTGGTTGTCCAACTCCAGATATCTGTGTAAGGTACTGAAGTACTAGGCCCACTTCAGTTGTTTCCTAGGATGGCAAAGGAACTGAAATTGGTTTGGAAGTTTTCAGAAATTAATTCTTCTCAACAAAATTGCAGTACCTGTTATACGCAATCAGCAGCTCCTTCTGTATTGCCCATGAGATTTAGTTATCTGAGGAACTGCTTTTCAGTACTTCTGTTCCTACTTCAAGAGATGGTTTCTAAGCATGGTATTGGGCATCCCTGAAATTTTTCATAAAATGCTGAGGGTTCCACAATGTCACTATTATTACTTGAGTTTCTTTATGGGTTTCTCAAGGAGACTTTCATATTCATTTGATCTGGGAGCAGCAGCATTGGTTCTGAACTAATGCTCAGAGGCAGAAACAGGCTGCTGTGAAGTTAGCAAACTTGAAACAGATGAAGCTCAAAAAAGGAAAGTGAATACAGATGAAACAGAAGAATTTTGATTCAGATCCTTATGAGGTGAGGTCATCTAGTCTAAATGGTCACCTAGTCTACCTTGAAAGATCAGGTATATACTGTGTAAATAGCACTTGATTTATTCATGTTTTTGGATACACATCACTTTCAGAAGTGAAAAAGATACCTTGCATCCTCTTAAACAGATACATTCCCTTCTGGAAAAGGGCAAGGAACTTGCTACCATCTACAGACGGATGGTGGAGAAATTACTCAAGATGTGAGGCTAATTGTTGGTCTGCTCTTGGTAAGTCTGGCTGCAAAGCAACTCTGAAAAGTAAACTAGAGATATTAGTGCAGCAAAAAGGTATCTGTATAGGGGCTGTCCCTAGTTCTGTATCATCTGTGGGAAGCTACACCATCTTAAAGAGCTGGATTTTGTAGGCATTGGTTCTGATAGAATTCAGGTGTTTTCATAGAATAAACATATTACTAACCTGGAAGGGTTCTAGGATCATTCAGTCCAATTTCATGACCAGTGCAGGATCCACAACTAAAGCACCCTTGACACTCTGCAAGCAGTATGTCCATTTCTTACCATTGGTCAGGCCTCACCTGGAATACTGTGTCCAGTTCTGGGCACCACAATTCAAAAAGGATGTTGAAAAACTTAAGCGTGTCCAAAGGAGGGCTACTAATATGGTGAAGGGTCTGGAAACCAAGCCCTATGAGGAATGACTTAGGGAGCTGGGGATGTTTAGCCTGGAGAAGAGAAGGTTAAGAGGTGATATGATAGCCGTGTTTACATATTTAAAGGGATGTCATATTGAGGAGGGAACAAGCTTGTTTTCTGCCGCCCCAGAAACTAGGACCCGGAATAATGGGTGCAAGCTCCAGGAAAAGAGATTCCACCTCAACATTAGGAGGAACTTCCTGACAGTTAAGGGTGGTTCGACAGTGGAGCACACTCCCTTGGAGTGTGGTGGAGTCTCCTTCTTTGGAAGTCTTTAAAGAGAGGCTGGGTGCCCATCTGTCGGTGATGCTTTGATTTGGATTACCTGCATGGCAGGGGATTAGACTAGATGGCCCTTGTGGTCTCTTCCAACTGTATGATTCTATGATTCTATGAAGGTCTTCCTATTACTTAATTGGAATCTCCTTTCCTGTAATTTGAATCCACTGTTTGGGTCATATCCTCCAGACTCGAGTAAAATAAAATAAACTTAATTCTCCTTTCACATGGCAGACCTTAGTATATTTGAAGGTGGTTACTGTATCACCTCTCAGTCTTCTCTTCTCCAGGCTAAACATACCTAGCTCCCTCAAGTGTTCCTCACAGGACTTCGTTTTCAGACCCTTTATCATATAGTACACCTTTTTCTGGGATTTTTAAAAATCATTTTTAAATTGTTAAACATCACATGCCATGTAATGCTTGACCAAAGCAGAACAGAGTGGTGGTCCTCCTCCTCCTCCTAATCCACTAGTCCTAGCAGTAGGGCAATGTGTGTATTCCTTCTTGCACCATGGAGGATTCTAAGTTATCTTCAAAGGAGGAGGTAAGTGCTGCCTCCTCAAGTCTGTAGCCCATTTGAGTCTCTCTAAGGTCTTTCTGGGATTATCTCCAGGTATGACTTCTAGTTTCCCAAGGCTTTCTTATTTTATATAATGACATAATTTAAATCTGGATGTTTCTCCCAATCACAAACCTCTAAAATTTCAGACAACTACAAACATGCTTTGTGTACTGCTGCTGGGGGAAAATGCCAAACATACTTTTCACAGGCACTGAAAATGTGCTGGGCATTATGTAATATAATGTACATTCTTCCTCTGAAGCATACCTTTGAAATTTCATGCTTGCTTTTGGGAGATTTCATATTTTCATGTTTGGTGATGGAAAGTTCACCTTTAAAATCTCAAGTAGCCTTAGGTTAGTACAGGGTTTCTCAGTCAGGGTCCTCGGAATGCTAGGGCTCTGCGAGAGATTGCTGGGGATTCCATAAGAGTTTGTGAATGGGGGGGGGGGGGAGGGTATTTTTTAAACTGTTCATATAATAATGTTTATGCAGGAGCTTTCTGACACTTGAGAATTATTCCAGGAGTTCCTCCAGGGTAAAAAAGTTTTTTTAAAAAAAGGCTAGCTTAGTTTATCTTTAGATCGGGATCTAAATATTTATTTATTTATTTATTTATTTATTTATTTTGAGTATTTATACCCCACTCTTCAGCCACAAAGGCTCTCAGAACAGCTTACAAATGGTTAATTAGACAGTTCCCTGCCCTCAGGTTTACAATCTAAGAAGACATGACACAAAAGGAGAAGGGCAATGGGGAAGGGGATCAGGTCCAGCAGTTCTTCTCTCCCTCTGAGGCCTGGACCATGGCAGATGGACTGGAGGGCGGGTGGACTCTGTTTCTTACCCTAGGCTAGGCATGATATAGCTGGCCTGCCTCTCTCCTTCTGGGGCCAGATGGTATCAGGCGGACTGGAGGGAGGGCTATCCTTCTTACTCTAAATTCTAAATGAAATTCCATGCATATGTCTGCTCACAAAACATTCAGAATCCATTTTTCCCTACTAAAAGTGCCAATGCCAAAAGAATAAAGTTAGCTTACATTCTATATAAAGAATTCTACCCACCCAGCCAAAAAAGGAACGACAAATTAACGAACAGTAATAGCCTCCACTTCCTGCTTGGAATACATAAAGTGGGAAAGAGGAGACTTTTGCTGGCTGCCATAACAAACTGCACATTCAAAGATGTACATCTCCTTTTCATGGTATTCCCCACTGGGAATAATCTTACTGGATCATGGCCTAGTTTATTAACAAAAAATGTTAGGCAGAGGATTATTTAATATGTCAAAAGTTCCATAATCTTTCATTAAAATGCTTAAGATGTTTAGAGGAAAGAAAGATGAAATATAGCATATAGGTAAGTTTTTCAAAATATGGATTTGGCTTAACAATCTGATACATCTTGAAGCTGAGTCTCCTATTATGAAGTATGGACCAGTTCACCCATTACTCTTGACTGTAACTGTCACAAGTTGAAAGATAAGATGGCAAATGTAGTGGCATACATTTTGCTTTAGAATTTGGCTTACAAATCCAACAGATAGAAGGTTAAATAAAGATAAAGGTATTTCTGATTGACAAGGTTGTCAAGTTGTGTCCGACCGTAGGGGGCGGTGCTCATCTCCATTACTAAGCTGAAGAGCCAGCATTGCCAGAGACTACTCTGTGATCACGTGGCCAGCATGACTGCACAGAACACTGTTTACCTTCCCAATGAGAAGTGGTACCTATTTACCTACTTGCATTTGCATGCTAGGTTGGCAGAAGCTGGGACTAGTGAAGGGAGCTCACCCCATCATGCAGCACCCGGGTCTTGAACTGCCAACCTGCCGATCTTACAATCAACAGAGTCAGCGTCTTAACCACTTGAGCCACTGCATCCCTGGTTAAATACTTAGACATTTATACTGCTCCAGTATTTCTAGATTCTTTCACCTTTGCAAACATATGATAGATTTTTTAAAAATATATCTGGTAGGAATAAGGTGTTACATTGCTAACTTGTATATGCCCTCAGTTAATCTGCATTAATCTGCTTACTATTGTCAAATCTTTTTTAAGGCAAGTGACGGCTTTGAAATTTTGCATACTCTGTTTAGCTATCTGTTTTGAATCTGTTGGTGGCACATCTTCAACTTGCAAAATAGCTATTTGTATTTTATGTTGCACTCTTAATCATCACTATATTGCATTCTAAATACTGAAGTGGACCTATGTGAAGTTCTTCTATTCAAAGATATAACACAAAAATTGTTTTTTTTTTAATTATACACGTCTAGAAAACGTTTCTTCACCAATTAATGCTTTTACAGATTAAGAAATTCTCTGCCTAACACAAGGATTCACCTGTTCCCATGCCAACTTGTCTACACTTGCTGATGTCTATCTCTGAGTACCTCCTTCTTTAGAGACAAGAAGGCTTAGTTTTACTTGCTGAATTTGAATCAATTTTTGATTACAGGGAGCATATAAATATTTGAAATATATATATATAATTTGCTGACACCCACAAATATACCAATTTGGGAATGATTTTGTAAAAAATGAGCACATTAAAGATTGATTGTTTTCAGTGGTCAAGATCCCAAGAGTGTATTTTAGTATCCAATATCAATAAAACTGGAACTTCCTCTCCCCAGTTCCCCTGCTGCTACAATACTTGGTTGTGACAAAAATCACTCCAGAGGCCTTTCTTAGCCTTTCAAAGCAGACTTTTGGGGAGTACAATTGTCTCCAGGATTCAGGGAAAGTACACTTTTAAGTTTTGGGCAATGGGGGAAAACCTTGCTTAAAACTTGGTTGGTTTGTGTCCACAGTATACAAAACATGCATTTAGTGAAAAGTTCTCCTATAGTTTTTAAAATAGTAAACTACAGTTTACATCTTGAATTGTAACTTATTTATTGTCCAACACTCCTTTTTAAAGAAAGTCTATTTCAATAGCTCTAAAATATGATATAAAATATATATCCCAAGGTTTTCATGAAGGGAAATACAACATTTTTCATAATAGTTCAGGGAATGAGTAAGTAGTTACTATATATTTTGATAAATATTTTGGAATACAGTATTCTCTACAACTATGGGCCTTTGCAGATTGCCAGAAATAGTGCAAATTGAGTCCACTTTAACTGCCCTGACTCAGTGCTAGGGAATCATGGGAGCTGTAGTTTATTGTGGCACCAGAGCTCTCTGACAGAGAAGGCTCAATGTCTCAGAAAAAATACAATTCCCATGATTCCCTAGCATTGAGCCAGGGCAGTTAAAGTGGACTCAATTTGCACTATTTCTAGCAGTCTGCAAAGGCCCTATGTCATAACACTTGGTGTCAATGGCAGCAGAACTGCATTAACTATTCCATTTTATTCATCTATTGTTAACTGCCTTCAAGTCAACTTCAAATTATGGTGACCCTATGAATGAGGCTTTCAAATCACACTATCATCAATAACCCTGCTCAGGTCTTCAAGACTAACTTGATTGAGTCCTTCCCTCTGGAATGTAGTCTTCCTCTCTTCTTACTGCCTTCTCCCTTACTCAGCATTACCTGTCTTTTCTAGTGAGTAACATCTTCTCATGATATGGTCAAAGTATGAGAATCTCAGTTTAGTCATCTTGGCTCCTAGGGAGATTTTAGACTTGATTTGTTCTAGGAACCATATACTTCTTTGTAGCAATCCACAGTATCCAAAGAACTCTTTTCCGGTCAATATGGACTTTAGTATTCTACGATATATATTTACACTTCAGAACCTTGTCTAGTTCCTTCATAGCTGCCCTTTCAAGTCTTAGTTTTCTGATTTCTTGACCGCAGTCTCCATTCTGATTAAAGACTAAGCCAAGATATGGAAAATCTTGAACTATTTCAATGTCTTCATTGCCTGTTTTAAAGTTATGTAAATCATCTGTGGTCATTATTTTTATTTTCTGTGTTCAACTGTAATCCTGTCTTTACACTTTCTTCCTTGACTTTCTTCAGTAGCTATTCCAAATGTTTGCTATTTTTCACTAGTGTATGGTGTTGTTTGCATATCTTAAATGGTTCATCTTCCTTCCTCCAATTTTCACAACTCCTTCCTTCAAGTCTAATCCTGCTTTATGTATTATATTGTCAGCGTACAAGTAAAACTGGGTGATAGAATGAAGCCTTGCCTGACTCCCTTGACAACTGGAAACTAGTCCATTTATAATTTGTAGATTAATGGACCAGACAGTATGCCCATAGAAACCAGGAATTAAAGTACAACTGCAAGCTGGCTGAGTAGGATGACTGAGGGGGATATTAAACAAACAGGATCCAAAAAGTAAGATGGAAGAAGGAAGAGACATAATAATGTCAAGTGTGCATTTCAGAGACCATATAACACCTGTCCTGCAAGAACTACACTGGCTTCCAATTTGATTCCAAGCTCAATTCAAGGTAATGGTATTGACATACAAAGGCCTAAATGACTTGGGGCCAAGATATCTAAAAGACCACTGCCTCCTATATATGAGCCTGTCAGAAATTTGAGATCTTCAGAAGAAGCCCTGTTGGATGTCCCAATGCCTCATAATTAGGTTGGTGGGTACATGTAACAGGGTTTTCTCTGTCACAACGCCTCAGCTGTGGAACTCCCTACCCAAGGGTTAGGCTGACCCCATTTCTTTTAAGCTCCTGCAGGCAGCCAAAACAGTGCTGTTCTGCATGTGTTTGAAATGGGTGTATTACCTATTTCAAAAATAGATTCTAGGGTTGTTTTTAGATTCCTTTTAAGAGTTTTTAAAGAGTATTTTAATGCATTTAAAATGGTTTTATCTTTATATTGTTTTAATTGTTTTTTATTTGTTCACCACTTCAGGAGACTGTCTGGGCTGGGAGGTGATACTTTAAATAAAATAAAATAAATGACATAGTTGTCTGAGGTGTTAGAGATAGCTAACTGAGTAAGAGGGAGGAAAGTAAGTAATAATTTAGCAAACATATGCCAATGAGGAGGTGAAGCCAGGGGAATATTCATATGGCTATATATGATTACTATACATATATAATTATGATAGATTATTATAGATTAATATATATTATTACTGGGGTATATATTATTACTGATCAAGAGCATGAGCACAGCTGTTCATGCATGGAAACAAATACAGAGATAAAGAAGAAGGGGTATGGGCTGCTCCAACAATATTTTAACCTAGTTTTGATTTTTGTTTGTTTGTTTAATTGTGTTTTAACTTTTGCTATCTTGTGTCATTTTAACAATAGTTTGAAAAATTCATTGTAAGCCTCTTTGAATCCCAATCTGAGGAAAAAGCATAATAGAAATAAATGTAACAACAACAACTTGAAATAATAGTATCTTCACAGTAGATTTCAGAAATATATAGATTTTTATTTAAACCCCAGGACTATTTCAAAGCTGATGATTTTTCTATAATGTTGCCAATATTATTGGCAGTGTTCAGACATCATAGTTCCTTCAGGCTTAGTTTTGTGCAGCCACTACTACTGGGGAACCGGTGGGCAAGAGGCACTGCTAAGAAACTCTGGAAATTTTGTATAGTAATACTACTTTTGATGATCATGATAGCAAACAATCACTATCCAGATTTCACAGCAGCTTTTTATATCTGAACCACTGTTGTGGGTTTTCTGGCAGAAGTCATTGTCAGTAGTGAGAATAATTAAAAGTTAACATAGCAGATTATTCATTTCTGATTTTTCACAAACTAATAACATGTTACAATTTGGTGTGAGAGGCAAAAGGCAAAAGATGAAACTCCACTGTGGGAGAATTTCACTCATATTCACAAGCTATGTATCAAATGAAGTATACACAATGTTAACCACAACCACAACAACAACAACAATATTTATTTATATCCTGCCCCTCTGTAGAGCAATCGGGGCGGTATACACATTACTCAAATAACACATGAAATGGGCAATTGTAAAATGCATTAGGATCTCCCCTGACATGCAATGCATGACATAGACTGAGCCAAAATGCATGATCCGGTCCCCTTTCACAAAAACAGAAGCGAGTATATATTAGAGATAATAACTTCCATTAACAGCAGACTTTCAACTTTTGACTAATCGGTTCAAATGACTTAGGAGTGAAGCAGACAGGCACAAGGGACAGACTTTGGCTGCTCCACCCACAATTGCCCTGTGATTGGCTGGGGACTGCTTTGAAAGTGGGCCGCCTCAGTCCCAAACAGGCCCCGTCAAGGAGTGGATTTTCGCCACTCCTTTTGCTGGAAGCTACAGGCTGCCTTAGGTAGCCTCGGAGTGACTTCTGGCTCCTTCGAGGTGTGTGTCTGTGTGTCATCTGCATGCCATGCCCTTGAAGTGTCCGGGAGCCACTCATTTTGGCCCATCTGTTTCAGGCCAAAAAAAGAGAACGCTTGACTTAATTAGACAACCAATTAACAAGAAAGTGTTTTAAATCTCAGGGGATAGACATGATAGAGATGTTTTCACTGTCTCACAAACAGGGCAGTAGACTTCTTCTAAATGATGTCTACAATGATACTAAGAACCCTAAATTGGACTGTAGAGACATTTATTTATTTATTTTATATGCCGCCTTTCTTTCCGGAGGGACCCAAGGCGGCTCACAGATAAAACATTTAAAATCTCAACAAAATTCAAAACAATTAAAACATCTACACCCAGTACAAAATCACATAAAATATATAAAAGTTAAAAACAAACTAAAAACCCACCTGCTCCATAAAAAGACATGTGAGATTGACATACAAAGGTTTGTGTTGTACGCATTCAAGTTGTTTCTGACTTATTGATACCCTAAGGTGTATCTATCATGTGGTTTTCTTGGCAAGATTTGTTCTGAGGGGGCTTACCATTGCCTTCTCCTGAGTCTGTGAGTGTGTATTTGTCCAAGGCCACTCAGTGGGTTTCATGGCCATGCTGGGAATCAAACCTTGGTCTCCAGAGTTGAAGTCCCTCTCAAACCACTATGCCACACTAGCTCTATACAAAGTTTAAAGTCTGGAGAATTCTGGTGAACTGAATGGTGGAGAACAGCACTAAATGAAAATAATACATTTGCCTATCAAGTTTTAATGGGATCAGATTTTTTAAAAACTGATACTAGATTCCTTAGATGGGTAGGTATTTTCTTTTCTTATGGTAGGTTGCAAATGATAATTCCTACACATCCATCAAATCTGTTCAGTGCAAGATTGTAGCTGGAACCCTTGTTACCCTTGTTTTTGCTAACTAGAAATTCTTCAATTCATTCTAAAACATAATTCACAGAATTGCCAAGTACACTAACCCCTCCCAATTCACGGGGGATCTGTTCTGGAAACCATCACCCCCTACGAAAGTGGTGGCTCGCAAATATTCCAGCCCCATTGAAAATAATGGCATGCACACCTGTAGTGCCAGTTTGATTACATTTTTGCGTACCAATGGAAGGACAAGAGAGAGCCATGGAAGAAAGTTCTAGAATCTAGGAACAGCCCCCATGAAAGCCCATGACCCCATGTCTTGTGTTGCCATGAAACAGGTCTCAGATGATTGTGGAACTACTAAGACCTTAACACCCAGGCAGATTGGTAAGGAAAAATGTGGTCTTTTAAATAGCTTGGTCTCAAGACATATACCATGGTCCTTCCACATTCACTGGGGTTAGGGATGAAGGACTCCGGTGAATGTGGAAAAACTGCAAATAAAACAACAACACTATTATTTTTATCTGAGAGAACACCTCTCTAAGAATTTCCAGTTCCTCCAGTGCAACTCTATGGTCCATATCTGCCAGAAGGTGATCACAGAATCATGCTGGAGGACCTACAAATGCCTAGAAAAGTGTCTTCTCTAGGAAGTTCTTGGTTCTCCAGCACAAGTCTATGGTCAATTTCTGGCAGAGTTTGCTGGTGGATCTAGAGATTCCTAGAGAGAACATATTAACCAAAACCACAAATACCGTATTTTCCGGCATATAAGACGACTTTTTGACCCTGGAAAAGGGTCTCAGAAGTCGGGGGTCGTCTTATACGCCGGGTAGAGAAGGAGGAGGATGAGAATGGGGAGTGGGGAGAGAAGGAGAAGGAAGCCAGGGACAGAAAGAGGGGTCTGAAAACGGAGGGAGAAGAGAGGAATGGTCCAAGGAAGGAAGGGTCTGAAAACGAAGGGAGAAGAGAGGAATGGTCCAAGGCAGAAGGAGGGGTCTGAAAACGAAGGGAGAAGGGAGAAAGGGTCCAAGGCAGAAGGAGGGGTCTGAAAATGAAGGGAGAAGGGAGAAAGGGTCCAAGGAAGAAAGAGGGATCTGAAAATGGAGGGAGAAAGGGTCCAAGGAAGAAAGAGGGGTCTGCAAATGAAGAGACAAGGAAAAAGGGGCCAAGGACAGAAAGAGGGGGATGAGGATGAAGGGAGAAAGAGAAGGAAGCCAGTTCTGTAGTATGGATGCAGCCTGAGTCTGCAATGAAGAAATAATGCAGTTTGACAACGCTCTAACTGCCATGGCTCTGTCCTATGGACTTCTAGGATCTGCAGTTTTCTTTGTGGTACCAGAGCTCTCTGACAGAAAAGGCTAAGTATCTCACAAAACTGTACATCCCAGAATTCCATAGCCTTGAGCCAGGGCATTGAAAGCGGTGTAAAACTGCTTTAATAAATTTCTGCAATGCAGATGCAGCCAAAGTGAATGTGTTGCTTGGGCATAGGTTCTTTAACAAATAATTCTGCACAATGAGAGAGAGTACCCTTGAAGATTTATCTAAAGAAGACCCAAGTTCCTTAACTTGGAGGTTATATGTGTAAGTTGTGTGCCTTTGAAATGTTCCTGACTTATGGTGATCATAAGGTTTTCTTGGCAAGATCCGCTCAGAGGTGGTTTGTCATTGCCTTCCCCTGAGGCTGAGAGTGTGTGACTTGTCCAAGTTCACCCAGTGGGTTTCATGGCAGAGTGGGGAATCAAACCCAGGTCTCCAGAGTGGTAGTCCAACACTCAAACCACTACACCACACTGACTCCTATTCCCATGTACTACCTATGAAACAATTGCAGACTTTTTTGTTGTTCTTGTGTGCCTTCAAGTCTTTTCCGAGTTATGGTGACCCTAAAGCAACGTTATCATTCGGTTTTCTTGGCATGTTTCTTCAAATGGGGGTTGCCATTACCATTCTCTGAGGCTGAGAGTGTGTGACATGCCCAGGGTCACTTACTTGGCTGCACATTGTACATACCCCAGAAGGCATCACCTAGTAGTATACTGGCAGTCCTTCCCCCCAACACATTCTCATTTCCCCCCAACCATCTCATAGCTGGGAGATGGAAATCATTTTTAAAGCAGCATTTAAATCTGGACTATTTTTAAAAAAGCAAGGTCCAAAACACACTGCAGAAATAAATGCTAGGGAACATGGGAGCTGTAGTTTGTTGTGTTTATAAGTGACAGTTTTCCTGCTAAGTACCTGCATGTCATAAGCATTTGAATTAAAATTACCATATTGAAATCAAATCTACCGGTAATTTTTTACATTTTTTATTTGGTGTGTGTTGGAAAGGGGGGTCGTCTTACACGGCGAGTATATCCCAAATTCTATATTTTAACTGGAAAAGTTGGGGGGTCATCTCATACGCCCAGTCGTCTTATACGCCGGAAAATATGGGTGCTCAAATCCTCAAAAGTCAAAGCCACAAATGTGGAGGGGCCAACTACACAGCTTCACAGATCTAGCTGCCAATAAAGTTGTTTTAATAAAGCAGACACATACTCCCTGACACTGTCTCTATCAGTGTTCTGACCACAGCACTGTTAACTATAGGTGCATCCACACTGCACCAATAATTCAGTATGACACCACTTTACCTGCCATGGCTCAATGCTATGGAATTCTGGGAATGGTAGCTTGCTGTGGCACCAGAGCTCTCTGACAGAGAGGGCTACAAGTCTCACAAAACTACAATTACCATAATTCCATAGCATCAAGCCATGGCATGTCAAACTGGATTGTTTCTGCAATGTGTACGCAACTTAAGTGAACTTTCCAATCACTTTTTGAAGGCCAAGTGCATTACAGTAGTCCAAATAGAAGGTAAGCAGCCAGGGGTGGGTAATGTATGGTTGTCTCTGAACTGCAACTTCCATCAGCCCTAGCCAATATAACCAATAATGAACTATCATAGACACTACAATCCAACAATATTCAGAGAATCATATATGAAATAAAGTACGGCTAGTTCTGTCACCTCTAGGAATAGGGCTCATTAGCCCCAATTGTGGAAATGTTCTCCTAGCCACACAAACCCCAGGCCTCAAGAATCAGGGCTGAATCTGGCAATACATCCAAACTGTGAATATGAGTCTTCAAAACGAGTGTAATCACTTCAATAGCTTAAATTCCTAGTCACTAATCTATTCTTCTCCACTCCCCCTTTGGACTATCCAGGAGTGCCTATGGGCCTAATCCCAGTGAGACAAAGGGCCTTTGCAGACTGCCAGAAATAGTGCAAATTGAGTCCACTTTAACTGTCCTGACTCAGTGCTAGGGAATTACGGGAACTGTAGTTTATTGTGGCACCAGAGCTCTCTGACAGAGAAGGCTCAATGTCTCAGAAAAAAAATACAATTCCCATGATTCCCTAGCACTGAGCCAAGACAGTTAAAGTGGCCTCTATTTGCACTATTTCCAGCAGTCTGCAAAGGCCCTTTGTCTCACTGGGATTAGGCTTGAATACATTTGCGCTCACGTCAAAACTGAGCTAGGCCTAGATGGAGATGAGAACACTAAAAGTTGAGTTTTTGTCATGAACAATAACTTCAACAACAGCAAACTATGCCGCATCCACCTGCTGACCTTCAGGTCCTGGTACCGTATCATTTATTTTTATACCTAAATCCCCCACTGTCTATGAATGTAGCATAAACATTTTTAAAAAAAAAAAGAATTCTAATTGTTAAGTATTTGTAAAAGGAGTAAGTGCAGTTATTCATCTATAGATATAAAAGCAGAGCTGCATAATATGTTCAGGTATGATATTCCAAGGTACGGGGGAAACTATGCTATTGTAAAGAAACAAGCTACATTTTCAAATTGAGAGCTTCTGATCTCCACATAATCATGCATAATTACAGCTTTAATGAAGGCAGGTGTTTTGAGGGAGCAGCAATAATTTTCTCCACTGAAAGCAGCTCGAAACCAGAATTCAGTAACAGAACAAAACAAAAACAAGTGATGCCACAAATATAAATGACACATAATTGGTTAATGCTATGTATTATTTTGCTGTGGGGAATAATGCTTATCCAATTTTTTTAAAAAAAGACCCTTATTGCAATACAATTTTGGAGAAGATGCTACATTCACTTGCACAAGAGTCAGGTAATGCTGCTACTAATTAATTGGCAGCTTTTTCTCCCTGTCGTCTTCTCCGAATCTCAAATGATGAAACTGCTTGTTCCTTTTATTGAACCATCTTGGCCTAGACTAGCTTGTCCCGCAGTGACATGTATATTGAATACAAATCAGACAGCATAGCTTTAAATCTGTGTTGCAGCTCTCATTTCCAATTCGAGAACTGTACTATAATCATAAGCTTCTAGTGGATGAAAGGAAATCAGTGCTCTGAATATTAGCTAATGCCACATTTGCAAGTCCTGAAGAGATCTATGCTATTCCCCCCAAAAAAGATCGTTTCTCGTGAACCTATACATATATATATATATATATATATATATATGAATTGCTTTGTACTGCTCAACTGATAGAAGCAATGCCTGTGCTGGGATTAAACCCTTTTCATCATAAAGCCTCATCTGGTTTGGAGTCCAAGTCCATCAAACCTTTTTCCTTTAAAGTCCCGCCTTTGATTCGACATCAATTTATTCAAACCGCAGCTGGGTGGCTGAAAACGAAAGGACAGCATCATTTAAACCAACCATGTTTCTCAACTTGAAAGAAGGGCTATAATTAAAAAAATGGGCATAAAAGAATGGAAATGGGATAATATTTTTTAATGGTAGTTCAAAGGCTGACAGATGTCAAAGCCTTTGAAGATGTCAGTACAGTGAACAAGAAGTTGCCATTAAATAGTTTGCCTGAGAGGTGAAGCTTTTTAATGACTGAAAAAGCCCTTGCAGACACATCCTTCTGTTTTTAATTTGTCAGAGTTTCTGCTGTATTTTCTGAATAATGACATATGATTATAACTGCATAGCAAACATATTTTATAGTAGGTTAAACGAATACTTTATTTAACATTTTTTACAGAACCAGATAAGAATAAGGAAGCTTTATCAGAGAGCCCACAATATTTTAGATTCCTTGACATATTTATTTCAAATTTGATGGGACTGGCCAAAGTCAGAGTCACTGTGCGTTGCTTTGTTCTTTAAATTGTGCTATTACTAGAAACATCACAATTTGCAAATGTGCATTAAGGATGAGACCTGCTTACTCTCTCTTGGGCATTCAACAATAAGTCCATTTATAATAAACAGATGGGCCAAGATGCCAAACCAAACTAATGCTTTATGGGGGAGAGATGGGAGAAGCCACATTTTAACCTATACAAATGAGGAGCACACAGCCATTTGACTACTGTTTTCTATGAAAAAGCAGGCATATTATTCTGCAATTAAAAGAAATAATAATGTATTCTAGGCAACATAACACCTGCTGTTAAATAAAAAGGAAGCAACATACTTACTGGGTCCCACACTATAAACATGATACATTTCTTCCACAAAATTGATGTAAGGCCAAATCTACATACATGTAGTTTTGTTCATCAACATACAAAGATGTACACACTCATGCTTCCAAGAAGCAGCATATTGTACCACAACCTTTTTCTGAACAGCATAAACATATCTGCAAGCAGTGAAACTTAAGCTTCATTTTAGATTTTTTTGTTAAGACACTATTCTGTGATAATGTTTTTAAAATCACATTAACCCAAAGTCTACTCCACTGTTCCATAAGGAGGAAGCAGATTATGTACAGGTTACATCAAAGAAACAGCATCCTGCTCATCTTAAACAACCCAAAGGGAGAAATAGATTAACACCCACTCCCATCTGTTCCAACTTGCCAGGAAATGCAGAAAGGACACAAAAGTAAGGGCATTTTCTCTTCTTTCTTATTGCAATCTGCTGATTCTTTCATCTCAGTGCCCCAAACTAATCATAAGGAATTGTCAGAGACCCAGTGAGATTGAGACCTCCTTCACACAGAGATGCAGATGCAGGAGTGCAAGATCTGCTTCCTAGTGGGGTGACTTCAAACTGAAGGAAGCTGTGAATGAAATAAACTTCTGTATGGGCAGGCCAATCATGCAAACCTTTCCAATCCAATAGGAATTCACAAACATGTGATTTCACATGTACATTGTAATGGTGTGGTATCACTTTATGGAAAAACAGTTCTAATGTCATTGCATGTAAAGTCAATCTGAGACTGGGGTGTCCATGGGAGGGGGCGGGATCTGATCCCTACCACCCTCACTTCATAGTATTAGAGGCCCAGATATTTATTTCTAATCGATCAGTATCCAAAGTGACCTGCTAGTAAAACTCACTTGCTATTCACGTTTCTAAAGCACATGTGGCCTTGGGAGGTTTTACAGCTCTTAGACCATAGGTCTGCTATTCAGGTCCTGAAGTTGCCTTCTCTTAGGTGCTCTCAAGTGCTCCTCTTTCAACTAAAGAAGTGATTTAAAATGCACAAGAAGTGCTTTTGTACTGTATCATTCACAGAGTGAACTTCACTTATCCTCTAGGCTGGCCTGATGGTACACTCACTTTGGGTCACATTCAGAGCAGGATTAATGCACTAATCTTGCCTCCTCCTTAAATGCTCTCCTCACAGGGAGAACAACAGTCTGAAGAAGAGAGCCCCCATTACAGCTGAGGGCTTTCACTGTGATCTGAAACTCTGTAAAATCAAGGTTCCAGGATGTACAGAATACCTCTATGTATGGCAGACTGTTGATCACCACTTGTGTTGCTCTCTAGTATGTTCAGTTTAGCCCCATTCTGAATGGCTGAATAGAGGTCATATATTCTAAAATTTTAAAATGAGGCACCAGACTAGCATGATCACTCACCATTTTCCCCTCCAACTTTTCCTTTGCTCTATACAAAGTTTAGCTTTTTACACTGTTTTGATGGGAATCCTGCCACCATCAATTCTACTGGATATTGTCCAGAGCCCAGATCAAGCACTTCTACCATTTTGAGTGATGGAATAGTGAACTAATACATCAGTAGCAGAAAATCTATAAAGCAAAGACCTTTTAGTCAGGTGCTTCTGTGTGCAACTTCCTGATCTTGGCAAAAGCACTAACCTTTAAAATCACCTGCACATGTCCACTTGTATGCTTTAGTGGATAGGTCAGTGGGCCTGGATAGTTATAAATTCCAGCTCAACATAAAATTTATGGGATAATCACAGCCTAAGTACCCTCACAGGAATGCTTTATGAATAAAATGAGGTTAACTTTCCCTGTCCCCACTGGCCTGAGCTCCTTGGAAAAGAGGCAAGACATAATATGAGAAAGAATGTTGTATGCCTATACAGTCGGCCCTCTGTATCCGCAGACTTGACATCCACAGGTCCAAGCATCTGCAGTCGGCAAGCCTGCATTGTCCTTAATGGTGGTGCGTGCCTCTGCCTGCATCACCATTAGGGACAGCCCCTGTTGTCCCATGGTGGCATGTGCATACGGCCACACTGCCATTAAGTCTCGTTGTTCCCAATGGCGGCGCGGCTGCATGCACGCGCTGCCACGGGAGGAGGGCTGTTTCTAATGGAAGTGTGGCCACAGGCTTGAGCATGGGCTTGAGCATCTGCAGATTTTGGTATCCACCGGGGGTGGTGGTGTCCGAACGGATCCCCCATGGATACCAAGGGCTGATTGCATTTGGATGTAACATCAATTTTACGTCACTGAAAAGACCAGTTGTCCTCCATCTCTTCCTCTCCCTCCCTGAATTTTAATGAAATACACTTGTCCCTCACCATTCGTGAACTTAAGAGTCCACGTTTTTGGTCCTTCACGGATGGCAAGTGAGGAGGGACAAAATGGCATGCATGTGGGTGGAAGCACATCACCATTATAACTAATGGGGCTTGAATATCCACAATATTTCTGATTCACGTGTGTGTGTGTGTGTCCGTGTCCGTGTCCAGAACGGCTCCCCTGTGAATCGGGAGGGATGAGTGTATATGTATTAGTAAAATAAAACAAGTGATACAATGCAATTTCTGTTGTTCTTACAGTTACAGTGGACCCTCCTTATCCATGGACCTGCCATCCGTGAATTTGATCATCTGCGGATGGCAAGCCGGGGGGGGGGGGGGAGTGGCAGAGGAGGCGAAGGAAGGCACGGCACGGCAGCAGAGAGGAAGAGGAGGAGGAGGTGGCCACCCAGGGGACATCTCAGGGGCTCCTCCCCAGGCACCCAAAGCCTACCTCGTGTTCTTCTCCTCCTCTTCCAACTCTTCAGTCTTCTGTTGTTTGGCAGCATGATGAGGCCTGGAGGGTAGGAAGCAGAGCGGCAGAGCCTCAGCAGGGCCAGAGAGGAAAGGGTTCGTGAGGTCATCCAGCTGGCCAGAGCTGCCCCTGGGAAGCGGCAATCCAGAGCACCGCCCTCGAACATTCCTTCCAACCAGGTCTTCCTTCCAGCCATGGGATGCCCAAGGCTCACAGTTCCTGCCACCCCCGTCAGGCATGGATGAGCGTGTGACCAATTGGCGGTTAGAAGGGTTCGTCCAGGCCTGATGGAGTGGCAGGAACCGCAAGACTTGGGCATCCCTTGGCTGGAAGGAATGTCTGAGGGCAGAGCTCCAGAGTGCTGCTTCCTGGAGGGGGAGGCTCTGGGGCCTTTCTGGATGACCTCATGGTCCCTTTCAGCTCCAGCACCACTGAGGCTCTGTCACTCCACTTCCTGCCCTCCAGGCTTTGCCATGCTGCCAAGCGACAGAAAGACGAAGAGTTGGAGGAGGAGGAGAGGAAGGCGAGGCAGGCTTCAGGTGGCTGGAGAGGCAAAGTGTCACTGTCCCCAATGGTGGTGCACCACCACTGGAGTCAATGAGACTTGAGCATCCACAGTTTTTGGCATCTGCGGTGTGTGTGTGTGTGTGTGTGGGGAGATCCGGAACAGATGCCCTGCAGATACTGAGAGCCCACTGTACTTTCAGTATCACCATTAAGTATGCCCTGCCTTTTCCCTAAAACTGGGACTCAAGATGACTTTGCAAACAAAGGCACCTCACAGTGCACTGACATGTTATCAACATTTTGTAGTATAAACTATTAATAGGTAAGCAGAAGAAAATGAAGCCAGGCGATTGCTTTTGGTGGCAGCCATGTAGCTCCCTTAATACAGCTCTATTTAATCTATTAATCTATTTAATGACAGACAGTGTGGTGTAGAGGTTTGAGCATTGGTCTGCAACTCTGGCGATCAGGGTTCAAATTACCATTCAGCCATGAAAGCCCACTGGGTGACCTTGGGAAGTTCGCACTCTTAGCCTCAGAGGAAGGCAAAGGCAATCTGAACAAATCTTGCCAAGAAAATCCCAAGATAGGGTCACTTTAGGGTTGGCAGAAGTCAGAAATTCCTTTAAAGTTCATAACAACAATAATCTATTTAATAAACGTGTTGGAAAATGCTTCCCAGGCAAGCATTTTCTTTAACCTCTTCACCCATTTCCTATTAAAGCAATGGGGCTTTAGACAGTAAGGATTGCTTGCATGCCTCTACCCTATATATGCTGTCTCTAAAACTTTCCCCATTTGCTCAAGTTACTCATTGGAGAGGTGTATCTAAACAGCCACACCATATGACCAGAGGACCTTCCAGGTGTGCTTGAAAGCACATAGACTCTCTCTCATCCTCTTCCCTCAAGATGGTGAGTGCAGGTACTGCTGAGCTGTTCTTCTTGAAACTTCTGTTGTTACCCAGGGCTTAGCCACTGCATGTATGTATGTCTGAATGTAATTACTAAATGTAGTTAGCAAATTAGTAAAGTTAGTAAATGTAGTTAGCAAATTAGTAAAGTTTGTAGCTATGGAGTTTGTCACACGGGGGACAATTGGAAGTATAAATGGTGATTAACCCGTGATAATCCTGCAATTGCGCTAATGGAATACATGACGTTGTATTCAAAGTGCTATTATCTTATGAATAACCCATGATAATCTTGCAATTATGCTAATGGTTTTCTTATGGTGTCGAGATGAAAAGTGAATAAAGTGCTATTATCCTGTGAATAACCAGGCAAGAAACAGCAGCAAATCATTCACGGGATTTTCCCATAAATGACTTTTTGCTGTTTATTCCCTGGTTATTCATGGGATAATGGCTCTTGTGTTAACTAATTTTATCGTGTTTTAATTTCAATTGTACAATTTTCATGGGTTAATTACTGTTTAAACTCCTAATTTCCTCCCGTGTGATAAACCCCTATGAAACTTGCATACTGCCCATTTGCCTTACTTTGCTAAAACCAGTCTTAGAGAGACCTGACAGGTTCAGTTCTTCCACTTGTGAATTTGGCTAAAGGAGACTGAATCTTGAGCCAGTCTTCATCTTTCCCAAAAAAGGAGCTAAGATCCTGGGAATCTACTGCTAATTGAACAAAACAGGACTGATACATATGTTACCACGCTCCTTCATAAAACTGTTTGGGATTTAATGCTAATACTTCCTACAGCACTTCATAATCTTTGCAATATACACTTTTTGCATAAAATAGATTCATGTTATTCTTCCTTCATACTAAGAAAACTAACAGTAGAAAACAGCAGTATGCTCAGATTTATTCAGCAATCCTGTGCCAGGTGAGACTACAGATGCCAGAAATATGTGAACACAATCCATTTCACATCTGAATTCAGTGGTCCTGTCTTAATGGAAACTTGGCCAGATGTATGAGGAGCCATATAATCCAAGGTGAGATGGATAGAACTGTAGGTCAGCAAACTGTCTGTAAAATCATACCGAAATGATTCTGCAAAAGATTTAAGGTGCTTTTGAGATTTTCTCTACATTAGGGTGGAACCTCTGTTGGAATACATATGTGTTGTTCTCCTTTCTCTTCTTAGTTAGGCAGGGACTTCCTCCCTTCCCCCTCTCTCATTCTGAGAAATTAAAATTGTACCCCACATTTTTGGGTTATAGTTTAGACACAGTGAGGTCTCAGAAGAGGGTCCAGGTTGTTTTTAAACTGCTTTTCCTGAAGATATTGACTTCAAGCAAAATATTTTTTTTCTACTTAAACAACAGAGAGTGGTTTCTACTAATCCTAATCCAACAATCACTACTGAAATCTTAACTGGAACAAATTATAAAATGTGGTCATGGAAAATGCAAATGTACCTGACTACAATGGGACAATTTAAAGCAATAAATGGGCAGAGACATGCAGAAGCAGGAATACATCAACAACAGCTTGATGAAAATGCAGCGAATGCAGCAGCGTATATTTGCTTGTCTGTAGATCCCAGTATTGCATACCATGTTCAAGGTTTAACTGATGCAAAACAAATATGGGATAAACTACAGAAAGTATTAAATTCTCCGAGTACTTCTAATCAAATAGCTCTCATGATCAAACTTGTTAACATAAGGGGCCTTTACAGACTGCCAGAAATAATACAGCCTGAGACCACTTTAACTGTCCTGCTCAATGCTAGGGAATCATGGGAACTGTAGTTTTTTTCTGAGACATTGAGCCTTCTCTGTCAGAGAGCTCTGGTGCCACAATAAACTACAGGTTCCATGATTCCCTATCATCAAGCAAGGACAGTTAGTGGTCTCAAGCTGCATTATTTCTGACAGTCTGTAAAGGCCCAAAGTTGCATCATCTTCAATTTTTAAATCAATATATTAATGGCTTTATGACAACTTTGTCTGGAATTACAGCAACTGGAGAGTCTTTTCCAGAACATGCATAACTTGAACTGTTTTTGGCAAGTCTTCCAAAATATTACTCTCCAATAATCAATGCTTTATAAGTTAAAGGAGATGTTTCTTTACAACATGCTATAGCTCAAATTATTGAATTTCAAAATAGGCAAAACCTAATGGAAGCCAACTATGTTTAAAAAAACAGACAAACAATTTGCTGCAGAGGATTTGAAAAATACTTCCTATTTCTTTTAAATAGAAACAATGTTAACAAGTCAAAGCCAAGAGATGAGCTGCAAAAGATGCAAAGTCAGGGACTAAATACTAAAAGCAAAAGCAACTTAAAGAAAGAAGCTTTGAATTCTGAACAGAAATCTTCCAGTCATGTTTGATTCAACAACAATTACTTCAAATTGCTGGAAATAAATATAAAACCACGTTATAATTGATAGTGGAGAAAGTGCGCATTATTTCAACAACAAAGAATGGTTTGTTTATTTTGATGCAAATGTAACTTTTCCTGTCTATCTTGCTAATGGTCAAGAGGTTTTTGCACAAGGAAAAGGGACTGTTATTTTGCAAACAAAACTTGGTCCTGACAGAATAGGAACTTTTAAAATCCCAGATGCTTATTATGTACCAGATTTGCAAGCGTCCTTTTACAGTGTGCAAACTACATCAAGAAAGCAAACCAGTTTTGGCTTTCATGATAAAAAGCTGATTTTTAGAGCAGACTTAGAATCTCATAGATGTTATCAAATGCAGATTTTGCATTCATCTGCAAACAATGTAACCTGATGTAATCACAAATACTGTTCAACTTTATAGCATCGCCGATTTGCTCATCAAAGTGTTCAAAATATTAAGAGACTAGCAAATCAAGAGCTTGCAAGATACTTTAAATTCAAAGCATGCTCAAACAATGAAAAATGTGTGGAATGTTTGAAAGCAAAAGCCACAAAATCTTCACATCCTCCAGTTACTGAAAGACAATCCAACAAAGCATTGGATCTTTTACATGCTGATCTTTCTGGACCACTGAATCAAAAGTCAGCAGGAGATAATTATTATTTTATGACTATTATTGATGATTTCAGCAGATACACATACAATTATCTTCTCAGAGAGAAGAGTCAAGCTTTTCAGAAATTCAAAGAGTACGTTAATCAAGACTCTAACATGTTTCGCTTTAAACTGAAGACCCTGTGCACAGACAACGGCACTGAATTTGTCAATGCTGAATTTTATGAATTTTTGAAAGAACGTGGCATTGAGCATCAGACCACACAGGCTTATTCTCCAGAACAAAATGGTGTGGCAGAGAGAATGAACAGACCTCTCAAGGAGATGGCAGTCACCATGTTTTTGGAAGCTAATTTGCCTAAACGCTATTGGTCTGAAGCCATCATGACTGCAACATACCTGCGTAACAGATTGCCAACTAAATCTAAAGATGTAACCCTATTCCAGTTATGGCATGGAGTTAAGCCTAAATTAAACCATCTGAAAGTTTTTTGAAGTAAAGCATTTACCTATATTCCCAAGTAGAAAAGAGGTAAACTTGACTGCAGAGGTGAAGAGGGAATTTTTGTTGATTATGCTAGAAATGGCTATAGAATTCTAAATCCAGATGGATGCACAATAAAATTAACATGTGCTGTTTACATTGATGAACGTCCATAGCCCAAATCTAATCAAACCCAAGATGTCTATCAAGATTTATTTGCAGAAGAAGAAGACCCCCACCAGCAACTAGAGCACATGGAGTTCTTTCGTCATCCAAAGGTCTTGCATCCAGAAGGGGCTACACCTGCAATGGACCAGCCTAACAATGAGGAAACGGACAGCGCACAAGAAGCAGAACCAGGTATCCAAATCCAGGTGAGAAGTCAAAACACTCCAATAAAAGTGTGCCACCTGACAGATTCTCTTATCAAGCCACAGAGGAATTAATTCCAAAACACCTCTGATTGGACAAAGATAAAGGGAATGCCAAAGACAGATTCTGAGAAGTGGGTACAAGCTGATAGTGAGGAAATGCAATCTTTATATAAAAATAAGACATGGACTTTGTCAGAATTGCCAGGAGGAAAAAGGGCAATTGGCTGTAGATTGGTTTTTACCACAAAGCTAGATGTATTAAAGGAGATTCAAAGATACAAAGCAAGACTTGTTGTTAAAGGCTATACTCAAAAGTACAGTGAGGACTACAACAAAATCTTTGCTGGGGTAGTCACTCATACAGCCATCAGAACTCTCTTAGCTGTCTCAGCTTACAAGAAAATGAATGTTCAACATCTGGACATTCGCACAGCTTTTCTGAATGGAATTATCACTGAACAACTTTATATGGAACACCTGCCAGGATTCGAAATATCTGGTAAGGAACATCTTGTATGCAAATTACAAAAGAGCATTTATGGTTTAAAGTAAGCAGCCAGAGCATGGAATGAGAAACTGAACCAACTTCTAATCAAAGAGGGGTTCACTCCAGGCACTGTTGACAAATGTGTATACAAGAGATTCAGAAATAATAAATGGACTTACATCACAATTTATGTTGATGATCTAATCCTGTGCAGTGAGAACAAAGCAGATAGTGAAGAGATAATTCAGAATCCCAAGAAAGAAACTGATATCAAGAATTTGGGAAGTATCTCACACTATCTTGGAGTGCAAATACAAAGACGCAGTGATGGAAGTTTCTTCCTGAATCAAAAACAGAAGATACTGGATCTTCTGGACTGTCCTCGTCTGAAAGATGTAAATGCTATGCCAACTCTAATGGAAGCAGAATTCTTAAAGGATATTAAGAAATCCGTACCTTTACAAAATGGAGGCAAGTATAGGACTGCAGTTGGAAAACTTCTATACATTGCCAACTTCATCAGACCTGACATAGTAAATGATGTTGGCATCTTATGCAGAACGGTCAACTCTCCTACTGAAAGAGACTTCATTGCAGTTAAGAGAGTTGCCAGATACTTAAAAGGAACAGGAGGTTACAAACTGATGCTGCCAGCCTGTAAACAAACACACCTGATCACCTACATGGATGCAAACTGGGCAGCAGATCTGGTAGACAGAACGTTAACCACCGGAAGCATTATTTTCTATGATGGAGGAGCTGTAAGTTGGACAAGTAAGAAACAATGAACTATTACTGATTTTTCTACTGGAGAGGAGTGTGTTTCAGCAAAGGGAGCATGTGATGAAATCAAATGGCTGCACAACTTACTTATGGACTTTGGGATAACAGAACCCAAACCAACAATTTTGATGCAAGATAATCAGAGCTGCATCAGAATTTCTGAAAGTGAAAAGCCACTTAAGAAAAATTGACATCACATTTCACAAAGTGCAAGAGATGTGCAAAAGTGGATTTGGCCAACTGGAATACTGCAACACTGAGGTGATGATTGCAGATATCCTCACTAAACCTCTGCCAAAAGATTGGTTCCAGAGACTAAGTGAAGGGATGAAAATCCTCAGCATCAGCCCAGGAGAACGAGAAGGGGATTGTTGGAAGAAATATGTGCTACTGTTACACTCTCCTTTCCTTCCTTAGTTAGGCAGGGACTTCCTCCCCCCCCCCCCCTCATTCTATCTGGCAGTTTAACTGACTCTCTGAACATTCTAAATTGTCATCACTCAGTCTCCAGTCAGTAACTATCTTCTCTAAATCTAAGATGGAGTAACAGTCTCTTCCTGCTATATTAACACCAGTTAGGATAGGATTTAGTTTGTTGTATATTTATTAATTAAAGTAATTATTGTTTATTTTTAAACAACAAACTGCACGTTTGTTGTTGTTTTATTTAGTCTTTATTTTTTAGGAAAGCATATTAAAATATAATCTGACCCATTGGGTTGTGTTTGTTGTTGTTGTTTTTGCTGCTCTGCTGATGAAAGCTGAACTCTAACAAGTTTAACTTTCATGTCTGCAAATTTTCGTTTTCCTTTAAAAGGGTTTGCAGGACCTTAACACCCTGAGAAACTAAAATTGCACCCCAAAATCTCCCATTCACCATTGTTCTGCTACTGAGTTGATTAATGACTTATCTTTATATGTCCTCCCTTTCTCCTTCATGAACGTCTCTATCCTATCAAATCATGAAGTGTGTATGCATGCACACACATATAATCCAGAACACACCATATTTGTTCCGTTAAATTTCTAATGCAATTTTGTTTTCAACTTGAGAGCACTGCTGAACCCAGTCCAATCTTTAAGCTAGACCACTAGCAAACTCTCTTCTACAAGGTACAGCGTAAGAGGTGCTAGGAAACACCTCACCATAAAATATAATAAAGGCCAAATCCTAATGCTCTTTTGAAATTAACCATCATTCTCCTTTTAATTCATGTACCTTTGTATACACATTCCTAAGCCCCTTTGAACTCAACAGCTTTTATTTCTTACAAAAACATACAGGGGACATACATATCTAAAAAGATTCCTCTTCAGAAATCTGTGTGTTGTGAGTGCACAGGCACACCACTGTACATCCTATCTAGTCTGTATTCTGCAGAGATGAGAATTGGTATGTTGCAAAACAACAACAAAAAACCACACATGCAGAAAAGCATACTTGAAACAGGACAGATATATAAATACTTAAAAGAATTGAATTATACCATTGACCATCTGCTGTAGGCTGCCAGTGCAGAATTTCTTGAAGTGCCAGTAACACCAACTGCAAAAAAAGAGAGACAAACTGGACAAAGGGAGCTGCTAGTGGAATTGGACCCTGTTCTCTTTTGTTATAATCCAACACTCAAACCACTGTACCATGCTGGCTACCTTAACTGAGTCCAATATACCTAAACGTTAGTTCTTCCTAAGAATAACTGTTGATTTGGGATGTAAATTGTCATTTATTTCATTCCTGAGTGCATGACCAATTTTAATAATAATAATAATACGGTAAATTTTATTTAATACCCCGCCCCTCTGAAACCAATCGAGGCGGTTTACAAATGATAAAAAAATTACATCATATAAAATTGACACCCAATACCCACCCCCTTAAAAGATATTAAATCAAACATTCAATTAAAACATCATATAAATAAAAACATCATAAAAACAACAAGAAGTACGACAAGGAGTAAAACGTCAAGAATTCCTGTAGGGAGGGCTGTGGAGTGTCTTGAGGGTTTCCTGAGTCCGGAATGTCTAATTTGGAAAGGCCTGCCGGAAGAGTTCTGTCTTAACAGCCTTTTTGAAGCTGTTCAGAGTTGTAATCAGACGGATCTTGTCTGGCAGGCCGTTCCATAATCTGGGGGTGACAGCTGAAAATGCCCTCTGGGAGGTAGCCAAGAGCCTAGATTTCAATGGTTGAAGCAAGTTCCTCCCAGAGGACCAGAGTGCCCGGGGAGGATTATATGGGAGAAGGCGGTCCCGGAGATAGTTTGGACCCAAGCCATTTAGGGCTTTAAAGGTGACAACCAACACCTTATACTGGGCCCAGAAACTAATGGGCAGCCAGTGGACCAGAGTTATATGGTCCCTCCTAGATGTACCAGAAACAACTCTGGCTGCCATATTTTGTACTAGCTGGAGTTTCTGGACCAAGCACAAGGGTAGCTCTATGTAGAGTGCATTACAGAATTCTAGACGACAGGTTACCAGCACGCGCACAACAGTCTCAAAATCCCTTACTACCAGAAAAGGGCGCAGCTGGCGTATCATCCGAAGCTGATGACAGGCACTCTTGACTGTCGCATTTACCTGATTTGTCATCAGGAGTGACGAGTCAAGGAGCACCCCCAGACTGCGAACACAGTCCTTTACGAAGAGTGTGACCATGTTCAGGACTGGAGGTTGCAACCCAATTCTCGTTTTCGGGGCAGCTACCATGAGCACCTCCGTTTTCTCTGGATTCAGTCTCAATCTATTTTTCCTCATCCAGCCCATTACCACCCGAAGGCATTCATTGAGAGAAGAGACGCCATCGGAATTCGAGGCCGACAATCGAGACATGGAGAAATAGATTTGGGTGTCATCAGTGTACTGATAACACCCAGCTCCATAACTCCGAATAATCTCACTCAGCGGCTTCAAATAGATGTTAAATAACATCGGGGACAGGATGGCGCCTTGAGGGACGCCACAAGCAAGCTCCTTCTTACTGGAGCAACTGTCCCCAAGCAGCACCCTCTGGGACCTGCCCGAGAGGAAGGAACAGAACACTACAATGATTTTAGTGATTTTCTCCCTACACTAAAAAAAAAAATAAAAAAATAAAAAAAAATGAAAGGATTTGCATGCAACTTTTGAGCAGTATTCATACTTGAGATTTTGTTGAGAAAAAAAATCATTTGTACAGAGACACACACAGGCTGGAATTTTGTTAGGGACTATGCACACTTAAGTGTCCCTTACACATGCAGATGTCCTTTTTTTGAGCACTACGGGGGTTAGTAATTCCTCCCTCCAGAGACCTCAAGCATACAGTAAAGCTCTTGAAGCCATCTCGCACAGCCATTCTGTGCTCCATAGTGAGGAGGCAGAATTGGAGAAGCATCTGGCTGCATCCCCATTGCCAGATGCACAATGATGATATCAGTGCTCAGATCAGCTGGGTTCTCCAGGGGCTCCAGTGCTGCTGTAATAATTGGCTTTAGGATGTAGCCAGATTCTTCTCTAATCCTGTCTGCTTACTGTGAAGCATGGAATGTAAAACCTCAGGGGCTTTACAGTAAAAGGAGGAGGGTATGGTTCAGCACTGTACAGGTCCACATGGAGATACTTATGCTATGCAGAGGGGAAGTTGGATTGAGGCCTTAGTCTTTCTGTGCAGAAGGGGGGAAAACCTTTGGGGCATAATATGTATTATCTACACAAAGAACATTATTTTTTGCACAGGAAAATTTTGTGCAAAGTACAATTGTCTCCTACACAAAAATACCACTCTAACTGAAAAGAACATAACTGTTACTTTTTCACCTTTTCCAAACCAGACCACCTAATGTTTACAAAATGAGTGAACAGCATACCCTGGTATATATTTGGGGGAGGGGTGAAGTGTGGGGGGGAATCAGTGACAAAAATTAACCGTCTGGGAGGTTACATCCCACGCTTTAGGATAGTATTCTCCAACCTGGCATTTTCCAGATGTAATGCACTACATATCCCACCCTCCCAAGCCATCAGTCAGATTTGGCATTTGTAGCCCAGTATATAAGGAAAGTGCCAGAATGGAGAAGGCCATTTTAAATGATAAAAAAAGCATTTCTGAAAGAGGCAATCATAAAACTGTGACTACAAAGAAACATTGACAACAAAACATGCAATTCTCTGGAAATCCCATGTTTCTTTAAAAAATAATGATTTAATAAATGAATTTAGTAGTGATTAATAATGAATTAAATTTTTGCCCGGTCAATGAGAATATCAATGAATTAATTCCCACCTCTCTAACAATCAACATTAATGAATTCACATTCCAACTTCAGCTCTTTCTATATTCTATAATCGCTGCTAATCAATAAATGTGCATCTGGAAGAACTGGACTCTCATAACACAAATATACACACTGGCTAAACTATACTCTTTCTGCCTTTGTTAGCAATGGGGAACTGTACTAAGTAGTTATGTTGGAATTATTATTGAAGCATATTAAGGTAGTAGAAATACTGTGTAGGATCCAGACTTACTCAGAATAGATCCACTGAAATCAATTAAACTCATATCACTAAGTTTGAATCCAGTCCAATATAAACAAAAATGTGCTCATTTAGAACTAGCAGTTTTATGGAACACCAGATATTTAAAAATGGAGGCCTTACTGCGGAGGTTTTTTGTGCACCAAGACCATCCTTTTTGCATTTGTACCAATCACTTGCTCTGAGTCCATAAGTTATTTACAGCCAGCTGCTATATCTCCTGAAGTGCAAAGATAAGGCAGAAATATTTAACAGAGAAAGCTAAGTAAAGACAGGATCACGTCACCTCACCAGATCATCATTGGGTTCAGCCAACCAATTGCCTCTGACAGTTTCTATTCAGTATGTGAATTCTGAGTGGGCCCTCCCACAAAAAAGTGTCATATATATGTGATTAATGTGGAATCCTTTAAAGAGAAAAACCTTTAGAAGTACAAAGGACATCATGCTCTTTCAAGCTTCATTCAAATTCTTGTGTAGCAAAAAATGACGAGAGGAAAATAATGAACACAAGGTGAAGATTGCAAATATAGCATTTTCTCATTTTCCATGCGTGCAGAAGTCAGAAATATGAATTGTGTCGATTTCCATCATAATCTCTTTCTATTGTTACTTTGTATACTAAACATCTTTCTGTTAATTTTCTATCAAATACCTAGAAATAGAGCAGCAATAAATAATCACCACATCCTTTCTCTGGTGATGGTATTACAGGTGAGGTAAGAGGCTATGCTGATGTTAGCAGTGCTGCTAGTAGGGTCTCCCATGTCAGACATGCTAAAGAACCAGCAAATACCTACCGGAAAGCAGGAGGAGGGCAACATTTGCAGAGAATCTCTGACAACGGGAGAGGCACTACACCTAACACTTGTTAATACTGTGCATAAGGAGGCATGGTAAACCCCTTTAGAATGTCTTTTACTCTATGAAGAGACAATTCAAAACGAAACAAAATGATAGTGCTAGAAGATGAGACTACCAGGTTAGAAGGCACTCAACGAGCTGGGGTACAACAGAAGACAAATACAAGTGGCATTATAGCTAATGGACCAACTAGACTCAAGCCAAAAGAATGTTCACCTGTTAATGTGTTTAGAGGTGAAAGGAAAGTCCAAAACTGCACAACACATATTCTAGGAACATGAAATATGAGAGGCAAGAATCAGGAAAAGCCAGACAGAGGGGGGTTGCAGACTGCCAGAAATAGTGCAAATTGAGTCCACTTTTAGGGTTAGGGTTAGTGCTAGGGAATCATGGGAATTGTTGTTGTTTTTCCTGAGACATTGAGCCTTCTCTGTCAGAGAGCTCTGGTGCCACAATAAAATACAGTTTCCATGATTCCCTAACCCTAACCCTAAAAGTGGACTCAATTTGCACTATTTCTGGCAATCTGCAACCCCCCTAAGTGGCTGAACAGACTATGAAGCTACTATGAGCCGGGTTGGAGTGGAGTAGGCATGTGGTAACCACACACCGCACACCCCAACTCCACCCCCAAGCCACTGTCATGCTGCCCACCTGACCAGACAGCAGGCAGCATGGGTATGCTCCTGTGGTGCAGCGTTTATACATGCTGTGCTGAAGAAATGGAGCAAAAGCGCTGCTGCCGCAAGGGTAACTTTTTGCCAGCTTAAAAAGGAGAGGCATTTTGTTGCTTCTTTTTGAGCAGGCCAACCACTGGATTGGGGCCATGGCGTGTGGTTGCTGTAGCCCCAATCCAGCACTCAAAGGGGCAGCGGCAAACCGTTAGGCCCATAGTGAAACAAGAAATGGAGCTCATAAATATTGCAAAATTACAGTGAGCAAGCTAACGTGGAATGGGTCATTTTGAGTCAGATAATAATACAATGTTTTACTCAGGAAATGAAGATATAAGAAGAAATAGGATGACATTAATAATGAGGAAAGATGTAGCAAAAGCAGTCAAAGGATATAATGCAAAGTCTGACCAAATAATATCAATACAGACTTCAGTATAACCTTAATCCAAATTTATGCTCCAACCACAGTAGCAGAAGAAGAAGGAACTGAAATATTCTATTTTGAATTCCAGGCAATGGATTACACACCAGGTGATTAGAATGCAAATATAAGAAACAGTAGAATCAGAGATTGTAAGAAAATTTGGCCTAGGATCAAAAAAGAAGAAGCAATAGATTGACTGAATTTTGAAAGGCCAACAGTTTATTCATGGTAAACATATTCTGCAAGCAACCCAAGAAATGACTGCATACATGGTCACAACCTGATGGCCAATACAGAAATCAAACAGACCACATAATTGAAAGCAAAAATTAGAGAGACTTCATTTTCTCTGAAAAAACAAAACCAGGAGTGGATTGTGGCACAGATAATGAATTGCTTATATTAAACATTAGAGTAAAGCTAAACAAGAACACTAAACTAACCAGTGTCCCAAAATACAAGCTGAAGAACATCCCCGTAGAATTTAAAGGTAATGTAAGAATACATTTGCACTGTTAAGCCTAATTGATTGGGAGCCAGAAGAACTCTGGATTCAAACGCTAGCCAAAAAGGAAGAGAATCTTCAATGGATGACATATTAAACTCTTCAAACAATTAAGGGCAGAAGAGAGGCAAAAATAAAAGGTGAGAGAAACCAAGACAGAACTCTGAAGGCAACTGTTCAGCAACTTGAGTGGACACATAATGAGAAGGCATGAATCGTTGGAAAAGACAATAATGTTAGGAAAGGTGGAGGGAAATAGAAAGAGAGGAAGGCCACATGCTAGATGGATGGACTTTATTAAAGAGACCATGGACATGAGTTTGAAGGAGCTGGGCAGAGCAATAGAGGACAGGGGGTCCTGGAAATGTCTCATCCATAGGGTTGCCATGGATCGAGATCGACGCGAAGGCAGTTAACAAACAAAAAAATAGATGGCATACCCATAGAATTGCTTCAAGGTACCGAGACAGTATCTACTCTAGTTCTAACTAAAATCTGTTAATATAGAAAACAAAACAATGGTCCACACATTGGAAACACTTTATATACATTCCAGTCCCCAAGAAAGAAGACCCCAGGGTTGCAGTAACCATAGGACCATTGCATGAATTTCCCATGTAAGCAAAGGGATGTTCATAATTCTACAACAAATACTTTAACCCTATATGGGGTGAGAAATGCCAGATGTCCAAAAAAGGAAGAAGCAGTAGGGATCATACTACAAACATAAGTTGGAAAATGGAGTGCACCAAAAAAATTCAGAAGAGAATAAAGCCTGTGCTTCATAGGTTACAGTAAAGCCTTTCATTGTGTAGAGTAGATCATGAAAAACTATGGATCACTCGTAAAGAAATGAGTGTGCCACAACATTTGATTAGTAACCTGTACTCAGGACAAAAGGCTACCATCAGGACAGAATACAGAAAAATGGAATGGTTTCTAATTAGCTAGGGTGTCAGGCAAGGCTGCATTTTATCACCCTATCTGTTTAACTGTTATGCTGAACATATTATACATAAAGCAGGTTTAGACTCGGAGGAAGGAGTCCTGAAAATTGGTAAAAGGAACCTCAACAATTTAAGACATGCAGATGACACCATACTACTAGCAGGAAATAGCTAAGACTTTGAATGATTACTGAACAAGGTTAAGGAAGAAAATGCAAAGACAGATTTACAGTTGAGAACTAAAAATTAAAAAATAATGGTCACAAATGACTTACTTAACTTTAAAGCAGATGATAAAGACATTGAAATAGGAAATGATTTTCCATACCTTGGCTCATTCATTAATCAGAATGGAGACTGCAGTCAAGAATTCAGAAGATGACTAGGACTTATGCCGTATTTGCACCAAAGAAATAATCCAATTTGACACCAGTTTAGCTGCTATGGCTCAATGCTATGGAATTCTGGGATTTGTAGTTTTTTGAGACAGCCTGTTCTCAAAGAGCTCTGGCACCACAACAGTTCCAAGAATTCCATAGCACTGAGCCATGGCAGTTAAAATGGCGTCAAACTAGATTATTTCTGTAGTGTGGATGCAGCCTTAGAAGAGCAGCTATGAAGGAACTAGACAAGAGCCTGAAGTGTAAAGATGCATCATGGCATACTAAAGTTACAATTTTCCATGTCATTGTATTTCCCATCACTATGCATGAGTGTGAGATCTGAAGGGTGAAGAAAGCTGACAGGAAGAAAACCAACTCATTTGAAATGTCGTGCTAGAGAAGAGTTCTATGGATACCATAGGTTGCTAAAAGGACAAATAAATGAGTCCTAGAGCAAATAAAGCCTAAAATCTCCCTAGAAGCCAAGATGACTAAACTGAAACTGTCATGCTTTGGACATATCATGAGAAGACATGACTCATTAGAAAAGACAATGCATGGTAAGGTAGAAAGCAGTAGGAAAAGAGGAAGACTACATTCCAGATGGATAGACTCAATCAAGGAAGCCATGGCCCTGAGTCTTCAAGACCTGAGCAGGGCTGTTGGTGATAGGGTGATTTGGAGATCTCATTCCTGGGGTCACCATAAGTCAACATCAATCTGACAGCAGTTAACAACATCTGCAGTTTCTGTTTTAGATTCCCAAGGTGACCTTTATTCTAAACTGAGGAAGAAAATCAGGGCCCTATACAGCACAATTTGTACAGAAAACATATTATGCAGTGACTCACTGGCATAGTTGAAAGTGGAATCTCTTTTCACAAATCTATCTTTGATTTAAAGACATAACTGTGCTAAATTTATACCAGAATTCTTAACATTCCAATACCCACCTTTAAAAGGACCAATGCACTACTTCTGAGCTATCAAAGAGGCCATTCTCATTACTCATTTTGCTTTTTACTTCAGTTAGGGAGCAGAGTTTCTGGCCTGATGATAACTCAAGAGTCCTGGAACTCAGAACTCTAACATGGGATGCCAGTCTTGGATGAAGTTTGTAAAATTTACTTTTGTTATACTATAACTCTCAAAATTCTCCACTGAGGATTTGTAGTACACAATTAATTTTCAAGTGCTGATACTTGCCCTGATTAATTTCCCACATCTTACCCAGGTAGAGAATAAAGAGAATCAACCTAGGTAATCTTGTTTTTTGGTGTTATGTGCCTTTAAGGTTTCTGACTTATGTTGACTCTAAGCAAACCTATGACAGAGTTTTCTTCCAAGATTTGGTGGGGGATACACTGCCTTCATCTGAGGGTGAAAGAGATGCCAAAGGACACTAAATGGGTTTCCACAGCTGAGTGGGAATTTAAACTGTAGTCTCCTGGAGTCATAGTCCAACATTCAAACCAATGCATCACACTGGCTTTTGATTTTGCTCTTATTTCAATTTTGCACATTTTCCCTTATAACTTTCTTATTGTGCTTTTCTTAATATGAATTCCAGCTGTAGAGTGTCTTTTTGTATCCATGTTCAGAATAACAAGAGAAAATTACATCTATAGTTAAAGAAACAGTCAAGTCCTGGACCTTAAATCAATTTTCTTCAAGGACATACGGTCGCAGTTACAAGAGTTGTTCCCATTATGTTAAAATGCAATATAGTCATGAGCTGAATGCATTCTTCTTGTGGAGGTTAAATAAAGTTGTAAAAGAAATGGAAACAAGTGAGAAAACCCTCACACTTGATTAATATATTATAGAAATAATACTCAGGAAGATTATTATAAACAATGGGAATGCCTCCTGCCCATGTGAGAAGTTGCCTCCAGAAATCTTTGTCAGTGGCAATCGTCCTAGCTCTTCAGTGACCTGGGATGTTTAGCAACGCACAGATATGTATCCTATGCCCTGCACAAGTTATCTACTCCAAAACTCAATGCAATGGACAAAAGCAGGATGAGAAATGCACTGCCTTGGTAGCACAGTGGTTAAATGCCTGTACTGCAGCCACTCACTCACAAACCACAAGGCTCGACTCATGCTTGCATCCTTCCGAGGTCGCTAAAATGAGTACCTAGCTTGTTGGGGGCAATTAGCTTACAGATGTTAACTGCTTAGGTGCACTGATAAGCGGTATAGAAATGTACTTGCTATTGCTATTGCTATATTCTTGCCTGGTTTAAAGCCCAGACATACCCATTTCTTCTGTTTCAAGTCCTCTCGACATGCCTGGAGGATCTGGGAAAAGGACTCAGCAAATCAAAGGGAAATGTGTAATATTCTTAGTAGCCTTCTAAAGTTAGATGCCATTCTGTCCTGCTGGCAACAATCTTTCAGAATCTAACAGTATAAGCCACAAAATCAGTGTCTTTTCCCTTCCTGTACATCTTCCACTGTGACAGAAACCATGATCTGTCAGCAATGTTCTTCAATATTTTAAACAGGGTTTTCTCTTCACAATAAAGATTAAATAGACCTAAATGTCTATCTCTAAAGACACTGACTTTGACATTTAAGTGGCCATACCTAAGCAAAGAAACTTCAAATAGAAACTACTAACAGAAGCCACTAAATTACAATATACAGTGGTACCTCTACTTACGAATGCTTCTTCTACAGAAAAATTCGACTTACGAAACGCGCCTCCCGAAAAAATTTGCTTCAACTTAAGAAAGCGTTCCAACTTACGAAATTGGCGCGAATGAGCTGCTCTCCGAATTTCGTGGCCTGCCATTGGTTAACGAAATCTAGCAAAGCAGTACTGTATTGGCTAGCGAAAGAGGAAGTGTTTGCCTAGCGAAATTCAGCTAGGCAGCACTGTTTGGGCTTGTGAAAGAGGAGAGGAAGTGTGGCTAGCGAAATTGGTGGCTTCTGAGATCCAGGAAGGTAGGACTTGTGGCTTGTGGCTTTTGGGCTTCTGATATTTGTGGCTTCTGATCTCCAGGACTGTATTTTTGGCTTCTGTATTATACATTTGTATTGAGTTGTAGCTTGAATCTGGGGGCCTGGAACGGATTAGGGCATTTCAATGTTAAATTTGCTTCTACTTACGAAATTTTCTACTTACGAAATGGCTGTCGGAACGAATTAATTTCGTAAGTAGAGGTACCACTGTATTAAGAAGTTCCATTTTATCTTTTGCAACTTGAATAAGAATATGTTTTAAACATACAACACATGCTAATTAGTTCACCAATGGCAGTATTTTCATATTATCACCAAAAACTGTTCTGTGCATGGCCATGGTTAATAATGTAATTGTGACTAATCGTGCTTTCAACATTTCTTTCCCTCTGACCTCATTGGTTATTCCTCCAGCCTCACTACTATGCCCCTTCAAACATTTCAGAAGACAATTTCATGCCTCTGATAAAATGAACTATGGTCAAGAAAATATATGTCAAAATTAATTTCTTCATCTTTAAAGTATTAGAAAGTTATTTGTTGTCCTTCAGAACAGAAGCTTTCACCACTTGTTTTTATATTAAGTTATAAAAGAAAAAGAAGGAATAAGTGTGAGATAAACAACCTTTTCCTGCATCAGTGAAGCAGGATGATGCACCACAAGCATGGCAAAAGGTAATAAAATGGCATTACATTATGCCTAGATATTGACAAGAGGATAAAGAAGTTCCCAGCTTCCCATTCTCTCTGTTGAACATATCACCACTACATTATAGGACATAGCTTAAGTACTATACCACACTAGGGAAGGTCCACTCAGATCAGAAAAGCAGCCCATAAAACAATAAAATTTTTCATGACTTCAGAATCAAGAATTGGACCATGTCTAACAACATTTAATAGAAATGCTCTGGCTGAAATCCAACAAGTCTGTTAAATGTGTCTTAGAAAGAAGGGCTCTAGTGACAACCTACCCTACCCTGAGGAATATACCACAGACCACACAGCAGCTGAAGTATACAAAGCCTTCTTGCCATGCTACAACAGAATTATCGTACCTTTAGTCGTAATGCACCTGTTAAAAATAACATAGAGGACAGAATTGCAGAGTGTAGTCTGAGGCACAAGATTAAGTAATTACACTCATTCCTCCACATTTGCAGTTTTGACTTTTGCGGCTTTGATTATTCATGGATTTTATTAATATGTTCTCTCTAGGAATATCTAGGTCCTCCAGCACAACTCAATGGTCAGCCTTAACCAAAAGTCGCACTGAAGGACCTAGAGATTCCTAGAAAGAACACTCCATTAGGCATTTGTAGCTCCTCCAGCACAATTCTATGATCAATGTCTGGCAGATGTTGACCACAGAGTTGCACCAGAGGACCTAGAGATTCCTAGAAAGGTATTCTCTCAGGTAAAAGCATAGTGTTTTTGTTATTTGCAGTTTTGTTATTTGTGAATCCTGTCCCCCTAACCCCAGCGAATGTGGAGGGTCGAGTGTATACTCGAACTAAGCAACTCTGAGATGTGGTGCTGGAGAAGAGTTCTGCACATACTGTGGACAGCTGAAAAGATAAACAAATGGATCCTAGAGCAATTCAAGCCAGTACTCTTCC
This sequence comes from Phrynosoma blainvillii, assembly GCA_026167975.1. Classification (NCBI taxonomy): domain Eukaryota; kingdom Metazoa; phylum Chordata; class Lepidosauria; order Squamata; family Phrynosomatidae; genus Phrynosoma; species Phrynosoma blainvillii. The sequence goes on along the minus strand of JANUYF010000002.1, from coordinate 219,553,651 downwards.
TAGAAGCCAAGCTGAATAAATGGAGGCTGTCAGACTTTGGCCATATAATAAGAAGACAGAACTCGTTAGAAAAGACAATAATGCTTGGTAAGGTGGAGGGCAGTAGGAAAAGAGGAAGACCACATTCTAGATGGATGGACTCAATCAGGTAAGACACAGCCATGAATCTGCAGGACCTGAGCAGGGCTGTTGAGGATTGGAAGTCTCTCATTCATGGGGCTACCATGGGTCAAAGTCGAAGGCAGCTAAGAACAACAACAAGCAAACCTGGCTAATGTCTGTCAACTTTAGTTCCAGTAAGAACAGTATAAGCTAATATACTGTATGAACTCATGTATAAATCTATAAATTTAAGTTAAAAATTAATCCCAAAAACCTGAATCGACTTATCCATGGGTCCATGTAAGTACTGTACTTTAACTCTTTATTTTTTTTTAAAAAAAGGAACAATCCCCTGGTGAAAGGCAAGAGTGCAATCTGTCTTGGAAGCACTGACCCTACTCTGCTCTCTCATCCATCCAACCTTTAGTATGAGCACAAACAGTTATGTCTGCTGGAATGTTGTTCTTTGGCATTGTTTTCCTTTGCTTCATTCTTTACATCTTTTGTTACATGCCCCTAAGTTTTACCCTTGACTTATCCACAGGTCATATCAAAATCCATCTTTTTGGCCTCCAAAATCTGCCCTCAACTTATACATGAGGCTGACTTATAGTCACAATATATACAGTATAATAAAATATTTCTAAACAGAAGATAGATCATATATGTTTATTTGGTTATCTACTAAATAAAGAGTTAAATCCTAGAAATCCCACACACTATTACCCTTTATTTAAAGATGATTGAAGAGGAAGACTGCTTTGCTAAATCCCAGCATTAGAAATTACATTTGCCATATTTAATGCTTAAATTAAAAATAAAACAAATAGGCAGAGAAGGGAAGTAACACACCACTGGCCATAGCTAAATGAAAGCTTAGGATTCTTAAGGATATGAGATCTTGGATTACACTAACTACAGTTGCTTTTAAAAAAAAAAGTTTAAACTTGCTTTTTAAAATCATGCAAGCCTGGTTTTATTGGGGGTGTTTTAGATTACGTTTTTAACTTTTGTATGTTTTTAAAATTTAACTTTGTAGTGTTTTAATTAGGTTATTTGAATTGTTTTTAAAAATTTCTGTTTTAATGTGTATCTATATTATGAGTTGTCTTGGGTCCCTTTTTGGGAGAAAGGCGGCATAGAAATAAAATAAATATTTTTGTCAGAGCCAACATATAGCTCCAGAAGATGCTGGGATTCAAATCTTGGCTCAGATCCATTCCTGATACCTTATCACCATTCCCTTTCCCTTTCTTTGAAGCTATTAACACACAAATACCCCAGTTTTTTCGACATAAGGTTTGCTGTAGATATTTTGATAAACAATGCAAGAGTACCATGTGCCCTGAGAAGACTCTTACACATCAGTACTTTGAATATTTAGAACTCAAGACAGTCCACCATAACATGACTGGATCAGGATGAAGCACTGCAAAATATCTCAGAATGTTTGACAGCAGACCCTTCTCTGACCCATTAAGGCAAGGTAGGAGCTCAAGTGAATACAGCAGATATTTGTCTGTTTCTTTGTATGGTGCCGCAGACTTCTGCACTAAAAGACCATCTTGGAAAGTTCTACCTTTTCATGTTTGAACCAACTGGTTTAATTTTTCCATTCCCTTCCCTGCTCTGGTCTGAACATATGAACCTCCAGCCAGGAGTGAAGGATTCTTTGTTAAAGATGGCAGACAAGACTACCAAATGATAGAACAGAACAACAACGAATTTAATGTAAACATTCATCAACTCAAAAGAAACAATGGAACTCAGAATTCTAAGGTGACTGAGCTGGTGACTTTTCCCTTTGGGACTGTTTATTTTAAATGATGTTGATACTTGAAGGTACTATGCTTTGATAGAAGATAGAGTTGCTGCTTTCCCTTTGGGAGTCACCAGTTTCTCATGAAGCTACCATAGTTTCTATTGCAGTTAGGCAGCATTTTCAAGTTAACAGGACTTGTTAATATTTTCTAAGAGGCCCAGAAGATAGTTTTTTATTTAATTTTTAAAATATATTTTAAACTTGCTCTATACCAGAATGGGCTAAAATAAATAAAATCACCTTAAAACAATACCAAACAATTCAAACACTCTGAAATACAGTCAAACAATTAAACACACAGTTTTCTGTGGATTTTTCGAGCTATGTGGCCACATTCTGGAAGAATTTATTCCTAATGTTTCACCTGCATTTGTGGCTGGCATCTTCAGAAGTTGGTGGCATGGAAGTGTGTGGATTATACATACCTTTGGGACCCTTGCTTGGGAGAAAGTGGTTTACATGCTAATGGTGGAGTTAGTTTGTGTGTTGTATTGTGTTGAATGGCACAGCCTGGAGGTGTGTTGTGGGGGGGATTTGTGTCTATTTCATTGTCTGCAGAGAAACCCCCTGAGCCTGGGTGATGTCCATTTGCTTGTGTCGAGTCTCGATTTTGGTGCTTTTCAGGACTAGTAGCCGAACTTTGTTTACTTTCAGTGTTTCTTCCTTCCTGTTGAAGTTGTCCAGGTGCTTGTGGATTTCAATGGCCTCCCTGTGCATTCTGACCTGGCACAGGGAGTCCACTGAAATCCAAATAAAAAACACTGTTTTTCTTATAACCTAAGAGAAACTTCTCTAGGAATCTCTAGGTCCTCCAGCACAAATCAGATCAACGTCTGCCAGAAGCCGAGCAAAGTCTGGGTCCTCCAAACATTCTAGCAGATGTTGACCATAGAGTTGTGCTGGGGGACCTAGAGATTCCTAGAGAGAACATAGTAACCGTTAATAATCAAATTCACAAAAGATAAACAGCAAATGTGTACCATGGATACCAAAATCCATGGATGCTCAAGTCGCATTAAATACATGAAGAAAGAATCTGTGGATATGGAGGGCTGACTGTATGTTTTAATTATTAATTGTAAGTTGCTTTGAGTCCCAGTTTCTGGGGAAAACAGGATATAAATTAACGACAATAGTGACAACCACAAAAACAATACTCTCAAGCAGCTTGCCAAAGGGGGTGGTGGTGGTGGTGGAGTATTTGAAATTGCATGTCTATTCTCTTCTACCCCAGGGAGGTCCTCTTCAAGAGAAGATATTCTTCACAGGCAGGAGGCACTATCCCGTAACATACTAAAGCATTGCCCTACTGGACTCACCCAGCCAATCCTTCTCTGCTGGATCTTATCAGCCAACTTGGGCAATCAGAGGCAGAATATTTTCGTTGTAAAGCCAACTGAAGGTAGGAGATGAATGGACATTCATATTATGTATGAAATCCAGCAGGTTAAGTAGGTCTGATTCCAGATCCACAAAAGTCAAATGAAGACAGTGTGCGAATTTTCACAGTCAGGGAAGACTCAGAGTGCAGAGCAGGAGACCTGGGAGTTATGTTTGAGGGTTCTCTGTTACTTTTCAACTGTTTTTCTTTAAGGAGCAAAGGGGGGGGGGGCTTTTGCTCAGAGCAAGTGAGTCAGAGACTTGCTTGGGGAAGGTGCTAGCAATCAATAACTCTCTAAAGCTATAGCTCCAGTCTTTTCAGCTCACTGACAGCACTTGGTGAAAAGGCCAGGCCAACAGGGGTCTTTTCATGGGTTTCTAACCAGCGACTTTTGGAGGGGGAAGCCCAGAGTCGTGTTTCATTGACTACTTTAGACTTCTTAATATGGACAGTAAGGGAGCTGCTGCAGTCACCTGCAACAGTTGTGGGATGCTTATCTTCTTGCCTATGAATGTGGGTAACTTCACCTGCATCATGTGCAAGTTGGTAGAGAAGGTCCAGCAGCTGAAGGCCTGGGTAGGGACACTTCAGCATATTAGGGAGCAAGAGGTTTTTCTGGACAGAACAGAACAGCCAGTCCTGAATGGGGAACAAACAGGAAGTTTCTACAGAGGAATGTTTCACACAAAAGTAGGGAAACCAGGGATTGTTCTGTGAGCTTGCAGCTATAGAATCAATTTGAAACTCTCTCCCTTATCAGGGATGATGAGGAAGAATAGCAGGGACAGTCCTCAGGGACAATGCAGGGGACCCTGAGTGTACCACCACAGGGAATAGTCGCTGCTAAGCCTCGGAGGAAGTGTGTGGAGATGATGGTGGATTCCTTGCTGAGCGTCACAGAATCAGTGGTTTGTGGGACTGATAAGATATCTTGGGAGGTGTGTTGTATCCCTGGAGCAAAGATCCATGATGTGTCGGAGAAGCCAACAAGAATTGTCAAGCCTACTGACCATTACCCCTTTCTTTTGGTCCATGTGAGAATCAATGATACTGAAAGGCACACACAGCCTTCAGAATATCATATGGGATTATGAGGCTCTGGGTAGGAAGGTGAAAGAACTAGATGCACAGGTTGTCATTTCATCTCTTCTCCCAGTTGAAAGACATGGTCCAGGAAGGGAAAGGAAAATGGCAGATATAAACAACTGGCTCCATTGATGGTACCACCAAGAATGATTTTGATTCTTGGATTATGGTCTGCAGTTCCATGAGGGGACTTCTTGCATCTCACGCCAGTTGGCAGAAAAGTTTTTGCCAATAGTTTCAAAAATTTGATTAGGAGGGCTTTAAACTGAGTTATGTGGGGGAGGGACAGTATCTTGGAAGGCAGGAGTACATCATGGGCTGGAGATAATAATCAAACTGTTACATAGGGAACAAGACAAATAGTGCAGGGACCCAACAGTGGGAGGGAGAAAACTTTACACAGGCAGCTAGAAGGGAGAACTCATGGTCTTCAGTGTGTCTACACTGTGCAGAGCATGGGAAATAAGCAAGATGAACTTGAACTCCCAGCACAACAAAGCAAATACGATATAATAGGCATTGCTGAAACCTGGTGGGATAAGTCTCATGATTGGAATGTAGGAATAGAGGGGTATAACAATTTTAAGAGAAATAGGCCAGACAGGAAAGGAAAAGGAGTAGCATTATATGTCAGGGATGTCTACATCTGTGAAGAGATCCAGGACTTAAATCCTGGAAGCCAGGTGGAGAGCATCTGCATAGAAATTAAAGGGAAGGGAAACAACAAGGATGTTATTGTGGGAGTCTACTACAGACCTCCAAGTCAGACTGAGGAACTGGATTATTCCTTTTTACAGGGGTCGGCAACCTGAGGCCTGCCGACCGGCCCCCGCCGCCGCGCGTATTGCGGTCACTATTTTGTTTTCCAAAATGGTGGCTGCGACTTGTTTGTGCATGCGCAGTACTCCTGCGCATGCGCGAATGAGCCGCGGCCGCCATATTGGAAAACAAAATGGCGGCTGTGACTCGTTTTCACATGCGCTGATTATTGCACATGCGCAAACGAGTCGCGGCCGCCACATGCGTGAGCAGGGGTTTATGCACATGTGCGCGCACCGCCATCCCGCCCCCGGCCCGGCAGAAGACCCCAGGACCAGCGGACCGGCCCTAGGTGAGTAAATCTTGCCAACCCCTGCCTTTTTAGAACAGATAGCCACACACTCAGAAAGAAGAGATGTAGTAGTGATGGGTGATTTCAACTATCCTGATATTTGTTGGAAATCAAACTCAGGGAAAACATTAAGGTCTAGCAAATTCCTTACTTGCCTGGAAGACAATTTAATTGTCCAAAAGGTGGAAGAGGCAAGAAGGGGATCAGCCATTTTAAATCTGATCCTAACCAACAAGCATGATTAATGGGTTGCAAGTCGTGGGATCCTTAGGTGGCAGTGGTCATGTTTTCTTGGAGTTTGCTATACAGTGGAAAGGAGAAGCCAGGCATAGTCAGACTTACATTCTAGACTTCAGGAGAGCTGATTTCAGTAAACCTAGAGAAATACTATGGGTGATCCTGTGGTCAGGAATAGTAAAAGAGAAGGGAGTTCAGGATGGATAGGAGTTGCTCAAAAGGGAGATACTGTAAATACCAAGATATTTTTATGAACGTACAAGGAAAGAACCTCAAAATAAAAATGAGAGAACAGCTGGGAACAGAAAAAATAAACAACAATTGGTTCCTTTATACGCAACTTAGAGACAGATTTAAAACAGATATGAAAACCATAGGCATGTCGGGAAGTAAAAATGATACAGATAAAGTGTTTTGGGAGACAGAAACAGGTAAGATATCAAAATTCTATAAGATTTTGAAAGAAAGGGACATGGAAGAGGAAACTGTCAAGCAAGTTATAATAAGATGGGCCCAAGATATTGGAGAGAATATTTTATGGGAGCACTGGGAAACAGCTTGGGAAAAAACCAAACAAATGTACGCTTTGTCAAAACTATAAGGAAAATTTTATCAAGATGCAGTACCGATGGTATTTATCACCAAGCAAAATTAACGCGATCTACAAAAATGCGAATATCAAATGCTGGAAATGCGAAGATATCCACGGGACATTCTTTCACGCATGGTGGAAATGTGAAAAAACAAAAAAATATTGGAAAATGATACATAAAGAAATAAGAGAAATCTTAGGAATAGATATCCCTTTCACCCCACAATTCTTTCTTTTGAATATGACGCATGAAGTTAAAGAAAAATATTATGTATGAATATTATTATATATGATTACAATAGCGAGGATATTATTCGCTAAACATTGGAAGGAAAAATCAATCCCAAAAATTGAAGACTGGATAATAAAACTGAGAGAAGCAATAGATATGGACGTCTTAACTGGAAGCATGAAGGGAAAATCAAAAAAAGAAATAATGGAAGAGGAATGGAGACCGGTTCTGGAATATATGAAACAAATGATAAGAAAAAAAAAAGAGAAATAGAAAACAAACAAACAAACAAACAAACAAAAACAAATTTTAAAAAAATAAATGAAATGAAAGAGGGGAAACAATGATGAAGACACTTATTAATGGCTATAAAAGGGAATAAAAATTCTTATAAGAATTAAACATTATAGGATAAGCGGGATAAATATAAAAGGAAGAGGCAAAAAAGAAATATATAGTACTGATAAAGCACTCACTCCTCTTTCTTTTTGAATGGAACTGAGCTTAGAAGCCCCCATGGGTTTAATCGGGTGAAAATATCTGAGGAAGTGAAGAGTCTGGGGCTAAGCAAGAAGACAATTGTGTCTGGGAAGTCTAAATGTATAGTATAGTATAGAGAAGCATATTAGTAAACTGAGTATGTTTATGATATATATGTTGTTTTAGTATCTCGTATGTTTATGTTTATGTTATATATGTTGTTTTATGTATGTTATATTTTTTTGTAGCTATGTTTTTGTTTTTTAATGAATAAAATTTATATTAAAAAAAGGGAGATACTGAAGGCACAATTTTAAACTGTTCCAACAAGGATGAAAAATGGGAGGTGTCTCAAGAAACTGGGATGGATGACTAAGGAACTTTCAACTGAGCTAGATTTTAAATGGGGCATGTATAAGAAACGGAAAAAGCAGGAATTAACCAAGGAGGAATTCAAGCAAATAGCTAGCACATGTAAGGGGAAAGTCAAAAAAGCAAAAGCACAGAACAAGCTCAGGCTTGCTAGAGAGGTTAAGAATAATAAAAAGGGCTTTGGAGGCTATGCCCGTAGCAAAAGGAAGAAAAAGGAAATTGTAGGGCCACTATGTGGAGAAGATGGCAAAATGCTAACAGTAGACAGAGAAAAGGCAGAACTACTCAACACCTTCTTTGCTTCAGTCTTCTCACAAAAGGAAAAGGGTGCTCAATCTGAGGAAAATGGAGCAGAGGACACAATAGGAGAAATGCAGCACAGAATAAGTAAAGAGGAAGTACAGGAATACCTGGTTAATCTAAATGAATTTAAGTCTCCAGCACCAGGTGAACTACATCCAAATATTAAAAGAACTGGCAATAATCTTTGAGAACTCCTGGAGAACAGGAGAAGTCCCAGCAGACTGGAGGAGGGCAAATGTCCCCATCTTCAAAAAAAAAAAAAAAAGGGGGGGGGGGAGAGGATCCCAACAATTATTGTCCAGTTAGTCTGACATCAATACCAGGAAAGATTCTAGACCAGATCACTGAACAGAGAGTCTGTGAACATTTAGAAAGCAATGCCATTATTACAAAAAGTCAACATGGGTTTCTGAGAAACAAGTCATGCCAGACTAATCTGATCTCTTTTTTTTGATAAAATTATCAGCTTGGTAGACAAAGAGAATGCTGTAGATATGGCATATCTCGATTCCAGTAAGCCCTTTGACAAGGTCCCCTATGATATTCTTGCAGACAAGCTGGTAAAATGTGGGCTAGACAATATGACTGCTAGGTGAATTTGTAATTGGTTGACTGGCTGAACCCAAAGGGTGCTCAACAATGGCTCCTCTTCATGCTGGAGAGAAGTGACTGGTGGGGTGCCACAGGGTTATGTCCTGGGCCCAGTGCTATTCAACATCTTTATCAATGACTCGGATGAAGGAATAGACGGTATCCTTCTCCAATTTGCAGATGACACCAAATTAGGAGTAGCTAATACCCCAGAGGACAAGATCAAAATTCAAGAAGACCTGAATAGATTAGAAAGCTGGGCCAAATGAATTTCAACACGAGAAATGTAAGGTTTTGCACTTAGGGCAGAAAAATGAAATGCATAGATATTGGATGGGGGACACTTGGCTTAACAAGACTACGTGTGAAAGTGATCTAGGAGTCCGAGTAGACCACAGGTTGATGCTGCAGCCAAAAAGGCCAATGTGATTTTAGACTGCATCATGTCTAGATCAAGGGAAGTAATAGTGTCACTCTATTCTGCTTTGGTCAGGCCCCACTTGGAATACTGTGTCCAGTTCTGGGCACCACAATTCAAAAAGGATGTGGAGAAACTGGAGCGTGTCCAAAGGAGGGCCACTAAAATGGTGAAGGGTCTTGAAACCAAGCTCTATGAGGAACGACTTAGGGAGCTGGGGATGTTTAGCCTGGAGAAGAGATGGTTAAGAGGTGATATGATAGCCCTGTTTAAGCATTTGAGGGGGTGTCATATTTGAGGCTGAAGCAAGCTTGTTCCAGACTAGAACATGGAACAATGGATGCAAGCTACAGGAAAAGAGATTCCACCTCAACATTAGGAGGAACTTCTTGACAGTAAGAGCTGTTCGACAGTGGAACACATTCCCTCGGAGTGTGGTGGAGTCTCCTTCCTTGGAGGTCTTTAAGCAGAGGCTGGATGGCCATTTGTCAGGGATGCTTTTATTATGATTTCCTGCATGGCAGGGGGTTGGACTGGATGGCGCTTGTGGTCTCTTCCAACTCTATGATTCTATGAATCTATGAAAGAAATCTACATTTTCCCAGGGTTTTAAGTGCAACATGACAGGTTATCCCTGATTTTTACACTACCTTGTGATAGGCTTTTCAACAGATGGACCAGATATCCAAAGTGGTGGAATGGTGATCCTTCTGTAAAGGTTTTGGAAGGCCTTTTGTTCAGGGACAGAGAATACATACAGGTACAGGACCAGTGTTATACCCTGAAGACTCTGAACATGATTTCAACTCAGCTCTGAGAACTGACTATCCTTCTCTATTGCATTAATACTACTCAGAGGCAGAGAGGTGAAAAGCAGAGCACAGCAAATTCTGTTGCAATTAAAGTCAAAGTTAGACAAGGTTAACTTGAAGTAGAGGAGCTCTGCCGACATAGGCTGGTGATAATGTAATGATTTAGAGGGCTATTGCAAAAGGACACCATCCAAAGAAAAAGTGAAAGAAAAAGCAGCATGCTATGCAAGCTGCCTCCTCTGAGAAAGGCTGATGGGCAACTTGACTTTAGAAAGATTTTTCCTGATTGAGGCTTTCAAAAGTCTTTGGAATGTTGCCCTTTGATCTGATTAAGCTAGGAAGAATTTCACAGCAGACTAGCATGTAAGATCACCAGAAAGAATAAAATACATCATCCTGGATCAAGCCAAACCTGGACAAACCAATCTAACAAAACTGAAAGTTTGTGTGCTAATAAACAAAACTAAATTGATCTACCAGTCAGCAGGTTTTATCTATTTTTTTTTTTTTTTGGTCACCCATTTTGGGAGGCCAACTATAACAAGAAATCACTTCAGTACTTAAAAATCTCAAGATAAAGTTGACAAAACAATTTCTGATTTTGCAAGAACCTTTAAACCACTGAGCATCAATAGAGAGTTGAAGGGTTTATGGATATATTTTCTTTTCCAGAATTAAAGCAGAGATTTTGGATTACCATAATTCACACATTTAATATTCAAAATTTTGTAAGTTAAATTTATGACAGCTCATTGTGGATTATTTACATTTAAATAGAAGACAGATTTGGTTAAATAGTATCTGCTATTTGCCAGGCGACCACCAAAACGGTAGATGTGGGACTCCACATGGGTGGCTGCCACTGTGTGGTCTCCCTGCCACCAGAGGGTGTGGTCAAGGCAGACACCCCTGACCTGGGCACAACTCTGTTTGCCAAGATACTACAGTCCCTTAAGGGGGCCCTCTTCATTATTAAGAGCATATAGACCATAAATATCACCTTTCTGAAGGCAGAAAGGTTGAAGAAGACACTATTGCTTAAGAAAGAGGAATAAAACCACCTTTACTTATCTTTTAAAATTTCATCCTAATTAATTTGTGGACTAAGACTAGCGTAGGCATTGCTCTGCATGCAGAACAGATAGTTTAGTGACCTTCTCCCAATGCCAACCTATTAAGAAAAGCAAACATATGGCTGTTTATTCATATCAAACACAAATGGGTTTGTATTTGTGTGTGCATGCAAGTATGTGCTGTTTTTGCTTTGTATTTCAAAGTATACCTTGGACTGTTCTTGGAGCAACAAGAATAGCAATCTTAAACTAACATCACTTCCATACAGTTAGAGAAACTTGCTGATGCAGAATATAAAAATGGCCCAAAAATTATTACCAAACTTTGAGCGTAACAAGTGTTCATTCCTTTTATCTTCAGCTTCATCCCAAACAAGGAATATATAGCCATAGCATGCAGCTGATTTGAACCAGTCCTGAAATTAACAAAGTTGATTCAAAGATGCGTTATTTTCTGAATCAAAGCAAGAAATCTTTTTGGCCCTTCTGAAACTTCATGACTTTGAAATTCAGAGAAACACATACAATGTGAGTGTGTTGGGGACAATGACGACATTTTCCCCCTCAGACTAACTGTATAAGGAACAGGAGAGGAGGGAGTATAACTGTATGGTAGACACCTCTAGCTTCCAAACAGGGAACATAGCTTGGGAAGCAAAAGGAGATGTCTTGCCACACTTGCTGCCTTCCCTCTCCGTGTTTAACATCTAGTTCTTCCAGATAGGGCAAATGTCCAAAGTTAATGGTATTTGATACCATATGCTTTTTTAAAAAAGAAAGATTGAAATAATGATTTGCCAAGTGCAAGTTCCGGGCTATTTCCCTGCCTTTCCCACAGTATTTTGAAGTATTTTATTCCAACCTGAAAGGCAAAGCTATTAAAGTAGCCCCTTGGTCCACTGGGATTTGGTTCCAGGACCTCCCATGGATACCAATATCCATGGATATTCCCTTACATAAAAAGCCAAAATCAAGGTTTGCTTTTCAGAATTTATATTTAATATTTTCAAGCTGTGGATGCACGAATCCATGAATATGGAGGGCTGACTGTATTTTTTAAAAATCAAATACATTGGTCATGGATTATTAAAACTGAAGTGGATGTGTCCAATTCCACATACCCTCCCTATTTTCAGGATGATTCTGATTTATTCCCTATTTCCCTACTCTCCCCTCACATGCCTCCTTTTCTTTTTTATTTGGAGAAAGATCACCTTCCTACGAACACACACATGGGGCCACACATGCCATTTGTGATACTAGAGGGGATTATCTACACTGACTGTACAGGAATGCTTGTGGGGTGGAGGAGTAATCTTTAGGTAAACAAAGACAGCAGTAGCACTGTTTCAGTCTACCATTTGAACACTATGCCTTCAGACTTTTAAAAACAAAATTAAGAAGGCAGTGGGGGAGAAACAGGAGACTCTAGAGTCTTAACAATAAAGCAGCAAGCTGCTGTGCTTGAAAAGAGCAACACTCCATCCCCACAACAGTCATTTTGAACTTGGGTTGAAGCCATTAGATGGGGGCAGAGTAGTTTGACACCTTCTATATCTAGGCTTCAGGTAACTAAGGGGTTAATTCTTTTGAGCACTGGAGCCAGCTGCTTTTGCACTAAGGTGTTGGAGGGTTTTTTAAGGCCACATTTCCCACTTTACTGGGAGGCAGGTTTGTAGTCTGGGGGCATGGTGGAACAGCAGCACCATGCCACCTGCAATGCAGAGTTGGATTCCTCCTTCCCAGAAGCCCACACATCTTTGCACCAGCTCTGGATAGGGCAGAATACACCAACAAACAGAATCAAAGCTATTGGCTGGTAAGTGAGATTTGGGTGAAACTGCTGAAAGTTTTCATTCAAGTCCAGTGCTCAGGTATTTAAATAAGCTTCCTGGCACCAGGACCTCAGTCTGTTTGGAAGTTTCATCCCATTTGCCCTACCTAAGTTCTGTGTACTTATCTTGTTTGCATCTGATTGTCACAACTTTGTTTTAGGCAGCTTGGCATGGGGTCTGCATTGAGGAATATGGTATTTCCGAAGTTGGTAGGTCCAATAAACAGTACAGGGATCCCTTTATGGGACTGGGGGTGGATAGCACAAGGACAGTCAGCTGGGAAGGCGTTTGCTTCATCATACCCCCAGTGACAGGGGAAATAATGAAGTGGGTTCTGGGCATGGGCTCTTTAACCAACAGAGGAGTTGGCCAATGCCTCGATCGAGTCTCATGGCAATGCCAACTTTTTGTGCAATAAAGTTGTGGCACAGTTTTCTTTAATAATGTGTCTTGTGTGTATTTTTGTCAGTGGAGCTTGGATTTGCAATAAGGGTCTAAAACACACTGCAGAAATAATCCAGTTTGAGACCATTTCAACTGCCCTGGCTCAATGCTAGGGAATTCTGGGAACTGTAGTTTTGTGAGACATTTAGCCTTCTCCGTCAGAGAGCTCTGGTACCACAATAAACTACAATTCCCAGGATTCCCTAGCATTGAACCAGGGCAGTTAAAGCGGTCACAAACTGGATTATTTCTGCAGTATGTTTTGGATCTAAATTTATCTAGAATTGTAGTGCTAATGTGCTAAACAGCAATGATGATTCTTTGGAGAAAGATCACCTTCCTACAAACGCACACATGGGGGCATTCATGCCGCTTATGGCACTGGAGGGGATTGTCTACAGCAGGGGTAGGCAACCTTTCCCCTTTAAGGGCCGAGGGACTTCTGCTCCCAGAATCCCAGGAGCTATTGGCCAACATGGGACTATTGGCCAACATGGCTGAGGCTTCTGGGAGCTGAAGTTCCTCAGCCCTTAAAGGGGAAAGGTTGCCTACCCCTGGTCTACAGGAATGTTTGGGGGATGGAGGGGTGATCTTGCTCTAAGTAAACAAAGACAGCAATAGCACCATTTCAGTTTACCATTTGAACACTATGCCTTCAGGCTTTTTTTAAAAAATGAAGAAGACAGTGGAGAGGAGGAACAAGAGACCACGTAAGGACTGCAGTAATCTGAAAACACATTTGGCGATCCATCACAACCCATATAAGAAGCAAGACATCCATAAATGTGAGCCAGGATACTAGACAGGGAAGTGAGAAGAGGCCACATTAAATGGTATGATATAAAGTGGCAGAATTCACCAGTGTAGATGAGCCCATGGTCACACACCAAAACACATCTCTGCTTGCAAAGGTGGGAAAGAAATCTCTTTTGAAAGCACCGCAACCATAAAGGTTCATCTTATAGAATTTTATAGAATGTAGACAAGTTTTTACAGTGTACAGAGTTATTAATTTATTCCATCACTAATAAAACACTTAGTTTCTAATACTCTGGTATAGAAAGCAAAACAAAAATTTAAAAAGTTCTAAAACTATTCATTATACCACACCTACTGTTTGAAATGTTGCAAGCTTTTCATTTAGAGCCACCTGTATATGATCTATTTACATAAATTGATATGAAAACTAAAAGTGATTAGTGAATGATCATATTGTCTGATATTTCACAGGCTTCATCCCCTCAAAAGGATCAACCATGTCTGCAAACTTTACAGCTATTGTTTTCATTTCTCTATTACTGTCAAAGGAGAGGCATGAAGCCACCCATTTGTAAAATGAGGTTCTGATTCAGCTGAAGCAATTCAGTAAAAGTGGGTGACTTCTAAGCCATCCCAAAATGTTCCTTTCCAAGGCAGAGTCTGACCTGATGCTTGTCTTTGGGACACATCTGTAATAATTATATTTTACAGCTTAGTATTCTATAAGATTTTAAATTAAAGATACTGTCATAATCCAAAAAAGGACAGGATGCATACCTGTAACTGTAGTTGTTTGAGTGGTCATCTTATTATTAGATCAAAATAAGCTGCACCTAATAAACTAGGGGCCTCGGCAGACGGCTTATTGAGCCGTCTTGGAGGCCCGGAAGAGGAGGAGCCACCGCATGAGCGGCGCTCCTTCCTCTTCCTGAGGTCGCCCTGGGAGCTGCCGGCCCTCCGCACGGCCGCCGCTTCCGGGGCAACCTCCCGCTGCAGCGACCGGACGCGCTGCGGCGGAAAAGGCAGGGAAAGTGCACCCTACGCTTTTAGAGCGCACTTTCCCTGTCTTGTGGAAGGAGCGCTGATTTTGCGCTCCTTCCAGGGACGCCGCAGGAGCGCCGTGGTCCGGCTGCCGAGGTCCCGCGGCGCTCCAGACCAGGGCGTCCCCGACGCCCTGGTCTGCATCCCCCCTAAGAATCAAAAGACATCAAGAAGTGCACCTCAAAGGCCCAAACACCATGGGACTTTACAGTCTGCCAGAAATAATGCAGCTTGAGGCCACTTTAACTGCCCTAGCTCAGTGCTAGGGAATCATGGGAACTGTATTTTTTTCTGAGACACTGAGCCTTCTCTGTCAGGGAGCTCTGGTGCCACAATAAACTACAGCTCCCATAATTCCTTAGCAATGAGCCAGGACAGTTAAAGTGGCCTCAAGCTGAATTATTTCTGGCAGTCTGCAAAGGCCTAGCTGTTTAGGAATTTTGTGAAAACCAGGCAAAGAAAGTTTTTAAAGAAAGTGTTGGAAATATAACACTAATTTAGTGAATAATAAATACAAAATAAAGTTGAGTCTCCCTTATCTGAAATGCTTGGGACCAGAGTGTTCTGGATTTCAGGCTTTTTTTTTGGGGGGGGGGGAGTTGGAATACCTGTATTTGTAAATAAATACATAATGAGCTATCTTGGAGCTGGGGCGCAACTGCAAACAAAAAAATCATTTATGTTTCATATACACCTTATACACACAACCTGAAGGTAATTTTATAGAATAATTTTAATAGTTTTGTACAGAAACAAAATTTGTGTACATTGAACCATCAGAAAGCAAATGTGTCACTATCTCAGCCACCCATAAAAAACTCTTGGTTTTTGGAATATTTTGGATTGCAGAATTCTGGATAAAGGAGACTTAATGTGTAAAATTAAGTTAAGCTGAGCAGGAGAGCAAATAGAGAATAAGAAAAGGATGGCAGAATAGGCAGAATTAAAGATTAGACATGAACAGTTTACTTTCTCTGGCTTACACCTTTTTCTTATCTTTATTTTCATATATGAAAATATTCAGAACATTGTTTTCATTCATTGTGACACATGATTATATAAAACACACATACATACAGATATAAGATATTTTACTTTTTACTTTTAACAGACAGCAAGCATTCAGGGTCAAGTGGATACCATATCAACATTTTAGCTACTGATCTACTATAACATTACTGATGTAGAATATTATACTGCTCAATTTATTGGTAAGACCTTTATGAATGAAAGAAAATGGCAGGGCAGAGTATTGTAACAGAAAATGGGGGGAAAGGTTTCATTTTTCTGGTGCCTATTTTACAACAGAACAAAGTAATGTAGTTTCTCTGAAGTGCTTTCCTTTCTTCTCTATCCAAAGGTCAAATGGCCAAGGAATAAGGATTAAGAAGATACAACTTTATGCAGCAGATGGGAACAGTTCACTCCTTGAAGTGGCAAAAATCTGTGTCATGTGTGAGGGAAAAGGTGACATTAATTGGATCAAGAAATAGTATAATGGGGAAACTGCTACATCTGTTAGCAGCAAGGTAAAAACTAGGTAAAAGGCAACAAAGTATTTCTTTTTAAAAAGAGCCAATCTTTTCCTGTGAAAATTTTGTTATAGCAAGTTAATTTTTTTACAATCTGATTACTTTGCATCCGCTATTAAAATAACTTCTCCAAAGAGGGAATCACTGTGTTCATGATATATATGTGGATAATATATATAATGGTGAAGCAGTATAAGTACCTACCTTTTGCACATATTTTTGCTAGAATTTTAAACTAAAAATGAGCTTAATGAAAATAGTTCTGTCTTTCATAATTCAAAGTATGTCTTTTTGTAGTAAAGAAAGAGGCTATTTCAATTCCAACAGAATAAATGACTTGCCAAAGATTCTGGTGGAACATTAAGGGTAGGCATAAAATCCAGCAAAGTATCCCCTTTCATGTTGTGATGGCCAGTCCCTCAGATTAGCTGCTGTTCCCAAATAGGATTAATCTAAAGAATATTTTAAAACAAGCAAGTCTGAACCTGGAAATATATGTAACAATTTGTAGAACTTTGGGGATAACACACAGCATTACAAAATATTCACACAAGTTTTTAATTCACCTTTTGCAAATCTATTCAAGAATGCATCTATCATGACCGCAAAGATTATAGTGTGTGAAAAGAAAAAGAAAACCTTCTATTGTCTTCCCAAGATTCTCCTTTGTATATAACTTTATTAAATTTTCCAATCATCCCATGCAATATGAAGATTTAAAAAAAAAAACAACACTCAAAACCCCATCTTTAAAGTAAAGGTGAAAAACAGTCATGGAAAATGTCTTCATTACTGTTACCTGAAAACCCCAAACCACAGATCAGCTGGGTCTTTCAGAGGAAGCCAATATTACCATATGAAGTGTTCTTCATATTTCAAATAAACTACTATACCAAAAAAATTAAAAAAAAATCAAAAAAAAATCATGGTCATACAAAATGGCTTCCATCACATCATTGTGAGAATGCAAACATGACTCACACAAAAACATGTCTGTATTTATAAATGAATGTACTCTTTTATCTTATACCTACTGGTACCTGCCAGCCATACCTTGATACAGCTTTGAAAATGTCACTACCCAAATGGTTTTAAATAGTCCATCAAGCCTACATGCAAAACCAACTGGAGATGCTTCCAGAATATCTTGGCTAAATTTTATTTGTTAACCAAGGGCCTTCAGTTTAAGAGTAATATTCATTACAAAAATACAATGACATCACCAAATTGCAGTACAAAATATTTAACCGATATCTGTTCATTTTATATACTAGCAATAGCATTTTGTCACCCCCCATCCTTCCTCCCCACTTTCATTGTGATGAATTATGCTCACAGTTTCACATAAGAAATCCAGCCCATTCCTTTTCAATTCACTGAAATGCAGGAAGAAAACTGGCCAAATGAAATATGACTGTACAAGTCCAGCTTATCACTAAGATACAAGGACTTCCTGTTCTCACCAGTTGTTTTTGCCTCCTGAAAACACTGTGCTATACATTTCTACATTGGGCTGTTGTACAAAGAGCATTGTAACACTATGTGTCCCAAGGTTTCCACAGCTGGCTGTTTACATTGGCATGATTATTTTTCTTAGGGGGAATCCTAATGAATTGGCATTAACAATAATATCACAACTATTTAACTAATCAACATACTTGCCCTCTTGACCCCACCTCCAACACACTATTAGAATAGTAGTAGTAGTTACTATATATTCATTTAGAACAAACAATCAAGATAAGGATAGATTCTCCTAATTGTACTGCTATGACAGTAATGCTCAAATGAAAATTAAAAAAAAATTGTCATTTTAATAGTATTTCCAATATTAGCATATTCAATTTTTGAAATGTTTTGCAATTAATTATGAACTACTACATAGTAGCAGCAAAAGATGTGTGGGATTACACAGAGACCATGTGGAACAATACAATTCATTCCAGCCCTCAAGCACTGATCTGCAGTAAAATAATGTCTCAGCATGCAGATTAACTGAATAACACTCCAAAATACCACAAATGCCAACCTCTACTGTGAATTGAAACTACTAGGAAGATCATACAAAGAAACTAGCAAAGACCAGAAAGTAACAAGTGGCCACTCCAAAGTCACTCATAACCTGTACAATCAACGAAATGCAATGAATGTATATGTAATTAAATATATAACTCCAAATGATTGCAAATAACTAGGCTAAATTCTTGAATTCCATGGATTCCAATGGGACTGCTTCAAGCACTGCATCCACTGCACATATGTAACCAGCAAAAAAGGCAAAAAAATGTGAGTTGATTTGACATACGCTTTACATACATTATTTAGTGTAACACTGGTAAGAATGCATACCATACTCATAATTTATTCCATATATCCCCAGTAAAGGCAAATTGATTTGATCAACATCTCAGTTTGGGTACTGCAGGTGAAAGAAAGCTATGAAAATGAATATGCAGCAGTAAGATGTTACCTGAATGAGGAAGGTGATCCTAACTTTCCAAAAGCGTCCATTTCTTATATTAAGTATGCATTAAATATATTCCTTCCCTCTTTAACCAATAAACAGTGGATGCAGGAAATAACAAACTAAAATGTAACAGCATCTCTTCTACTTATTTACTTAATTTTTTGTTAAGCTGATATCAAGTTACTGGAATGTGCGGCTTTCGTAAAACAAAGCAATAAAACAAATTATAAATGTTGCTTATATATGGAAGACGACTGTAATAGTGGACTGTACAAAATGAGAGATGCCAACATATTCACAGTCTTCCACCAAGAATGGAAAAAGGATCCTGAGAGAAAACATACATGGCGGTTAAATGACAGAAACAGAGATGCTCGTTTTTGCACAAAATTATCCAAGCCATTCTAATGCATACTGATAAAATAATTATTTTCCTATTTTACTACATACTCTTAGAATTTTTTAGTGTCTTTTCTTCAGGCTTTTGGAGCACATGCATTTTGAATAATTAACTACGCCTAGATAGTTGCACGATTAATGCAATCATCATCATGATTAACCATTTTTTTTAAAAAAAACTAACTAATAAAGATAATTTTCCATGCTGACAGTGCACATTTCATCCATAAGTTTGAAGAGTCAAATGGTACCACAGCTGGGGGTTATTCTAGTAAATGGTTTCCAACAGTGACCATAAAGATGGAAGGGGTGTGTGCATATATTTACAGACGTGTGTATGTGTACGCACATATATGTGTGCATTTCACACAGACGTAGAGTAATTTTCCACATTCAGACACACAAACATATGTGTAAGCTAAAATCCATATCTAACGGAAACCAACAAAAATTTCAAAGGGTCACAACAAATACATTTCATCAACCACATGCATAAAGAAAAAAACGGGAACATTAAAAATCATGTGAAAACTTAAGTACAAGTAATTTGTGGGCTACCTGCAGAGACAGAAACGAAAAAGAATCCATATGAATAACTCATATTTAATACAGATTTACCCGGGGGGGGGGGGGAGGAGAGGGTTATTGTAGATAAAGGGGGAGGGAGAAATACCTTTTCCACCCTTAAATCCATCATGAAAGAAAATGAGACAAGATTATAAATAAGAGGCCAAGTTATTGCACACCATGGGATTCTTAATCTGGCTACCTGTGGTTTTTTGAAGTTAAAGCCTTTTTCAGCAGTGGGGTGGGGAGGGAGCGGTGGGGGGGGGAAGACAAAAGCAAAATTGTGTTTATATGTCAGTTTTGCAAATGATCAAACAGCGTGCATTAACAACTATATTTGAAAACAGGAAATACTATTATTATTTTTTAAAAAAGGAAACCTATGACTTTTGAAATGCTAGTGATTATTACCTGCGCATCTCGTTTCCTGCATTCTTGACTTTTATTGTCGTACTCTGTCATGGCAGCCCGAAGCTGTTTTTCTAGTTTCTCAATTTCCCGTTCATGGTCTCGGACCAGGCAATCCTTTTCTGTGTTATGCTGTTGGAATAGGTGCGTCTTCTCCTGTTCATGCTCCAGCTTCAGCTCTACTATCTGATTGGACAATGAAGAGTACAGTTCATCAATAGAACATCCCTGTCGTCATGACAACTCATCTTACAGCTTAATTTTTCTACCCCCACAATTTCACCAAGTTGGTTTTATCTTTATTTTTTACGTCATTCTTACCTCACCATTTTGTTGTTGTTGGTTTTTTAAATAAAATTACCTTTGTCTTGGGGGGGGGGGAAGAAAATTCCTCCGATTAATTTCGTTATGCATGACAACTAGGCAAATCCCGTACATTTTAAAACCCAGTGTACTGGTACGAATGTCAGAACATGGGAGAGGGGGGAGTTTTGTATCCTGCTGCTGGTATCCAGCAGTGATACAGATTAAAAATGGTTCAATCGCAGTCTCTTCTGCTTTTCACGCGTGCACACACACACAAAAGCTTCAGCTCAATCTGGTAAATATTTTGCCATCATTTCTCCAAAATGAAAGACCGTGTACGCGACTGTATCTATACTCTTTTCGCCAAAGGGGGAAAAATTATATATCTTTTAAAAAACCCTCTATTATTTTGTTGTCAGCCACGGTACCACCAACATAAACAGATGTATGTGTTTCAGAAGGGCACCTGCTGTGCTGCAAGCTTGTGCCATGATTTCATAAGAAGCATTCTATTCTCAGGAAGGATCCTTTCCCAGTCCACAGCACACTGGCTACGATGACCTTGGCCAGTCTTAGCCTCTCCCTGTTACACTGAATGGCAGCCTGAGACCAAGGGCCTGGTTGCCGCAGCTTTGATACTAATCCTCCCAGGCTGTGCACAATGGCACCCTACCTGGCCTGCAAACTATAGCCAGCTAGGCTGCCTTTGAAGCAGGTGATGAATAGGGGACTGCAGGAAGCCAGCTTTCCTAGTGAACTCCAGGCCACACAGCTGCTAAGAACAGTCACTTAGATTTTTCTTCAGTTTTGGTGGATTTCAGGAGAAGAAGAAAAAAACCCGCTGTTATCGAGAATATGTTGGTTACATTCAGCGTGAGAATCCCTTTTCCTCTTCTTCTTATTCTTCCAAAAAAGAAAAAGCAAACAGTAGGAGTCTGCTCAGAATCGATCGTGTTTGTGTGAGGAAAGCGGGCAGGCACCTTATCTTAAAGTGATAGCATTCATTTTTTAAAAACACCCATTCTCTGTCCTTGTCAGCTGTGCCATGATTTTTGTTGTATAGTTTTAAAATCTGTCATTGTAATTGGCTGCCATGAAGATTCTGACTGCTATAATTAAAAGTCGGTGGTTGTTTTTCTCTTCATCATTCTAGATCCAATTAAGGGGAGGGAATATTCCCAGACTCGTAAGAGGAAACATTTTATACAACACATTTTGATATAATTTAATAAAACAAAGCATTGCCATTATTGCTCAAAAAAAAAAAAAAAGATACATTCAGCACTCATTATCAAGATTTCCCATGGGACAGCGAATTAGTTCAAATCAGAGCTTGGGTAAGGTGTTTTTCTTACCATTCCCTCAAATTCCATAGACAGCATGGCCAGTGGGCATACTTGTTGGGGGTTTCTGGAAGTTGTGGTTCAAATCATCTTAACTGGAATTGTTTTTATCTAATGTCCCTAGGCCTGAAGCCCTTTGCATGGAGAGCTTTCTTAATATGATGCTCTGTCATGTAAAATCAATCCATAGACCAAGACAAATCAAGACAAGCCCAAATGTTCTGAAATGTTTTGTATAAATATACTAAAACTGAAGTTTAATTTACAAATTATGCATGTAAAAGATGTTTTAACTAATATCATAGTTTTCAATTTTCCAACCAATTATTTGATGGACTAATCAATCTTGCACTATATAGTTACTTTAAAGTGTTGAATCAACTACAGAAATATCTAAAGTATGCCTGGTTGGGATTCTTTGAAAAAAGAGAAAGATCAGAGATAACCCATTTTAGTAAGTGCTCAGCAGAGAGAAATCTTATATATTAAAGGAATCCAAGGGAAGCTAAAAAGTCAGAAAAGCAGAAAAGATCTACATGCTCTGACCATAGACATGGATTACAACCTGAGCAGTCCCCATTTAACAATTAATGACAGCACTTAACTACATGGTAGAATGGTATTTTGCAGTCACTGACATCACTGGTATGAAGGCTGAACCTTCTCACTATCCCCAGTGACCCTAATGTCTGAGAAGAAGCAATTGTACTTCTGCTTCAGCAGTTTTCTGATTGTAGGGGAGGAGTATACTACCTCTTTCATCCATTATGTTAAAATAACCAAATAACCACTCCATGTCTAATAAAATAAAATAAAATTCAGAGATGGTATATTTAAATATGAGAGCCAGCATGGCATAGTGGTTTGAGTGTTGGACTACAACTCTGGAGACCAGGGTTTGATTCCCAGCTCAGCCATGAAACCCACTGGGTCACATGCCCTCAGCCTCAGGGGAAGGTAATGGCAAATCTCCCCTGAACATATCTTGCCAGGAAAACCCCATGATAGGCCTTAGGGTCGCCATAAATAAGAAACAACTTGAAGGCGCACAACAACAACAAAATATTTAAATATACAGGAAATTATTCCTATTATTCAAGGCTGACATTAGGAATGAGCAGAGTATGAAAACTAAAACATGTTATTAACTATAACTTTTGGAAGGTACTAGGTGACACCTACATGAGCCTCTACCTCAACCCCTATCTATTCCAGCATGTATAAAAAAACACTACTTTAATATTTTCTTAAAAAGGAAATTTTAAAAACACAGTTTCTATATTGAGAAAAGAAAAGAAATTTAAGACCCTATTTTGAGTTCCTGCATGGCAGGGGGTTGGACTGGATGGCCCTTGTGGTCTCTTCCAACTCTATGATTCTAAGTGAATACAAATGCACCAACATGATTTACTATTCCATTCATCCTTTCACTATTTTAAAAGCAAAAGCTGTGGAGATATCTTAGAAGATACAGAATGCACAAATAATATCTCAAAAGAAAATGCAAAAACATTTATCTCTACCAAGCATGAGGTGTGCAACTAGTAGAGGGAACCAGGGCACAATCAGGGGAGGAGTATACTACCTCTCTCATCCATTATTATCTAGTCATCATTAAATTAATTAATTAAGACACTTGCAACCACAACGTCTACCTAGAGACCCGCCTCCATGTGTTCAGTGTAGCTTACTCTCAAGTTAAGTGTGTAGAGGATAGATTCTATGTTGCTGTTGTTGTTCTTCTTGTTGTTGTTTTCCTTCAAGTTGTTTCCAACTTCTGGCACACACAAGAACACACACAAAATTCAGGCTAACTATTGAAGATGAACCCTCCCAGGGATAACAGAGGCTACATGGTGTAGTGGTCTGAATGTTGGACTACAACTCTGGAGACCAAGGTTCGATTCCCATCTTGGCCATGTAACCCACTGGTGACCTTGGACAAATCATATGCTCTCAGCCTCAGGGGAGGGCTATGGCAAACCTCCTCTGGACAAATCTTGCCAAGAAAACCCCATGATACGGGTCACCATAAGTCAGAAACAACTTGAAGGCACAGGGTAAACAAAGTGAACAAGGAATCATCAGAAAATTATTTTCCCCAGTCCATTCATAGAAGCCTCTTATGATTCATGGGGCCTTCTGTGGGTAAGGGATACAGATATATAGAAGTATAAATGATACTTTATTTATGGATCTTGTGAGCAGCATGATAATAAAGCTACAAATACTTTATAATATTGAGTAATGAAGCCATCTGGTCCAGAGACATTTTTAAAAGATTTTAAAAACATTTGTTCTCCTATTTGATTTCTTTGATTTTAGTTTTCCTTATCTTTCTGTATAATCTGAGGTACATTTTCTGAAAAAAAGTCCTAGTAAAAGGTGAACACTAAATTTACATCTTTCCCCCCATAATACTGTGAACTCTATTTGTTCTTCGTGATCAACCATTGTTAAAATTATTTGATTGTCTTGGGTTTAATGTTGTTGCTCTGCTTTGGAGATGTTATAAACCAAACTTCATTTCCTGATAGGCCTATATTTGATCTAAAATTCAAGATTTTTCTGGAGAGATAGAAGAGAAACTATTTGGAAGAAAGACTATGCATGCACTTAATAAAAGTAACTGTTCTGCTCTCAACAAGTATCTGTGATGCTGAGAATGGGGAGACAGGTGGGGGCTTAGGAGGAGCATATTTATTCTCACCTAGAAAGGTAGCTGCATATTGTGCAGGCCTGTTCTATGGTATCATTTGGTCTTTGCTAAACTACAGTCCTATGCCTACCAGGACAGCCAACAAATTAGAAAAAGAGATATGAGCACTAGTGAGCACTGGCATCATGAAAAAAAAATGATCACGGGATGTAAAAGAAGATACAGCTAGATGTTACTTTCGAAAATAATTGTGCAGATTCTGCAGTTATATCACTACACGGCATGACAGTTTGAAAACACCCTGGAAAAAGCTACACTAGAAATTGTGACAAGAATATGGTTTTTACTGCCGTACCACTTTAACTATTCTACAAAGTACTTTTTGATAGGAAATTGATTTCCTACAGTTTGATACTTGGAACATCCAAATTATTGTTATATACTAAGTTATTTACTTTTTAAAATGTGACTTTTATCCCACATTCTTTCAAGGAATGGAGGTCAAAGTTATGTCAGTGAACATAAAACATGACCATATCCCTTAAAGTATGATAAAGAGAGGGAAAGCATGTACTATAAACATATGTAGAAACAAACAATATTAACAGAAATGCAGGGTGTACATAAACAATGACATCAAATAACGGAAAGGAAATGAGAGAAACTTCGGTGTACTAGCTAAATGCTTAACTTTTTGCTGAAGGCATCATTAGGCATTCCGATATCTGCTCATACAGAAACATGTACTCAGTTTAAAAGAATGGCCCTGTATGTATTGAGAAACGCCAGTCTTATAGTAAGGTTTACTTCTAATAGGAGAAAAAGAAACTGGAACTATATACAGCAACGGTTACAGCAATAATGCTAAAGAGAATCAAATTACACACTAGAAACATTGCTGCATATGAGAAGCTTTTAAGATTTCTGCAAAATTGCTCAGGTGGGGCTTGATAATTCAAAATACTGAGCACACAAACTTTCATGTGGTTCCTAAAGAACAAACTTTCAATATCATCCAAAGAGCAACTGAAGTGTATTTCTGGATTCAAATAACATACACACTTGTTGTTGTTACTAATACTAATACTACCACACAAAACCATTTGTGTGTGCTGGGGGTCAATTAAGCCTGACCTAAACACTGAAACTATTTCAAAGACAGGAAAGACTGCTGCCTTCTCTGTGGTGTCCCAAACCTTTGAAGTATCTAAGGCAGCTGCTCCTGGCAGATAGGAACTCTTGTTCTTTTAAAAATATACTTTGTTCTGCTTACAGCTGGTAGAATTGAAAGTCCAACTAAACTAAGTTAAAACACACACACAACACAGATAATCAATAAAAGTTCCCTTCCTGGATACATCAAAAGAAAATGACAAAGGAGATAAATGAAAAGAGAGATGAGGAGTTGGCACCAACCAGAGAGATGCTTTTATATTCAAAAAATAGGATGCACTCTAATGAACAAATGCACAGATCTGTTTTAAACTGATACACACCAAATAAATTTTAATTGGGAGAATTAAGCACTGGTGATCAGTGCAAGTGTGCTTTCCACTAGTGATTACAGAAGCCAAACCCATCTTGGGGCCCTCACAATGTAGCGGACAATATTTGGTAGAAAAGGCTAGATTGAAACAATTATACTATACATCTAC
This sequence comes from Phrynosoma blainvillii, assembly GCA_026167975.1. NCBI lineage: Eukaryota > Metazoa > Chordata > Lepidosauria > Squamata > Phrynosomatidae > Phrynosoma > Phrynosoma blainvillii. The sequence goes on along the minus strand of JANUYF010000002.1, from coordinate 219,527,624 downwards.
TATAACTTCCTTTTTGGAATACTAATTACCATGTCTAGCATTAGAGGCAGTGGAATATGTGGGAAACAAAAAGAGTTCATCTAATGAACAGATGCATAGATCTGTTTTAAACTGAGATACACCAAATAATGTTTATTGCGAGAATTAAACTGGTGATTAGTAAGCACGTTTTCCACTAGTGATCAAAGTTAATTAGAGTTCCACTCAATTAGAATTCGCTGTCACAAATACTAACGTCTATGAAAAATGGGGTAGAACAGGCAGGCAAGAAAAAGCGGCTGGAACCATACCAGCCACTCCCAAGGCGGCCCAAATGCGCATGGCCCGACCACACAGTGCAAAGCTGGATAATTTTGTTTTGTCACCTCCCAAACATGAACGCACACCATTGCACAAACACATCGCCAGAGACCGCTTGCTGTCTAGATGCCACTGGATGGCTGCCCCTTTGATTGGCCACAGTCACACTGCGATCCTCCACTGGTACAGGGCATCGGAGCATCAGTGTGCCCAGTAAAACACTGGCAAATCACAATCATGGGCCTCCTCTACATGCCACCTTCAGCCCCCTTCACCTTATATCTCTCTTGGACTGTCTGGTTTGTGTACATTGTAATTACATCCATTGGAGGTGTCACACTTCACTTTTTTATCTTGCTGTCTCAATAGCTTGGGTATGCCGGCTCTGTCCTTTTTAAATGTGCACCTGCAGTGGTGTGTTGATATGCAGCTTTAGGGTTAGAATAGATCGCTGCTTTAGAATCGCTCTGGCGTCAGGCTGTTTACATGCAGGGTCGAAGGTGCACATTTTCTGGGCTAAGTCAGAATATTTCAGGTTCTTTTTGCTCCTGTTTTTAGCCCCAGAGCGTAGCTTCAATCCGGTTTCTGCCCGCTTTGGATGGCACGCATCATCTAAACACTTTCAAAGCAATTTGAAGCCACTTTATTTGGCCCGTGTGTTTCACCCCTTAGATAACTTATTAAAATAATTAAACAAATAAATGAAGAATCAATAGTTATTCACCAGGATACAGATCTCTTGGCATAATTGAAAACAATGAAAAAGTCACCATTATATTTTTGCCCTTTCCTAAGCTTCCAGAGGCATCTGGGCTGATGTTTAAAATAGAATGCCAAACTTGTGGAACTTGGTGAAATTCAACAACATATTACTTCTCTTGATTTGAAATCAGGAGGCCAGCCTATCTCTGCCAACACAATTCTTTCTCATTGACACAGCCAGTAGGTGTGATACATTTCAGAAAGGTAGAGAAACCATAAACTGCTTATGACTGATTACCTATCCCTAATCAATAGGATATAATGTATTTGTGGAAAGCTCTTATAATTGTTTTCAGAGACAGAAGTATTACCAAACTAGAAGGGAGTGGGTCTTTTTAAATGTAGAAAAGTATTTCACATGAAGCTTTAAGGTAAATGTACTTTATCTATACTAATTTCTTGCAATGGGAAGCCTCATTATATCATTACTGAGAATTTTCTGACATATGACACAAGATGCATATAACACAATTTTATAGTTTCTACTGAAGCTAGCTGAAGCCAAAGGGAATTCTGTAGGAGAAAAACCTGCAAAAGCCACCTGTTATGCAAAATTTATGCAGCAGGATAAAATCTGGATAACATTTAGCTTGCTTTCACTTATTATTCTTTATGAAAATCTGTGCCAAGTATTCATACATGTCTATTTTTCTCTCTTTATAACATATAAATAATCCCATTCCATAATAGCATTCAAACGTTACAGACTGTATATTCCACATCATAGACTCTGGCACAGTAACATTAGTATACAATATGAGGCATGTTATATATAATGCAAAGAAATATATGGCCTATTCTGTCTTAGGGCTCAATTATAACATCTCACTTTACTACATTTTGCCCTGCACACATTTGCCTATAGGGCATGAAAATCTTTGAAATACAAAGATGCAGTAACAAACCCTTAGGTTTCAGAGCTGTGTTATAATGAAAGCAGGAGCTAATGTGAAAACAAACTGACCAGATCTCTTCTTACTGAAAATGATGAGCTTAACACTATTCATGCTGTTTTGTTGGATATTAATGAGAAAGCATTTTTCATATATGTCTAAAAAACTGCATCCAGTTTCAAAGTAAGGGCCTCAGGACACATCATCTTCCAGTAAGTTACCTTATGTCTACACCGTTTGCTTAAAATGCTTGTTATTGTTGTTGCTACTGCTGTTGCTATATGCCTTCAAGTCAACCCTAAGACAAACCTATTCTGGGATTTTCTTGGCAAGATTTGTTCAGAGGGATTTTGGCCACTGCTTTCCTGAGGCTGAGAGTGTGTGACGTGCCCAAAGTCACCTAGTGGGTTTCGATGGCTGAGTGGGATTCATATCCTGGTCTCCAGAGTCCTAGTCCAACACTCTAACCACTATGACACACTGGTCTTGAGCTAAATTATTTACGTGGCTTCAAAAGGAGAAATAATTCCCTATGTTGACACATTATGATGATGAACAAATGAAACTTCATGAACATGGGCAAATATAGCACAAAAGTATCTATGAAATATCAAATTTTGCATGTTGAAAGCTTTTAAGATCTGCTAGATTCCACACAGAGACTCCTAAGTAAATTCATGCTGCATTTTAAGACAAAACATGCAATCTCAGCAGTCAACTCAGCCATATACATGTGAGTCAAGATTTAAGGTAGATTAAAATTGAGGCTCAAAACACTCCTCTGTGCTGTTATGCGTACTGTGTAACACCCTCCTCACACACAGACACAGAAGTCACATTTTCTATTTTTTTTTTATTCTAACCCCCCCCCCCCGCCCCCGTCACCAGCATTAAAGGCAGAATGCAACAGGAAGTTTGGGGGGTGGGGGGAGAGAAATAAGGACTTGGTTTTGTCTTAACCACCCAGTGGAAGGAATCTGAAGAACAGTAACATGAACCACATTTGATGTAACAGAGGACATTACTTCATTTTCGCTTGCAGAAAGATATAATAACATGGACAGTCCAGAGAGGTAGGAAACAACTTTTCAGGTCTGCTAAAAGGGCACTTTATAGGAAGAAAAATACAACATTTGTGATAACGAACTGCTTTTGAAATAGATGTTAACAATTTCTGATGATACCGACAAAAGAGGAAAAACAGTAGGACAAAATAAGCAACTTGGGTACTGTACCAAAAGGTAAATCTATCAGGTAATTTTTATTAATTAGAAAAAATAGCAACCTGTTGTTCATATCTTTGCTTGAGCTCCTCCAGCTGCCAGGAGAATTCTTTTGACTGCTTTTCACGGAGAGATTTTGATCTGCTTAGATCTGCTTCCACCCTTTCCATCTAGAAAGTAAAAGATAACATTTAATACAGTGGTTCTCCAACTTTTTATCCTTCTGACCCTTTTTACATCTATATGCAGATGCCCCACTGTTCAACATAGTATACGAATAAAAAAAATGTATGTTTGTTCAGACATTCATGTATATTCATATTTTAACATTTTATAAGGAAATTGCTCTCCTCCTTGAGGCAGAGGCTTTAAGCACCCTCCTTGCTTTTCTCTTCCTTTCCAAGACTGAAAAAGTTTGGGAAGAGGAGGAGGAACCAGATCCTCCTGTCTATGCCCTCCTTGAGAAACTTTCCTGCCCTTTTGAGGGTCCCGCCTTACCAGCTGAGAACTACTGTTTGAATACATTAAACTCATTGTTTCAAAATAGACATTGCTGATAATAGCCTGCTTGCCATCAGATGAAAATTATTTTGCGGCCTTAATGAGTGTTGTGAAAACTGATTCAAGAGTACCACATCTATAAAATGGTTCATTAAGTACACATCGCCAGCACCATCCGGACAATACTGTATTTTTTTTTAAGTCAACCGAATTCAGTGGAAGACATAAACCAATACTGAATGCTCTCCAATTTTGCATCACATGAAATGGGCTCTGTTTCAAGAAAGCTTAAACCAAGATGTTTATTGGGTCATAAATTGCTAAAGGACTCTGTATTGTTGTAGCTAAATGAAGATACAATAGATTGAATGCAGATCTCATGCCCTCTCTTTACCATGAAAGATCTCCAGCTCTCTCAAAATGCTATATGGAGAGTTGAGGGGAAGCTGGTCATTGTAGTCAGTTCTAGTTTGGGGGGAGGGGATCCCTAAATGTACAGTTTTCAGAAATATTCCAAAAACTAAAGTCTTCCCTCTGAAGAAGGCACATTCTAAACCCAAACCAATGGAATTTTAATTGCTGAACTCTGACTGGACTATGTTCAGTTTCCATTCTTCTCTCTCATACAAACATATGTTTGAAATGTCCTATGTTGTAACAATGATTTCAATGACTGAAGTTTAAACCTTATGGAACTATGCAAGGTATTGCAAATGCTTTTTGACTTTAGTAATCAAAATGAATGAAGTGGGAACCATATCTGGAACCATAAACAGGAGAAATACAACATTCTATTTTGGGTTTTATTTGTCATTATCACATCCTTTCCTTTAAAAAAAACATTTTTCATTAAAAGAACTTACAAACAGCGCAAAAATGAACTGTAAAAACAAGCAAGAAAAACATATCATTGCAACTTCAAAAAAGGGGTTGAAAAGTATGGGATGCATCTCTCAAAATTTCACCATGTGAAGCAGGGGGACAACGAAATTCTTTGTCATGATTTTTCAAAACAAATAAAAGTATACCAGGTTTCCAGAAATGGATATAATTCTGAGTAATTCTGAGTTCTGTATGTCATACCCGCTGTGTCAGTTTTTCTGAAAGAGCTAAATCCTAAACACAATGGTACCACTTATTCAGAGACAATAAAGTGGCCATTTTACTGTTTTTAGCTATTTCTTGTCTGGTGGCAAGCAGAAGAAAAGTGATGAGATCTTTATCGGATATCTCTAACTTAGGACCTTGAAATATGTTTAGAAGTGCCAGATTTGTTTGATTGACAACTGTGCAAATTTCTACTGACACTATTTTTCTCAAATCTGTAATCTTTGGACAGTCCCACCACATATGCCAGTAAGTTCCAATAGCTCCACATTCACACTAACATGATCTCGAATAACATGCTGTCATGTGAGCCAGCCTGACACTGGGGGAAGACACCACCTATATAAAAAAATTGAGAAGTTTCCTCTTTTTTTGGTGCAATTGATTTCATTGAGGAAGACTTCCATAATTTTGACCAATCACAGTCTGAAATTGAGACATTTAAGTCATGTTTCCACAACCCTTTTAGCCCTTTAGTTGTATAATTACTCTGGGGAATGTCAATAAATTATGGATACCTGGTCTTTGGAATTTGTGTGGTATCACAATTTGGAGTTCTCAAATGGAGAATGGTTTTATGTCACTTATTGGGCAACCTCATGTCCCAAAACATGAAGTACTTGATGCACTAAAAGCCATTAATATGTTCTGTTTGATAAATTTTCTTGATTTTGTTTGCTAGTTAGATATTTACCGTTTGGGTAAAAACTAAATTTATCTGTATAGACCTAATCTTTCCCAAATGGCAAATGAAGAGGCGAAATAGACCACCCCTTTGCACTGGCTTCTGTGCGGCTTCAGAACGTGGAGTTTTGACACCACACACTTTAAAGCCGCCCAGAAGCTGGCGTCATGACACCCATCTGCCCACATGTGGGCTGGTTTCACGGTGCTTCAGCAGCACAGTGTTTACACGCCACATGAGCACTGTAAAGTCATGGTGGGGAGGGAAAAGCTGGCTTTTGTCGGATCAAAAAGGAATGGCAATAAGGTTCCATAAGGTTTAAACTTCTTTTTGGGCTAGCAAAAAGCTGAATTGGGGCCACAGTGTGCGGTTGCCACGGCCCCAGCCTAGCTCCCTCAGGGGCAGCTTCAAGCCGCCCCTTTGGGGTGGTCTGTTCCACCCAAAAGTTTCTCTGTCTTTCTGACAGAAAAGAGGGTAAATCATCAAAGGAATTAATAGAGAGATTTGAGAGGTCAGATATTTTTGCTATTTATACTGTATCTCAATAGTAGTTCTGTATAAGGTGTTATCTTGATAAATTATCCCATTGGAACATTGCCTTCATAAAAATACAGCTTTTAGATGAGGATCATTTTTAACTGCATATCAGCCCATAGCCTATTGGCCATCTCCCTTAGAAGGGAAAGTAACTGTTTTGATTAGAAAGAATAATAGTATTTTTGAATGTCTGGAACTCCCATCCCTTCCTCTAAATTTAAAATATTATACATGAGATTTTTAGCTATCCCAGGTTTTTTACTCTTAAATATAAATTGATTCAACATCAGTTGCCATGATTTTAAATAATTCCCCATTAATGATACTGACAAAACTTGGGGGGGGGGAATTGGGTTTGGGCAAGGTTGACATTTTTACAAATTATACATCCCAGACAGGATCATGATAATCTTCTCCAATTTTGTAGATCCTTTCTAACCTACCTTAGAATTTATTATAGTAAAGGGTTATTTCCCCCTCTACTGCCGCCGCAATTTTAAATATTTTTAGGATTAATTTCTAGGTACTTCAAAGATTCCTAAGTACTTCAATGTATCAGCATATACATAAGGAAGCACAATTAGCAACTGAAAGATTAAAACACAGTGCCTCAGATTTAGTACATAGTTTTTGTAATCCTGACATATTGGTTTAGGTATTTCATTATTTTGCCATCTTTTTGATGTTGAGAAACAAAGAGAACAATATCATCAGCAAATATTTTGATTTTACAGACCGCTGACCTGACCGTAATGCTTTGAATAGGCTTATTTCTTATACTTTCTGCAAATGGTTGCAAAGCAATAGCAAAACGTAAATGTCTTTCTTTTTTAAAAGATATATTAGAATATTAGATAGAATCTCTAGGTCTATACACTGCCTCCCCCAGCCCAGGTTATCTGGCAAAATTCCTATTGTTCAAGACATATTTTTGTTCTTCTATATGCAAAGGCTAACCTAAACTAACTTTTAAGAGTTAATTTTTTTAAGGTAACAACTTCGACTAGAATATAGAAGATGCATATAAGTTTCAGAGATGCAATTATTAGTAACATACATGACTACAGAAGCTCTAGGACAGAATATAGTGGGAAAATTGTAAGCAAAATTGGTTAGATTACATAAGCGAGTTAAATAAAAAGATGGAGGAACTCTTTTGTTGGAAACTAGACACACATGTACAAATAGACATCTAAGAGGACAGCTGGCAAGATAATTGGTCTACAAGAGTAAAGGGATGTCATATGGTTATTTACAAGAAATATTTCAAATAAGAAAGTCTGTTAATCAAGGTAATTGTTGACAGCTTTCCTTTGCACCATTGGGAGAAAGTTAGAGGTTAGGAACAAGGATAATTTTATATCACCTTTAATTTTGTCTTTGCTTAACTGTGTAAATCTCTTTGCATTTTGACATTTTATATAGTCTATTAAAAAGGCAATAAAAAACAAAGCCATGTTAATCTGTATCAGCATAAAAAGGAATCTTGGAGCACCTTTCAGACTAACTGAAAGAGAGAGGCTTATACTCTAAGTTTTCACAAACTCAGTCAAATTCATCAGATGCATGGAGTGAAGCTTCTACAGGCAGGAGTTTATTTTTTTTTAAATTTTATATTTTATTAACATGTACTATTCAAACATATCTATCAAATTAACATATTATTTTCTTTTCCAATAATTATATACAAATATTTACAATTGACTTCCAAGGTATCTTCAGTTTGAACTCAACCTTAATTCAGTGTTCACTCATTGTCTTCATATACAGGCAATTTTAAATATTAAATCCACTGTGTGTGTAACAACAACTTTAATTATCTTGATCTTTAATAGTTACTATTCACTTGTTATTAAGTCATTTAATAATTCAGGGTATCCCATCAATCTATATCTCTACTCAATTAAAATTTCTCTTTTACAGTATTGCAGTACCGGGATCCAGTCTTGTTCAGTACTTTCTACATTTTGTTTGTTCAATCTAGCTGTGAGTATATCCATACTCATCATTTCCATAAGCCTTGAAAACCACTCACTGGTTGAGGGCACTTCTGTTTGTTTCCATTTTTTTGCTAATGTAATCCGGGCTGTAGTTATCATATACAATAATATCCTCCCATGTTTTCTTTCCATTTTTTCTGGGATCTTATTTGTCATGTTCAACAGATATATTTCTGGTATCATGTCATATCTTATTTTAAATATTTCACAGATTACCTTGTGAACAGTTATCCAATACTTCCTAACTTTGTCACAGTTCCACCATATATGTAACCAACATCCTGTAGTTTGCTTACACTTCCAACATCTATTATTACTATTCTTGTAGATTTTTGCTAGTTTCGCTGGAGTAAGATGCCAACATTGCTCCATTTTTAAATAGTTCTCTTTCAAATCTTGGCATTGAGTAAATTTTTGTGTCTTCTTTCTTGCCCATTCCCAACTTTCTAAATTAATGTCCCTGCCAATATCTTTGGTCCATCTAATCATCGTATCTTTTACTAAGTCTTGTTCCAAGTCTCTTTCTTGTAAAATCCGATAATATTTGGAAGTTAGTCTTTTCCATTTTGCTTAATACCTTTATCCAATTCAGTATCAATCTCTTGAAATCCCAGTTTTTTGTAGTCGGCTTTGCATTTGTCCATTAGCTGTTTATATGGAAACCAATGTAAATTTTTATCCAATTCTTTCAGTTTTTCTAAAGGTTTTAATTCATAAAATCCACTCCTTGTTTTACTCACGATGTCTCAATATCTCAACCATTTAGGTACTTCTCGCCACCTTCCAAAAAAAGCTTCTTGTGGTGACACCCATAAGGGTAATTTTCTGTAAAAAATTTCCTTACAGTACAACCAAATCCTCAGAGATCTTCTTACATAATGATGCTCAAATTCTTTATTCACTTTTGTCTTGTTATGCCACATATATGCGTGCCAGCCAAATCTTAAATTAAATCCTTCTAGAGCGAGAGTTCTATCATTTTCTAATTTTGCCAATCCGTGATCCAAGTTAATGCATTTGCATAATAATAAGTCTTTAAATCTGGTAAATTACAACCTCCATTTTTCTTCTTATCAATCAATGTCTTCCACTTTATTCTAGGCTTTTTACCTGACCAGATGAATTTTACAAGATCTTTCTTCCATTGTATAAATGGTTTATCATTTAAAAGCACTGGAATATTTTGAAACAAAAAGTTCATCTTTGGTAATACCATCATTTTAATTGTCTCTAATTTTCCCAACAACGATAAATTTAATTTAGTCCATTTATTAAGAGCTTCTTTAATTTCTTTCCATATTTTTTCATAGTTATTTTCAAATAAATCAGGATTCCTCTTTGTAATTCAAATTCCCAAATATCTAATTTTCCTCTCAACTTTGAATCCTGATAATGTCTGTAGTTTAATTTATTCTTCCTTTGTCATATTCTTTGTAAGCATTACTGTCTTTTATTTATTTTTATTCCAGAAACTTTTTCAAAGTCCAACAAAATTTCTTGAAGTTTCTCTATCAAACTTAGAGGATCTTCCATAAATATTACCACATCATCTGCGAAAGCTTTTAACTTGTAGTGTTGTCCTTTAATCTTTAATCCCTTTATATCCATGTCTTCTCTAATTTTGCCATTTAACAATTCCGATACCAGAATGTACAACAATGGAGATAATGGACATCCTTGCCTGGTACCTTTTTGAATATCAAATTTTAAACTTTTCTCTCCATTAATTATCAATTTTGCACTCTGCTTTTTATAAATATTACTTATCCACTAACAAAAAAATTTCTCCCATGTCCATTTTTTCCATCACATCCAACATAAAATCCCATTTTACCTTATCAAAGGCCTTTTCTGCATCAAGAAAAATCATTGCAACTTTTTTCTCATTATTTTTTTTCATAATATTCGATTGAGTTTCATACTGTCCGTATATTTTCTCTCATATGTCTTGATGGCAAAAATTCTGCTTGATCTTCGTGTATTAGCTTTTTTAAAATATTCTTTAACCTTGAAGCTAATATTGTCATAAAGATTTTATAATCCACATTTAATAGTGAGATTGGTCTATAATTCTCTACTTTCAGTTTATCTTTGCCTTTCTTCGGTATAAGAGTGATGTTAGCCTCTTCCCGAGATTCAGGTATTCCTTGTTCTTTACGGTAATTTTATTAAATAATTTTTTCAGTGATATTATTAATTCCTTCTCAAATGTTTTATAATATTCTGCTGTAAAACCATCTGGTCCAGGTGTTTTGTTTATATTTTGACTTCTAATTGCTTGCTCTACCTCAACCGTAGTAAATGGAGCATTCAACATTTCTTTGCCATCGAAATTGCTTTTACATTCCAACTCAACAGTGCTTTACCTAACACAGTCTTCCGATCCATTTCTGGGTTTGAGTCCTTATATAGTGTAGCATAATATTTTGTAAATATTTTTTTGATCCTTTCTTGATTAGTTATAGTTGTTTCTTTATCAACTATTTTATGAATTAATTTCTTTTCTTTTTCTTTTTTCAATCTATTCGCCAACCATCTCCCAGTCTTATTTGCAAATTCAAAGTTTTTTTGTTTAAGATATGTTAACTTTTTCTCAACTTCTTTTGTCAATAATGCATCCAGTTTAATTTGTGCTATTTTAAGTTGGTTTTTCAGTTCTTTTCTGTTAGGTTCTTCTTGGAGTTCTTTCTCTTTCTTTTGTATTTCTTCAGTCAATTTTTTCATTTCATCTTGTGCTCTTTTCTTCATTTCCGCTCCTTTCTGAATAAAAATTCCTCTCATCACTTTACTGGCATCCCATACTGTTTTCATTTTCATTTCATCAGTAATATTTTCAAAAAAGTAGTACTTTATTTCTTCCTTCATTTTATTTACAAATTCCTCATTTTGGAGCAAATAGGGATTCAAACGCCACGAATATTGACGTTTTGGTCCCAAAAGACTAAGTTGAATTGGGTTATGATCAGAAATAATCTTTGGCCAAATGTCCATTTTCTTTATTTGATGTAACAAATGTTTAGAGATCAAGAACATATCAATTCTTGATTCAGTTTTATGCCTATCCGAGAAAAAGGTAAACCCTTTGGTCTTATTATAAAGTCCTGTCCAAGCATCTTCCAAGAAGAGTTTCTCTTGCAGTTCAAAAAAGGACTTTGGTAATTTTCCTTGATTCTTTTTTTGTCTTAATTTGAGTAGTTCTATCTGTTTTTGGATCTATAACTCCATTCCAGTCTCCCATTAACAAACAATTTTCATGATCCAATTCTTCTATTTTTTTCCTATTTTTTTAAAAATTCTTTATTTTCCTGAGGAGCATAGATACCAAACAATAAAATTTTCTTTTCCTACCATAATACTTCCACTGCAATATAATGTCCTTGTTGATCCGAAAAAACTTCTTTTGCATCATATTTATTATTAATATAAATTACCACTCCTTTTTTCTTCTTCTCATTTGCAGATACAAATAATTGACCTAATTTAGGATTTCGTAAAAATCTAGTATCTGATTGTTTAATTTTTGTCTCTTGCAGACAAATAAAATCCTGTTTTTTCTTCTCCGAATAATGAAATGTTTTACTACATTTGTATTTTGAATTAAGTCCCTTAACATTCCATGAACAAATTTGTGTCGCCATTTTTTATAATTTAAAAAATATTATTATCTTTTTATATCTATGACTCTTCCTCTCTTTATATTTCTGATACTCCCTCCTCCTCATCATCATCATCCAGTTGTCCCAATTCTTCCAGTAATTTACTCTCATCCGAAAAGGGATCCGTCGCTTCACCTTCTTCTGTTTCTTCTTCAGTTTTTTTCCGTTGTTTTTGGCTTCTAGTCTCCATTATAGCTTTCTTCTGTCTTCTTTGTTCTTTCGGTTCCTCTTTTTCTTTTTTCTTTCTCTCTTGTCGTTGCAGCCACTTGTTCCATCTGCTTCCCCCTTTTCCGCTTGAAATCTTTTACAAAAATATTTTGCTTTTTGTATGGAGTTTATTCTATATCTTCTTTGTTGATACGTAAAAGCAACTCCTTCAATTTTCTCCCACGCATATCTTATACCATGTTTGTGTAAAAGTTGTGTCAAAAACTTATACTCGCTACAGACAGGAGTTTATATAAATGGACGTGTAGGGAGTGTGAATAGTAACAGAAATGTAAAACACATGGGTATATCTGGTGAAGTGATTAGTTTCAATGATAGTAATAAAGAGTAGTTAGGATATGAAGGTGGGAGGCAGGATCTACATCAAGCCAAGATGAGTAGGTAACTATATGAATAGTGGAGAAAGTTCTTGGTTTGGTGTACAGATAAGGGCTCAGGACCAGAAAAGTGATGTAATAGAATAAACATGAGAACCTACTAGTTCATGAGAACGTACTAGGCATCCACTAGCATTGATATGAGTAGTATGCCAGGAAACTATTGTCCCTGTTCAAACCACTGTCAATGGGCTGGAGGTTGTGGATATATCCTAATTCATTTGTTTTGCATTCCAATTTTCCTTTGAAGTTTTTTTGTTCAATGACTGCTGTTCAGACGTTCAGAGTGTGCTGGTCTATAACCATAATAAAGATTCTATCTATCTATCTATCTATCTGAGGTTCAGAAAACTGGATATTCCATCTCAGTTTTGTGGTTTTGTGTATTTTCATTTCTAGTGTCCAACAGATGTCCATTTATCTTCTGGTGGAGACTTACCTGTTTATCCAGTGTAGAACGCTGTGGGGCATTGTTAGCAAAGGATGGCATCTATCACTTTAGAGCAGGGGTAGGCAACCTTTTTGAGCCGGGGGCCGGTCCCGCGAAGTCCTTTCCGCCGCTGGGCCGAGGGGGGGAATGGCGGTGTGCGTGTGCACATGCACGCCCTGCGTGCACCCCCCGCGTGCTGCCGCCCCCGCCGCCGCACAGCCGCCCCCGCACGTGTCGCGGCCGCCATTTTGATTTGCAAAATGGCGGCCGCGACGCGTTTGCGCATGTGCAAGAGTACTGCGCATGTGCAAACAAGTAGCGGCCGCCATTTTGATTTGCAAAATGGCGGCCGTGAAGCATTTGCGCATGTGCAGTACTCCTGCGCATGCGCAAACACATAACGGCCACCATTTAGAAAATCAAAATGGCGTCGGCGGGACGCACGGCCGCACAGCGGCAAAAACGTGCATTGGCGGCAACCTTCCGCCTGGGCCGGTAAGTACGGAGACCTGGGCCTTAACCGGCCCACGGGCCGTAGGTTGCCGGTCCCTGCTTTAGAGGATGAAAAAGTGAAAGTCTCTCTAGTGTTGTGGGTAATATTTTCAGATCCAATGATGATACTGGTGAGGAGATAGGAAGACAGAATGGACTTCCGCATTTGTGACATGGCTCTGTTCCTGTCTTCCTCTCCATGTTATATGTAATACCATGAGTAGCTGTTTGGGATTGTGGGGCTACCTGTAAATGAATAAAGACCTGTACGGCCCTTGAGGTGGTAGTATTATTATCCTGGTTCTAGCTCATTCATGATTCATCTCAATGGTGCCAGCTTATGTGACCACTAGTGGGGTTCTGCAATTTGCTGGTTTTGGTTTTTCCTATAGTAAATTATTGAAAATGCATCATTAAAAAGAAAAATCTATCTTGTTCTCTTTTGGGTTTCTGTTAATTGAAGTCTGTCTTTAAGGAAAAATCTGAGACTTCCAGGGCTAGCTCTTTATTTACAGTAAACCTGAAGGAAAATACACTGGACCTGAACCACTGGTATGGAAGGCTAGATAAAGGGGTGTATAGTCATAGCATCTCTGGCGTGGCATGCGGAACAAGCACATCTGTTGCCAGCAATTAGGAAACAGAACAGGGGAAAAATTAGAAACTGTTAGTAAATTGAAATTTCAATCTGTTTGGAATTTTCCCCACAAATTGTTGAAGATGTACACTCAATTTACAACATTTGACAGATTATCACAATCCTTATGACTTTTTAAAACCATTCATAATTTGGCATTTTATATATCTCGCTTAAAATCTAACACAGCAGACTATTCATTAAATGGGGGACACCCTGCCAATGCAATCAACAGTTCCCAGAAGGATGGGATTACAAATATGGTAACAAATAAAAAAAGCGGCAACAGTATTTTAGATTAGGACAACCGAGTTAACAGCATAAGCCTTGCAATGTGCCTTTGGTCCTCATACTCAACTAAACTGAAATGCCCCAGAACACATTATTTCAACTCCATTATCATTTCTGTAGACAACATTGTCACATTCTTCATCTATCTCCTCACAAAAGTAGAGAGACAACTCTACCCTTGCCTCCAAATACTTTAGATTCTATTGTTCTTAGATCAACATATTATGCTGAAAGGCATCAAGTCCTTAATGAGACCTCTATCAATTATAAGTCTTGTATATATTCAGGTATCGCATTTTTTTGCCAATTTAGGGTCAGCTTATGTATATATAGGTTCAGTCTCCCTTATCTGAAATGTGTGGGACAAGCATTTTGTATCTCGGATTTTTTTGAATTTTGGAACACCTGTATTTGCATATATTGTAATGAGATATCTTGGAGATAAGACCCAAAATAAATACAAAATTTATTTATGTTTTATAGTCACTGCACCTGTTTATATTACACCAATCCTGCATGATATTCATAATCCAAAGGCAAGATAGCAGCCATGAACAAATAATGAAAAGGGGTGGGATACAAATAATAATAATAATAATAATAATTATTATTATTATTATTATTATTAAATCCCATCCTGAAAAAATAAATATAAGTCAGAACCAACCATTATTGTCTCACTCCTAAACAGAACAAATGAAGAAACTTTGAAACTACTGAACTATAAATAGTTTGTGTGCACAGAAGAAAATACATTCAACTGAGGACTTTCTTAAAATGTTTTTTCTCAATAGAGAACAAATATATATCTATTTATATCTGTCTGTGTTGTTGTTGTTGTTGCTATGTGCCTTCAAGTCGTTTCCAACTTATGGTGACCCTATCATGAGATTACCTTGGCAAGATCTGTTCAGAGGAGGCTTCGCTATATCTATATCTATATCTATATCTGTATCTATATATCTGTCTAACGAAAGGGGGAAGCAGACGACTGCTTCCGGGACGCCGCCAGACGGAGCGCCGGCGGAGCGGAGTCTCTGCACTGCGGCGCTCCTGCGGCGTCCCTAAAAGGAGCTCCAAATTGGTGCTCCTTTTAGATGTCAGGGAAAGTGCGCCCTAAAAGCGGCGGGCGCACTTTCCCTGACTCTTCCACCGCAGCGCGTCCGGTCGCTGCGGCGGGAGGTTGCCCCGGAAGCGGCAGCTCCCAGGGCGACCTCAGGAAGAGGAAGTAGCGCCGCTCGTGCGGTGGCTCCTCCTCTTCCGGGCCTCCAGGACGGCTCAATAAGCCGTCTGCCGAAGCCCTATATCATGTCGGAGATGTTTGCTTTAAAAATGGCAATAGCTTTATTTCTTACAATTTTGGCACACTCTATAATGGCAGAGATAAGGCTATTATAACAATTAAAAGTTGGGAGAAAAATCATTTTCACATTTCACCATTTAAAATTTTATCAGCACTTTAATTGCCAATAGATGACTTTAATGGCTGATAAAATTCAGCAATATAAAACACATAAGGCAGCTGTTTTAAGAGGACACAAATTACATACATTAGAAGGGCTGATAATTAAAAATATTGATTATAATAGCTGACAAAATTAGAACACAGTCCACTCATTTTCTTTATATAAAACTAAACATGAAGAAAAAAGATCATATGTGTATGTCTATGTACATACATAATTCAGGCATAGTGTTGCTGTGTTGTTTGTAGTTAATTGCCCTCAAGTTGACTCTGACTCATAGCTATCCAGTGGATCCCTAAAACCTGCTATCCTCCACTGCTCTGCTGAGGTCCTGCAGGCTCAGGCCTCTGATTTTCCTGATTGAGTCTAACCATCGGGTGTGAGGTCTGCCTCTTTTTCTACTACCTTCCTGGACATTATTGGCCTTTCTAATGAGTCATGCCTTCTCATAATGTGGCCAGAGTATGACAGCCTCAGTTTCCAGGGAGAATTCGGACTTAAATGCTTTAGGACCCATTTGTTTGTCTTTTTGGCCATCCTTGGTATCCTCACTCTTCTCCAGCATCTAAACTCAAATGAGTTGATTTTCTTCCTATCCACTTTCTTCACTGTTCAGCTCTCACATCCGTACATGGTGACAAGGAATACAATGGCTTGGACAATTCTTTTTTTTAACCTTTTATTGATTACAACACATAAAACAAATAAGACACAAATATACACAAATGTACATTTACAAACATACAAACATATTTCATTTAAAACAAACATATGATTCCCCACTCCCAATCACTGATTCCTGAATATTCTTACTCTAATACTTTATCTCCCTGTTGTAGTATATATATCTTATCTCCTAACAACAGTATATAGTATTACTATAAGGGGGAAAAAACTATGCAGACATATAACAGTTATCCATTTACACCTCATATGTATATCCAATGCAATTAGGGGATGCCTAACCTAAACAAAAAAAAAGGCTAAAATTCTCTCTATAATATATTTGATTGTTTAACTTTCCAATCCTAATGTCCAATGTTGTCCCCAAATTTGTTTTAAATATACAATAAAGGGCTTCCATGTTTTCTCAGATTCTTCTATTGGTTTTTTCTGTATTGCCTGGGTCAATTTGTCACTTTCTATTAAATCATAGATTTTCATTATCCAATCATTTATCTCCGGTATTGTCTTCCTTTTCCATTTGGAAGCATAAATGATTCTTGCAGCACTAGTCATATAAAATATAAGTGGACCGTATTCCCGTTTGATATAGTCTTCTTGATTGATACTTAGTAGATATCTCAGCGGATCTTTTTTTATTTAAACCTTTAATATTTTTTTCTATTGTCTCATGTATTTTGTCCCAAAACTTTCTTGACAATGCACAGTTCCACCACATATGATAGAAGGTGCCAAGATCCCTATCACATTTCCAGCATTTATCTTTCTCGCTTTTATAAATTTTTGCCAATTTAAAAGGAATAAGGTGCCATCTGTAGAACATTTTATAAAAAAATTCTTTCAAATTGTAGCTTAACGTATATTTTCATCTTTTTATCCACGTTTTCTCCCATTGTTCCAGGCTAATAGGCTGTGCAACATCTTGGGCCCATCTTATCATTTGATGTTTAATCCTTTCATCTTCCAGTTCCAATGTCAACAATAACTTATAGAACTTTTTTATTCTGTGATTTTCCTCTGATTTAATTGTCTTTTCTAATCCCAGTTCTGCTTTTTGAATATTATTTTGTTTTTTATCTAAGCCAAATCTTTCTTTTATCTGATAATAGGTGAACCAAGTACATTTTAGCCCTGCTTCCTTTAATTGAGCTAATGGTTTTAAATCCATTTCTTTACTTTTTAGTAGGTCCTCATATGTGACCCATTTCTGATCATTTAATTTTGTTTTAGTGAAAAAGGCTTCATTTATCAAGGCCCACTTAGGTACCCCTTTACATAATTTTGGTTTTAACTTTAGCTAAATACGTAGAAGGGATTTTCTTATATAGTGATCATTGAACCCTTTGTCTACTTTTAATTTTTCATAAAACAGATACCCATGCCAACCATACCTAATACCTGTGCCCTCTAAATGTAGTAATCTTTCATTTTCCAATTTTATCCAATCTGTTATCCAATCCATTATACAGGCATGGTAATAGATTTTTAAATTAAGCAGCACTAACCCTCCTCTATTTGTCTCATCTTGCAGTATTTTAAATTTTACTCTGTTTTTTTCCCCCAAACCATAAAAACTTTGATATGTCCCTATGCCATGTTTTGAAGGGTTTATCATTCGGGAAAAAAAATCATTTTAGGTAAAATGGACATTTTAACTGTTGATATTTTCCCCATCCACAAGAGACCTATATCTTTTTCAATTTTTTTTATCTCTCTCCATCTTAGTTCATAATTATTTTTAAACAAATCAGAGGTTTTTGTAGTGATCTTAATTCCTAAATAGCTTGTTTTCTTTACTATTTGAAAATTTGTCTTCCCTTTTAATATTTGCTTCTCTTTCTCTGGCACATTCATCGTTAACATTGTCGTTTTATTTTTGTTTATGGAAAGTCCTGGAACTGAGCAATATTTTTGAATTGTTTCCATAAGAGTTCCAATGTTATCACTCAGGTTTGCCAACAATATCAATATGTCGTCGGCAAAGGCCTGTATTTTAAATTCAGATTTCTTTCTCCTTCAATTTCTGGATTTTCCCTGATCACATTATTTAGGCATGGAAATTTAGAATTTCCAGAGTAGTTATGAAAAGTAGGGATGACAGGGGACAACCCTGTCTAACTCCTTTTTGTATTTTATAGTTTTTTGTAGGTTCTCCATTAATTATTAATGCTGCTTCCTGATTCTTATAAATGCTTTTTAGCCATCTCATTATAATGTGTTCCTATATTCATTTTCTCCAGGACTTTAAAGATAAAATTCCAATTTATCTTACTGAATGTTTTCCGCATCGATGAAGATCAAGGCCACTTTTTTATCTATGTTCTTTCCATGATACTCAATCAAATTAAGCAAAATTCTAATATTATCTTTTATGTGTCTTTTTGGTAAAAAAAAACTGCCTGGTCCTCATTTATCCAATTAATTAACACCTTTTTTAAACCCTCCAACAATATATTTGCAAAAATCTTGTAGTCGTTGTTTAACAAAGCAACTGGCCTGTAGTTTTTGGGGTCCGAGAAATCCTTATTTTCTTTTTGAATCAGGATAATATTAGCCAAAGTCCATGATTTAGGAACCTCTTCCTTCAAGATTTCATTGAATACTCTTTGTAGAGGAGAAATTAGTTGTTGTTTGACTTCCGGTGTGATGGCGCCGAGAGAGGACGCAAGTATGAATTCATAGTACTCTGCAACCTCTGCTACAATGGTTCTTGTAGGAACGGGATTTTGAACTACCCGTCCATTGTCCTTCTGATACGAAGGGCTCCTTGGAGGGAATCGTTGGGGGAGTTTATGGACACTACTGGGGGAGATTGAGGCTTTTTGTCCCTGTCTCGGAACCGGGGTGCTATGGGACTCCAAAGATTCCAGCCCTCCCATTGTAGCACTCATTTATCTACATAAATGAGGACTTGTCGTACACGCTTTTAAATAAATGTTGAATAGAATGGATGTATGAGAAGAGATAAAGATAAAGAATAATAATTGGCAACTTATGACTTACCCCAGGATTGAATTCTAAGGTGTAGAAAAGTTGAAAAGAAAAGAAAGTGGATTGCAAGGCGCTGGATGATAGAGAAGTGGCGTTTTCCATATATGGTAATAGGAAGTGAAGGGAAAAGCTATAAAAGGCGTGAAACGTGGAACAAGGAAGTGAAAAAGCTAAAGTGAAAAAGTTAAAGAAGGCGGAGGAAAGACCTGGTTAGCTTGAGAGCGGGAGCTGGAAACAGCTAAGAATAAGAGCGGAACCGTAAAGATCAACAACTATTGAGCAGAGAGAGTGGAAGACGAGAGCTGAGAGGGCTATAGTGAATGACGCATAGAGAGCGACGAGCGACAAGCGACCTGGGAGAGGAGGGACGGTTAACAGCGAGAGGCGAGCGGAGAGTGGTTTGGGAAGCAGAAGACGTGACAAGTGAAGGTGAGAGACAACCGGTTTAGACGAAAGAGGCTTGGTGGAAGGTGACGGGAGGTGGAAGTGGAAGTGGAAGAAAGCAGAAAGCAGCGAGTGGCGGCGAGTGGCGGCGACCGAAGGACGGTCTGAGGAACTTGGTAACAACAGCGGAGAGAGGTGAATGTGTGTAGCTGCTGATATCACCGAGCGACGAGTGGTTGGAGAGATAAGCTGGGAAACACCCCGAGACGCGCGACAAATAGCGAAGACAAATAGTAAAGATAAGGCTTATTATTGTATGGTATTGTATTGTATGATATGCAAATGAGGGAGTGAGCGAACAAATACAAGTTTCTTTTTTGTGGGGGGATTAATATTTGTTAAAACTAGTAAATGATAAGTAGATATATGTAAAAGAAAAGGGTATAGGTTTAGGTGCTGTAATATATGTAAAAGGAAAAGGTATAGGTTTAAGTGATGGAGTAAATTGGATAAGGGATAAGTAAGTGTAAAGAACTTATATATTGGGGAAAAATTGTTTGCATTTATATTGTTCAATAGAAAAGAGAAAAAACTAAAATATCATTTAAAGAAGAAGGTGAAATTAAAGGAGAAAGAAATAGAAAATTAGAAGGACAAAGAAGGTCTAACTTTAAATGGAAACAAGAGAAGCACGGAAAGCTAAAGAAAAAGTAAGGGTAAAATATTTTTGGATAAGGTATTAATTTAAATAAAAGGCAAACGGATAGAATATTGATGGAAGATATATGAATGTTTGTAATGTTTGTAATTGTTATATGTTGTATTTTATATGGTATTTTATATAGGAGATAGAGATAAAAAGGCCCCCAGAAGCAGTTGCGGAGGAGACAGAGGCGGCGACGGCTCCCTCCTACACCCCGCACTCCAGCTTCACCATCAGCTGTGAGCCCTCCAGCCAGCCTTTAACACCGGCTGAGAGCCGTCCAACCAGGAGGCCCCCAGAAGCAGTTGCGGAGGAGACAGAGGCGGCGGCGGCTCCCTCCTACACCCCGCCCTCCAGCTTCACCATCAGCTGTGAGCCCTCCAGCCAGCCTTTAACAGCAGCTGAGAGCCGTCCAACCAGGAGGCCCCCAGAAGCAGTTGCGGAGGAGACAGAGGCGGCGGCGGCTTCCTCCTATATGCGCGCTCCGGAGGCTGCAGAGGACTGTCTCCCTCTCTTGCAGCCAGGAACACAGCTGAGCGACTTGCGCCGCCTGCCCCCCGCGACTATTAGGGACTAACACCTTCCCTACTAATCCACCGGAGGCGAGTATGCGGTTGGAAAAACCGGGAAGAGTTAAAACCATCCCCTAGCAACATCTTCCCTAGTAACTATGTAATTTGTATTTCAATTGTATCATGTATTTAAACTGTATAGGGTTTTTATATTGTATATTTAATTATTGTTTTTAATTGATTTGACTTGTTTTGAGGGGTGGGGTGGGTGGGGGTGGAAGGAAGGGTGGGTTTTGATTGATGTTATTTATTTGCTTTGATGTTATTTCTTTTGTTCTGATTTTGTACTTGTTGATATTGTTTAATTTGTTAAATTTGTTGTAATATATTGTTGTTAATTTGTTGTAATATATTGTTGTTCACCGCCTCGATCGGCTTGCCAGAGGGGTGGTATATAAATAAACCGTATTATTATTATTATTATTATTATTATTATTATATTGATAAATATACAAATATATAGATTCATATTAAGAGTACTATTTGTTTAAAGATAAGGAAAAATAATAAGGGGTAAGGGTGTATGGAAATATAGTTATATGGGGTATATAGAATATAGAATAAAAAGTGTTATTGGAGACATTGGGAATATTTAGGGGGTTTATGTGAATATTAGTGTGATTTAGTGTTTGTAATTATCTTTTGGATTATATAATCATATAGTGAATATTATTATTTTACTTGGAGAGAGTGAAAAAGTTGGGAATATGGCTACGTCAAAGAAGAGTTTGATTCAAACTCAGTTATCTGCTCAAAGAAGGGGATCCACTGATGATTCAATTAAAATAGTAGATCCAGTATTACAATTAGTGGAGGAAATGCGCCGGATGAGACAGGAAATTAAGGAAAATAGACAAGAAATGAAAGATGATTTAAGAGACTCTATGCAAGAGATTAGAGGAGAGATCAAGGAAACCAGATCAGAGATAAGGAAAGATATAAAGAAGGAATTGGATAATATTAGTAAGAAGATCGAGAAAATGTCAATAGAGATTAGTAAGAACCAAAAAGAAGTGGATAAAGTTAAAGAAAGAACAGAGGTTTTGGAAAACAATTTTAAAGAAAATAAGAAGAAAATGGAAGGACAAGTACAATTGATATGGGCCAATGAACTTCATTATAGGGAACGCTGTGTTAAAGTAAGAGGCCTACCGGAGAAAAGTAATGAAAACCTCATTCTTAGACTGATACCAGGATTGGCTAGACTAATGGATATGTCCGAAGAATCACTAGAAAGACGTGGACAAAATATTTAGAGTTAATTCCATACAAGCTAAAGAGAGGAAAATCCCACAAGACGTTGTTATCTGTTGGACGAGAACTAGAATAAAGGAAATGTTAATACAGAAAAGCTATGAATCTAAAATAATAATAGAAGATGTGGAAATAAAAATTTTCAAAGATGTGCCACCACATGTCATGTTGGAGAGACAAAAATATCGGAGTTTGACACAGCTGTTAAAGAATATAGGAATATTTTTTAAATGGGACAGGATGGAAGGACTGTCCTTTACATACAATCAGAAAAGATATAAGATAGATAATGAAACTAAAGCGAAAGAAATGGAACAGAAACTTAGAGAAGACTATAACACAAAGAACGAAGGGAATGGAGAAAGAAATTTAGTGAGAGAGTGGAGATCCAAAAGATATAAAGGAAAAAAGGAAGAAGAAGGAATAAAAAAAGAAAATTTGAAAAGAACAGAAAATACTGAAGAAGAAGATCTGATTAAAGATAAAAAGGACAGCTCAAAATCAGAGGGGGAAGAAGAGAGTGAAGAGGAAGGAGCAGGACTGTGAAGAAAGAAAGAAAGAAAGAAAGAAAGAAAGAAAGAAAGAAAGAAAAAAACAGGAAATAAAAGGAACAAGATCTTTTTTCTGTCTGATATTAGTGTGGGAAAAATAAACAAAAAATAAAATAAAATAAAGTACAGTAAAAGGGTGGAAGGGGTGGCACAACAACAACAACAACAACATTAACATTAATAAGAAGAGAGAGAATAAAGAAGAGAAGGAGATATAGTAGACGATATATAGAAGAAGAAGACCACAAAAGACGATATATAGGAGGAAAAAATTATATAAGACAAAAGACATGGTGAAATTAATATCATGGAATGTAAAGGGTATTAATTCAAAATATAAGAGGAATATGATATTTCATTGATTAGAAAAGATAAAGGGTGACATTGTATGTATTCAAGAAACAAAAATAAGAGAAAAAGATGTTAAATATATTAGAAATCCAAAATTAGGAATGTCATACACGTCAGCAGCAAAGAAGAAGAAGAAGGGAATTGCAATTTTTGTAAATAAGAAGTATCAATCCAAACAACTTTTTAGTGATAATGATGGAAAATATTTAGGAATTGAAGTTAAAATTGAAAATTGTAAGATTTTGGTAGTGGGGATTTATGCCCCATTAGAAAAGAAAGATCAATACTTCTTAAAAATATCAGAGAAAATCAAAAAAGTAGATTATAATGATCTAATTTTGTTGGGGGATTTTAATGCAGTATGTGATCCCAAAGTAGATAGGAAATCATTAGAAGGGAAGAAAATTCGACTAAATCAAGGGAAATTACCATTATCTTATTTTGAATTAGTAGAGGAATTTGGTTTGGTCGATGCCTGGAGACATAAATTCAAAGAATCCGAAGGGTATACTTTTTTTTCAGAGGTTCACAAATCTCTATCGAGAATTGACCTATTCCTTGTCTCAAAAAAATTAATACCTAAAATAACAACAATGGAGATACTAAATAGATATATCTCAGACCATAACCCTATAGAGATGAATATGAAAGTAAGTAAGAAGGAGTTTGCTTGGAGACTAGATGATAACCTATTTAAAAGTAAGGACAATGTAAAGAAGATAAAGGAGACACTAGAATATTATTTTAAAGAAAATAAGACGGAAGAAATGTCGAGTAATATTATATGGGAAGCCAGTAAGGCAGTCATAAGAGGGGAATTTATTAAATTACAAATTGAAGTAAGAAAAAAGGAAGTAGAAAGAGAACGAAAATTAAATGAAGAGCTAAGATTAAAGGAGAATGAATGGAAATTAACAGGAGATAAGCAACTGAAATGTAAGATTGAAAGTTTAAGACAACAACTAAAAGAATTAACAATTAAAGAAATAGAGACCAAAATGAGATATATAAGACAGAAAAATTTTGAACTGGGAAATAAAGCAGGTAGACTACTAGCATATAGACTTAGGAGAGAAAAAGAAAAGAAAATTATAACAGAGATAAGTAATAATGGAGAAATAGTAACAGATCAAGAAAAGATAAAAAAATTATTTGAAGAGTACTATGATAAAATGTATAGGAAATTAGAAACAAGAGCAGATGAAAAGGAGAAAGTGAATAAGTACTTGAAAGATCAGAAGATAATTAAAATAAAGGAAGAACAGGTAGAAAGGTTAAATCAAGCAATAACAACTAAAGAAATTACAGAAGTGATTGAGAAAATGAAAAAGAGAAAGGCTCCTGGCCTGGATGGACTAACAGCAAATTATTATCAAACATTTGTTAATATATTAATAGAGCCATTAAAAGAAATGATGAATAAGATAAAGAAAGATGGTATACCAGAGTCCTGGAAGGAAGCCTGGATATCTTTAATTCCTAAAGAAGAAGAAAAATGTTTAGAAATGAAGAATTTCAGGCCAATATCCTTGACTAATACCAACTACAAGATCTTTACATCGGTTATAGCAAATAGATTGAAAGGATTATTAGCTGTAATAATCCACGAAGACCAAAATGGATTTATACCAAATAGACAAATCAAGAACAATATGAGAATAGTGCTGAATATAATAGAACATTTTGAGATTAATAACGATAAAAAGCTGGCACTTGTACTGTTGGATGCTGAAAAAGCATTCGATAGGGTTAATTGGTGTTTTATGCTAGAGTTAATTAAGTTAATGGGAATGGGAGATACATTTAATAAATGGATTCAGGAAATATATAAGGAACAGAGAGCCCGGATTATAATAAATAATGAAAAAACAGAAAAAATTAACATTGAAAGAGGGACCAGGCAAGGATGCCCCCTCTCACCTTTATTATTTCTATTAGTACTGGAGGTACTAAATAACAAAATAAGAAATGACACTAGCATTGAGGGAGTGAAAATAAAACATCAAATATATAAACTGCAAGCATTTGCGGATGACATAATTTTCTTTTTAGAAAACCCAAAAGAAAATATTAATAAACTAACTAGAGTTATAGAAGAATTTGGAGAGGTTGCAGGATTCAATATTAATAAAGACAAAACAGTAATCCTAACGAAGAATATGAATAAGAGAGAAGAACTGGAATTGGAAGAGATTTCAAATTTTAAGATTGAGAAAAAAGTAAAATATTTGGGGATAACACTGACTAAAAGAAACATAGATTTATTTAAAAACAATTATTTGAAGTGTTGGGAAGAGATTAAGAAAGAGTTGGAGAGATGGTCAGGGAAAAACTTATCTTTCCTAGGTAGAATAGAAGCAATTAAAATGGTATTGTTACCAAAGCTAATGTTTTTATTTCAAAACATACCTATAATAAGCGATGAAAAATATTTAGACACTTGGCAAAAAGAAATATCAAAATTTATATGGGAAGGAAAGAAAGCCAGGATTGGATGGAAACTGTTGACCGAGGAGAAAATAAAAGGTGGATGTGGACTCCCAAACCTTAAACTATACTACAGGGCATCCTGCCTTAATTGGATAGAGAAATGGGTTAGTCTAAAAAATGAAAGATTGCTTGAATTAGAGAATTATAAAATGAGATTTGGCTTTCATGCATATATGTTATATAATAAACTTAAAAATAACAAGGACTTTTCGCATCATTTTATAAGAAATGCTTTACTGAAAGTTTGGTTGAAGATAAAGGAACAGTTTTATGTACATATCCCTAGCTGGACTTCTCCACAGGAAGCCTTCTTTAACAGATCTAAGATGAAAGGAGTACCCTGGATAACATATAAGGAGTTGATTATTTGGAAAGGAGAAATGGGAGATTCTTTAAAAACTAGAGAAAAAATAAGTAAAGAAATCCAAGACAATTGGTTTTTTTATATACAGATAAATGAAAGATTTAAAATTGACAAAAGCACCTTAGGTATATCAAATAAACAAAATGATTTGGATAAAATATTTTTCGACAAAAATAAGGGACATATTCGAAAATACTATAGGGTACTACAAGATAGGAATTTGGAGAATGAGAAAATAAAACACTCCATGATAAAATGGGCACAAGATATAGGTAAATCTATAGAACTAGACAAATGGGAAAAGGCTTGGTCTGTTACCAATAAATTTACAAGATGCCAAGATTATAAAGAGAACCACATCAAGATGTCTTTTAGGTGGTATTTATCGCCGGAAAAATTAAATAAACTATATAAATTGGGTAAAGATCAATGTTGGAAATGCAACAAATCAAGAGCAAATTTCTATCATATGTGGTGGACCTGTACAGAAGCGCAAAAATACTGGAAAAATATGAGAGATGCGATAACAAATATATATAAAGTAGAGATACCATTAGAGCCAACTCTCTTTTTGTTAAATATGCTGGATACACTAGAGAAAGTCTTAGAAAAAGATATTAGACGGACTCTGCTCTATATGATAACATCTGCTAGAATACTATTTGCTAAAAAATGGAGACAAACAAATATACCTACTATAAGTAAATGGAAAAAGAAGACCTGGGAAGCGATGGAATCAGATATATTGACAGGTTTATTAAATGATAAGGAGGAAGAAGAGGTAGTTAGAGGTTGGTCAGCTTTTAAGGAATACTGTGACAAAGAAGGATACGAATGAAAACAAATTATTGTATAAGGACTGATATGGTAAACACTAATATGATTAATTTGAACAAGGATAGTAATTGGATAGTAATTGGATATAGACATTGGGAATATTTAAGTTACAAACACTAAAAGAATATTGTTTAGTAGAGGGGTAAAGGAAAACTGTTATGATATAAGGCAATTATACATTTATTTGGAAGAAGATAACAATACTATGTAATACTAGAAGTTAATTTTGATATAAAGGTGTGATTGATTAGTAATATATGTAGTAAGAGGTATCGGTGTGAGTAGAATAGTGCTATGTATTTATATTTGTATTTGTGGAATGTAAGATGCATAGTTGTTTTTATGTTTGTTTGTTTTGTCATTGTATTGTTTTTTATGTGTTCTATGTAGTTTGCTGTATATGTTTTAATTATTAAAAATTAAAAAAAAAAAAAGAAATTAGTTGTTGTTTAAATGTTTTGTAGAACTCAGCTCCCAAGCCATCTGAGCCGGGCGTTTTCCCCGACTTACATTTTGGAATGCTAGCTAAAATCTCTCCCCTCATTATGTGTCCATTTAATAATTCTACTTGTTGTTCTGGTATATTCTTGACTGTTTGATCTTTTAGATACTTCTCAATCTTTTCTTCTTTAATACCTTTATCACTTGAATGGTTTGGACAATTCTAACTTTAGTGCTCAACTGTATATCTTTATACTTTAGGATCTTACCTAGTTCTTTCTAGTTCCTTCACATTCCTAGTCTTCATCAGATTTCTTGACTGCAGTCTCCATTCTGATCAATACTTGATCCAAGGTGTGGGAACTCTTTTAGATTTCCTCATTATCTTGGTTGAATTTATGTAGATCCTGTGTGGTCATTGTTTTGTGTTCTTTAAGTTCAGCAGTAAGCCTGCTGTTGCACTTTCTTCTTTAACTTTCTTTAGTAATTGTTCAAAGTCTATGATGTTTTCTGTTAGTATTATGGTGTCATCCACATATCTTAGATTGTTCATATTTCTTCCTCCTATCTTCTTCCTCCTTCCTCCTATACCGTCCTCCTATCTTCTTCTGAGTCTAAACCTGCTCTTCGTATGATATTTTCTGCATTAAAATTAAACAAGGTAATAGTACGCAGCCTTGCCTTACCCCTTTGCCAATTGACAACCATTTTGTTTCTCCATATTCTGTTCTAACAGTAGCTTCTTGTCTTAAGTACAGATTTCTCATCAGGACTATCAAAAGTAGTGACTGCATTCTATGCAGTCAAAGGCCTTACTAGTCTATAAAGCACATGCTGATTTTCTACTGGAATTCTTTGGTACACTCCATTAACTATAGTATGTTCGCAATGTGGTTCCTAATGCCTCTTCTTTTCCTGCCCCCACTTGCACCTTTGGGATTTCTCCTTCCATATATGATTTGAGTCTATAATACAGAATTTTGAGTGCAATTTTGCTTACATGGGGAATTAATACCATAATCCCATAGTTGCTGCAGTCTTTTGTTTCTTTTTTTGTGGGTGGGGATGTATATTGATCATTTCCAGTATGTTGGCCACTGTTTTGTTTTCCATATTTATTGAAATATTTTAGGTAACACTTGAGTGATTCTGTCTGTGTGAACTGTAGCAGTTCTACTGGAATACTGCCTGTTCCTGGTAATTTATTCTCCTCCTCCTCCTCCTCCAATTTTCTCCCTCATATGCTTCCCTTCTAGTTCTGTCATGTTTCTATCAGTCTGTCTCCCTTATATCCTTCCCTCTCTTCCTCCCCTATGTTCTCTGCCCCTTAGTTTATCTAAGTGTCAGTGTTGCTATCTTACCCCAATAACTCATTTACATTACTGTGGAAAAGCAGGGTTCATCAGAGGTGCTGCCTTGCCTGTTTTCATCTCCCTGGCCTCAGTTATAGCTGCAGCAGGGTAGAGGCGGCAAGAAAACGTTGACTGACAAACAAACAAACAAACAAACAAACTGGCTCTGAAAGGGATGACCTGGAAGGCAGACAGTGCAAGATAGTAGAAGAGCGGCAAGTTTCTCCTTTGGGTTTGAGATGCAAGGGAATGAAGGGCTGTCACACAGGTGTTTAATAGTTTATCGAAGCCATCCCAACTGCCACAGATAGGAGGCTATATCCAGGAGAAGTATAAGCAAAGAGAGACTTAGTGGATGCAAGGAGATGAGCCCCTCTACAAGAGGGAGAGCTAAACAAGTTGTTAGGGTAACAAGATGCCTAGGAGTGGCTGATATAATGCACCCTTTCTCATCTTTCTCATGTTTTATTGTCTCTGTTTTTGATTGTACATGTTTGATGTTCTGCCCTTTGGTGAAAAGGGCATCAAAAATAAATGTGATTGTTATCTTCTCAGAAACCTTCTTTATCTGCATTTTGCTTATTCTTTGGGACTCTAAATCTTCCAGGACTATTCCCTCCCGGGCTCCTCGTCTTGCAAGTACTTATCAGTGACCTATCAAGGTCATTATCTTTACACCACTTACTTAATCTAACACTGCACACAGAAGCTTATCATGCCTCTACTTTCATTAGAGTATTGTCCAATTGCCTATTTGAGTATTCTCTAAACTTCATAAAAAGACTCTTCTTCATATGGGAGTGACACTGGGCTTGATTCAAAGGCCATGTGTACTGGGAGGTTTGACATACCCCTTCCCAGTGTTATGTTCCCGTACTCCCTTTTCAGATAATATGCTAGTCATATAATTTGAGAAAATAAATTTGTGAAAGATTTCTTTATCTATAACAGTGGGAAAAAAGTTTTATTTTCTATGAGTGCAACTTTTGGTAGCATCTTGTAAGCACTTTCAGCCACCTGGAACACAATTATTTACTAGATCACAAACAAATTTAAAGTATTTCTGAGTCCTCCAGAGGTACACATCTGAACTAGGAAAACCAGGAACGGGCTTGATTTTTCTCCATATCCATAACAACTTCTGGATTTCAGGGCTATTTTCCAGGGTACAGTTTTCCTTTCCTGTACAATTGTTGGTGGAAGAAAAATAAGAATTCAGAACACTATGTTTTGGAATGGCTATGTGATTCCCCACTCCACCCAAGGCTTTCAGACATGCACTTAATGTTAGGTTTGCCCTTTTGTATAATGTATAATGAGTTCACACTGTGGAGCAATATGCCAGCAGAAAGAAGATATAGGGCCTGAACAGATTGCCAGAAATAATCCAGCTTGAGACCACTTTAACTGCCCTGGCTCAGTCCTAGGGAATCATGGAAACTGTAGTTTATTGTGGCACCAGAGCTGACACAGAAGGCTCAATGCCTCAGAAAAAACTACAATTCCCATTATTCCCTAGCATTGAGCCAGGGCAGTTAAAGTGGTCTCAAGCTGGATTATTTCTGGCAGTCTGTTCAGGACCACAGTCACCTTCTGTGACTGTGAGATTTTGGGGCTATACAAACAGCCCCTAAGGGGTGGCTCCATGCCGCCCTGGGATCGCTGGATCAGTGCAAAAGTAAATGCAAGCCGTGGCCCTGATCCAGCCCTTTGCCACTTCAAAAAGAGCTGGCAAACGCTGCTACTTTTTGGAGCAACAAAAACCCACCCTTGTCTGGCTTTTCTATGCTCCTTTGGCGCAGTGTGTCTATACACTGCGCCAAGGGATTGCCTTGATGCTGTGCAGTGAAGCACGTAGCGTGACGGCAGCATCAGAGCGGAGTCAGAGTGGCTGGCATGCGGTCGCCACGTCCCACCCCACCCCCAGGCTGGCCCTTTTGGCCAGTCTGTATAGCCTGTATATTCAGCTACTGTGACTCCCTTTGCTCTCTACCCTTGTTGCTCTCTCTATCACCAGTCCTAATGGGCATGGGTTACCACTGAGCTATAGTACCTAGACTCCATTTGTCAAATCTCCAAGTGAAGTAAAAGATGTTGAGAAAAGGGCTAAGAGAGAAAGAAAAGACCCCAATACATGAAAAAGATTATAAACAGCCTCAATGATATGCACACATATGGTTGATATAAAAGAGCTATGGTGATCAGATAAATATAGTAGTAGTGTATTTGTGTCTCATGTGTAGGCAGTGAAGTAGTTTATACATATCTGTGCAACTCTTCGAGAGTCCAGGTCCAAAAGTGATCCAACACATCACCAAAGTCAATCTCATAGGAGCACCAAACATCTGAACCATATCAAGTATTTAACCAGTCTCTTTATACACTATACTGAGGCACTTTATAGACACATAGATCTGCAGATATGCTACAGAATGTATGACAGCAATTGCACTCCTCCTTCTTATACTTGTGCCCACTTACAGCAAGCCACATAATAATAATAATAATAATAATAATAATAATAATAATAATAATAATAATTTATTTCCTGTCTCTCCTCAAGGTTCGAAGTGGAGTACAACATGTTAAAATACAAAACACAATTTAAAAAAGAAACATGTAAAACCAACAGTTAAAATACAATGCTATAAAACCATTAAAATACACTCCTATAAATACATTCTTTAACATATACAAATTAAAAAGTCATGATTTAAAATTGACTGAGTAGGCCTGCCAGAAGAAATATGTCTTTAATGCTGTTTTAAGTGCTGTCAGCATTTTCAGCTGCTGTATCTCTTCCAGCAGGTCATTTCACAGTCTGGGGCAGCAGATGAAAAGGTCCTCTGTGAAATTGTTGCCGGTCTAGTCCTGGCCGATTGGCACAAACCTTTTCCAGAGGACCTGAGTATACAGGGCAGATTGTATGGGAGAAGGTGATCCTGTAGGTAACCTGAACAACCATATAGGGCTTTAAAGATCCAACACTTTGTACCTACTACAAGGGATATATAAGAGGTTTGTAGTATAACTGTCCTAGTGGTATGGGTTTCCACCTCAAACCTCTTACAAGATAGTATTTTATGACAATAAGCATATTTTTATTTTGTTTTAGAAATACCACACTTAAAAGCATTACCTATCAGTACCCTAGCTCCCCCACCAATTATTTTCCATTTACCCTACACAACAATTGTGTCCCCAGAACTACTCTGACTTCTTTAGAGAAAACACTGGGCCTTTTCTGTTCTAAGACTGAAATAAAATGCAAGTGACTTCATTAAAAAAGTGAGGGAAAAGGTTTATCAATGAAATATTATACATCACACAAGCAATGATATCACTACTTAAATTCAAAGGAAATTTTCATTTAAAAAGAGATGTGCAAATAGGAGATAAGATGCAATTGAAAACAATGTATAAACTTGTATTTTAATTCTTGAACTCCTGGAAAAGTCCTGTGCAGTAATACAACTATGTACGGTTTTTATTCTGGCTTTGTTATAAAGATGAATCAATTGCTAGCATTCTTTCTACTGCCTTGCTGGCAAAGCCACTACATTGTGAAAGAGTTTGATGTACCACTATCAAGTGAAGTATGTTTCTGGCAATATAAAATGAGAATATGCTATCCCACTGAGATAGGCTGGCATTGTGACCTCCTCACCTGCTCTTTCATTTCAGCATAGACTTTTTCAGAGTTCAGCTCCACCTGCCGCTTAAACTCCTCCAGGGCAGCATCAGCCTGCTGGGCTTGCAGCCTCTGTACCTCCATCACCTGAGTCAGCTGCTCCTCCTTCTCCCTAGAAAGTCAGATAAAATCTTCTCAGTGTAAGTATCAAATAAAAGAACGTGTGTGTGTACTGGTGAAAAAAAAGGTCTTTAACCCTATCTACTGAAAATAGCATTCTAGTTTCAATTTTCTGTCCAAATGTCCCTTGGATGTTTTTGAGGAAGAGAATAACAAGTCAAAGAATACATTGGATATTATTTTTACCATTTTCATTGAACTGGAAGAGCCTAAATACAGGATTGGGCTCCCATGAAAGTTTCAAAGGGCCCAGCCCAGGCAAGGAAGCTTTAGTAGCCTGGTTTTATTGTGTGACATAAATCGTCACTTAAATAACATTAACACATCATCAAAAGATATTTAATCAAAAAATGTTTTACAGTATGTGCCTATACTGTAAGATTAAAGCATCAAGAGAAGCATATCCCCACCACCATCTCCTCTAAGATAGAAAGAGGATTATTTGCTGCCTGGTATGAGTCAGATTATTAAGTATGGAAAACATGACACCCATTGGGAGCTTTTCAAGTCTATTTAGTGAAAACCCTTAATGCACAGTTATGACATCAATTCAGCATTAGCATGGGTGACACGACTTATGCTTCAAATGTGCATGATTATCCCAAGTCAATGTCAAGCAGTGAATAACTAATATTAAAAGGATAAAATGCAGGTATCAGGAGCATTGGGAACTGATGCATCACAAGTGAACATAGGACAATCTTTTCAAAATCATGCATAGATTCTACTTTTGTAATCCCTTTTGATATATGGGTGCTGCTGCAGTTGGCTAGTGCTTGATCAATCAATCAATTCTATTTACATAGTCAACTTCCACAACCACTTCTGCAATGGTGCAATCTGGTGCAACTACACTAGGAGGGATTTTCACTCCACTCCTGTTGGGTTTAGGTCAAATGAGCTGCCAAATGAGAACTCGGCACTCTCAATGATGACTACTGGGAAGAAACAACAAAAACGAGGGGTAGGGGATGAGGTAACCTGTGAGAGGATACAGCTGGCTGGCTGGAACACTAAATAGCGAGTACACATACTGTAGAATTTTGTTGCAGATCAGAGTTGTCAGTAAGTACAAACATTTCCAATTTCCCTTGAGTAATGGCATCAGAGTGCAAGATGATCTAACTATTTACTGTTTACCTTTCACTTCTAAGTAGTTCCTGTCTTTAAATCATGGTGTGGAATGTTCAGCACTCCAGATGTTGATGGAATGCAACTTGCATCAGCTTACCTGGCATAACCAAATGTGAATGATGATGGGAGTTGTGGTTGAACAACATTCAGAATTAATATTTTACTAAATAAATTATTCATACTCCATTTGCATCCCTTAAAGCTTCAATGGAAAAACACTAGTTTGGTGTGATTTATTACTTTATAAAGTAAACACAAAACAGCTTTGAAAGTAACAGGTTCTTGAATTTTTCTTAGGTTTGTACATACATATATGAATCCTTTATTATAATTATAGGTAAAGGGTTTTTCCTTGACAAGATTGTTTAGTCATGTCTGACTGTAGGGGGCAGTGTTCATCTCCATTACTAAGCTGAAGAGCCAGCATTGTCACAGACAATTCTGTGATCATGTGGCCAGCATGACTGCACAGAATGCTGTTACCTTCCCACCGAAATGGCACCTATTTATCTACTTGCACTTTTACATGCTTCCGAACTGCTAGGTTAGCAGAAGCTGTAACTAGTGACAGGAGCTCACTCTGTCCTGACCTTGCAGGCTTGGGCCTCGAACTGCTGACCTTGCAATCATCAGAGTCAGCGTCTTAACCACTGAGCCACCGTTGTCATCATTACTATTGCCAATACCTCCTATGCTTATGGGAACCATAAACTTTCATCATTTCAAAAGATAATAAAAATAAAAAGACTGACAGATGATTCCTGTAAAATCCTGTAGCTCACAAGCAACACAGAAAGACAAGTATGAGTTCTGTATTTATCCAGAGTCCTACTTTCTCAGCTGCAGAGGAGGAGGAGGCATGGGGGAGGGAGGCTTTCACCATTCTATATGAGCCTGCTTGACTTTTAAGATCTTAAAGGGAGAGCTTTCTGTCCATCCCACCACCTTCACAGGTGCATTTGGTGAGTAGAGGAGAGAGCCTTCTTGGTGGTTGCTCCCAAGTTGTGGCTGCCCATGGGAGGCTCAGTTGGCTCCTTGACTGCTCTCTTTCTGCCAGCAAGCAAATACATTTGTATTTAAGCAGGACTTTGATTCTTATTTTACTGTGGCAGAAGGATCTTTTAATGAAGTATGTTATGCCTTTATCCATTTTACTATGTCTTAAGGTGTTTAAACTGTTTTAATTTAGTTCTTTGTATCAAAAAGTAATGTACTTTGTTTTAATTTTTTTTGTAAGCCGCACTGAATCCCATACCAGAAGAAAGGCAAAATATAAACAAAACAAATTTTCTTCCCACCATCTGAATACCTATCCCAGGAACTTCCATGCCAAGCATAGACTAATGATGGAACTTCATTGGTTAATGGTTTTTGGCAGCAGGAATGGATCCATTTTTGAGGGGAGGTGAAACTTTAGGGGGACTATACTGGCCTCTTTTCCAGATGGCAGAGAAACACACAGGGGTAAACACCCATGTGGATCCCATTTGTTCCAATCCCAACATTTCTCCAGCAAGCAGGGTTTGTCGTGGGGTTCATCACTTAGCAGACAGGTCAGCCAATGCTTATCAACCACTGTCCTATGCTGTACCAAAGCTTTAACAGTAGTAAACAATAAAGTTGTGACAATTTAATTCCAATAAAACTCTGTATGTATCTTCTTGTAAGGATTTTATTGTTAAGCCTTCTTGTCATCACCAGACTAGCAAATACAAACTATTTGTATACTGAATACAGCTCATTTAATATTATTCTTGGTAATGCAACACATAGAATCTGACAATGTCCTCCCCCACAAAATTGATATTGCTTGTTGATACTGCTTCTTTTAGCTACCTACCGTAAGTCTTTGATGTCAAGAAAGTAATTTCAACTTGTTCTCAGGAATAATAGAAAGGAGCTATTAACAACTTTATAAACACTAGGGGGTAATTGTCCTGTGCTACAGTCAGCAAGTGACCCAAAAGTCAGGTGACTGTAAGACAAAGAGTTGTAGGGTATCAATCAAGTTCAAGTCAGTCACAGTTGATCCAGAAAGATAAACGAAGGAATGAGAGCAAGGTCTCCATAAAGTCCTGGCAATCTGACTCCTCTGCATCCAACTATTTAGATTCAGAGGGTGAGTTATGATAGTAATAGTATTTTATAAACTACCTTTCATTTTTTTTTAAAAAAATGTGTTAATTACAGAATTGCTTAAAAAGAAAAGGCACTGAACTTTACTTAACCTTCAGAAACATTTGCTTTTCTTCCGAGTATTAATCTTATGAATAATCAGGAACCAGTTTCAATTTGTTTCCAGGTTGCAGAAGCCACATCTGTCTGCTTTTTGTATATTTACATTGATAAATTGTGGCTCACAAATATAAAAACTGCTTGAATTGTTTCCTCCAGGATACAGAGAAGTACCATTTCCATGAAGTATTAAAATATTCACTTTGAAGATTTCTCCCCTGTAGTACTCACTGTGGGGCATAGTACAATATACTTACCATTGCTCAAATCCCCTAAAGCTGAGCCAGCATGAATATTAAAAGCATGAATTTACTCTTTGCCCTCAATTTATTTGTAAAAAAAAAAAAGCAATTATCTCTCATTTTATTTATATAAAGGATATAGGTATAGAATTGCAGAAGAATTATAGAAATCATCTCCATTTAAAGACAACTAAATACCAGTTTCAGGAGGCAAATATAGTGGGAGTAGCTGCTGTAGGCTATATTTCAGTGGAAGGAACTAGCAAAACCACCCCTGAGTATTCCTTAGCTAATATAACCCTATGAAATTCATGTGTCACATAAGTTGACAGGGGATTTGAAGGCACATACACATACATTTTATATACTTCTCTTAAGCAATTATTTTCCTTACTTTTCTCCCCAAAGCTGTAAAGCCGAGATAGAGGAAACTGCCATTCATGGGCCACTGGTGCCTCTTTGCCCAACTTCATAGGGCCTTCAGCTTAAGCGAGAAAATAAAGAAGAAGGTAGGGGAGGCAAAAATGGAAGGGAAAACCAGCATGGACAAAAGATGGAAAGCACAGAGGAGATCTCAGCAAGCCATCAGTTCAAACCTCTGGCAGGAGGGTGGAAAGGGGGCAGGCAAAACTAGATGGAACAAAAGAAAGGGCAATATTCTGCAAATGATCAGTCTAATTCTCTGGTAGCTGCAAACTGTCTTTTCAGGAATGGTTTGCTTGGTTAGTGGGAAGAGAGGAAATGGACTGGCACAGAGAGAGAGTTGGGAGAAGCCTACCTTTTGCTCCTATCTACATATTACTATCAAACTAGAATTCAAAGCTATAGCCGTGTTAGTCTGTAGAATCAGTATGTAGAGAGATCTTGTAGCACCTTTGAAACTAAGGGCCTTTGCAGACTGCCAGAAATAGTGCAAATTGAGTCCACTTTAACTGCCCTGACTCAGTGCTAGGGAATCATGGAAACTGTAGTTTATTGTGGCACCAGAGCTCTCTGACAGAGAAGTCTCAAGGTCTCAGAAAAAAAATGCAATTCCCATGATTCCCTAGCACTGAGCCAGGGCAGTTAAAGTGGACTCAATTTGCCGTATTTCTGGCAGTCTGCAAAGGCCCTAACTGAAAGGAAGAAGTTGGCAGCATATGCTTTCATAGACTTCAGTCTGCTTCCTCAGATGCATAAGCATCTGAGGAAGTAAACTGAAGTCTAAGAAAGCTCATGCTGCCAACTTATTTATTTCAGTTAGTGTCAAACTAGAGTTCCTCACTCCTGATATAAAGAAACAAAATAGATACAACACAGAAAATACTGGGATAGCAAACTGAAAAAATTCCTGCAACTACAGTGGGCTTGTAGGTTCAGTTCCAGGCCATCCTGCAGATTCCAAAAAACACAGACAATTGCACTCTATATTATTCAATGGCAGTGACATGAACGTGTATACTTCAACACATGCACATCAATGCTACTGAATAATATGGGGTGTGTGTGTGTGTGAAACGATCTGTAAGCCATCAAA
Source organism: Phrynosoma blainvillii (assembly GCA_026167975.1). Lineage (NCBI taxonomy): Eukaryota > Metazoa > Chordata > Lepidosauria > Squamata > Phrynosomatidae > Phrynosoma > Phrynosoma blainvillii. The sequence goes on along the minus strand of JANUYF010000002.1, from coordinate 219,490,127 downwards.
TTAGTAGATCTGAAGCCCACCGATATGGAGGAACCACTGTACTTGCCATCAGATACCACTTCTATCAGATTTAGAATACAAGGTACAAGGAGGTAGCCATGCTGTTTCTTACCCCTGCTGGTATAATAGGCCCACTGGCTTCTGTTAAAAAGCAGATCTCATGCCAACCTAGTTTTCCCCCCTTCCATTCTTATAGCACCATAGGAAAAAATAAAGAAGGGAAGTAAGCGTAAGTTAAAAAGGCTGTCTTCTGATCAGGAGAGCCAGTGTGATGTAGTGGTTTAAGTATTGACTACAACTCTGTAGACCAGGGTTCAAATCCCTGCTTGGCCATGGAAACCCACTGAGTGACCTTGGGCAACTCACAGTCTCTCAGCCTCAAAGGAAGGCAAAAGTAAACTGCCTTAACAAATGTTGCCAAGACAAGTCTGTGATAGATTTGTCTTAGGATAGCCATAAATCAGAAACAATTTGAAAGTATACATCAAAAGAAGGCTCTTCTGATTTATAAATCTGATTGAGATGAAGTCAGAAAATTGCACTTGGTCTTTTTGTGTCAACTGACAGAAGTGCAAGGGAAAGCGCCTACACAACCATAGCCTAAACAACTATGCAAATGCAAGTTCTCTGATTAGGTCATAAATCAACATGGCAAAAGACAGTAGGTTTCATCTGGACATTGACAAATAGCTGTGAAGCTTATGAAAAGTAGAGCAACAATTTTTCTATAATTTTAGATTATGCCTACCAAGCATTCTGATTTGTCATGAGAAAAGTGGACAGAAATAGGGAAAATAATTAAAAGGCACTGATAACATTCATACAAATGTGAATAGAAGTAATATTCCATGAATCACAATATGTAGATAAACTTTAAAAACCTGTAAGGCAGGCTGACAGAATATTACATTTGAAAATATTATGCACCCTAGTCTCTCATCTTGCAGGCTTATTTACATCTTCAAAGAAATGTCATGATCAATTCAGATATTTTATATACTACTTTTATAAATTCTAAGTCAGCTGGATACATTATTTCCTTAAACATGTCAACATGAATCTTTCATCTTCATTAGAGCCTTATTAAAGGTTCCTTATTCACAGTAGTTATTCACAGAAACAACTACTGATTTTTATATATTTGACCTTATGGTTTGTGAAAACATTTAAATACAGAGCAAAATGCACGTATGGTACTTCACAACATATGAACAGATGTGCATTCTTTGGAAATAGATTTTTTGCTTCCATTTCTGGGAATATGCATTAGAAAACAACTACTCCTCAAGATCCTAACATGAATATTTTCATGTTACAAAGTACACAAATGTGGATGAACTGCCATCAATCAGTAAGTAAGATACCTTTTGGAGACCTAGTTCACTTGGCTGATAGTTGCTGCATTTCATTCACATTCCTAGGAGTCATGCTCACATGCCATGGAATCCCCCCATAGGTTCCAAAATAGAACACAACAGAACAGAACAGAGCAAAACAAAACAAAACAAAACATCCTGTTTTCTTTTCTTCTCTTCTCAATGTATGCAAACAGGCTTGTATGCAGGCAATGTAGCAGAGCATTCCAAGTAAGGGATGATCTCCCTGTGACTATCTTACTTAATTTGCCCTCCCCTCACAGCAAAATTGCATGAACTCTTGGAGATCCCAAAATTCAACATTAGAGAGGACAGAGAATAAGTGATGAAGGCAGTCCTCAGTCTTCCAAGGCCTCTTTTTTGGTCTGTCATGCTGCCTCTAGACAATCAGTGACAATCAGTGTCATACCTAAGAGGTACGACAGATACATGGCTGTACTCAGTCCAAAGGGGATTCCTTCTATGTGCAGGTCCTGCAGCCACATAGGGAAAGATTATGTCCTTCATGTTTAGATGTTTCTGTGTTCCATAAATTAAGAACGAACATACTGCATAGCTAAAAATATTAATTTTTATTAATATACCCAGGAGGTAAGGTGAAATTAAATGCCTTGTATGAAGGAAAGGCAGCTATCACTAGCAATACATGCAAAATAACTTTTGGCCATTTCTTATAATCAAAAGCCCAAACATATGTGCAGAATTGCTGCTTTTTTTCAGATGGAAGGTGAGAAAGAAGAAGTGACAATAAAGTCATTCAAACAGAATGATAACTAAACCAAACTCAGATCAAAGGAATAAAGAAGAAAGGCTGAAATGTGAAACTGAAATATTTATTGCCTTCAAAACATCATCCCTGTCCTGTCTCTGGGCACTTTCATATTGTGAAGTTGCTAGAGAGCATTCTAAGTTGTATTCATCACTACTGGCAAATGAACCAAAAATTTATGGAGACAACAGCCTTGTTCATTATTCAATAGTTCTGAATATAATATAGCACCTCTTGTTTAAAGTGGAGGAAAACAAATATTGAACTGAAGAACTGTTTACATTTCATACAGTTTGTGATGTTAACATCAAAGTGACTGTATGCATCATTTTAAATACAAAACTAAACTACAATTTAAAAAAACCAACATCAGCTTTAGTTTTTACTATTATAGCCATACTAATATAAGAAACTGAAAAATTCTATGGTGGAGTCCAGGAGGAAATTGATTGCACACCAGAAAAGTACTTCTTGTAAATCACAGACAATTGGAATGCAAAAAAAGAAAACAAAGCAGAATAAGAGATTGAAGGAAATTTTGGTCTAGGATCAAGAAAAGAAACAGGAGACCAACTGAATGAATTCTGCAAAGCCAACAGTTTGCTTATCACAAACACATTCTTCAAGCAACCCAAGAAGTGACATGGACTGCATACATGAACAATATAAAAATCAAATAGACTACATAACTGGAAGCAGAAGATGGAGAAGCTCCATTCTCTGCAAAAAGACCTCAAGCAGATTGTGGCACAGACCATAAACTATTAATACCAAAAATTTGAATAAAGCTAAAGAACACCAAACTAGCCATCATTCTGAAATACAACTTGAAGAACATTCCCATATAATTTAAACATAATGTAACTCCAAGCAGTTAAGGACAGACAAGAAGCAAAAGTAAAAGGTGACACAAATAGACTCAGAAACCTGAATGAAATCAAATGAAAAGTTAAACCAAGAGTGTCTATGACCTGTAGGGAAACACATTACATGACCAAGTAGAAATAAAAAGGCGATGGAAACAATATATAAGAGAATTATATGAAAGAGATGAAAGGATGACAGATTCATTTAAGAAAGAATCATATGAGCACGAACCCCCAATTTTAGAAAGTGAAGTGGAAGCTGCACTCAGACTACTAAGGAGAAATAAATCACCAGGAACAGATGGCATACCAATAGAGATACTTCAGTCTTCAATCTACAAACAGCATCTACTCTAGTTCTAACTAAAATCTGTCAACAAATATTGAAAACTAAACAATGGCCTACAGATTAGAAACACTCAATATGCATCCGAATCTCCAAGAAAGGGCACACCAGAGATTGCAAGAAGCACAGGACCATGCTTTAATTTCTCATGCAAACAAAGGGGTGAGCAAAATTCTACAACAAAGGTATTAAACATATATCAAGCAAGAAATGCCAGATATCTAAGCTGAGCTCTGGAAAGGAAAAGGCACCAGAGATTATATTGCAAACATACACTGGACAATGGAGAGCACCAAAGTTGTTGTTGTTGTTGTTGTTGTTGTTTTAAATCAGTCTATGCTTGATAGATCATAGCAAAGCCTTTGGTTGTATAGATCAAGAAAAAGTATGGATCACTCTTAAATAAATGGGTATGCCACAAATTTGCATGTCCTGATGGGTAACCTGTACTCGGGACAAGAGGCTACTCTCAGAGTAGAATACAGAGAAATGGAGTGGTTTCTAATTAACTGGGGAGTCAGGCAAGGCTGCATTTTAGCACCTTATCTGTTAAACTTGTATGATGAACATATCATGCACAAAGCAGGATTCAACTCACAGGAAGGAGGTGTGAAAATTGGAAGAAGGCACATAAGCAATATGCAGATGACACCATACTACTAGCAGAAATAACTGAAGAACGTGCAAAGGAGGGTTACAGTTGAACATTAATAAAACAAAAATAATGGCCACAAATGATTTACATAACTTCAAAGCAGGTGAGGAAGACATTTTGTTGTTGTTAACTGCCCTTGAGTCGATCTCGACTCATGGTGGCCCTATGGATGAGACATCTCCAAGACCCTCTGTCCTCCACTGTTCTGCTTAATTCCTGAAACCCCTTAATACTCGTGACCTCCTTAATAGAGTCCATCCATCTGGCATGTGGCCTTCCTCTCTTCCTACTTCCCTCCACCTTCCCCAGCATTATTGTTGTTGTTTTTTTTCCAAAGAGTCTTCTTTTCATGATGTGTCTGAAGTATGACAGTCTCAGTTTGGTCATCTTGGCTTCCAGGGAGGTTTCTGGCTTGATCAGTTCTAGGACCCACTTGTTTGTCCTTTAGGTTGTCCATGGGATCCTCAGCACGCTTCTCCAGCACCACATCTCAAATGAATAGATTTTCTTCCTATCATCTTTCTTAACTGTCCAGCTCTCACATCCATACATGGTAATAGGGAATACAATGGCTTGTGTGATTCTAACTTTTGTTCTGAGTTGTATATCTTTGCATTTTAGGATCTTTTCTAGTTCTTTCATTGCCACCCTTCCCATTCTTAGTCTTCTGATTTCCTGACTGCAGTCCCCATTTCTATCAATGTTTGATCCCAGGTATGGGAATTCTTTTACTATTTCTATTTCTTCACTTGTTTAGATTGACCTTGTGAAGGTCCTCAGTGGTCATCATTTTTGTTTTCTTTATGTTCAACATTAAGCCTGCCTGTGCACTTTCTTCTTTAATCTTCCTTAGTAGGTCTGTGAAGTTTTCTGCTAGTACTGTGGTGTCATCTGCATACCTTAGATTGTCGATATTCCTTCCTCCTATTTTCACTCTTTCTTCTGTGTCCAAGCCTGCTTTTCTTATATGTCAAATGTTTCCATACCTTTGGTCAATAGTAAATCAGAGCAGAGACAGCAGCCAAGAAATCAGAAGAAGACTAGGACTTGGAAGGGAAGCTGTGAAGGAACCATACAAAATCCAGAAGTGTAAAGTTATATCACTGAATAACCAAGTCAGGATTGTGCATGCCATTGTAGTTCCCATTTCTATGTATGGTTGTAAAAGCTGGACAGTGAAGGAAAAAGATGACAGGAAGAAAATCAACTCATTTAAAATGTGGTGCTGGAGAGGAGTTCTATGCATACTGTCAATTGCTAAGATGACAAATAGATCCTAGAGCAAAGCAAGCTGGAATGCTCCCTATAAGTCAAGATGACTAAACTGAGACAGTCGTATTTTGGTCATACCATGAGAAGACATGAACAGACAATAATATTGGGTAAAGTAGAAGGCAGTAGTAAAAGAGGAAGACTGCATTCCAGATGGATTGACTCGGTCAAGAAAGCCACAGCTGAGTCTATACAACCTGAGCAGGGTGACTGATGAGAGGGTATGACCTGAAGATTTGTCATTCATGGTGACACCATATTTCAAAGTCAACTTGACGGCAGTTAACAATAACAACAAATCCATGATGAATTTATCAAATATGAGAATACCTGTGTAAGATGTGTAATATCCCCTACAGATGAATATAAGTTTGGATATTCTGTACGAAGCTATTTTCTTACCAGTGCAATTTTACCCAGTTTCTGCTACAAGCTCATATTGCACTGGGATCACTGTACTCTTCTTGGTAAAGATGCCAAATATATACTCCTATACTCTTTTATCATTTACACTCTTTTATACAGCTCACAAGGATTTGTTTGTTATCTCAAACAGTAATAATATTCACCATGAAAGGCAAAATATGAAAGTTCACTGAATCATGAATTTTTGTTCCCTGCCTTCCAGTATGACCAAGGACTGGAACACACGGGCCAAAAGAAGCGGCTTTTGGCTACTTTGGGGGTGTGGCATTTAGATGACGCATTCCCCCAAAGAAGCTGGCAGCCACTCCAACTCTGCCAAATGGAGCCCCCACCACCGCAAAAAGGAGTCGGTTTGACTTGGGACTGCAGGCAGTGGCCCGCTTTGGGAGAAGGCCATGTAGTCACCGCGGTCCCAGTCTGATTGCAGTCAGAGATCACTTCTTCCCGGCCCCAATGGCTCTGCAGAGGGACGGGGTATTATTATTATTATTATTATTATTATTATTATTATTATTATCTGCTTCACTCTGTTTTCTTCCTTTACTGCAAGCCAACTACAGTGAGTTTTTTGGTGGCTCAGTGGTTAGATGCCAGTACTGCAGGCACTCATTCACAAACTACGAGGTTCAATCTCAGCCAGGGGCTCAGGGTCAACTCAGCCTGGCATCCTTGCGAGGTCACTAAAAGGAGTACCCAGTTTGTTTGGGCAACAAGCTTACAGATGTCAACTGCTTAGAGACTGCTTAAAGCAGGGGTAGGCAACCTTTTTGAGCTGGGGGCCGGGTTGCTGTCCCTCAGACAATTGGGGGGGGGGGCGAAGCACCAAAAATAAATAAATAAATAAATAAATTTTAAAAAATTAAAAAAATATATGCATGCACACTCTCTCAGCATCAGAAAAGCCATGGCAAAACCCCTGTGGAGATTTTGCCAAGAAAACCCCAAGAACAAGTAATAACAACAATAATCAATATCATCATGGCAGGCAGCAGCGGAGGTGGCAGGACCGGACTGGGGCCGGTCCAAAGGCCTCGGGGGGCCGCATCTGGCCCCCGGGCCTTAGGTTGTCTACTCCTGGCTTAAAGCATTATGAAGCGGTATATAAATGAAGCTGCTAATGCTATTGCTAATTCTTAAGCATCCTCCTAAAACTATAATAATGAAGCCTCAGGATACAAAATCAGCAGTAGGATGTCAGACATTGCCATTGAATAAATGAAGTGAAATAGTATGTGGGAATTCATGAAAAACTAATCTTTATGCTACTTTCCATATAGTTCATCTTGAGACATGTAAAAACAATTTTAGGAGCATTTTAAAATCTAATATTTATCCATTTTCATCAGACAACACAGCACATCATATTCAAGAGATCTGGTGTGCAAGACTGTATCTTGTAACCACAATGTCATTTATGATGGTGATGAGTCTGTCATCCAGTGTAACTGTCCTACTGAGAATACAGCAATGTGTGTATGAACAAAGCAGAACAGAAGAATGCAAATAGAAAAGGAATTTTTGAGCTACACTTTTCTTGCTAATAGACCTCAGGGGAAACTGGGGGGCAGGGGGAGGATCAGCTTGGAAATAGTTAATGGGATACTTTTTCTTTAAAATGGAAACTATAAAACAAGGGTTCTATATAGTTCCTATCCTCTGTTCATATTTACATTGTTCCCCATAGAGTGAGGGTTATGTCAGCATGTTCAATAGGACTAAAGGAATGTTTACAGTATGACGGAAACTTTGACTGTTTTTGTTCTAAATGGTTTCAGATGCTCAGAGTACTGAGTGAACAGCAGCTGCTTTTTCCACTGATGGGGGGGGGGGCTTAAAAGGAAAACATACACATACACACACGTATGTCAGACTCTTCAGCCCTACATTTTATGTGAATTTTAAAGCATGGAGCTTACTGTTGGAAGTAGAAAAGGAAGGAGGCAATGGATCTGACAGCTGTAAATTAATATATTTGTACTTTCACATATAAGCCTAAACTTTGACAGCAGTGAAAAAAAGAGGGCAATTAAGGATGGACTATTCCTGAAGACTTTCTTGGCAATAAACTACCAAGGTAGCTTTCAATTATTAGAAGAGGTAGAGAATGCTACATAAAGTTCCATAAAATATTTGTAATTGCTTTGGTGTCAAAATAAAATTGTTAAGCTTGAACATAAAATCTCAGTGGCTTTCTATATTAGTCTCACTCAGATATTGAAGTCAATTACCCTGCTCTAGCTTAACATTTCCACGTACAGATATCTGATGGGATGGAGAACAATATGCTAAAACAAATGCTGTATGTACAGTTCCTAATTCATTAAACAGTAGCAAAACATGCATAACACTAGTTAGGCTTCTTCAGGCTTCCTGGCAACAGCACTGACAATCTGGTTTTGAAAGGGAGGAGCAGGGAGCTTCATTTAGCCTCTGTTCCCAACTCCTTTTCTGCCTGAACCTATGATTAGTACACTACTACTACTAAAATTAACTGGGCTGCATGCAGAAAGCTGCCTGTTATGGCATGTGCACATGGATGTATGTGGCCACATACTTTATGATCTCCTGCATTAAGACAATGTAACAGTCTTATCACATTTAGAAAATTGCCCCATTACGGACAGTTTTATTTCAAGGCAAAATGTGTGAAACAGGGAAATCATGAAGTATATATTAATAAAAAAGGGGGGGAAATGACTCATTAAAAAATAATCCTGCAAAGCAACCACCCTATTTACAGGAAGCCCCCACTTATCTGATGTGTTAGGGACCAGAGGACTGTCAAAAAGGGGAATTAGTTGGAAAGCAGAACCTAGTCATTTTTTCAGTTTGCAAATGTAAGACTGAACACTTGATGGCGCCAAGTTGACTCGGGAGGGGGGGAGGAACCAGCACACCAAGCAGAATGAGTGGAAAAACAACTTGCTAGGTCAACTGAGAGGGAATGAAGCATCACCAATGGCCAAAAAAGCAGACCAGGGGTTTAAAGTGTGGTTTGTTGTTGCTGTTAACTGCCTTCAACTCATGGCAACCCTGTGGATAAGACATCTACAAGATACCTTGTCATTCACTGCTCTGCTCAGGCCCTGCAGGCTCATGGCAGTGTCTTCTCTGATTGAATCAAACCATCTATATGGTCTTCCTATCTTTCTGCTGTCCACTACCTTCCCTAGCATTATTGTCTTTTCTAATGAGTCATGCTTCTCATGATGGGCCAAAATACAAAAGTTTCAGTTTGGTCATCCTGGCTTCCAGGGAGAGCTTTGGCTTGATCTGTTGTAGGACCCAATTTTTTGTCTTTTTGGCCATCCATGGTATCCTCAACACACTTCTCCAGCACCACATATCCAATAAGTTGATTTTCTTTCTGTAGTTATTCTTCACTGTCCAGCTCTCATATTCTTACACAGTGATGGGGAATACGATGGCTTGGACCAGGGGTAGGCAACCTTTCCCCTTTAAGGGCCGAGGGACTTCAGTTCCCAGGAGCCTCAGCCATGTTGGCCAATATCCCATGTTGGCCAATAGCTCCTGGGATTCTGGGAGCTGAAGTCCCTCGGCCCTTAAAGGGGAAAGGTTGCCTACCCCTGGCTTGGACAATCTTCACTTTAGTATTCAGAGTTATATTTTTACATTTTAGGATCTTGTCCAGTTCCCTCACAGCTGCCAAACTTAATCTTTTTCTAATTTCTTGATGGCAGTCTCCAGTCTGATCAATGTTTAATCCAAGGAATGGTAACTCATTGTCTAGTACATGGCTATATTTTAGATCTGTCAAATCAAGAAGATATTTAAAAATGAGCCATCGAAAAGAGGAGAGTCATTTTAGTAGTACAGAGTTGTACAGAGTCACTGTACTACTGCAAGCTGCTTTAGGTTCCATGGCAAGAGAAATATTGGGTATAAACTAAATGAATGAATGAATGAACTAACTAACGAACATTAAGTAATGATTTCAGGCAGGGGCAGGCAACCTTTTTGAGACCTGGGCCGGTCTCCCTTAGCCCAGGTCTCGGCTGGGCCGGGCGGGGGGGGGCGCCCTTGGGGAAAAGAGGGAGGACAGACAGCCAAGGAGGCGAAGCAAAGGCTTCCGAAGAGGATCCTGGCAGGGCAGTGAGCTCGCTGCCTGAAGCCGCTTTCCTCGGCTTCCACGGGTGTCTTCAGCCCTCCCTTGGGAAGAAGAGGGAGGGGAGACACCCGTGGAAGCCGAGGAAAGCGGCTTCAGGCAGCGAGCTCATTGCCCTGCCAGCAAGGATCCTCTTCGGAAGCCTTTGCTTCGCCTCCTTGGCTGCCTCCCTTGGGGAAAAGAGGGAGGACAGACAGCCAAGGAGGCGAAGCAAAGGCTTCCGAAGAGGATCCTGGCAGGGCAGTGAGCCCGCTGCCTGAAGCCGCTTTCCTCGGCTTCCACGGGTGTCTCCCCTCCCTCTTCTTCCCAAGGGAGGGCTGAAGACACCCGTGGAAGCCGAGGAAAGCGGCTTCAGGAAGCGAGCTCATTGCCCTGCCAGCAAGGATGACGCTGTACAGGGGGCGGAGCTTGCCGAGAGCAACCCGGCAGCCATTTTATGTTGCCGGAGAAGCCGGCAAAAAAACCCGCAGCGGCGGTAGTGCCGCGGCGGCGGCGGCGGCAGGAACAAAACGGGGCCGGTAACAAGGCCTCTCTGGGCCAGATCCGGCCCGCGGGCCGTAGGTTGCCGACCCCTGATTTCAGGTTTCATATATTCATACAGCCCTTGACAATGAGTGAACCAGAAATTTGAGTCTCACAGGAAAACAAAGCTTTGTCATTAATCCATCAGATAACCAATCAAAGCAGAAGGAAGGCTGCACACTGCTATGCATGTTTTCAGCAAGACAGAAGACAACTTCATTCATGACATATTTTCTCTCAGTGGGGCAGCTGTTTCACATAAGCAAGGACACCAAGAGACATGGCATCTTGAAATATGTCCATATGCAGGTTTCTAGAAATTATCTGTGATGTCCAAATAGGGTCCTGCAAATAGGACCTTAGGAATATACAATATTTTTTTCCGACATACACACATTTACCCCAGTGTGTGTTCATACATGCTCATAGAATGCCCTGTTCTAGCTCTGTATCTTGTCTGGCCTGGAAGTAGCATAAAGAAATCCCATATGTGGCCTCTGGGCCCACTTACCGAACAAATGGTTTGTATCTTACACCAGGAAAGTCTTAGGAGTGAAAGGATCACAATGAATAGCCATTAGATACACAGACTAGAAATGGACCGTATCCATCAACCATAAGCACACAGAACACATCTTCATATGAAGGAATAGAATGTTTCATACATTTGCTCAGTGAGCTATATTTATAAAGTGAGAAAACTAAGTCAAATGAAGGTTAGAAACTGAAAAACACAACATTCTATACAAAATAAGAGGTTCTTAGGTCATCACGTATTTTATTTATACACATATATTTATACACATGTGATAGTGTTTTCTTTAGCCTGACATGACATCTTCAAGTATTGTCAAGTACTGGCATACCACAATAATAGATTTGATTTTCCATACAACACATGTACCAGAAAGAGGCTGATATTTAGTTGATGTCAGGACACTTTTAATTGAATGCAAACATTCTGATAGGTGGCAAAGATATCTTAGTTATCTAACCATGTAATACAACATATATCCTCTACTTATGATGCAAAGAAGAAGTCAAGTAAGATCTCCTGATGGTAATAACGATATGATGGAGCTAGTTTCAAAATGTAATCCAATAAAAAAGCAGGTAAACCAAAAATTCACAAGCCTTAACTGTACCACAGAAATTCTCCTAACATCACTCCATATACAGTTGCCCCTCCGTTTTCGTGGACTTGAAGTCCACGTCCCTCACCTATTCATGGGCAGCAAACAGAGGGGGACAAAATGAGATGGGGTGGGGTGCTGCCATTCAAGCTTATGGGGAATATTTGTGATTTTCCATTTTCGCAGGGGGGTCCAGAACGGATCCCTGCGAAAATGGAGCGGCGACTGTATATTCTTTTATAAATTATTTTATTCTTATAAATCAAAATCCTTACATGAAGGGTTATTTCTTCATATAGAAGAGTGTTTGAAATGAAAGCATTGTTCAGGTGCAATCTCAAAATGATCACAGTGTTGTAGCAGCTTCAGCAACATGTGGAAAATGAAATGAAAATGCAAACATGTCTATGCATAAAACTGTCTATCAGATTCTGTACAGCATGACCTCTAAACAATGACATTATACAAAGCCTTTCATTTTAAACAAGATCTGATCAGGCATATACACTGAAAGGAAAAAAGAGGTGTCATAACTTTTTAATGTAAACAACAACTGATAGCATGAATTTAAAGCAGCCAGCTGGTGAGCATTTGCACTCTGTCAGCAGCACTTCCAAAAGCTTTGGAATTGGCTCATGAGGGAGGGGAACTTAAAATAAAAAGATCACCATGAACATCATCATCATCATAAAACACTTAACCACAGATCACATGTGTTTGACAATTTAACATGGGGTTAGGAATGCAATGTCACATTTTACCCATTTCATTTGCCAGGCTGCAAGGTGTTAATGGAAATTAAACCAGTTGGCTCCTGAATAACACATTTAATACAAATGTGCAAGGCTACAGTTTCAAACAAAATAGAATGTTACACTATGGGTAAATATCACTTTCAAAAATTAAATCTATTATTTCATTGAGTATGCTGACCACACCCAAATTATACCTCTCCATGCCTTCATCAGCTAAGGATAATGTGCCTCCTTTGAATGAATGCTTGGAAGAGGTAACGTTATTGGAGGAAGAAAATCAAACTGAAACTGAATCCACAGAAATGCCTCCTGTCAAGGTTCCTAACTTGGATCTGGAGCTGTGTCAACCAGTCCTAGAAGGGGTTGCACTCCCCAAGAAAGACTGTGTCCACAGTTTGGCGGGGAGGCTTCTGAATGATGGCTAAGACAGATATGATGGTCAAGAGTGCCTACAATCAGCTTTGGCTGTTACACCTGCTGAATCATCTCCTAGATCTGGAAGATCTAAAGATGGTGTTCTGTATGTTGGTAACCTCAAGGCAAGACTTCTTCAATGTGCTGCACCTTGGGGTAACTTTGTACCAAGTTCAGAAACATTAAATAGTCCAGAACATGGCAGCCAGATTGGTTATCTAGAAGTGAACATGTTACACCAATATTAAATTCACTCCAGTAGATGCCAATTAGTTTCCCACCAAAATACAAAGTTTTGGGGTTTAATAATAATAATAATAATAATAATTTCTATACCACCCAGCTCTACATGATTTGGATCCAGCTTGCCTATGGAACTGCCTTCTCCCATAAATCCTTCCCATAAATCCAAATCCTCTGGAGAATATTTACTCACATCCTCTTCAGGCTATGTCTTCACTGACTATCCATCCAGAGTGCAGTCTTCCTCTTTTCCAGCTGCTTTCCACCTGACCAAGCATGGTCTTTTCTAATGAATCATGTTTTCTCATGATATGGCCAAAGTAAGATGGTCTCAATTTAGTTATCTTGGCATCTAGGGATAGTTCAGGCTGGATTTGCTCTGAGACCAATTTGTTTGACTTTTTGGCTGTCCACAGTATCAGCAGAACTCTTTCCAGCACTACATTTCAAATGAGTTGATTTTCTTCCTATTGGCTTTCTTCATTGGCAAGCTCCCTCAGAAACATACAAAGTGATGGGAAATACAACAGCATGGACAATACATGATACATCTTTACACATTTCATAATCTTGCCTAGTTCCTTCATATGGATAGAACAGACCACTCTGAAGGAGTGGCTTGCCACTGCCCCTTTGAGTATCAGATCAGGGCCACGGCAACCTCAAGCCACACCCCCAATCTGACTGTTTCCTGGCTCAAAAAGAAGTGGCAGAAAGCCACTCCTTTTTGAACTGGGAAAAGGCTGCTGGTTTTGAGGTTGTTGTTTTTGTAATTCTTTGGTGCTCTCCGTTGTTCAATGTATGCTTACAGTATGATCTCTAGTGCCTCTTCCTTTCCAGAACTTAGCTTGGATTTTTTGCTCCATACATGGCAAATGTATTTGCTGTAGAATTTTGCACATCTCTTTGTTTGCATGGAATATTAATGCAATGGTTGTTACAATCCCTGTGGTTGTTACAATCCCTGGTGTACTATTTCTTGGGGATTGGAATGTATATTGAGTGTTTCCACTCTGTGGGCCTTTGTTTTGTTTTCTTTATTTGTTGACAGATTTTAGTGAGAACTAAAAGATGCTGTCTCTTAGACTGAAGCATCTCTATTAGTATGCCATCTGTTCCTAGTGATTTATTTCTCTCTAGTGGTCTGAGTGCAGCTTCCAGTTCACTTTCAAAAATTGGAGGTTTATCCTCATATGGTTTTTCCTTGAATGAATCTGTCATCCTTTCATCTCTTTTATATACAGTATTTTCTGGCGTATAAGACTACTTTGTAACCCAGGAAAGTCTTCTCCAAAGTCAGGGGTCGTCTTATACGCCAGGTGGAGGAGGAGGGGGAGGAAGAAGTGGTGGCGCGGTACGAGGTGGGAGGAGGAAGAAGAGAGGAAGTCAGGTTAGAGGAGGAGGAGGGGGGAGGAAGGGGTGGTGTAGTGTGGCGTGAGGCAGGCAGAGGAAGCAGCAGCGGATAAGAGGTGAACCCCTATCCTGAGGTTTTCTTGGCAAGACTGGTTCAGAGGAGGTTTGCCATTGCCTTCCTCTGAGGCTGAGAGTGACTTGTCCAAGTTCATCCAGTGGGTTTCATGGCAGAGTGGGGAATCAAACCCAGGTCTCCAGAGTGGTAGTCCAACACTTACAACATGCTGGCTCCTAATCCCATGTATTACCTATGAAACCACTGCAGACTTTTTTGTTGTTCTTGTGTGTCTTCAAGTCCTTTCCCACTAAGGCAACCTTATCATGGGATTTTCTTGGCATGTTTCTTCAAATAGGGGTTGCCATTACCATCCTCTGAGGATGAGAGTGTGTGACATGCCCAGGGTCACTTACTTGGCCACAAATTGTACATACCCCAGAATGCATCACCTAGTATATTGGCAGTCCTCTCCCCCCCCCCCCCCCCCGCCAACACATTCTCATTTTCCCCCTTTGGAAGAGGGATCGTCTTATACGGCGAGTATATCCCAAACTCTATATTTTAACTGGAAAAGTTGGGGGTCATCTTATACGCCCAGTCATCTTATACGCCAAAAAGTATGGGGTAGTTCTCCTGGATATTATTTCCATCATATTTTTATTTCTAATTGGTCATGTAATATGTTTATAGAGCATCCCTACATCTGCTTTACATTTCCCTTTGATTTCTCAGATCTTGTGGATAAGTTCTCATTTTTCCTTTTTTGTTGTCAGATTCTATTTCTCTGCATTACTTTTTTATAGCAGTTCTCTGTATCTTTGCGCACTAATTGTTGAACAGTTGTATTGAGGGTTCTAGCTCTGGTTTTGCCTTCTTTCCCTGTTATTTCTTTTCTGTCCTTAACTGCTCATCCACTGAGACTTACCTTTCTTTTTTGTTATACATACTGTCTTTCTGCACTCCTCCCTGACAATGTCCCTGGTTTTACTCTGGTGTTCATCTGGTTCCCAGTATATTAGGCTTAGTAATGTATGTAAGAGAGCCAGCATGTTGTAGTGGCTTGAGCGTTGCACTATGACTCTGGAGACCTGGGTATGATTACCCACTTGGCTATGGAAAACCACTGGGTGACCTTGGTCAACATTCTCAACCCCAGATAGGTTCAGCTTATGGTTGTCATAAGTCAGAAGCTACTTGAAGGCATACGACAACAAATGCAACTCTATTTTTCACATTGTGTTAAATTCTTCAGGGTAGTTCTTTTGGAGTTATGTTTGGCTCAGTCTTCTTCCTTAGCTTTATTCTAACTTTTGCTATTAGTATTTTGTGGTCTGTACCACATATCTCCCTTGATCTTGTTTTGTACACTGTATGGAGCTTTTCCATCTTTTGTTTCCAATTATGTAGTCTATTTGAATTCTAAATTGGCCATCATGCGATGTCCATGTATATAGTTCATTCTTAGCTTGTTTGAAGCATGTGTTTGTGATTGTTGTATTTGCAAAATTCAATCAATTGGCCTCTTGCTTTATTTCTTGATCTTAGTCCAAATTTTTCTATAGTATTTGCTTCTGATCTGTGTCCTACTTTTGCATTTCAATCACCTATGATTGACAAAAAGTCCTCTTTTGGTGTGTGACCAATTTCTTCTTGGAACTCCCTTCAAAAAATCTTTTAGTCTGGTATAATAAGCTAAGTGAATTAGCTGTTCTGGATAAATTATCAGTGTATGCAACTGGGAAATCTACACAACAATACGAAAGAAAGTGGGGAAAGTTAGAGGAAATCTTAAAAAGACTTAAGCCAATCAATTAAGCCATACAGGAAGCTGGAAAAATTAGTAAAATTATTATCTGAATAGGATTAATATAATCTATGTTTAAGATATATAATATTTTTTTAGATAATAGATGGAATAAAATCTATTTATATGTAGATACTGATAAACAAGTATGAACATGTTATCAATTAGCCAGGAGCCAAAAGCAAAAGTGAGATAAGAATTGTTTAAGACGAAATAGTCAATTATGGTTATTAATGTTCTATATCTAGTGTGTTTTCCATTATGGAGAAGTGATGTTATAGTTTTAACTATTAAAATAAAATTTTAAAAAAATCTTTCACTTTTTTCTTTTACCTCTATGTTTGGCACGTAATCTTGGATTATGGTTAAATTGATGGGGTGGTTTTTTTCTGGTCTTAATGATATGACACACTTTGCACTATATCCTTTAACTTTTTTGCTACATCTTTCCTCACAATAAATGTGACTCCATTTCTTATTATCTTTTCATTGTTTGAGTAAAATACTGTTTAATTATCTGGCTCCAAATATCCCATTCCTGTCCACCTATCTTGCAATGTTTTTATATGTTGTACTTCTTGTTTTACTATGTCTATCTTCCCAATTTATGTTTCTCACATTCCTATAATATGTGTTATGCAGCTTTGGACTTTTTTTCTTGGACATTGAGCCTTCTCTGTCAGAGAGCTCTGGTGCCACAATAAATTACAGTTCCCATGATTTCCTAGCACTGAGCCAGGGCAGTGCCTCAATTTAATGTGCACTATTTCTGGCAGTCTGCAAAGGCCTTTTATCTCTTGTTTAACTTTGGATTGTCTCATCACAGGGTTTCCTTGTTAATCTTAAAAAAGGGGTTTACCATACCTCCCTCTTTGTTGTTGTTGTTAACCAGCCTTGAGTCCATCTCATGGCAACCCTATGGATGAGACATCTCCAAGACTCCCTATCCTCCACTACTCTTCCTAGTTTCTGCAGATTCATACCCATGACCTCCTTAACTGAGTCTATCCATCTAACGTGTGGTCTTTCTCTCTCTCTAATTCCTTCCACCTTTCCCAACATTATTGTCTTTTCTAATGAATCGTATCTTCTTACAACGTGGCCATATGACAGCCTCCTTCCTGCCCTCTGCATGCTGGGGAAAATGGCTTTGGGTGCCATCTCTGGCACACATGCCATAGGTTCGCCATCATGGTCCTATAGTATGTCCAACACATACTATAGTGTGTATGTGTAGTATATGTGTTGGTGTGTTGGTACCTCCCTCTACGCAATGCTAATAAGTGTTAATTATGGTGGATTGCTGCTGTTAAAATCCCTGAATTTCCAGAGACAACTAGGGAGAAGCAATTTTCAAAAGTCCTAAAGATTTATGAAATATTCACTCAGGAACATCCAATTAAAATGTGTTCTATGCAAATTTCTAGCAATATTCCAAACTTTATGTATGTGGAACAATGAGAGTTAAAAATAAGAGCAGCAAACAGTACCTTTGAAAACTGTAACAGGGTGCAAGCATCTGCTGCAGCAAAATCACAAACATACCAACCCTTACCAACCTCCCCCAATACTTTCAAAACTCTCATGCTTTGCTAAAATCAATTAAATGAGCTGAAGCATTTTCCACTATTAACCTGAAATAGATTTTGAATAACAAAGCTAATAAATAGAAAGATAAACCATGTGCACAGATAAATGGGGAGAAATAAAAACCTATTTGTTTTATGAATTGTTTTGTTTATTTTATTTCATTTTTTTTGTCTAAATAACCTAGTGGTATTGTTTATAAGATTATACTTTGATAATGCTTATACCTTGATAAAGGTGACATTATTTTCACAATGGGTTCTTTGTTACAAAAGAATCAGCAGTTTAAAATTATAAAACTACTGTTTTAAAGGGCATGGTTTGAAAAATAAAATCTGTATTATGAAGAAATATGTAATGGTCCATCTATTAAGGCAATAAAATCTTGAAAGAGTTATAATTAAAATGTAACCTATCATTTATAGATTTTTAAAATAACCAATCCTTATATTTCACAGTTGAATAACAAATCTAAGTTTGTTTTTCTGAGATTGTATGGGTTATTTAGAACATTTGGAGCAATAATTCCATCTTAAAGCATATAGTTTGTGTTAAGTACCAATTATAAAAAATCAGCAGAAGTTTGAAATGTACTGAGAAGACTTCAAAGAATGAACTAGTTCTATAATATTGGCTGTTTTTACCTTGTTTCTTTTGGAATAGAAAGCAACTTCCATCTGACTTGTACAGCAAGAGCCATGCTTTGTTCAAAAGCACTTTAAAGTCTCACTGATTTCAATAAAAGAGTTCAGCACCTGTGCAAATATCTCCCACTGGAATTAATGGGATTTAGAAGTGCTGAGCTTTGGCTGGATTGTACTCTAAGAAACTTTAACACTCAGGGGCTATGCATTGCCTTGAATAATGGAGCTATCTACGTTCTGTGCCAGAAAGCAACTAGCTGACTAAAACCAGTATCTGCTCATTCATTGGTGTGCATGTTATGGCAAAATCTAAGGCCACAGCACAGTAGTAGCACACATATTTTTCATTTAGAATCCCCTAGATTCAATCCCCACCATTTCACTCTGAGCAGTATCTGAACAGAGACTAAATCCAACCTAAATACAGGAATGTATGAAATGAGCCCATATTCGCTTTGATATGAGGTTTCTTATGTTTTAGTTATGTTAAAAATGAGACTTCAATCCTTATCCCAGCATCCATATCTCTCCACAGGGTTACTCTAGTTTCTTAAGACCTCTACAGCAGCTGCTGACAGAAATAAATAAATAAATAAATAAATAAGAGCGCAGCTAAACCAGATAAAATGTAATTATACTTTATAATGCTGCATTATGTGAATTTATCTCGCGTATCACTGTACACATCAGAAAACAGTATAGATGGTTTAGATCAGTGGTTCTCAGTCTTTGGATCTACAATTTTTTTGGACTTCAGGTCCCACAATCCTTGACCATTGGCCAAGCAGCCTAAAGCTTCTGGGTGTTAAAGTCCTGAACACCTGGAAGACCAAAATTTGAGGATCACTAATTTAGAGAATTATCAGATCTTTGAATCATCTATCTGTATTATGCACTCAGGCTATATAGGACAACAGTGTTTACTGTTTTAATATCTAACCCAGTAGTCCTCAAAAATTTTAGAACACAGCATGCAAGGAACAGTTTAGCAATCTTCATCTCCAGTATTCATTAGGATCAGATCTGCTTAAAGTTTTTAAAATTGCATCCAACACCTTCAGGACATATTTATGGTTCATGTTTTGTTTACTGAAAAGCAACATACATGCTGAATGATTTCAAATAATGAATATTCTTTAAGATTAATTTCATTATAATTACAATTATTATTATTTTTTCATTTCTTCTAGTTTTCATCCTTTTTACATATACAGCATGCCCACACCATATGCCAACTTGCCATACATTAATTTGAGCTTACAGGCAGGATCAGAGCATTAACAGAAAAGGGAAGGAAGGAGAAATAAAGGGATATCACATTTGCAAGATTAACCAAGAGCATAAGAAAGATGCCAAGACAAATAGCAGACACCCTCAAAAAGGCAAATGGCATCCAAAGCAGCATCACACACAAAAAAAATAGGGATGTGGAAAGTGAGAAGCATGAGCCAAGGGAGGCTAGGCATAGTAAAAATGAAAATACAATACATGAACATAGCAGTACTGGGGGTGAGTGAGTTTAAATGGACAGGAATGGGCCACTTTGAATAAGACAACTACACAGTGCTCTACTCGGAGAAAGTGCTCTACTCAGGGAAAAGACAAGAAGAAATGGGGTGGCTTTGATACTAAGAAAAGATGTGACAAAAACAATCACTGGATACAATGTAAAATCAGACCAAAACATTTCAGTAAAACTCCATTGTAATCCTATGAATATCACCATAATTCAAGTACCGTATACACCAACCACAGAGACACAACAGGAAGAAATTAATAGAACCTATGTAGCAGTACAGGAAGAAATCAACAGCACATCAACACAGGATGTCAAGCTGATCACTGGCGATTGGAATGCAAAAGTTGGAAGCAAAGAAAAATCAAAAACAGTAGCAGATTTGGATTAGGAAAAAGAAATGAAGCAGGTGAACATCTGAAAGATTTTTGTGAAGCCAAAAATCTATTTATTGCAAACACATTTTTCATACAACCAGAAAGAAGGCTATACACATGGACATCACCAGATGGTCAACACAAAAATCAAATACTTTTGAAAGCAAAAGATGGAGGGACTCTACTGGTGGCCAAGGCTAGACCAGGTGCCGACTGTGCCACAGATCACAAATTACTCATATCAAAAATAAGAGTAAGACTCAAGAAGAAAACAAAACCAGTGATTATACCAAAATATGATCTATTCTAAATACTATCTCAACAGAATTTATTGACAACATAAGAAACAGATTTGCACTACTAAACATAATAGACTAAGAACCAGAAGAACTATGGTCTGAAGCCAGGGACATAACAAAATAAGAATGCAGACAGACACTTTCAACAAACAAAAAGAAAGAGAAAAAAACATGAATGACAGAAAAAACACTACTAGCAATAAAGAAAAGAAGAAAAACAAAAGGGAGATAGTAACTGACTAAGATCATGAATGCGACAGTACAACGGCTTGTGCAGAAAGATAAAGAAAATTACTACAATGACCAATACAGAGAAATAGAAGAAATAGAAGACAACAACAAAAAAGGAAGAAGAGATCTACCGTATTTTCCGGCGCATAAGACGACCGGGCGTATAAGACGACTCCCCAACTTTTCCAGTTAAAATATAGAGTTTGGGATATACTCGCCGTATAAGACGACCCCCCTTTCCAACAGCAAGCTACCATTCCCAGAATTCCATAGCATTGAGCCATGGCAGGTAAAGTGGTGTCATACTGAATTATTGGTGCACTGTGGATGCACCTATAGTTAACAGTGCTGTGGTCAGAACACTGATAGAGACAGTGTCAAGGAGTATGTGTCTGCTTTATTAAAACAACTTTATTGGCAGCTAGATCTGTGAAGCTGTGTAGGTGGCCCCTCCACATTTGTGGCTTTGACTTTTGAGGATTTGAGCACCCATATTTTCCGGCGTATAAGACGACTGGGCATATGAGATGACCCCCCCAACTTTTCCAGTTAAAATATAGAATTTGGGATATACTCGCTGTATAAGACGACCCCCCTTTCCAACACACACCAAATAAAAATTTTTTAAAAATTACCGGTAGATTTGATTTCAATATGGTAATTTTAATTCAAATGCTTATGACATGCAGGTACTTAGCAGGAAAACTGTCACTTATAAACACAACAAACTACAGCTCCCATGTTCCCTAGCATTTATTTCTGCAGTATGTTTTGGACCTTGCTTTTTTAAAAATAGTCCAGATTTAAATGCTGCTTTAAAAATGATTTCCATCTCCCAGCTATGAGATGGTTGGGGAGAAATGAGAAAGTGTTGGGGGAAGGACTGCCAGTATACTACTAGGTGATGCCTTCTGGGGTATGTACAATGTGCAGCCAAGTAAGTGACCCTGGGCATGTCACACACTCTCAGCCTCAGAGAATGGTAATGGCAACCCTCATTTGAAGAAACATGCCAAGAAAACCGAATGATAAGGTTGCTTTAGGGTCACCATAACTCGGAAAAGACTTGAAGGCACACAAGAACAACAAAAAAGTCTGCAATTGTTTCATAGGTAGTACATGGGAATAGGAGTCAGTGTGGTGTAGTGGTTTGAGTGTTGGACTACCACTCTGGAGACCTGGGTTTGATTCCCCACTCTGCCATGAAACCCACTGGGTGAACTTGGACAAGTCACACACTCTCAGCCTCAGGGGAAGGCAATGACAAACCGCCTATGAGTGGATCTTGCCAAGAAAACCCTATGATCACCATAAGTCAGGAACAATTTGAAGGCATACAACATACACATATAACCTCCAAGTTAAGGAACTTGGGTCTTCTTTAGATAAATCTTCAAGGGTACTCTCTCTCATTGTGCAGAATTATTTGTTAAAGAACCTATGCCCAAGCAACACATTCACTTTGGCTGCATCTGCATTGCAGAAATTTATTAAAGCAGTTTTACACTGCTTTCAATGCCCTGGCTCAAGGCTATGGAATTCTGGGATGTACAGTTTTGTGAGATACTCAGCCTTTTCTGTCAGAGAGCTCTGGTACCACAAAGAAAACTGCAGATCCTAGAAGTCCATAGGATGGAGCCACGGCAGTTAGAGCGGTGTCAAACTGCATTATTTCTTCAATGCAGACTCAGGCTGCATCCATACAACAGAACTGGCTTCCTTCTCTTTCTCCCTTCATCCTCATCCCCCTCTTTCTGTCCTTGGCCCCTTTTTCCTTGTCTCTTCATTTGCAGACCCCTCTTTTTTCCTTGGCCCCTTTCTCCCTCCATTTTCATACCCCTCTTTCTTCCTTGGACCATTCCTCTCTTCTCCCTTCGTTTTCAGACCCCTCCTTCTTCCTTGGACCATTCCTCTCTTCTCCCTCCATTTTCAGACCCTCCTTCTTCCTTGGACCATTCCTCTCTTCTCCCTTCGTTTTCAGACCCCTCCTTCTTCCTTGGACCATTCCTCTCTTCTCCCTTCGTTTTCAGACCCCTCTTTTTTCCTTGGACCATTCCTCTCTTCTCCCTTCATTTTCAGACCCCTCCTTCTTCCTTGGACCATTCCTCTCTTCTCCCTTCGTTTTCAGACCCCTCTTTTTTCCTTGGACCCTTTCTCCCTTCTCCCTTCGTTTTCAGACCCCTCCTTCTTCCTTGGACCATTCCTCTCTTCTCCCTTCGTTTTCAGACCCCTCTTTTTTCCTTGGACCCTTTCTCCCTTCTCCCTTCATTTTCAGACCCCTCCTTCTTCCTTGGACCATTCCTCTCTTCTCCCTTCGTTTTCAGACCCCTCTTTTTTCCTTGGACCATTCCTCTCTTCTCCCTTCGTTTTCAGATCCCTCCTTCTTCCTTGGACCATTCCTCTCTTCTCCCTTTGTTTTCAGACCCCTCTTTTTTCCTTGGACCATTCCTCTCTTCTCCCTTCGTTTTCAGACCCTTCCTTCTTCCTTGGGCCATTCCTCTCTTCTCCCTTCATTTTCAGAGCCCTCTTTTTTCCTTGGACCCTTCCTCTCTTCTTCCTTCGTTTTCAGACCCCTCTTTTTTCCTTGGATCATTCCTCTCTTTTCCCTTCGTTTTCAGATCCCTCTTTTTTCCTTGGACGCTTTCTCCCTTCTCCCTTCGTTTTCAGACCCTTCCTTCCTTGGACCATTCCTCTCTTCTCCCTTCGTTTTCAGACCCCTCTTTTTTCCTTGGACCCTTTCTTCCCTTCTCCCTTCGTTTTCAGACCCCTCTTTCTGTCCCTGGCTTCCTTCTCCTTCTCTCCCCACTCCCTGTTCTCATCTTCCCCCTTCTCTACCCGGCGTATAAGATGACCCCCGACTTCTGAGACCCTTTTCCAGGGTCAAAAAGTCATCTTATACGCCGGAAAATACAGTATTTCGCAAGAACCAGGAAATCAAAGGAAAATTCAAACCAAAGACCAGGACGCTCTATGACAATAAAAATAACATAATTCAAGACCAAGAAGGAATAAAAAGATGCTGAATGCAATAAACAGAAGAATTATACAAAAGAGATGACAAAATGAAGGACACATGGAGTGAAGAGCCATATGAAGAAGAACTCCAAATTCTAAAAGATGAGGTGGAAACTGCAATAAGAGAAATAGCAAAAAACAAATCACCAGGAACAGATGATATTCCAATTGAACTGCTGCAACCCACATTGACAGAGTCAACTCTAGTGCTGACCAACATATGTCAACAGATATGGAAAACAAAATGCTGGCCAACAGATTGGAAGCAGTCAATATACATCCCTATCCACAAAAAATGAGATACCAAAGACTGCAGCAACTATAAGACCACAGCACTGATCTCCCATGCAAGCAAAATTATGCTCAAATTTCTGCAACATAGACTCCAACCATACATGGACAGAGACATCCCAGTGGTCCAAGCAGGGTTCAGGAAAGGAAGAGGCACTAGGGATTACATTGCAAAGATACAATGGCTAATGGAGTACACTAGGGAATTCCAATAGAGAATCAGCATGTGCTTCATAGACTATGGAAAAGCTTTCGACTGCACAGATCATGAAACGCTATGGAATGCCCTTAAAGACATGGGAGTGCCAACACATCTGACAGTCCTGATGAGGAATCTGTACTCAGGACAAGAGGCTATTGTCAGAACAGAATAAGGAGAAACAGAATGGTTCCCAATAGGCAAAAGGTCAGACAAGGCTGTATCCTTTCATGCTATCTGTTCAACTTGTAAGCAGAATATATTATAAGAAAAGCAAGCTTGGACACAGAAGGAGGAGGAATGAAAATAGGAAGGAGCATCAACAATCTAAGGTATGCAGATGACACCACAGTACT
The DNA here is from genome assembly GCA_026167975.1 of Phrynosoma blainvillii. Lineage (NCBI taxonomy): Eukaryota > Metazoa > Chordata > Lepidosauria > Squamata > Phrynosomatidae > Phrynosoma > Phrynosoma blainvillii. Next base: position 219,465,494 of record JANUYF010000002.1, on the reverse strand, counting down.
AGCACAAAACTTCACAGACCTGGAGCACCTACTAAGGAAGATTAAAGAAGAAAGTGCACAGGCAGGCTTAATGTTGAACATAAAGAAAACAGAAATAATGACCACTGAGGACCTTCACAAGGTCAACCTAGACAATGAAGAAACAGAAATAGTAAAATAATTCTTATACCTGGAATCAAACATTGATAGAAATGGACACTGCAGTCAGGAAGTCTGAAGAAGATTAAGAATGGGGAGGGCAGCCATGAAAGAACTAGAAGAGATTCTAAAATGCAAAGATATACAACTGAGCACAAAAGTTAGAATCATACAAGCCATTGTATTCCCTATTGCCATGTATGGATGTGAGAGCTGTATTCAAGAAAGAATACAGGAGGAAAATCAACTCCTTTGAGATGTGGTGCTGGAGAAGAGTACTGAGGATCCCATGGACAGCCAAAAGGACAAACCAATGGGTCCTAGAGCAGATAAAGCCAGAAACCTCCCTGGAAGCCAAGATGACCAAACTGAGGCTGTAATACTTCGGACACATCATGAGAAGGGAGGACTCGTTGGAAAATACAATAATGCTGGGGAAGGTGGAGGGAAGTAGGAAGAAAGAAAGGCCACATGCTAGATGGATGGACTCTATTAAGGCGGTCATGGGTATGGATTTGCACGAATTAAGCAGAGCAGTGGAGGACAGAGGGTCTTGGAGATGTCTCAGCCAAAGGGTTGCCATAAGTCAAGACTGACTCGAGGGCAGTTAACAACAACAAAAGTACGGCAAGCCAGGTAGGACAAAAAAGCATGTGCACTGCCAGCGCGTGCGTAGCACCGCATGCAGGAGCGCACCCCCATAGAAAACAGTAGGATTTGACCATACAGGTTTTTCCCCATACACGGGTGGGTGGGCGGATGGTCCGGAACGGATCCCCTGCGTATAGAAAGGGCCCACTCTACACATTTAAACCTACTTTCAAGAACTGGATGTAAAATACTTAGCTGATAGATTGCCACATAAATAGCAATGTAATTTTCACTCACTGCCATTTTCTGTATTCATTACAAATAAGATTATATCCAGAAAGGTTTAGTCTAAGTGATCTATCCCACATAACATGCTGTTACCATTCAACTGATACATAGTGATGAGAAAGAAACAACTCCATACCTTAAGCAATTATACAGGCATTATGTCCTCAGTCATGGTGTGTAAACATTTTAAATTACCTCTGTAAAAAAACCACCAATATCTTATATTAAAATATCTTATATTAAAGCCATTCCCTCTAAAGAGAACATGATAGCGACTGGTGTGTCAGCATTACAAATAAATCATCATTGGCAGGAAATCTGCAGCAGTTACAAGCACAGCAAAGAAGAAATGCTATTTTTATTTATTTTCAGAGAAAGTCTCCTGGTGTTAGAGATGCATTAAAACAAGGCTAAGATTGCAAGTGGGTGCTGAAAAGTCCTTGGCCCAACCAAAACAATTGGCCCTCCCTCTATTGACCATCATCAGTCTGCAGAGGGAGAGAGGAGCAGGCCAGCTCCATCAGGCCCAGCCAGATTAAGAAGAAGGCCCCTCTTTCCATCCACCATCATCTGGCCTCAGACAGAGAGAGGGGCATGCCAGCTCCATCAGGCTCAGCCACAGTAAGAAGAAGGCCTCCCCCAATCCACCATCATCAGGCTTCAGAGGGAGAAAGTGGCAGGCCAGCTCCATCAGACCCAGCCAGAGAAGGAAGAAGCACCCTCCCTCCAGTCCATCTGCCATGGTCCAGGACTCAGAGGGAGAGAAGATCTGCTGGACATGACCCCCTTCCCTACTGCAATTCCCTTCTCTTTTTGTGTCATGTCTTTTTAGATTGTAATCCTGAGGGTAGGGAACTGTCTAATTAACAATTTCTAAGCCACTCTGGAAGCCTTTTTGGCTGAAGAGCAGGGTATAAATACTCCAGATAAAATAAATAAATGTATGAGTTAAAGCCTTGAAACTTACATCCTATTGTGCATATTCACCCCAAAGTTCAACACACAGCACAATAGTTCTCATTTCTTTAATCCTTCAAAGAAAAAAAAATCTGATATCTGGTCACTGAAATACTGCTCTGCTACCACTATGAAATCTGATTTTAAAATTTCCTTCTTTTCAAACTCTTTTAAGGCTTTAAAACAGGAAATAGTTAGGTGGAACAAGATCTGATTAGTGGGGAGGATGCCAAATTCTTCAAAAACATCCATTATCTCATCAGTCCTAGGAGCAGGTGCATTGTCCTGCAAAAAAAGAAAAACTTTCTACAGCTTCCCTTGCTGTTTTTCCTTCAATGCCTCCTTTAATCAGCACAGCAAGTCAGAGTAGCATTCTGCATTAACTGTTCCATACTTCTGGAGATAGCCACGAAAATACCTTCCTAATCTCAAAAAACTGTAGCCATGGCCTTTCCTGTTGACTTTATGAGTCTTGAATTTCTTTGGCTGTGGAGAACCCAAGTGTCACCACTACCAAGGACTGTTGTTTGGTCTCTGGATCATAGTGATGTAACTATGTTTCATCAACACTGACAAGTCATTCCAAAGAATTATCACTAGAAAATCAACTTGAAGGTATCCACTTGATTTTGTTTCTGGTCAGCATTCAAACATTTTGGTACCCAGTTGGTTGGCAGCTTCACCATAGCCAAGTGCTCATGAATTATAATCCCAGTTCATTTCCAGAATATTTCTAGAGTCTCAGTTATTATTGTAGCTGAGATTTGCCAATCTGGCAAAATCAGGTCATGACCACACTCAACAATTTCAGGAGCTGACACTGCTGAAATCTCCCACACCTTACTGTGTCTTTGGTCTCAAAATCTCTGCACTGAAAGTTGGCACACCACTTCACAGTTGAGCATGACAGGCACTTGTCACTCAGTGTTTGCATCATATACTTGTGGATTTCCTTTGGAATTTTCTTCTGAAGGAACAATTGCCAAATTCTTAAGAAAAAAACTGAAACAAAATAGTCATTCATCCCTAGTTACAAGTTGTAAGCATCAAACTTTCAACAACAAACATCTGCAAAATTAACAATTCTCAAAAGTCTTACTCTCTCTCTCACACACACACACAGAGAGAGAGAGAGAGAGAGAATATCAAGTGCTAAATATTATACCACTAATACAGTGAGACCTTGGTATCTGCAAACTTGTAGTAAAATGGTGTCCCTTATATAAAATTTGCATCTTTGAATGTATATATTTTAAAAAATATTTTCCAGATGTGGATGCTTGAATCCGTGGATGATGATGATGATAATGATAATGATGATAATAATAAGTTTTATTTATATGTCCCGCCTCTCCCTACGGATCGAGGCGGGATTACACAATAAAATGAATACAATGTACAAAATATAAACAATAAAGTAATAAAAATCAGAACAATAATAAAAGATTAAGAGAATAGAATACAATATAATAAAATAAATGAAAATAAAGTAAAATAGGATAAAATAAAATAAAATAGCCGATCATTGTCAGAGTCTAAAAATCTGGAAGATCAGATGGATAGGCCCGCCGGAAGAGCTCTGTCTTAAGTGCCTTCTTGAAGACTTCTAGAGTAGTAATAAGACAGATCTCCTCCAGCAGGCTGTTCCACAACTTGGGAGCTGCGACCGTAAACGATTTTTGGGAAGTAGCAGTAAATCTAGTTTTATGGTGTTCTAATAACGTCTTCCCAGATGTTCTGAGAGTGCAGGCAGATTATGTGGGGAGAGGCGTTCTTTCAAGTAACTCGGGCCCAAGCTATGTAGGGCTTTAAAGGTAATAACCAACACTTTGTACTGTGCCCAGAAACTAAACGGCAGCCAGTGAAGAGATTTTAATACAGGTGTTGTATAGTCCGACCTAGATGCTCTGGTGACCAATCTAGCTGCCGCATTTTGAACCAACTGGAGCTTCCAAACCTGGTACAGATGTAGAACGCATTACAGAAATCCAAGTGAGAGATTACCAGGGCGGTTACTACTGCTTCAAGGTCCTTTCGGTCCAGGTAGGGACACAGTTGGCGGATCAACCGAAGTTGATACCAAGCACTCCTGGCCATCGCATCCACTTGAGATGACAACTGTAAAGATGAATCCAAGAGTACTCCCACACTGCGTACTTTGTCCTTTAGGGGAAGTGTGACTCTGTCCAGGACTAGATGGCAAAGCTCCTTTCCTGGACTTGGGGTATCTATCGCGAGTACCTCTGTTTTCTCTGGATTCAGCTTGAGTTTGGTTCTTCTCATTCCAGCCCATTACTGATTCAAGATAGGCATCAAGAGGAGTAATACCATCCTTAGTCACTGCAGCAGACGGAAACATAGAGAAGTAAAGTTGGGTGTCATCAGCATACTGATAACATCGCGCCCCCATGTCTCCGGATGATCTCTCCCAGCGGCTTCATGTAAATGTTAAACAGCATGGGGGATAAAATGGCGCCCTGAGGGATGCCTGATGTCAGCTCTCTTTTTGAAGAGCCACTATCCCCCAGCATCACCATCTGGAATCTGCCCAAGAAGTAGGACCGGAACCATTGAAGAGCAGTGCCCCCAATACCCAACTCCCTCAGGCATTTCAGAAGGATACCATGGTCAATGGTATTGAATGCCGCTGAGATGTCCAAAGCACCAACAGGGCCACACTTCCCCTGTCTATGCCCAGACGGAGATCAGTATGTCATACAGTATGACAACCACCATCCAAGGGTCAATTGAAGCCCAGCTTTTAGAAGGTACCGTTTCCACAGTCTCCCTTTTCCCCTCCAGACGTGAGTGCCTGGAATTGCCTGCAGAAGGTGCCGTCCCCACCGGTTTCTCCGTCTTTCCCCATTCAATACCAGTGTCAATAAATACAACAGACTCAGCATTTGATGCTCAGAGTTTTTGCAAGGTGCCGCTCTCATCAGCATTCCCCTTTTCCCCTTCTTAGCTCTAGCAGGCATGGTGTTCAGCAATTGTAGAGTTGGACGGACGATGGTGTCTCCGGAGGGTTGGGGTGGGCTGAAGAAGCCTCCCTCTGATCTCAGGTGGAGAGTCGGCGGAGCCAAAGGTGGTGGTGGTGGGCAATGGCCTATGCCCCGAGTCCTCTGCTGCTCTGGAGCTGGCGAGGACCAATGGTGGTGGTGGGGGCAACTGCCTCAGCCCCGAGTCCTCCGAGGACTGATGGGACGGCGGGCAACTGCCTCAGCCCTGAGTCCTCCGCTGCTCTGGAGCCGGCGAGGACTGACGGTGGTGGGGGCAGGCAACTGCCACAGCCTTGAGTCCTCAAGGGACCGATGGTGGTGGGGGCGGGCAACTGCCTCAGGCCCAAGTCCTCCGAGGACCGATGGTGGTGGGGGCAGGCAACTGCCTCACACCCAAGTCCTCTGAGGACCGATGGTGGTGGGGGTGGGCAACTGCCTCAGGCCCGAGTCCTCTGAGGACCGATTGTGGTGGGGGCGGTCAACTGCCTCAGGCCCGAGACCTCTGAGGATCGATGGTGGTGGGGGCGGGCAACTGTGGATGTGTAGGGCTGACTGCAGATGCCATTCAAACCCAGAAACAAAGTCCCTTTCTCTGAGACCTGACATCATGTTGAAGCAAGGCTCAAGTAAATGGGGAACCTACATAGTTTCCCCCATTAATCTAGACTTGAAATGTGTAGCTGCCTCTGTCACATACCAGAATTATAACACCAGTGATAAAGGACTTGCTGAGTAACCTAATTAATTTTGGGACACTTCCTCTTAAGAGTTGATATATCTAAATATCTGCATGATGTTTCCATAGTTTTTCTTCCTAGTGACAGTCATATTTATAGAAGCAGATTTTAAATTTTACCTCTATTCATAAACACATTTGCACCCAACCTACTTTCTACATTCATGGTACTTACTGTAACTTATTTCATGTACATGGGTCTTCTTCAAGTTATTTAGTATCTACATAGAATCACTAAGTAACACTAAGATAATCTGGGCATTTGGAAGGAGTCATCAGCAATACATGGACGGTAGCTCTGTTTTTTTCTTTTCATTCACTACCAGAAAAACTGTTCCTGTTCTGAATCAGAGTCCAAAGACACCAAAAGGCTGATGAGTGCTAACAAACGTAGACTATCCAGATGAAACTGAAAGGTGAAACAGACCAGTGGCTTGGAGCAACCTCTGGCCGCTCCAGCCCCAATCAGCCCCCAATCATCCTGGGACTGTGGCAACTGAACGCCATAGTCCCAAAGCTGGCCACTGCCATAGTCCTCCACAGGCCACCAGCAAGCCACTTTGCCACAAAGCTGCCCCTTTGGCCATGTTTTTTGGGCCAAAGAGAACAAGAAACAAGAGACTCTGAACTGTAATTTACTGTAACTTCAATATTGTCTTATTGAAGAATCAGGACCTTAGCATAAGAATGTTTTTGCTCTAGGCTTTTCACTTGGACTTTCAAACAGTGACTAGTGCCAGAAATTCCCTCATTCATCTTAAGCTGGTGTGACAATTGCATCTACTCCTGATAAGTTCAGACCAGGGCCACAGTAATAATAATAATAATAATAATAATAATAATAATAATAATAATAATAATTTATAACATCCTTTTCACCAAAGGGCGGTACATCAGAACATATACAATAAAAAACAAATGATAAAACACCATACTATAAAATGTTAAAATACTAAAATAATATACTAATATGCTAAAAACAAACAAAATCCTCCTCAGTATCTACCCATCTCAGCCACCTTAGGCATGCTCAGCAACTTAATCCAGCAAATCTAAGAGGAAGGTCTTCAACCCTTTATGAAAGTGGATCAGACCTTCCTCCAGCCAGAGATGCAAAGGAAGGCTGTTCCACAAAATGCAGAACCAAATTACTTGCAGCATTGTCAAGAGCCATACGCGTTGGCAGAACTGCCAATAATCCTTTGTCTGCAGATCTTAAATTTTTAGATGGTACATACCATGCTAGCCAAGCTGCCAAATATAGAGGGAGGCTAAAGTGTAGGGCCTTAAATACTAGGACCAAAAGCTTATAATGAGCCTCATTATACCTCATTAAACATATGACTTACCTTAGAATGTCTTCCATCTTTCGTATTCTCTTATGAGAATCTATTTTTTCTTTATCCAAGTCATTCTGCAATCCATGAATCTAACATTTAAAGAAGGAAGGACAGTGTTACATTTTAGGAACAACAAACCATAAGTACTGTGACATGGCTACTGTCATTCCTACTTTGGTGACTTCTAGTTAGCTGGGAACGCAAAGGAAAAACCAAGGGCTGGAATGCTCTATGATAAGAAAAAGAACACACTAAAAGACCAAGAAGAAATAAAAATATGCTGGAGGCAATACACAGAAGAGTTATACAAATTAGATGAAAAAATAAATAACACATGGAGAAAAGAGCCATATGAAGATGAACCCCAAATTCTACAAAGTGCAATGGAAGCTGCAATAAGAGAAACTGGCAAAATCAAATCACCATGAACAGATGATAGTCCAGATGAACTGCTACTATGCACACAGGGAGAAGCAACTCTAGTGCTAATATATGTCAACAAATATGGAAAACAAAAAAGGCCAGCAGACTGGAAAATATCAATATATCCCAAACCAAAACAAGAGAGACATAAACGACTGCAGTAATTACATGACCATAGCATTAATCTCCCATGCAAGCAAATTATGTTCAAAATTCTGCCGCACAGACTCCAACCATACATGCAGAAAAAAACCTAGTGGCTCAAGTGAGGTTCAGAAAAGGAAGAGGCACTAGGAACCACATTGCAAACATATGATGGCTACTGGAGCATACCAAGGAACTCCAAAATATAATTAGGATATGTTTTATAGCAGGGGTAGGCAACCTAAGGCCCGGGGGCTGGATGTGCCCCCCCCCCCAGGCCTTTGGACTGGCCCCAGGCCAGTCCTGCCGCTGCCGCCACCCGCCATCATGAAATTGATTATTGTTGTTATTACTTGTTCTTGGAGTTTTCTTGGCAAAATCTCCACAGGGGTTTTGCCATGGCTTTTCTGGGGCTGAGAGTGTGCATGCATATTTTTTTTATTTTTTAACATTTTTTATTTTTATTTTTGTTTGTTTGTTTGTTTGTTTATGGTGCTTCAGCCCCCCCAATTATCTGAGGGACAGCAACCTGGCCCCCGGCTTAAAAAGTTTGCCTACCCCTGTTTTATAGTCTATAGCAAAACCTTTGACTGCATAGAACACAAAAAACCAATAGAACACTCTTAAAGACAGGGGTAGGCAACCTGTCTACCCCAGGGGTAGGCAACCTGTCTACCCGGGGGGGGGGGGGAGGCGGATGCGGCCCCCTGAGGCCTTTGGACTGGCCCCAGGCTGGTCCCGCCGCCGCCGCCGCCCCCCGCTGCCGCCCACCATGATGATATTGATTATTGTTGTTATTACTTGCTCTTGGAGTTTTCTTGGCAAAATCCAAAATGGCGGCCGGAGTCTCACGCGACCTTTTCCGTCCTGCCCCGCAACAGGAAAGGTCACGCAAGACTCCGGGTGCCATTTTGGAACACAAAATGGCGCCCCGGAGTTGCACGTGCTTACACACTGGGGCCCAGTGCGGTCGCCGGAGCCCTCCTGGGGGTCCCCCATGGTCGCGACAGGTCTCTGAGGCCCGTTGAGGTCACCAGAGCCTTCCTGGGGGACCCCCATGGCCATGCCAGGCCTCTCTGAGGCCCGTTGCGGTCACCGGAGCCCTCCTGGGGTCCCCCACAGCCGCACAGGTCTCTCCGAGGCCCGTTGTGGTCGCCGGAGCCCTCCTGGGGGTCCCCCGTGGCCACACCGGGCAAACTTCAGGGTTCCTCAGAACATTGGAGGGCCGGAGTGAAAAAAACAACAACGTTCCAGCCCTCCGGCCCTCAGATGTTCTGAGGAACCCCGAACCGGTCCCCGGCTCAAAAAGTTTGCCGACCCCTGGATAAGGTGATGCAAAACACATTCTTGATGTGATTTAGAACAGTAATCATGAGAGTGGAATGAGTAAATGTGTTAGTGTCCATTACTAAAGAAAGGTAGAATGAATTATCAGTGTAGCCTGGTGCAAATACAATCCTTCCTGATCACCAAATTCTGTAGGCCATTTTTTGGGGACAGTAGAATGCATCTCTAAGTATTTAGCATCATAGCCTACTCAGCATAATGTACAGCAGTTATTTTTTCAGTGGTCAGTCTATGCATTTCTCCGTGGAAGAAATCCATTACTGTTCAATTATTTTCTGGAAGACGTTCTCTTAGGGAAGATATCTTTTCCCACAGAAAGTGTTCATATATTTCCATACTGACATGATATTGCAGGGGAATAGTGACGCAGCAGAATATGCTTTTCAGACCTTTGCTTCCAGGTTGCTGCCTTCCTTATCTGAAGGGACTGAATGAGGTTTTCCAGATCGTTTAGAAGCTAAGCCAACTAAATAAAGCTGCTTCAATAATTATCAAGTTTGGCTGAGAGTGTTTGAAAAACATGCAAAACTGGAGTCCTGCACATTTTCAAACTTTCCTCAGTTTAGAAGGAATAGATGATGATTTCAGGACTGTCTTGCTACCCAAAGAAGAGTCAGGAGAAACGGTACCAGCTGAACTACCACTCTGCATATGATCACAGTTGGGGAGAGGTGGTTCAACTTGTCTAATCTCTAGTGCAAGAGTTTAGCCTAGCAGTGTTCACACATTCATCATTATCCAAATGAGGAGGTCCTTACCAAGGCTTTTGCCCTCAGGGGGAGGGCAAAGTTAAAGTGAGGCCATGGAGGTAAATTCAAAGTAGCATCTCTAGGGGACCTATCAGATGATCAACATCCAATAGGACAGCAGGACAAATGTGACATCAATGGACGATGATGAAGTAGCAAAATGGCAATAGCATATATGAAGGTTGAAGACTGTTCAACAACATCTGAACAGAATCTCAAACACTGGAAAACACCAGGGTTAGAGCTATGTAGGGGGAAATCATCCTTAAAACACTGCATGATTAAAAAAAATGATGAGCTCGGGCTGGCTGCTGAACATGGAGGACATGTAATGGCAGGGCGGGGCAAAATCTCACATTTTTCCACAAAAGTTAATTTCCATGGAATTTTACAAATGAAATAAAAAACCCTGATGCAGAACACCAAGAGGTCGGCGGATCAAGATATTTCTACATTCTACCTAGAAGCAAAAGAGCTGAAAATCCAGTCAAAGGACAGAGGCCCACATCCAGAAATGACACGTGGCTCACACAGGAACAGCAAAGGTGGTAGAAGAGACAACTTAATGTCCCCAGACCTCCCTTTCCTGAGCTGCTACAAAAACTGAGAGAGAACTTAGTAAAAGATTTGCAGAAAGACTGGGTACTAGCCCTGGAGCCTGTAAACTCGAAACTGTTGGTGATTACAGACCACATCTGCAATATAGAAGATACTGCAAATGTGGCCTTTGAACATGGAGCACAACACGAATCCTGTCTAACAATGTAGAGGTCCAGGAAAACTGAAGCAGACTTAAATATTCGGGTGAGAGGGATCACGGAACAAGCAGAGTAGAACAACATGATATCCTTCTTATTTACCTGGCTAAACTGTTCAGATCTTCATTTACAAGCATCTGATATCTTAATTAACTGGCTAAACTGTTCAGATCTTCATGTACAAGCATCTGATAATCAAACGAGCACACAGGATTTCCACAAGGAGACTAAATCGAAGCTCCATACCCAGAGACATCATCATCTGCTTCACGCATCCCATGAAGAAAACTTTAGTTCTAAGGAAACTCACTGGAATGCCTCACTTTCCTAGATGCAACTTTACAAATATTCAGGACATTTCACCTGAGACACTCCAGAGGCACCAAAGCTTTAAACTGCCAACAGCACTTCTACAGCAGGCAGGTATTAAACATAGATGAGGATTCCCCTTCAAAGTGACTATATTCAAGAGTAATTTACAGCTTAATTTCTTGAACTCTGGATAGACCCAGAATTGTCATCTCTAAATATGAAGGGGCTGGGGTCTCCCTTGAAACACACCCACATTAATGGTTACTTGGGGGGAAAAACAAGCATAGTTTTCCTACAAGAAATGCATAGGAAAGGGATGGGAAATATCCTCCTGAGGTCTCCCTTTGCAACTCAATACACTACAGGTGACAAACAAGTTGAGGGGAGTAGTGGTACTTCTACCAGATTCATGCCCATTCCACCCTGATACAATAATACATGACCCATCTAGTCGCTTTCTGATTTTAAAAGGAACCATAGCCAACACTACCCTCATGTTGACAACCTTTTATTATCCCAACTCTAATCTGCAATCCTTTATGTCATCCTTACTGCAAACCTTGAGGAAGATGGCAGTAGGGACCACTATTATTGGGGGAGATGCAAGCAAGGTGCTTGAATATAAGATGGACAAATCTCACCATCTTTTCAAGACTAAAAGAAAGCTATCACCGATTGCAGACCTTATATCTAAAGAATAGATGCTAGACCCATGGAGAACATTATACCCATCAGCTAGGGATTACACCTTCTATTCATACACACACCACACCTACTCTAGAATAGATTACTTCCTTGTTTCACGATCCTCCCTTTCAAATGTTACTGATGTCCAGATAGACCCTATCGTCTGTTCTGACCATGCAGCCACAGTGATGACCTGGCAGTTAAACCCAGACTCACGGAAACCTCGCATTTGGAGGTTTAACCCCAGCCTTTTTCTTAACAAAAAGTACAAAACCCAGATTCAAGATGAAAGTAAGCAGTATTACTTGGAAAATAGGAAACCAGATATCCTGGAAGCCTTACTGTGGGATACCTTGAAAGCGGTCCTCAGGGGGCTTTAATTAAAGAGGGAGCCACACAGAAAAGGCTCAAAGATGCCACCAAAAACAAACTCCTTCAAGACATAGCTCAGTTGTCACATAGGGCCTTTACAGACTGCCAGAAATAGTGCAAATTGAGTCCACTTTAACTGCCCTGGCTCAGTGCTAGGGAATCATGGGAATTGTATTTTTTTCTGAGACATTGAGCCTTCTCTGTCAGAGAGCTCTGGTGCCACAATAAACTACAGTTCCCATGATTCCCTAGCACTGAGTCAGGGCAGTTAAAGTGGACTCAAGCTGCACTATTTCTGGCAGTCTGTAAAGGCCCATACACACAAAGAATCACTTGATTCTAAGATCTTTCACAAACTCCAAATGAAAAGGCAAAGTTAGTGGCATTAGATGCTCGGAAAAAACAATATGCCCTACATTATACCAAGGTGTATTATTATGAATTTAACAAAAACTCATGCCTCTTGGCCAGAGCAGTTAAACACAAGGCAAGGAAAAACATTTTCCCCACTCTTACTTCCCACAACAAAACTGTGGTAATGGCCCCAGACAAAATACTAATAGCATTTAGAGCTTTTTATTCTAAATTATAACTTCAGAGCTGCCTCAAGGTACTCCAATGGATAGTTTTGTGAAATCACTGAATCTAGGAAAAATCCAAGAACTCTACCAAATCTTCCTGAACAAACCTATCTAATTAGATGAGATTAATAACGCAACCGATAAACTGAAACTGGCCAGATCACCTGGCCCAGATAGATTTTCAGGTGAATTTTACAAGCTCCTCTATACCCCATCTTTTAAATTTGTTGAATTCTGTGCTGAATAGAGATCCTGTTCCCATGTCATGGCACAGAACCCAAACAATCCCAATTCCTAAAACCAAAGAGGATAGCCCCAAAACTAAATCCTTTCACCCCATAGCTTTCCTTAACCAGGATGCCAAATTATTTACTTCAGTTATGGCCACCAGAATAAATGACTTTATCTTGGAGTATATCAATCCTTACCAGGTGGGCTTCATGCGACTGGCAGACCTGATCCATAGGGCATTAAACATTCTGCATTACACCAAATGATCAAAAACGCCTCTGGCCCTTCTATCGCTTGATGCTTTAAAAGCCTTCGACTGAATGGAATGGCCATACATATTTGGTATATTAAAAGAAATGAATTTTGGCCACAGATTTATTGAAGTGTTGCACCATATCCATGATAGCTCGGAGGCAACAATTTTAGTTAATGGGTATGAATTTTAGTCAGTGGGTATTATTGTTACTAGGGGAACTAGACAAGGGTGCCCACTGTCACCTCTTTTATTTGCTCTAGTGACTGAACCCCTAGCAAACCTCATCAGATCCGAAACCAGTATAACCGGTCTCAATATGAATGGCTAACATCATAAGACCGCTCTTTACACATATGACATGTTTATTTTTTTAAAACCAGCCTGGAAACATCATTTTCCTCACTGTAAGAGGTATTCGAAGTGTTTGGCAAATTCTCAGGTTTCCGAATTAACTTTGATAAATCTACCATGATGACTCTGAATACATCCCACCAACAGCAGCAACACTGGCAATCCCTCACAAACTTATATATCCATCCATCCATCAGGTTTTACCTATCTAGGAATAATCATAACTAAGGACACTCAACAACTTATACCCAGGAATTACAATCCATTCACCAAGTGGATGACACAAAAATTGAAAGTATGGAAAACACCAAAACATTCCATCCTGGGCCGAATTGCTTTAGTCAAAATGTTCGTACTCACCTGCCTGTTTTTCTTGTTCCAAAATATTCCATTGACCCTCTCCAGTTCCAGGTTTGCAAAATGGCAGTCAGCAATTAACCTACCTTATTTTCCTGCGTATAAGACTACTTTTTCACCTGCAAAATCTGTGGCTAAAGTGGGGGGGGGTCGTCTTATACGCCGGATATAAGGATAATGAGGATAGCGGTGCTAAAACTCTATATTTTGATTGGAAAAGTGGGGGGTCGTCTTATACGCGGGTCGTCTTATACGCCGGAAAATACGGGTATTTATTTTTAATAAAAAAGACCAAGGTTCTCCAAACATATCAGGCACACTGCCTCCACCTATGGTGGATTGGCGGTCCCAGATATTGAAGTTTACTTTCATGGCTTCCAATTAAGTCAAATTGTACAACTGATCAAAGATGATGATTCCATGAAATGGGTTAACTTGTAAATTGGCAAAATAAATTCAGTGGAAGCTTTTTACCTTCATAATCAGACCACAAAACACAAATTTAAAGCATTTGTCGTCCCTTTCTTCATATTTCTCTCATAATTTGGAATAAATGGAAGCATGTCCTTGCTCCCAACCTTTCTCCCTTGAAACTTTTCTTCTTACACCCAAATTTTCCAAGAACTGGTCAGTTTATCCCAGATAGAACCTGGAAACACGAAAGCGTTTATTACATTGTTGATCTATTTGCAGATGGAAAACCTAAATTTCCTGATGTCTTAAAAATGTCCTTCCAAACTAAGGACTTAACATGGTTCCAAATGTGTCAACTCACCTCCTTCATGTTGAGATTAGGCTCTATAGGAGAATTCTCATGGTCACTCACCCAATGTGAGTTTTTTTGTAAAAACAAAAACAAAACTTCAGCTCAGACTAAAAGAATTGCGGCATATACATAAAGTCATTTGCTGGAAGATACATATGGAAGGAGACAGTCTGTCCATTATTTCTGACAATCAGAATTAAATCTATCAATACTGGAATCCACATGGAGATGTATATGGTCCTCACCTCCATTTAAGTCTAGGTCAGCAGCCACAAGCGGAACCTTCCCCAAAACTATACATAGGTGGCACCTTAATCCCATTCTGCTATCAAAAATGTTACGGAGTCTCCCAATGAGCTGTTGGAGAGGGTGCAAGGACACTGGCTCCTACATCCATATGTGGGTTGAATGCCTCAAGATACAGAAGTGATGGCACCTAGTCCTACATCAAATCTCATGTATTACATGAAAAACTCTGTACTTCTGTCATGTCCTGGTTTTACTCTTTGTGTTTATCGACAGAAATGCCACTCTTAAGTACAGAAAACTGATGGCTTTTTTAAATCACAGCTGCGAGACTTGAAGTGGCCAAATGTTGGAAACATGGGAATCTGTTGAAGGTTGGTGGGAAAGGATATGGAACCTATAGTTAATGGGAAAACTTTCCACTACAATAAGACTTTGTAATGGACATTCAAAACAGGACACGTTTTATGAGGATTGGAGGCTCTTTATTGAATTTGTAAATGAACCTTCACACCACCTCCAACCTCCAGACTCTAACAACTTCTGGAAGGACACTTTACAACTCAACGCAAAGACTGAACTGACTCCAGACGAATCCCATCCATGGAATCCTGCAAACTAATGATCACTGAGTAACACCACATCCTATGATTATTGTTCTATTTGTACTTATGTTGCACTGTAATGTTTGACTACCTTATAAAGACTTGAAAATCAATAAAAATATTTTTTTAAACATGACGGTCTCGCCAGCGGTAACTCAAGTTAAGATCATCTGCAGTCAGAATTGCAGACATTAACCTAACTAGGACTGTTATAGAAAGAATAGTCAACACAGATTCAGTAAGACCCATGGTAATGAACTCTATGAGGGTAGCTGAGGTAAGAATCACTTCATTTGAGAGGTAGTGCTGGAGAAGAGTTCTGTAGATACCATGGACGGCTAGAAAGCCCACATCATGGATCTTAGAGCAAATCAAGTCTTAGCTGGCTCTAGAAAACGAGATGACTAAATTGAGAATCTCATACTTGAACATATCATGAGAAGATATGGCTCAATAATGCTTGGTAAGAAAGACAGTACTACAAGAAGAGGAAGACCACATTCCAGATGAATACACTCAATCAAGGAAGCCATGGACCTGAGTCTGAAAGACCTGAGCAGGGCTTCTGATAGGGTGACTTGGAGGTCTCCCATTCATAGGGTCGCCATAAATTGGTCAACCTGATGGCATTTAACAAGAACAAAGCTGAGTCCTGTTGTAATACCAAAGCCAAGGATTTAGCTTTCTTCTTTACTGAAGCCAAGGCAACTTCCTTTGTCTTCCTTCTTTGTTTCTTTGTAAAAGGATCACATTCCTTCCCAGATTAGGCAGCACCAATGAAGGCATTACATCTGGTCCATCTGGCTTAAAAATACTGTAGGTAGACTATCCCTCATCAAAATGCTTGAGACAAGCGTTGTTTTAGAGTTGAGGGTTTTTTCCAGATTTTGGAATATACAAGTGGCATACTACATATCCCTACTGTATTTGTGAGGCTGGAGACAAATGAGACAGAGACAAGGATCTGTGAAATGGTGGGAGAAGTGGATTGGCACCGTGCTATGCTTGGATTCCCACCATTTCACAGATCATCTGTCTCTCTCCAGCCTTGTGTCTTTTTGTCACCAGCTGCCCACTCCTCCCTTCAAAGCAGCGGGTGCAACGTTCCTGCTCATTCATCTCTCTTTAGTCTTGCATCTTGTTTGTTTACTATTGGTTTGTGTATAAGATTTAAGGCTGGAGACAGACTGCGAATCTGAGAGATGAATAAGCAGGAGCACTGAAACTGCCACTTGAAAGATGAAGTGGGTGACTGGTATCAAAAACTTTCAATTTTTGGAGGCTTTAGGATTTCTGATTTCCAGATTAGGGATGCTCAATCTGTAGTGGTATGCCTGATCAAGTCCAGCTTTGGACTCGATACTGGAGGATCCACATCAGACTGCAGTGTAGGAAGTTCTGCACCATGTTGTTCCACTGATGTAGATTGCCGTGAACAAATCACAGTATAAACCATGTACAGAGGGCTGCTCTGTGCTTCAATTCAGAAGTTTAATTATGGCTCCCCAAAGCAAAGCCTTCAGCTGAGATGTCTGGTTTCACAGAGCTTCTGGAAGAATGCCCATCAAAGGTGGCACATGTCAACAACACAGGGCTCCTCAAGACACAATACAAGCACTAAGAAAGGCTGTCAGTTTGTGGAATGTTTCCCCCACACGAAGGCATTTTTCTAAAGCTCTTTGATGCCATAAGCCTGAAAGCAGGTAGGAAGGAGAATGCTCCAATGACAAATCAAAGAGACAGGATGATGAACAAAGTTGAAAGAAGAAGAATAAAATATAGAAAAACAAGACAAAAATAATGCTAAAAAGGAAAGTGGTTAAAGAAATAGAAGATGGAAAAAGAGAAAACTAACCAGACATTATTTTGAAAGGTTCTTTTCAATAATTACTATGGCAGAAATGAAAAGAATTGAGGAAATATTAACAGGAACCCTGTAGGACTGAAGCCCCTCTCGCTGCCCCCTTTTTCCTCACAGCCCCTCTGGAACTTTCCACTGCCTGCAGGTTGGAAATCACTGTTCTAGAGCAAGTGCAGTGGATGGAGCAGGGTTGCCATCAAAAGACTGTTCAGTTCTAGTAGTTTGCAAATATCAATGGTATGGGCTCAAAGTTAGTCAGAGAGGCCACAAAGAAGAACTCTTTCCTCCTTCATTTACAAGTGTGGATCCCTTCCTCCTTTTCAGAGTTGTGGCTAGTGTTATGTGTACTAGCTACTAGTGGCATTCCTAGTGTCAGTGTCACCTTGTGTGCCTGCCCCGTCCCGTCCCCCCACCCAGTTGCCAAGACCAGCCACAACCCAGTCAAAGTACATGGGAAGGTGGGAGGGGCAGGAGTGTTCTCACTTGCCCCTTATTGATGCCTTGGCTTACTTAGGCAAGCTACTCAAGGCACAAGGGAAGATGGGAGGGACAGGAAGGCACACGCATGCTCACCCCTCCTTCTCTGCTGCCTGGTCTTCCTCAAATGAGAGAGCCAGGGCAGCAAAGAAGGGGCAGGCACCAGCTGCACCACCACATACACAGCACCACAGTGGGAGGAGGGATCAACTGGGTGTCACCCCTCCTCTCAGATGTCACCCATTCAGGACTGCACCCCCCCCCCAGTGATGTCACTGCTAACTACAAGGTACAGTAATCTGAAATGAGAGTTCACAAAACCAGCTCTACTCCAAATTCTACTTATCATCTAATGATGATTGGTATTACATTATTTAGCTTTGAATATGCTGAAAAAGGTAGAGGTGGAATAACTCTACAAATGCTTTAACTTTGTGTTTGTTTACTTAACATTTCTGCCACAATAAAAATATTTTGCATCTTCACAGGTTTGAGTATTTTGTGTATATCAAGTGGTAACATTGCCAATTAAATGCACTCCAATTCCAGGTTAAACAAAGCACATCACAACAAAATGCAGAAAAGTCAATGTGTGTTTGTGACTACTTCAGTATGGCACAGTCATTTATCAGATTTAAGATGACCACACATTGTTACTACTGAAAACATGTAAACATATACTAAAAAAGTTGTCAGATTGTTATCCTGTAACTGTCAAAGAAAGAAAAGCAGATAGTGAAGGCACTGATATTGTCAAACATCTTCTATACCTTGGTTCAGTCATGAATTAAAATGGGGACTGTAGTCAAGAAATCAGAAAAGGCTAAGACATGAAAGGAAAGTTAAGAAGGAATTAAGTAAACTCAGGAACTCAGGTGTAAAGACGCATCACTGGATACGAAGTCAGGATCATCCATGCCATAATATTTATGTCTATTATACACAGATCTAAAAGTGAGACAGTAAAGAAAGCTGACATGAAGAAGTGGTGCTGAAGGAGGATCCTATGGAAATGATGAAGCACCACAGAAAATAAATGGGTTCAAGAGCAAATCACTAGAAGGCAAAATGACTAAAATGAGGCTATTGTACTTAGGACATATTATTGCAAAGGATAATGTTCAATGAACTAGAAAGCAATAGAAAAAGAGGAGACAGCATTATAGGTGGATTAACCAATTAAGAAATCCATGATCCTAAGTCTGCAAGACCAGAGCAGCACTGTTAATAACAGTGTCTCTTGGAGGTCTTGTAGTCATAAGGTCACCAAAAGTCAAAGCTGATCTGAAAACACATTAACAATACATTACTTTTATCTACTTTAACTGGAAAGAAACACAAATGAAACATCACCCATGAGAATATCTGGTTTAAATAGGTCAATTTAAAAAACAAAAGCGTGCATAAGGAAACATAAGAAAGATAAGAATTTAATTTATTAATTAATGCTTGGTGGGACTTGAAACAAAGAGGTTTATTCCTTCTGCCATCTCACATGTCAAGACAGTTAAACACAACACCTCACCATTCGCAACAATTGCGATCACAGATTTTATGTTCCCTTGTTCAACACCATCTATTTTTACATTTAAAAATTAAGCACTGTGACAGACCATAAATATTAGCTCTTAGAACTGAAATGTTTGGTTGCTAGCCAGTCCAATCTGTAGAGGGCCGTTTACTCTGAAACTAGCTTTTACTTATTGGTTTAACAGAGTCAAAACTTGTAAACCTTCCAGGCATGGTGCAAAGCACATATGTTCTCAATGATTTTGCCTAGGGCAGACTACGTGCTAAAGTTGTTTTATCTTTTAATTTAATTCAGCTGGCCATGTGAGGATGTCAGCTTCATGTCATGTTGTCTACTGAAAATTAGGGATAGACTTAATTGTGTAACTGGTAAGAGATTTCTAGCTTACTAGATTATAATAAATGTAACAACAATAATAAAGATATTATTCTTGTGTTGCAAGAATCTCAGCATGAGTTTCTCTAATTCAAATTCTCTGTTTAAAGAAGAGCTGCTATTTTTAATGCTTTGTATATAAACGATGTAATGAGGCATTCACCTCCGTTTTCTAATACATTTTTCCAAATCTGAGAATAATGAAATGCAGGGCAGCTACTCCAAGCACTCACTTCAATCTGATTGTAGTACATACACAAATAGCTGTGCACAGTTTACTGGCATATAACAAATTATGCACAATCACATCCCAAGAGGAGTGGCCAACCTCCAGGGCTGCATTAATCCCTTCCAGGACCTTGGACCGCTTACAGATCTTCCATTTTACCTTTAAAGGTTTTGGGTTTGTTTTTTTTAAAAAAATTAAGTAATAAAAATCCCAGCTCTAAACCAGCAATTTCAGCATGCTTTCAGAGGAAGCTTGGCCTGAAGAAGCCTTCATTTAAATGGGATGTAATCCTGCAATCCAGAATATGAGGGTGAGAGTATGCAATTGGTCCTTTTAGTGAAGCTTTTATTCAGCGTGTCTTAAGACACATCAAAATTGAAGGGACAGAGGTTGGAAGTTGCCCAGATCTGCTTTGCACATTAAAGTGTTCATGTATTTGCAGTCCAGATAGCACAGGGGTAGGCAACCTTTGCCCTTTAAGGGCCGAGGGACTTCAGCTCCCAGGATCCCAGGAGCTATTGGCCAACATGGGACTATTGGCCAACATGGCTGAGGCTTCTGGGGGCTGAAGTCCCTCGGCCCTTAAAGGGGAAAGGTTGCCTACCCCTGAGATAGCAAGACTGCCCAAAAATGTTTATTTCCTCGTAGGTATTCATTACAGCTTCTGTGAGTGGTGTTAGATATTAGATATTTTCTATTAGCTATGTATCTTCCAAAATAAATGAGCAGTGGTCAACTGACAGCCTAAGACCAACTCGAGCAACAATACAAATGAAATATTGAGATATTATCATGTATGTTCTGGAAAATGGTCTAGAACAGGGGTAGGCAAACTTTCCCCTTTAAGGGCCGAGGGACTTCAGCTCCCAGAATCCCAGGAGCTATTGGCCAACATGAGACTATTAGCCAACATGGCTGAGGCTTCTGGGAGCTGAAGTCCCTTGGCCCTTAAAGGGGAAAGGTTGCCTACCCCTGGTCTAGAAGCTCACAACCCTTGCTCTGAAGCATGCAACGAAATCTCTTTCCTGAGCACAATTTTGAATTTTTATGGCTTGATACAAGATCCAAGGTGTTAAAATGGCCTTCTCCTTTTGCCAGACATAGCAAAGTATCAAAATAGTTCTTTAGCTTCCTTATGTAGAGAGGTAACTATCTCTTAACTGCAGGAGTAGGCAACCTTTCCCCTTTAAGGGCCGAGGGACTTCAGCTCCCAGGATCCCAGGAGCTATTGGCCAACATGGGACTATTGGCCAACATGGCTGAGGCTTCTGGGGGCTGAAGTCCCTCGGCCCTTAAAGGGGAAAGGTTGCCTACCCCTGCTTAACTGGGACAAAATGAGACCTTTTGACACCACAAACAACTCTTACAACTAATCACAACAGAGCTGCTGAAAAAGGTAAAATTTCAGTCAATAGAGCATATAATGCAAGCACATAAAGCATTAAAAACTTCATGTTACTACTCAAAAGGATATACACAGGGACGATCATATTTCTTACTGGGTTCAGAAGATCATATTTCTTACTGGGTTTAGAGAAGATCCATAGAGTGGTAAAAAAAAAATTCAGACTCTGAAGGGGAAGAATTTCACAAACCCCCTTCTCAGCGACTAAACAGAGCTAATAACTGCTTACAGTTGATATCTCAAAGAATAAAAATGGCAATCTTTTTATTACCTGTTTTTCATGAGATCTCTCCAAATTAGCTTTTTCCTGTAGAAATATCTGCTCCTGATCCTGAAAAATATATTTAATGAAAACAATGATTATTTTACTAATAAAAATTTAGCATGACATAAAAGGGCATTTCAAAAATTTGTAAATGAGCCTAGGCTAGGGGCTTTTCCTTTGGCGAAGAAGCTGAATTTAATTTTAAAACTGATAAAAAATTAGGTCCAGAAAGTAAAAAGAAGCTGAACTGAAGAAATCAACAATTACAGATTTTCTTCAGATTTGTGTACATCTCAGTTCTGATAGAAACACACAGACACACCATTTGTATTTTCCACTGCAACTTCAATTCTAGAGAGAAATTAATACATTTAAGCAAAAACATCCGGTTGAATTGAAGAACACTGTGCCACACAGTAGAGCTTTCATAGCTTCTTGTCAACCATTACAGTCCTTATAGCCTTGTGTCAAAATATCCTTTGGAACAAGTTGTGATGTGTCATGACGGCTGAGGCTGCAGCAAGGCAGGCAAACCAGGGGAAAAAATCAGTTACAAGCAAGATTTTCTAAGTGGTGGTCATGTTGCCTACATTTCTGTGTCCATGCTACTGAATATGCTTTAATAATAATAATAATAATAATAATAATAATAATAATAATAAAATTTATTTATACCCCGCCCCTCTGTGAACAATCAATTTGATTCATCCATTCCATAAGGCAGTTACTGAGGATGCAGAGATGAAATAAGACTTCATTGTATCCCATTACTTAGAATCACAGACCACAAAGACTATATAGTTCAAACCCCAGCCATCCAGAAAGACATAATCAAAGCACCCCCGACAGATGGCCATCCACGCTCTGTTTAAAGGCTATCAAAGAAGGAGACTTCAACCCACTCCGAGGGAGTGTATTCCACTGTTGAACAGCTTCCTACTTTCAGGAGGTTCTTATTATGCTTAGGTGGAGTCTCTTTTCCTGTAGCTTAAATCAATGGTGTCCCTGCACCAGATATCACCCAGTGCAGGGGGTGGTGCTTCTAGGGGGTGGGACTTCCAGGGCAGTGTTTCCAGGAGCGGCACATGCTCCTTCCCACCATGTCACCCCATCCTTTTCCTGATGCGGAAAAGGATGGGAAGGTGCACAGGGGGAGTGCGTGAGGAGCCGGCACATGAGGGGAGCTTGGGGGGAGGGCTCAACCAGGTGTCACCACCCTTCTAGGATGTCAACCGGTGCGGGTCGCACCACTGTGCCACCCCATGACATCACTGGCTTGAATCCATTGTTTGTGTCCTAATTTCTAGAGCATTAGTAAAACAATCTTGCTCCATCTTTAATATGACATCCTTTCAAATACTGAGACATGACTATCATGCACCTTCTTAACCTTCTCTTCCCCAGGCTAACCATAATCAGCTCTCTAAGCCACTCCACATAGAGCATCATTTCCAGACCTTTCACCTTTCTCCATCCAGCCTGACAATATCCCTCTTGAATTGTGGTGCCCCAAACTGGGCACATTATTCCACATAAGGTTTGACCAGTGCAGAATACAGTGGTACTATTACTTCCTTCATTTAAAACAGGGGTAGGCAACCTTTCCCCTTTAAGGGCCGATGGACTTCAGCTCTC
This sequence comes from Phrynosoma blainvillii, assembly GCA_026167975.1. NCBI lineage: Eukaryota > Metazoa > Chordata > Lepidosauria > Squamata > Phrynosomatidae > Phrynosoma > Phrynosoma blainvillii. The sequence goes on along the minus strand of JANUYF010000002.1, from coordinate 219,442,482 downwards.
AGAAGCCTCAGCCATGTTGGCCAATAGTCCCATGTTGGCCAATAGCTCCTGGGATTCTGGGAGTTGAAGTCCCTCGGCCCTTAAAGGGGAAAGGTTGCCTACCCTTGATTTAAAACATTATACTCCTATTGATACAGCGTAGGATCACAGCAGGTTTTTAGCAGCTGCATCACACTACTGACTCATGTTCAGCTTGCGAACTACTATGACTCCTAGATCCCTTTCACATGAACTGTTGGCAAGCTATACCTGAGCCTTTCATTTTTCCCCTGCCTAAGTGCAGTACCTTGTATTGCTCCCTCTTGAAGTTCATTTTGTTAGTTCCGGCCCAGCTCTCTAATCTATTACTGTCATTTTTAATTTGGATCCTGTCCTCTGGGATATTAACTACCGCTCCTAATTTGGTGTCATCTGCAAATTTGATAAGCATGCCCTCTATACCATCATTCAAGCCGCTGATAAAAATGTTGAATAGGCCTGCTGGGCCCAGGATAGGACCCTGTGGAACCCCATGAGTCAATTTTCTCCAGGATGAAGAAGAGCCATTGGTGAGAACCCTTTGGGTTTGGTCGGTAAACCTATTACAAATCCACCTAAAGTCCCAGTGTTTAGCCCACATTTTACTAGCTTTTCTGTAAGGATATCACGGGGGATCTTTTCAAAGGCCTTAATGAAATCAAGTTATGCTACATCTACAACATTCTCCTCATCTATCAAGCTTGTAACTCTATTTTAAAAAGAGGTAAGATTAATCTGGCAAGATTTGCTTTTGAGAAACCCATATTGACTTTTAGTGATCATGGCATTCCTTTCTCAGTGCTTACAAACTGTTTCATGATCTGCTCTAGAATCTTTCCTGGTATTGACGTTAGGCTGGCTGGGTGGTAATTATTTGGGTCCTCCTTTTTCCCCTGTTTGAAAATAGGGGCTACATTTTGTCCTCCTCCATTCTGCTGGGACTTCTCTTGTGCTCCAGAAATTCTCGTTGACAGTGGGTCTGGGATTACTTCTGTCAGATCTTTTAATACCCTTGGATGTAGTTCATCAGGGCCCTGACACTTGAATTCATTTAGAGTAGCCAAATATTCCTGCACTACCTCTTTACCTATTCTGTGCTGAATTTCCCCTATGGAATCATGTACTCCCAGATTGAGCAATGTCTTCTCTTCAGAGAAGACCAAGGAAAAGAAGGTGTTGAGTATTTCTGCCTTTTCTCTGTCCTCTATTAGCATTTGCTCACTTTCCCATGCAGTGACCTACCATTTCCTTGTTCTTACTTTTGCTATGAACATAACCAAAAAAAGTTTTTAATGTTTTTAACCTCACTAATAAGCCTAAGCTCATTCTGCACTTTAGCTTTTCTGACTTTCTCCCTACACATGCTGGCTATTTGTTCTAGTTCCTCTTTGGTGATTCCCCCCTCCCCCCCCCCCCCCCCGCTTTTCCATTTTTTGTACATGTCCCTTTTAAATCTTAGCCCAGTTGAAAGGTCTTTAAATATCCGTCCTGGTTTCTTTAGACACCTCCCAATTTCCCTCCCCACTGGAACTGTTAGAAATTTCATGTTTATAAACTTCCATCCTTTACGAACTTCCTTATCTTTTAGTATTCCTGACTCTGGGATTATCCTTGGTATTTTCCTAAGTTTATTGAAATCATCTTTCTTAAAATCTGGAATGCATGTCTGATTATGCTCGGTTTCTCCTTTCTGCTGTATAACAAACTTCAGGAGAACATGGTCACTCCCACCACTTCTACTTTATTAACCAGGTCATCTCTGCTGGCTAGGATCAGATCTAAAACAACTGATCTCTTTGTTGCCTCCTCCATCTTCTGGACAACGAAATTGTCCGCAAGACAAGTGAGGAATTTATTAGACCTTAAATTTTTGATAGAGTTTGACTTCCAACAAATATCAGGATAGTTGAAATCCTCCATTTCTACTGCATATCTCTTTTCTGAATGCGTAGTCGTCCGTTCCAAGAAGGTATCATCCAAGTCCTTAGTCTGGCTTGGAGACCTGTAGTAGACCTACACAATGACATCTCTGTTGTTTCTCTTCCCCCTTTATTTTTACCCAGATGCTCTCAACCTGGATTTAAGTCACAGATCTTTCACAGGTATAAATATCCCTGACATATAATGCTACTTCTCCTGCCTTTCTAAAGAATGTAACGATGATAATCAGACTTCCTAAAGAACTACACTATTAACTACCAAGGACAGTTAATGGATAAATAAGGAAGAGGGAATTGGACTTGGATAGCTGCGAAGAAAGTGCAGTGAGTAAGTAATGAGAAAGAATAAAAGCCAAAAATAATTTGGACAGCAGGAAAAAGGCAGCAAAATACTTCTGATTCTTTGAAATATAGCAGCAATGCGACAAGTTTATGCTAATATACTAATTTATACAAATGTAGCTATCACTATGTAAGACAGACATAGGGATTACTTTCAACTTCACTCTTTGCTTTTCTTTAATCCACTGATATATATGCTTTTCATATTAGTTCAATAAGCAAGGGAATAAGACAAATATCCCCCAAGTTTCTTTAAAGGGTTTAGCTAGAAAAAAGAACATATTCTATTATTTCTCATGTTGAGTGATTAGCTCACAATGTTTCCAAGAACTCCAGAAATTCTCACTTGAGCATTCTATTCATACAAATTACAGGAAGAAGTAAAAAGGGCTCATCATTTTTCCTGAGTGAAAAAATCAGGGCTCACCCTCAGCTGTTGCTGCCTTTGATGTTCTGATTCTAGAAACTGTTGTTTTAATTGAGACACACACTGTTCTAATTCTTCAATCACATCAGATGCCTGTAGGGATTTAACAGAAAAAGGAATGTTGGTCTTGCATTACTATGTCAGAAATAACTTTCTTCCCTGACCCCATCCTGCAGTTATGCTTTAGCAGGGCAAGGGAAAGGAGATGAGCTACTTAGAACAGATATGAAAACTAAACTCAAGCCCTATACATTTGATTGGTTCTTATGAGACAAATACTATTATAGCTGCTGACTAAATTTCAAGCAGTGTTATTAAAACATTCATTTACATCTGAATAAAAACTGTGCATACATTTAAATGAAACTATCCATTCAAAGCTTCAGCCTCGTCAACATCCCTCTATGTAAGTATATTATGGCAGATGAGAAGATCTAGTTGAGTAAATTAAATTAACTTCTATCTATCTATGTTTATGTAAGATTAAAACTTTGAAAATTAATACTGAAAGCTTTTGGCTTTTTATATGCTGTTAATAAACTAGTGTGTCTGTATTCATGCATAAATAAATAAAACTTACTTTTGCTAAAGAAAGAGCATGTTCCTGTTTCATCAGATTTAGATCAGCATCATATTTACTTTGTAGTTGTTGAATATTCTGTTCACATTCTTGTACAACACGCCCCTTTTCATTTTGAAGTGAATTGCACCTATAAATATTACAGGTAAAAAGAAGTGAAGATGTGCCTAGGTAGCATAACTTTTCTTATTTACATGTTACACAATTTGAACAAAGTGTACTTGTCTTCTTATTTTAAAGTTAATGATAACATCATCCAAATCTTGAACAATTTTGCAATACGAAAGAAAATAAAAGAAGATACACCAGTTTTGAAAGGTATACATGGCTCACCATATCCAGTTTGAGGTAAGCTATTGAGAATAACAGATTACTCAGACATGACATTCACTCCTATCACTTGCAACAGACCAACACAGCAACCCCTCCAAAGTTTCAGCTCTGCTACTGATTATCACTCACTCATCCCCATAGGTTAAGGAAAGAAGCAGCAGGACTGATTTTGCTTGGCATTGACAATGTTTAACTCACTTAATTCAGCCTGTGAATATGTAAACAAATGAGAACACAGGGATATTAATTCACAATAACTAATCAAGGAAAAGAGCAAGTAAAACACTTCAGACACTTATGGAAGTAAAGATGCACATTTGTGACAATTCACCAATTACTAATGACTGAAAACTACTGTTTACATTGTATAAACGGCTCATTAAATACCTTGCTTTGACTTCTTCCAATTCTATGCATATAGTCTGGTAGGATTGTTCCAAACTATTCTTTTCCTGAGATAATTTCTGACGCTGCAAATTACTGGTTTCAGCTTCCACAGTCAACTGATGGACACGGCCTTCTAGTTCTTTGACCATCTGGTTCTAAAAAAGTTAAGAGTATTAGAAATAAATTCATGTGCATGCTATATAGATGATCTAGAAACCCTGGAAATTAGGAGGCAGCCAGACAACCAACAAGCTATTTCTATCAATCACTGAGAAAGTACTTGAGTTCTTCCAGAATAAGTTACCACTTACCCACAAAGTTATGGATACCCACATCTTAAGGCTAGATAATTGAGCAAACACAGCAGTCATGAATTTCCCATTATAAAAAAAACTATGTTTTCTCCTAACATATGTATATACTGTTTACTCTTTATTATATACAACAGCTTTGCATAATCAAAAATCTAGGGGCACAATCCTTCTCCACAAGGGGCTGCAATCACATATTGCAGGATTCACATAGGTGTAACAGAAACTTGATTGCCCTCCCTCAGTTTATCCAAACAGGCACTCAGCACAGCACATGATCACAGAGCCTTTCCTCTAAGTTCAGGTACAAAACTCCCATTCCACTTATCCAGCCTATGATTCAGTGTGTGCCTGTGTCTGTTGGGAGTATGCTATTATGACTTCTGGGGATCAATCCTTTGGCAGGCACTGCACTTCTTGAAAGATGGTCCATGCTTCAGCTTTCAGAGGCTTTAACATACAAAGGAGTATCAATACAAATTACTAATCTGGGACTGACTTCATCAGCTATAACATTTTAGTGACTGCTTCTGTAACAGAATTCAAAATACGCACTATTACACTCAGAGACAGCAATTCCTCTCATTGTAAGTTGCTGCTCTATCTTTAAATATTACAATAAGTTTAGAAGAATATGTGAGTTCGAACACATGCACCGATATATGCATGTTACCAATGCATTAAGACATAATACTGTACTTAGACAATATCGCATAAAAATCTTCCTCTTATAAGTTATTTTAGAAAATATTAGGGACAGTAAATATATGAACACTTTTCTTAAATATTTTATTCAACACTCTAAAACAAAATATTTTATAATCCAATGTATTTTCCCCAATGTATGGGGGGAGGACTGGGGGGGGGAGAATCAGGGGGAAAAACATTTCCCCTCTAATTTTTGTGGATGTCATATCTCTAGCAATGCAAACACAGTACTCTGCCCTTGTTCATCAGACTGCTGAATTTCCATGTTAGGTCTAGACAGACTGCTTGAGGAAGGAGTACATGCTTACAAAAGTAGCTTTCTTGATTTCTACATCGGACATGTAAGAGTACCAGGAGAGGGAGGCAAATGCCCCCCCTCATCCCCTGTACATTAGGTAAAGAGAAGGAAAAGAGCCTTATTCTAAATCCAGCACAGCAAAGCAACCACCTGTTGGAACAGGGTATGAGCACTGATTCTTTTTTTTCTGTTTCTCTTTTTTCCCAGCAGACTTCTCACTTTGCTGGGTGAAATTTCCAGTCGCCAATACTGATCAAGTAAGTGATTAATAACAATCCATGTACAGTCATGGGGTACCCAGATCAAAAATGTTATGTTAATAAAGACTGATATGAAGGAGGAACATGAAGATATACATATTTTCAACTATTACTTAACTCATTGCTACTTTAGAATAAGTACCTGAAATAATTTCTGACTATGTGATGTGAGCAGGAGATTTTTATTACTCATAGAAAAGCCTATTACATTATATTTTCTGAATCACAAACATCACATTTGCAATGTATTTTTGAAATATATTCTTTCAAGCTGGTCTTAACACAGTTTTAAGGCCTATATTTGTTTAGTCAGAGTCAAGCACATTCTTCTTTCCAATTATAGGATTTGCTGTGTAGCCAGAAGAGATTACTTTCCAGCTTTTGATAAACAGTAGCTTCCAGACATCCTGTATTCAGCAGATCTGACCATATGATAAGATCAAGAGGATATCCCACTTCACCAGTTGGAGGGAATTTAACAAAGAAAAAAATATCAAGAGTCAAAATAAGAATAGGGTCAAGAGAACCCCTGCTTATTAAAAAAAAAAAAAAACAGCTAGCAGAGAAAATTGTGAAGTCTCAAATTATTATCCTGTTTCAATAATACTGAGGACAACAGACCTACCTTCTAGTGTTTAATACATATCACCCAGCAGCTTGCCCCCAAAATCATCAATTTTAAAAGAACATGCTGAGAAATAGTCAAGATTTACAGTAATTTTTTTAAAAAAATAGTTGATATAGTAAAATTGTAAAGCAGAGGAAAAGGAGCAAAACACAAATCATTTTAACCCATTAGAATTTTTTTAAACTCTGTGTCTGAACTCTAATACTATCTACAGACTATATGAAACCTGAACTTCATGTATAAAGAAAACATGGATACAAGTCTCTCCATGTGATCTTCAAAATAAAAAGGCACATATATGAGGAATTATGTGCCTACCAGAAATTATTTTAAAAATACTTATTTATTTATTTTTATTTATTTACTGTATTTATACCTCGCCCTTCTGCCAGTAAGGCTTTCAGAGCAGCTTACAGACAGTTAATTAGACATTTCCCTGCCCTCAGGCTTACAATCTAAAAAGACATAACTCAAAAGGAGAGGGAAATGGCAGTGGGGAAGGGGATCAAGTCCAGCAGATCTCCCTCTGAGGCTTGGACCATGGCAGATGGACTGGAGGGAGGGCTCTTCTTTTCACTTTAGGCCAGGCCTAATGGAGCTGGCTGACTTTTCTCTCCCTTTGAGGCCAGATGATGTCAGAGGACAAAGAGGGAGGGCTCTTCTTCTTACTTTAGGCCAGGCCTGATGGAGCTGGCTGACTTTTCTCTCCCTTTGAGGCCAGATGATGTCAGATGACAAAGAGGGAGGGCTCTTCTTCTTACTTTAGGCCAGGCCTGATGGAGGCCGCATGATGTCAGTTATGCCACTTACAAAATGTATTATATCAAAGTAGCGTTCAATATATTTTAGAAGTCAAACTGAAAATCTCTTCAAGCTTGGAGATACAGATAAACAATATGTAGTTTTGTTAATAAAGAGACTGAAAGTGCATTCACATTCAGAAGCCAGTATGCCAACCCTTAGTGGCCACCTGAATAGAAGAAGTTACTATCCTTGAATCAGATGTAGAAACTATAGCCAAGATTCATACGGGTCCTTGCACTGATGGAAGAGTCCCACTAGCAGATCTAAAGGATAGCTACAGCACATTACATTTCTATAACACTTAAGAGTGAACTAAGCACTCTCTAAATGGTTTACATTGTGTTAGCCAATTGCCCCCAACAAGCTGGGTACACATTTTACCAACCTATGAAAGAATGGACGGTTGAGTCAACCTGGAGACCCTGTAGGATCGAACTCACAATGTTGTGGCTGCAATACCGGCATTTAATCACTGCACCACCAGGACTCCCTGGATGCAATCATAATTCCTAAAGTGACTATTTGTGTAGTGAAAACCCTCTGTATCAAACTCCAGATTACAAAGGAGTTTTCAATAATTTGTATAGATTTTTTCTTATCTGTAAAGCTAAGAACAAGAATGACAAGGATCAAAATTATAGAGGGGATCTATCGCCTCCTTTCCAGTAAGAGTTGTAATGTAGTAATTTGTTAAAATTAACGTTAAAAATACTCCATTCAATGTAAAAATCCAGAAAGTTGAGATATAGCCAGTAGTGTCACTTAGGATTGGCACCATTCAGTGTGATAACTAATGGTG